>OZ018317.1:156760398-157387898 GCA_963969495.1 Ceratothoa steindachneri | reverse complement strand
GTCACTTGATTGCAAATAACATTAGTTTATATAATTCCCACTGATTACAATTAAACTTCGATTAAATATCTCCATCTCATTAAAAGTAACCTTTATTTACACATCTAATGAATGCAATTAAACTTTGTTTCACAACTTCACATAGATTGAAATTAACCTTCGTTTAATTCAATTACACCCATCTTAAAGATAATTTGTTTAGACAACGCCCCTTGATTGTAATTAACCTATATATAGACATCAACCACTAATTTCAGTTATCTTTTGCTTAGATATCTCCTGCTGAGTCAAGTAGCCTTCGTTTTGATATCTTTGACTGGAAGCAATTAACTTTTGCTTAGATATTTAGTACTGAGTGTAATTTATTTTAGTATATATATATCTTCTATTCATTGCCTTTAACTTAGGTTCAGATTGTAATTATCCTTCATTTACGTATCTTCCCCTGATTGAAACTAATCTTCAATTAGATAACAACCAGCGATTACATTTAACCTTCCTTTAGACTTTTACTGAATGAAATTAAATTTCGTTTACAGATCTCCCATGAATTACAATTTAGGTACACTGATTCCAATTAGCCTTTGTTTAGAAATCTCCCACTGATTGTAATTAACCTTTGTTTAAATATCTCACACTAGTTAAAATTAACTTATATTTAAATATTTCTGATTGGTTGCAATTAACGTTCGTTTGGATATCTCACTGATTTCAATTAACCTTCGTTAGATATCTTATAATGATTGGTATTAACCTTACCTTAGAGATATCTTACTGATTGCAATTGACCTCAGTATAGATATGTTACACCAACTGTAATTAACATTCGTTTAAAAATCTATTGAATGCAATTAACCGTAATTGATACTTTTCTCAGTGATTGCAATAAACTTTAGTTTAAATATCTTACATTGATTTCAATTATCCTTCGTTTAGATATCTTCCACTCATAGCAATTAACCTTCGTTTGGATAACTCCCATTGATTGCTTTTAACCCTCGTTTAGATAATTCCCATTTATTTCATTTAACCTTTGTTTAGATATCTCACGCTGGTTAAAATTAAACTTCGTTTAGATAGATCCCATTGATTGCAACTAACAATCCTAATTAAAATTTAAACTAGTTTAGTTATATCCCATTGATTGCAATGAACATTTGTTTAGACTTCTTACACTGAATATATCGTTTTGATATCTCCCACTGATTGTAATTAGCCTTCGTTTTGATACTTCCCTCTGATCGTAATTAATCTTCGTTTTGATATCTCCCACTGATTGTAATTAGACTTCGTTTTGATATCTCCCACTGATTGTAATTAGCTTTCGTTTTGATATCCCCCACTGATTGTAATTAGCCTTCGTTTTGATATCTCCCACTGATTGTAATTAATATTTATTCAAGAAATATCAATATCTCTTTGATCATTGCCATAATCAGATTAGCTAAAATTGATTCACTTTATTCTCTCTCTCTCCCCCCCTCAAACGCTCACACACACAAACATACATTCCTAATATCCCTGCAAACGGAAGCAGACTTAGCTTAACACCTTATGATACAGCTGACATCTGGTACCTTCCGGACCCTAACACCCTAAGGACATCTGTATTAATTAAAATTTTGTAGTTCTGTGAGAAGCCCGCCTTCTCATTCCCGAAACTATTATTTACCTTCTTTATAGAATATTTGAGATGCCATCTACACATTGGCCAACATCACTTTCTCTCTCACCCGCGCCTTACTGAGACGAGGGCCTGTTCACCCAAACTGCTCGGCACATTCTTGTCCAATGTCCCATTCTGTGGGATCTTCGCGCACGTTACCGAGACGAGTGGGTCACTAACGCTTGTCCTTTCACTCGGGATAGCTTCGTGCACACCTGACTGACCTAATTGACTTTGGGAGGATGCTCTTCTCTTCCTGACTTTTTACCTTTGTATGTATATTCCGGCCTAGGGGTAGGGGACAGCCTTCCCCCGATGCTCAAACATATATTTTTAATGTATACTATATAATGTAGCCCGCATAGCAGAATAAAATGAAAAATAAATATTTTAATATTAGCGATTTCCCCCCTCCCCCCCAGTATAATTCTTTAATTTGGAGATAGGTTTTGAAAGAGAATGGCTTCCATTATAGGTCTGATGAAAGCAGGTCACTTCCAAAACCTGTTTCCCTGAGTAAATAAACATATAATTTATATTGTTTTATATAAAATAAAATCCTTAAAATGTTTCTTGCTATTCAGGATGTAAGGGATTTTGGTGAGTTCTCTGTTGGAGGCAGACGCGTGAAGATCGTCTCAAAAATGATGTTAAAAGAGTTTTTATAACTCTCTGTTCCCAATCCTTGTTCTTATAACCCTCTGTTCCCCTTCATTGTTCTTATAAACTCTGGGTTCTCACTCCTTGTTCATATAACCCTGTGTTCCCACTCGTTGTTATTATAACCTTCTGTTCCCTATAAACTCTGGGTTCTCACTCCTTGTTCATATAACCCTGTGTTCCCACTCCTTGTTTATATGACCCTCTGCTCCCACTCCTTGTTCTTATAATTCTTTGTTCCCACTTCTTTATATAACTTTTTCTTCCCTCTCCTTATTCTTAGAACTCTGTGAGCCCACTCTTTGTATAATAATTCTTTGTTCCCACTCTTTTTTCTTATAACTTTGTCTTTCTACTCCATCATCTTATAAATATGTGTGACCATTCACCTAATATATATTTCCGAAAGTCTGTTTATATATATATATATATATATATATATATATATATATATACATGACCGCTATAGAAGGCCACTTAGAGCGATCTTGAAGGCCAACAAAGGTCACCATTCGGGGTAACTTGACCAGGGAAGTAACATAGGATACTCAGATTTAGCAAAGGTGGTGCCACTTGATTGTTAGTTTAGTTTAGGTTAGGCTCGAAATTTTACCCTTTCTAGTTTTGGGGGGACGAGTAATCGCGGTTATGAGTTGCAGTTAAAACATCAACATTGCCCGTCGAAAAATTAAGGTTTGTCAGACCAATTTGGCGACTGCAATGTTTAAAAAACGCGATAATACTTATTATCAGCATCCCCGAGACTCGAATAATTTAGATATTTATTTAAAACTAGAGCCCATCTGCTTGAGGCGCGCTTTAAAGTCTGTGACTGCTACCTGCGTACTCATATTTGCCTGCCCGCCAATCCGCTTGATCGCTTTGCCGCATTACTGTAACGTAAAAAATTGTTCTCTGTTAGTCTTTCATGATACACTGCTCCATTACTCGAAATTATAATAAACCTTATATTTTATACCTATCAATTTTTATTTTCGTAATTTAATTCAAGCAGAAAATTTAATTTGTTCAAGATAGTTTTTTATGCCCGAGCAACGCCGGGTATCTTTGCTAGTTGTTAATATAATTCCTCTTTCCCCTCCTTTTCCTTACAACTGTCTTCCAACTCCTTCTTATTCTAACTCTGTGGGAACAATCGTTGTTCTTAAAACCCTGTGTTCACATTACTTGTTCTTATAACTTTGTGTTCTCACTCATTGTTAGGATAATTATTTGTTCCCACTCTTTGTTCTTATAACTATATGCGCCCACTCTTTGTTAATTAACATTGCCTTCTCACTCCTTGTTCTTATAACTCTGTGTTCTCACTCCTTGTGCTTATAACTCTGTGTTCTCACTCCTTGTGTTTATAACTCTGTGTTCTCACTCCTTGTTCTTATAACTCTGGGTTTCCACTCCTTGTTCTAATAGCTTTGTGTTTACAACCCAAAGAAGGAGGAAGACTCAACGGTTTTAAAGTAGGTAAGTGTTTTGTTTTCCTTTCAAATATTTTAATCTGTACTAATGTTAATTTGGATGCGACCTGATTATTATTATTATTATTTGCATTCCGATGGCACGTCAAATACTGGCCTTGTTTTGTTTTAACGTAAAATGTTACGTCGTGATATTGCACCAAGCTTGTTCAATTTGATCCTAATTGACCTACATGTCACAACTGCAACTTTGAATTTTTGCAATGAATCTCCATCAGTCACAAACCCTGCAAAGGGAGGGTTGCTGCAGAGTGGGCAGTGAATAACCCCTGCTACAAATTAAATCTGTTTTTCTTTGTTTGTTTTCTTCTAGCGCTAATCTGGCGCCTGCCTTCTATGGCATAAGTCGCAGCCTGAAACCTGTAATAGCCTCAGGCCCTCCCAAACTCATCTTTTGTACTTCTTTCAAATCTCCCACCTTTGGAATAAAAAGTATATAGTAAGAGTAGAATACGTAGTGGGTGTTTAGGTAAATGGTAAATGAGAATGAGTTGAGTGTTGGTTTCAGTTGCTTGGTGACCAGCCATCTCTTGGGTGCTTTTCTTCATGTTATATGCTTTTCCTTTCACTCATTATGTGGAAGCTTTCACGCCTCTATTATTCTTTGGTATTTATCCTGCATATTATTTGATTACTATGCAGTTGTCTTTTGTTTTATTTGTTTTCTCTGCTATTTTACTGCAATCCTTACGTTAAGGTAAACATTGTTGCAGGATTTACTTTTGTTATTGGTTCACCACTTCTAAAATTCCTCTTGTTGTTTTAATGATAATCTATGGGAATATCCAATGTCCTCTTCTCTTCTTCGCCAAGTATCATATCTAATTTCTTACATATTTTACTTGTTCTTTAATGTAGTGTAATATTTACAGGTTCCAGATATATTTCCTGGTGAAGTTCTCTCCTTCTTGTATTAGTTATTGTCGTAGAATGGACTCCCGACGATATACCATATATCACTATTCGTTGAGGGAACTTCTTTAATTATCTCTAGAGTGCGTTAATGTCTGGCGGCCGATATTATGTATCTTCGATATGCTTAAGAAGTGGAACTGAGCTCAAGGATAATAATATTGCTATCATTAATAAAATAGAGTTTTATTAATAATAACTATCAACAAACACAAGACGGAAAATATTGACATAAACAGAGAATGGAAAGGGTCGTGGGGGCTCGGCTAATCCGAGGATTTAAAGGATTTAAAAAGGTAAAACAAATATAGAGTTAAAGAGATGGGATGGTTCGATAAACCATTTAAAGCACAGGATAGAATTGACAAAAGGGTTAAGTACTCAAAGGTGACGTTTGGCTTACGTAACTTTACACTAGTGGTGCAGTGGAAGGTGGCTTGAAGGAATTGTCGGTCCGCTGGCGAGTTCCAGCCGAAGGGGGAGAATAAAAGGATCCTGACGTGGCGTCTTGGGAATGAGAACCGTTTCTCGACGAACGGCTTCAAAAGAACAATGGCTGTTCTATGTTGTTCTCTTCTGAACAAGGGGGGGGGTGAGAACCGTCTCTTGTCTACGGGCTCAGAAACAATGGCTGTTCTAATGTTGTTCTCCTCTGAACAACAGAGGCGGGTGAAGGTGGGTGAGAACCGTCTCTTGTCTACGGGCTCAAGAACAATGGCTGTTCTAATGTTGTTCTCCTCTGAACAACAAGGGGGAAGGGTGAGAACCGTTTTTTGGCGAAGGGCTCAAAAGAACAATGGCTGTTCTAATGTTGTTCTCCTCTGAACAACAAGGAAGAAGGGTGAGAACCGTTTCTTGTCAACGGGGCTTGAACGAACAATGTCTGTTCTAATGCTGTTCTCCTCTGAACAACAAGGGGGAAGGGTGAGAACCGTTTCTTGGCGAAGGGCTTAAAAGAACAATGACTGTTCTACGTTGTTCTCTTCTGAACACGAGAGGGAAGCCTTGGAGACTTGGCATCACGAAAGGCTCGAACCTTTGGCACTCAAGGGATATTGTCCTCCTTCTGGACAAGTGATGGTGAATCTCGAGGTCGAGGTCCCTTGGCGCACAAAGGGAGAGAGGGTCGTGGTGATGTTTCGCGACGAAAATCTGGATCTCCAATCTGATCTTAGTGGTAGAGTTTCCATATAAATAGCCAGGACATCTCCTTGGCGTGGGGGATAATAGAGTGG
The DNA here is from genome assembly GCA_963969495.1 of Ceratothoa steindachneri. Classification (NCBI taxonomy): domain Eukaryota; kingdom Metazoa; phylum Arthropoda; class Malacostraca; order Isopoda; family Cymothoidae; genus Ceratothoa; species Ceratothoa steindachneri. The sequence continues at coordinate 157,381,929 of OZ018317.1, read as the reverse complement.
GAGCTTCGAGGGAACGCACAGCCGAGCCGGAGACCGATGCCTTATCTGCCCATAAGCCTAACTCAATCTGGCGAGGTCGGCGTATGGGGGAGAACGGGGGGGACGATAACCTCCTTGTTTAAACATTGACATCCGGTGGCGGCGATAAGGCGCCAAGCTTCGAATCGAAGATGCACGTGGGCAACATCGTGGTTTTAAATAATATGTGATAGAAGTTGAAATTAACGCAGCTTCAACTCGTTCTATCACAGTTATTAACAAGAATCCGCTGTTCTGGACTTTTTAAGGTTTAATGGTGTTGATTTTGTGGAGCCTGTTTATTGGAATAGCCGGATATAGAAGAGTTGATCGGCATATAGCGCTGTATATTTTGATCTTGTTGTGTATACTCAAATCTTTAAGTTAATACATCTTTACCAGGTTGGCTTTGGCTAGGTTTATTCTTTCGTTCAGATGTTTCCTGTAGCCATTCCTGGTAATTCTCAGTCCGAGAACTTTGCCCCTCTATGATATCGGTATCTTTCTTCATCTATTACAACTCTTGAGGTTTTTCGCCTCCTGATATGAATTATTACAAATTTTCGACGTTCGTGCGAATTTTCCATTTTCTTCGAAGTTGTTAATATTTTCAATTTCCGCTGCCGTTACTATTGCCATTGCTGGAGCATCTCTGTATGGACTGTTGGTGATACTTGTAATATCGTCTGCGAATTGGATATATCTTGTTGATTCGAAGATTGAGTTTGGTAGATGTCTGGTGTAAATACTATACATCGTAGAACTCAAGCATTCCCCTTGCAGGACTCCTTGATGTATTTCAAAGCTTGCTCCTTGATGGTTCTCTACGGAAATGTATGCTGTACGGTTCATGATATAGTCACATAAGCACTTGGTCAGAACAGAAAGGAGTCACAATTTTTTTAATTTTGTACTTCAGTTCTACTCCCTAAACTTTATCGAACGCCTTACGGATGTCCCTAAACACCAGATCCGTATAATTCTTCTCATGTTTGGCTTTTGCTATGGTCTCGGCGAATATAGCTAGTGCTGTCTCCGTGCCTCGATTACCAGCGGTAATTGTTGCCTTGTTATAGGTCGGTTATTTGCTGAGAAATTCATCCTGTGCTCATACTAGGTTTTATCGTGATATCCCGATCTGCTGGGTGCTCTTTGTTTAGTTGCATTAAGTATGGCCTTTATTTCTTCAAGTGACACTGGTTCTATATCTTGTTCTTCTAGTGTTCTTGAGGAAGATGGATGGTTTGGAGTTATTTTATGTCTATTCATTTCCAAATCTTATACTATCCTGATTTTGTGCTCGTCGAAGATTTTGTCCAGTGGTCTCGGGACGAAACTTCTATTTGTTGTATCTCTCTCGCTTCAACTTCGTTGTACTTGATGGCAAGCTTTATTTAAGGTTTTCTTATTCCTCTGGCTAGATTGATTTTCTGCCAGAATTGTGTTGGGTTCAGTTTCTCTTTGATTGATTCTGTAAATTGGTCCCATCTGGCATTTCTCTCTCTCTCTCTCTTGCAATTGCGTGCATCTTTTATATTTGGAGGCGTTATCTATCGACCCTTTGGGGACCGAAGCGTTTCATTGATTCTCTCAAATGTTAATAGTTTCTTTCAAATTTAGCCATTTGTTGCATACGAGTAGGGTGCGGCACTGTCCTGTACGATGTTCTAGGAACATGTTTTATATCCACTTCGACTAGTGCCTCAATTAAATTATCCGCGTCTATCTATTTCCTCTAACGTTTGCTCGCAAGGTCTGGTTGATGGAATCTTGCCAGATCTTTGGCACACCCGCGCCAGTTGGCGTATTTGAAGTTTTTTTTTGAGCGGGCATTTTACTTCAATTGAGGATGTCAATATAGTTGTTACTACCATTTCATGGTCACTGGTGGAGGGTGGCCGTTTTCGATAATATGTATAGTTGAATCGGAATTTAGGGGATGTCAGTACAATTTCCGGCTTCGTTGCTCTTTTTAGTCTGAAATAAGTCGGAAAGTCCGGACCAAAACTTTCTACTATGATCATTTCTAATAAAATATCTAAATTCTTGTCAATGTTGCAATTATTACCCTAGTTATTCTGCAGACGTGTCTGTGGCCCTAGCTGCATAACTATGCCTAACTCTATCAGTTTGTTCTCCACATACACGAGTCTGCCGCTCACACGGGTCTAACTCGTCCTTTGCCAAGCTTCGGCCTGCGCCGAGTTAGCTGCAAGGATTGAGATAAGGCTCCCGCCCGTGTGGGTATCTAAGGAGACTCAAGCCTTCCTAACCGACACACCCTAAGAAGCGGTACGATAGAAAAATGGAGGTCTTGTCTCGATCTCAAGTCAAGGTCTTGTGAAGTCAAGTAGAGTAACTTCTTAATGCTTCTTGAAGTCTTCAGGGCGATTTGAGTGGGTGCTTGCTAAATGAGATTGCTGTTCACTTCTTTAAATGCAAGACTGTAACGACTGTAAACCGGCTGTGCTGTCCAAAGTTTAATTATAATTTTTCTATTTCAACATTGGACTGTAAATTCAATATTTCTCTTCTTTGTATTTTGTATTTATATAGCTCAGTTTCATTGTTTATCAGTGTATCTCCAGAAGATAACCAGTATGATCGAAATTTGCCTCGGGCTGATAAAAAAAATGAATTAAAGTGATCTTTCATGACTCCTTTCCGCTCAAAGGATAGTAATTTGTCATATATTGGAAAAAATACTCAAGAAGCTGAATAATACCTCCTTGCTGTGGAGTTTAAATATATATATATATATATATATATATATATATATATATATATATATATATATATATATATATATATATATATATATATTTATATATATATATATTATTCATAACCCTATATTTTAATTACGTGATTTTTTGGAAAGAGTAATTTTTTTTCTTAGTGGACGAGTAAACTCTCCCCCTTCCACCTTCTCTCTATGTCTCACACTCTCTCCCCCTCTCTCCCCCTCTCTCCCCCTCTCTCTATGTCTCCTACTCTCTCCCCCTCTCTCTCGATCTTAAAGATGAGTTCTATCACATCCGTCTGCATCCTTCTGCGTGACACCATTTCGGCTTTGTTGTCGATAGACAGCGCTTTAGGTTTAAGAGGCTCCCCAAAGGATTCTCAGGCGCCTCCTTCCTCATCCAAATGACCCTCTAATCCGTCGTTAATCAATGGGCTTAAAAAGCGGGTGTCATCGCCCATACTTATCTGGACGACATCCTCGCGGTAGGATCAAAACCCGCGCTCAGGCGATTCCTCACTCTGGCGAAGAACAGTTCTGTTAACCTCAACTTGGAAAAATGTGTCCTACGTCCCCAGAAGAAGATTAAATACCTGGGTATTGACAATGAAATTGGCCGTACTTGCAGACGCATCACAACAGAACTAAATGAGAAGACTACGAAGGCTCTCAACTGCGTTTCCCATAACCCTGTCTACAGAAAATGCTCGTTAAGAATGGCAGGCCTCCTGAATTTCATCACCCCAATCATCAGGATTCCCTTTGTGTGGTGTCAGTTATGTTTTTAGCAGCTGACCAACCCTAGATCACACCTCTTCCAGCCTTTGGTTGGCTTCATTACCCAAAAGGGGGTTAAGTTGAAGTTCTCCCGGGCCTCGATCCCCCGGGCGGCCATGGATGCTTCCCCTTGGGAGATGGGCATGGTTTGCTACTTCCTTGCTCTAGCTTGGGATTGTCGCTCCTAGGACTTCAACATATTCGAGTTGGAGTCCACCGTGCTCATACTGGCTCTTCTCATATGGCCAAAGTAACAACTATACTGCGATAACATTCCGGCCATCCCTAATACCTTCCGGGGCAAGGTGCCCTCATCTCTACTTCCGGCTCTTTCCGTTCACTTCTTCGAAGCCATCACCAGAGCTTTTAGGATTAGCTCGCGTCATATGTCCTACGTACGCAACAAGAGAAACTCGGCCGACGACGCCTCACGGACCTTCCAGGAACTTAAATTTTTCTAGGGACTCCCCTTCCCTTTATAGCTCCGGCTATATAAGGGGTGTTCCCGCCGTAAGGCGTCACTGCTGTTTTGAACTCGTCCCTACTCGCACCTTCGTCGGCTCCCTACCCTTCCTGTCCTACTGTCTTGTATAGCCTTTCCTGGCCTTCCGCCTTTTTCTCTTCTTCATAAGCTCCTGCTTCTACTCTTGTCTCATCTTATGTTAAGAAAGATTTCTGACTTTCCTTCTGTACAAAGTTTTCCTATTTTTTTTGGCCTGCGAAAAGTTTTCAGACTTTTCATTTTGTATTCTTTTAATAAAGGAAGGATGCTCCTTCCTGCGAAGCGGAGGACTAGAAAGACAGAAAACTAATCCTCGATTTATATCCCTATTACTTCTCCTCTTTCCCTTACACTTTCCTCCTTTCTCTAGTTCTCGAGGGGATCTTCTGGTTTTTGCAAGTCTGAAATTGGGCGATTTTGTAGTTTATTTTGTAGCTACTTAAACTCCTCCACTTTTATTTAGCAGGGTGATATTTAGTTATGTATATACTTGACATATTTTTCTTCCTCTTCTTCTTCTTTTTCTCCTCCTTCTTTTTCTTATTATTATTATATAATTTCTTTCATGTTGGAATAGTATAGGGAATGAAATCCTTCTCACATTGAGTAATGACATAAACAACGACTTTCAGAGGAAGAACCCTCATTAATGGTCCTTGAGGGGCAAAGATCGCTCATGTGAGGAATGTCTATAAAATGCAGCACAGAATATAAAGGGATTTAAAGGGATAAAGTTTGAGTTTATGAAGCGAGGTGAGATTAAAAAGGGGTCCTTTTTCTTCTTTGCCTCACAACGGCGATAAATTTTTGCCTTAGCTTTTACCTCTTAAAGGGTACTTGCTATAGTATATTTTTTATATATACAAATTATTGAATACTTTCAATCACACCGTTGTTCCTTGCAGTCTTTGATATCATCCTGTATACGTCTAACTTTCGAACACTAAATTTATGGATGAAGATCATCGTTTGAAGCCAACTATGACAGATGTGTCTAACTCTCGTTCATGCCAAAGTAGCCTCCCGACCATCCCCAATCGATCTTCGGAAAAGGATTTTGGGGTGGCTCTCACCTTATGGCATTCGATTAGTTGGCATTTTACCGGTTCTTCTTCGAGAGAAACAATAAATTAGTTGCGTTTTCTTTCTGAAGCAATAAATTGTCACCGATACGCACATACGGAGAAACAACCTGTTGAATAAATTTGATATTACAAGTCTATATTCATGAGAGAATATCATGAATGTATCTCATTCTTAATTTGTCCATCATTCCTTCATTCAGTTAGCCTTTGACCGTCGGAGTAGGGTGTTGTGTTTCTTCTTCGTCCGTGTGTTAATGATAAATGCGTTATGGACCGGTCTAAAATAAACTGTTTTAGCGAATAGGATATAGTGGAGACAGTTATGTTTAAACATTATATTTTATTCAACTATTCGCTCCTTCTCGCCATGCGCTTGAATTACTCATGAATATGAGCTACGTGTGAAACGGTCGCGTATTTGAGGACGACCTCGTCAGCTGAAAGCTACATTACCCTTCTGTATCACCCATTAATGTAATCGTTAAGAGTTCGGATATGTTTTTTCTAACCATACTCGCTTTTTATTGTGTGATAACCATTTTCCATCCTTTGTTTTGATATGCACAGAGAATCTGTGTACGTCAAAGGCCACGTGTTTGCGTCGAATCGAATGTAAGAGTGGATTCACGTTTGATCAGAAATGTATCACCATCTTGTTCTTGTTTGGTTTGTGGTTTTGTTGTGTATCCTGTTCGACTTCAGCCAACCCGAGGAACCTGGTGAGTAGAGATTGTTGTAGTTGTGGTTATCTTACAAACGCTCAAGAAGGATAGGATAGAACTATGCAAAAACGTCTATTTTAGTGCCACTTGTTTGTAGCGACCTCAAACATGCCAAATGCATTCTGAGGATAATCATTGGTATAATATTATAGGGTAGCCAAACGTACTTAGGACATGCCGGTTCTGCCTTTGAGCACTGTCCTTCATCCTGTGTTAGCCAAACGTACTTGGGACATGCCAGTTCTGCTTATGAGCACTGTCCTCCATCCTGTGTTAGTGAAACGTACTTAGGACATGTCGGTTCTGCTTATGAGCACTGTCCTCCATCTTGTGTTAGCCAAACGTACTTAGGATATGCCGGTTCTGCTTATGAGCACTGTCCTCCATCCTGTGTTAGCCAAACGTACTTAGGACATGCCGGTTCTCTCTTCTTCATCACTTCGCCCCCTACAACTAGTTCAAACCTATGCTGCTCGGCTCCTCCTTCGCCGCCCCAGGTTCTCTCCTTCGATGCCTCTGTTACAGGAGTTACACTGGTTACCTATTCGCTTTCGTACTCGCTATAAAATTCTTCTCATCACTTACAAGGCCCTAAACCTCGAGGCTCCACCTTATCTCTCGTCTGCCCTCTCCCGTCGTCAAACTCCTCGGACACTCCGGTTTAACCTCGCTCCCATCCTGAACACTGCTCGTTCTGTTCTCTGCTCAATGGGTGACCGTTCCGTCTCAGTTTGTGCTCCTAGACTCTGGAATGCTCTTCATGCCGAAGTCCGATCCTCTCCCTCCCTTGTTGCTACTTTTAAACCTCTCCTAAAGAATCATCTCTTCAGAATTGCCTTCTCTTCCCTGTAAGCTTTCTCTACACTCGCTCACAACCTGCGCTCTGGGAGAGCTAACAGCCCTGAAGGGCGCATTATAAATACTTATTATTATTATGAGCACTGTCCTCCATCCTGTGTTAGCCAAACGTACTTAGGACATGTCGGTTCTGCCTATGAGCACTGTCCTCCATCCTGTGTTATCTCAAGAAAGACGCTAATTTGTCGTTCTTTTGTGGTCCGTCAAAAAAGAATTATAAAAATTACCTTAACTATACTAAAACTGCTGAAACAGAGAATATAATAACCATTGGCATATTTTAATTATAATTTTATGTAGTCACACTTAGCATTAATATATGAAAATGTATAGTCTTTAAAAATATTTATTTGAAAATACCACAAAATAGCATTCATCCCATTATAGTGATATATGATAAACAAATAATTCCCCTAAGTATATTTTGTATATTTCTTACAACTTTTATATATTTCACCTCATCAGTAAACATATTGGATTGAACTCAAGTCATCTTCAAACTTAAGTATTCGGCAAATAATATGTATTTAGCTTGAATCGAGTCCATTTAAATTTAAAGAGGCAGGAAGAAAATCTTCACGATCGCACATCCACAGTCAAACCATTGATCATCTGAAGAGCAGGAAAGCCCTTCTTGCATTCGCCAATGGGTACGTTGTACGGACTGATGACCAATGAAGCCAACTCCTCTTTATCGAAGACACTAAGTTAAATTTGTTCGGATCCGATGGCATGAGGTTCGTTCATCGCAGAGCAGACGAAACTTGTTTTAAAGACTATGAAGATTGGCAGAGAGAGAGTGTAATGCTCTGGGGCGTGATTTTGGTAGATCTCACTGGGCCACTTGTGCGCTTACGAGGAAGAGTGTACAAGTGTCCAACAAATTGCTGCAACAGCATGCCTTTGCCCCATCTTCGAGCCTCTGAAGCCCAAACTAGAATTTTCATGCAGGATAACGGCCCCCTGCATACACAACTAATTCGGTTAAGACCTTCCTGAACGACAAACACATTACTTCTATGAACTGGCCAGCACAGTGTGCATAATTCAATCCCATTTAACATGTTTTAAAGAGACTCGAAGAGATATCTAAAGCAAAGAATCCGAAAACAGTTTAAATTCCCAAATTTTTAGATCACTACGCACGGAAAAACACAATGGGTGGTGAGACCACCCTCAATCTCACAAATACCGAAAACAAAACTTGTACACTACCACGCTCGGAAACACTTAGACTTTCAAATACACTAGATACATCCATCACAAACATAATCAATACGCCTACTGCACATCTACTTGTATTCATGAAATTCCACACAGATTCATGAAATTCATTTACTTGCATTCGTGAAATTCCACACAGATTCATGAAATTCATGTATGTACTTGTATTTATTAAATTCCACAGAGATGCTCGAACTTCATTGGCTCAAAAGCAACACCACACGCTGCTAATCACAAAAATTATCAGATACGACGAACCATCCCTCTCTGGTTGGAATTCTCAACAGACGACATCCTCGCCGAACTCCGACGCGTGTACAGCACGGAGGCCATTAAAGACCTACACTATAACCGCACCAAGCACTGGTCGGTCATAACCCTTGCAGACAAAACCCACGCCGACGCACCCCTCAACCAGGGCATCAAAATCTTGGCACAATCAATAGAACAATAAACAATTCGACATACGCCCACAACAGTGCTTCCGCTGCTACAAGGATGGAAACACGAGACTACCATGCGAAGCAGACCAAGTTTGCTCAAAATGGAGTGTAAAAGGACACTTTTACACTGCATGCACGAGCGAAACTCTCTTGTGCGTCAACTGCTGGGGCAACACGCCTCAGTGCACCTAAAATGTGCATACCCAGCGGCGAAGCGTGCGACGGCCGTCTCAGAGATGCGCACACCTCAACATACCTCTCCCCTACACGCCCACCCCCCTACATCACCCGCACCTACGTTATGAGGTCCTTCGCTGTGGAGCTCCGGAGACCTCACAATATCCTGCCTCCTTACACACACGCCTACCGCGCACGCGCACACACCCCACGCACATTTACCCACTCCGCCAGGACAAACGCACACTCTAACACCACCTTTACACACATACGCTGCATCTATGTACACAAACACGCAAGTTCCACCCACATGCAAACACACCACAGGTCAACCCAAAAGGTAAAACTGGCTACCGCGCTTTCCACGGTGGCGAAAGACGTCTGGAGGCTACCCGCTCCTATAAGCCGCAATCCTGAACCAGCTTTACGCTGCTAATGGACTCGGGCATATCGTCATCCAGGAAGCGGTATTTGCCCTAATACAAGAACAGAAGGCCAGCCCTCCTGCGCAATCCCACAAACACACACGGGACCCAACAGATACACGCCACCCTGCCCCTGCCCGTTCTCTGTCTGCCCTCCCACCTTTGCCCCCCAGATTCTCCACATCTCCTTCTATCATCCCCTCCCGCTCTCCAACCCCCAACCTTTCTGTCCCTACTTCTCTCCTACACCAACCCACTCTCCTTCACCCACCGCTGCTCCTACACCTATCCACGCTCTTACACCCATCTCCGCTCCTACATCCACTTTTTACATCTACCCCCACATCCACTACTAGATTTACTCCCATCACACCACTACACATAGTCCTAAACATACTACTACACCTACTCCTACATCCACCTCCACACCCACTCCTACACATACTCCCCCTCCCCCGCCTCCTTCAAAAGAACACACCTACCTCTGTCCAGGTCCCGAAGGCCTCACCACCATCTACCCTCACCACACTCACAAAAAGAACGTCCCCGCCCTCTTCACACACATCATGTGAAGGTCATTGCAGCTCCTCTTACCCTCCTACCCGAGTGACAGAAGTTGGGGCACCGTAAGGCCACACGCACATTACATTCTGGCCCGTGATAGGTCGCTTGAGCTTGCTACAATTGAAGGTACGCCGTTGGCACCGTGTTCGCCCCACCGTCTCTAACTGGGTACTAAACACACAACACCCAGACATAATCCACCTGAATTCTACCAGTCTACACTCTTCAAATATTAGACTTCGCATTGCAGGCTACCACACATACTTAAACCCACAGGTGCCTCATCTAAGATCGGCGATCAAAGTAAAACGCCGTATACACCACACACTCATAGACAGAAGAGACGATTTTTTCTTAGCCTGCAAAATAGAGACAGACACTAGGCCAACCTTAGTTGCCACACACTACAGACAACTCCATCAACAACTACACATAGACGTCCCAACTACAATCTTTCACCCTTCTTTGTGGGTGAGCTAAATGCACACCATCCCACACTATTTTCAACCGCGACGAACGATGCGGGAAAGTATTTGGTTGATGCCTTGCGACGATTCTGTTGCGAGCACGTCGGCCTGACCTTCCATACGTTCTACAGCGCGCGCGGTGGAACCTGGGCCCAAGCCGTGGTACTTCGGAGCGATCACACATCAGGATACCACAGTCACACAGCTCTAGGCCTCCACATACAATCCGACCACATCCCTATCTGTCTCCTACTTTCTACCTCTCCTATTCTCATTCCTAAACCGCCCCTATTTGATTACATGAACACGGACTGGGTAGAGTCTAGGAACAACATTGCTACACATACTCCACGCAACCTCATCTTACAGGTGACCATTTATTTACAAATAGAAAAATACTGGAAGGCACTCATAGACACCATCGAAACGACCCGTAACACGTACACGCCACGTAAAACATACACCTTCATAAGACACTTAACATTCTCAATACACACACAAAGATTAATCACGATATATAACAATCACTAGGGCAGAGGTTCACGACAACAAAACATTACACTCCTCCGTGCCCGCATCCTACAGTGCGTGCTGCTAGATAGGAACCGTCAGCAGAGCGAGATCATGAGAGCTGCGGAGGATGCTCATTGCGCTGACTAAACCCCTCCTTTTTATGGTGTCCCGTCAGGAGAATGTTAGACACGAACCGCTGAAGTCCATTCAGGCCACACTGGGACCAAGTACACGCACAAGGCTACTTCCAGGAAGTCCGGGAGTGGTGCTGCCTTCCATGCCAACGAGCTGAAACCGGCCACCCTAATTAATATGGAGGTGCTCGACAACACAGCGACATTAACCATTCCACTCTACACGAAAATGTATACACTACACGGCTCAAAAATCTCACGCTACTAAACACATATAACTTTACACGATTAACACATCAACTAGGAAAACCAAATACATAATATCCAACACGCTGTTTGGGCATGTAAATACTCGGCAGCCTTCAACTACCCTATACCCACACCTATATACACTTAAGTAGCATCATAGCGTGATGTTTCCATGAATCACACAGCACGCTATCTGCGCACTACTGACCTTGCCGATTAGCCGGACCGACCCTTCAGCCTCGCCAGTTAAATATCCCAACATGCACGCCATTAAGCACAGGTCACAACGGTGTATAGCCAGCGGACTATCTTCCTTCTGCTATCTCCTCTTAAGTGATTTCCTAAAGCTTCCTTTCCGAGTGATGATTACTGGAACTTGACTCCAGCAATCTCCCCACTTTTACTTGTATACTTGTCCGGTTTTGTTCAAAATCTCTGTGAAATTCTTTAAGATTAATGGGGAAAGATTACTGTGCAAAATGTCAACGGTTTGTTTGTTCCTGTAACAGGACATATCCAATTATTGAGAAAAAGGCCTCCACACTAAATACTAATTATTTTCTAACGTGTAAAAATGTTTTCCGCTGATTATAATATAATTGTGGGTTTGTTTGGTATGACCCAGACGGAAGCAGACCAGCACCACCTCTTTATGAGAGTAGCGGTAGAAGGACGAGACCCAGGTCCGAGTCACTTAATACAATTGAGTTTAGTGAGAAGTGAAGTTTGCCAGGCAGCAAACCATTGCGAATTAAGGATCTTTCCGCACTAATCGTTATATTCCAATGAGATTTGTTTCCGCTATCATTCGGATCACTTTTGACACTTCAATTTTTCTAGTAAGTTGTTTATCTGCTGATAAGTTTCGTTTTACTCATCCAAATTTGCATAACATTTATAGATACGTAGTTTATAGGCTATCGTACGCTAACATTGGAAACCTCAGATATTCTCTGATAAAGTTATCAATGAAATGACAGAATTATAGGTGTCCTGATCTTTTTCAAAGGTACTGTAAGCCTGTGACTTTTTATTGTTTTTTCGTTGTTTTTTTTTACGAAAACTCCCCGTTTTTAGTCGCATGCCACTCTACATCTCACTATGTCGGTCGGTCGGTTGGTCAGTCCCCATTTTGCTTTGTTTTGGTAATAACATTGTAACTACTCGGCCGATTCTAACGAAATTTAAGATCCATATGTTGTTTTACATTCTCTTTTGAAATATATAATTGCCAAGGTCCTCCCTAGGTTACTCCTAGAACTATTGTGGGTTTTGAAGGTCGTAGGGTCATAAATCAGAATAAGTGAGAGCACGCGACTCTGGTCAGCAGAACTTGTTTAGTATCTGTTCAAATTTTGGTCGAAGCAGCTTTTACTTTTCATTATCTGATGATACTAACTGATATACTTTTTACAATTTTACACCGTAACATCTTAGGAAATCTTTGTGAATTATTCTCGTAATAAATTTGAAAAAGAAAAGGACAGTTGTATTCCTCTAAGAAATTCAATCCCACTCCAACACCCGTTGTCTTTAAATGAAAAATGTACTTAAATCCTTTTATCCTATGTTCAATAATAAATATATTAATTAAGAGGGTGTAAGTATGAGTAATATGATTGATCTGTTTCTTGTGAGAAAGAATATGCTGCGGGGTGTTTGATATAAAAGCTGTAAGCAGAGAGAATGGGACAATCTAACTACAATTATTGTATGATAAATTGGTTGGTATGTGGATAAGAAAGTTCTAGGAAAGTGGGGAAGAAGTATTATAAGAAAAGGGTTGCTGTATGATCGAGAGAGAGAGAGAGAGAGAATAATCATTAATAATTCTTTAGTGCTGTAGAGAGGAAATAAGCGTGAATATGAGAGTGTAATTGAGCTGGAAAGCGCAAGAGTAATGGTGAAAGGTGGGATAACGACGTGGGCCTGTATATGAGAAGAAAAGGTTATTGTACTTGCAGATGCTTAATGGTGTCGAAGAGCAAGTCATAAAGATGTGAATGAATCCATACATGGAGGCGAAACGAGTAGAGAAACTAGTTTTTAATCAGATTAAAAAAAAATTGAAGCATTGACCTACCGATTGGTTTCCCAGGCTTAAATAAACCTGTTTATAGAATATTATGGATTACACATTTGTAGCCCTTGACAGTCTCGGCATTGGCTCCAATTGAACTATTTTCTTGGTGGCATAACTTTACAATCAGCTCTCGGACAGAGAGAGGAGTGACAAATTTCTTAGGCATGTTACCTGGACGAGAGCTGCCAATAGATTGACCTAACCTACAAGAGATTGAACTGAAGTTAGTTACTATGCAAACAATAACGATTCTCTCTGTAAGAAACCTAAGTATTCGAATAATTTATAAGATTTCATTTTTTCTCTAATAATTGTTTATCTGCTGATAACTTTCGTTTTATTCATTCAAGTTGCATAACTTTTACCAATACGCAGTTTATACCAATCGGCTATCTTACATTAATTTCCTGGCAAAAGTTATGGAAGATGATGTGAGAGAAATAAAGGCGTTTTGATCTTTTGGGACAGTACTGTATTACCGTCGGTACAGTTTTGATTCTAGTTTTTGAAATAAGATCTTTATTATTTCTTCTGAAGGAAATATCCTATAGAAAATTTTCGCGAATTCTTACCTACCTAACCTATTATTTCTAAAGATATATTAAAAAAAAATTTCCCTGCGATTGCCGAAATTGTTTACAGCCCATAGACCTGTTTACCCCCCTCCCTCAAAAGTAAAAAAATATTCAAACGGCTGCCGTTATATTTTGGGAAACCCAAGGGAAGAAATAATAGATGGGAAAGTGGAATCTGAATAAAGTAAATAGCGCGCGCTATTTTTTTTTATACGAATTTATATGCAAGAATTCGACGGGACTATAGGAAACGATTTCTTATTCAGGATAGATCGAACAAAGACCTCTGGGAAAGTGAGCAGTTGCACAATATAAGAATAAGGCGAATGTCGCATCGAAGTATGAATATCATTTAAGTTTATCCATGGAAAATGTTCAAGAACAAAGATTAACTAGAACAATTTAAAGAAGATATTGAAAGGAATATTTAAGAGGATATTAGAAGATGATATTTAAAAAATACAGAAGAGGATATTTAAACGGATGATACATATTTAAAACGAGAAGCATAGTAGAACACAAATGAGGTGAACTTTTTTGGGTGTATAATTCGACTGTATAGGGAACGTAGCATGGCAATTCCTGTTTTATAACCTGCGCATTGTATTAACATTGCCTTTCCTGGCTCCCTACGAATTCTCGGGTACGAAGAGAGGTTCCAATCACATTTATCACTTTGGATTAAGTCCTATATTTTCTACAATGGACGTATTACATCGTATAGCGACGATTCTCTCCAATTCTCGAGTCGTTTTATTAAGTACATCTACGTTGTGACCGGATAATTACCAACATCTGGTGTTGGCTCGAGTCCCGGATGACCACAAAAAATTTAATAAAGAAAATTCGATTTTATAATTCTAACCAACAAACGAAGAAAAACAAGAAAAATTCCACTCAGTGAAAGAAACGTTTCATATCTGAAGAAATAATTTTATATAAGTAATATCTTCCATACAAGGAAGGGTTATTCCTCATTATCAACTCTATTTATTATCTGTATTACGGCTATTACTGCCTGTATGACGGATATTACTGTATAATTGATCACCTAGGCCAAAATTTCCATTAGAAGAAGATCAATGCACTTTCATATGCGTCCTCGCCGCGTTACTCTCCCATATCTCTTGATATTCTCTTTGTCAATTCCAAATTCAAGAAGCCGCCAGAAGCCACGTCATTTCTAACCAATCGTATGCCAGAGCTCTCCCGTTCCCGCTGCATCTTTGCTGTTTTTCTTTTGCCCTGTTTTTCGAAGTGAATTATCAGGATTTAATTGCATTTTAAGGAATTATGGAAGGGCAAGGAGTATATAGAGATGTCTGTCACAATATATATATATATATATATATATATATATATATATATATATATATATATATATATATATATATATATATATGGAATTAACGAGACAACGTTCTTTAAAGGGGTCACTATAAACAAAACCAATTTTTCGATTTTATATATTTAGTTTTGTTGTCAAAAAACAACGTATGCCACTTTAGCTAATGTTTGAGACCTTAATTGTGAGTGTTCCAAGTTTTTGCTCCCTCTTTCTATATGAATTGGAATTCGGTCAGGAGATTAGACGTTTAATTTCATCTAGTAATACGTAACTAAAATTCCACAAGTCAATTACTCATAAATACATGATATTTAGTAATACAAACTGAAAATGTAATTTTATCGAGAGGCTATGGATGAACATTTGCAAACACAGATCTTGTTTATTACTATCTTAAAATCACTGGTAACGCTTCCTCCTTGAATCGTAGCTCTTGATATTATTTATTATATAAGAACATAAGAAGAGAAGAATTCTGCAAAAGGCTAATCAATAGCTTATACGAGGCAGCTCCTGTTCCCCTCATCAAGCTTACCCCCACCTAGCAGCCTAATCCATATATCTATCGAAAAGTTTAGTTCCGCCTAGCATCCTCATACATACATCTATCCAGTACATTTCTAAACCTCTCAAGGAGAATGCTTTTATAACACGAAAACTGAGCATAATTCATTCATACACCACTCGATTTTTAAAACACTTTCGACCAATCTCTTTCCTAAACCTAAACTTGTACATCTTTCACCTTTCGCCACATCTATCCAGGGATGGGGAAAAAAAAAGAAACAAGTGCGATGAAAAAGATTCGAACATGGGTGGGGGCCTCCTTTGAATTATCTATGTATAAATTTATAGCAATTATATTATTCGGAAGGGAATGTAAAACGACATAAGGATTTCAAATTTCGTTAGAATCGTCCGAATAGTTATGATGTTATTGCCAAAACAAAATGATTCACGGGTTAACCTTGGTAGGACCTTGGCAATTATATCATTCGAAGGAAAATGTAAAACAACAGAAGGGTTTTAAGTTTCGTTAGAATCGTTCGAATAGTTATGATGTTATTGCCAAAACGGGCTAACCTTGACAGGACCTTGGCAATTATATCATTCGAAAGAAAATGTAAAACAACATAAGGGTTTCATATTTCGTTAGAATCGTCCAAATAGTTATGATGTTATTGCTAATACAAAGTAATGGCCGGGCTAACCTTGGGAGGACTTTGGAAATTATATACTTCAAAATGGAATGTAAAACAGCCTAAGGCTTTAAAATTTCGTTAGAATCGTTCGAATAGTTATGATGTTATTGTCAAAACAAAATAATTGCCGGGCTAACCTTGGGAAGACTTTGGCAATTATACCATTCAAATGGGAATCTAAAACAACATAAGCGTTTCATATTTCGTTAGAATCATCCAAATAATGGGTTGAGGAATAAGTTCTTGCAGTTTTATCAAATTTATTCATTACCATTAAGAATTTTAGAAAAACTTAATTTTTAATTGATAACAATATGCAATTTAATCAATAATGTATTCTCCGTTGTTATTTACGACTTTTTCCCAACGTTCAAATAGTTTTTCGATGCCTCTGCAATAAAAATCTCTGGACTTTAACTCGAAAATTTCGTCTAATCAGGTTCTTAATTCCACATCAGTATTGAACGAAACGCCGCGCAAATTGTTGGATAGCGATCGGAACAGATGGAAATCCAATGGAGCCAAGTCTGGCGAATATGGAGGATGCGGCAGGATTTCCCAATTAAGCGTTTGGATGGCGTCTTTTGTCATATTGGCAATGTGAAGGCGAGCATTGTCGTGTTGCAGAAGGACTCCATAACGTCGATGAGGTCGCTTTTCACGAATAACTTCGACGAGTCGATACATTTGTTGAACGTAGAGTTCTGCATTGACAATCTCGTTGTTCGCGAGGAGCTCATAAAGAATGATGCCTTTACAATCCCACCACACACACAGCATTGTCTTTCGTGGATGAAGTCCTTGCTTTAATCGCGGAAGTGGCTTTTATTGGGGCTAAGCCATTGTTTTCGATGGTTCATGTTGACATAAACACATCACTTTTCGTCGCCAGTGATGATGCGGTGAAGAAATCTTTCATTATATATACGAGTAGCCTTGTCACGAGCAAGCAAACCTGCGGCAATCGTGGAACATTGAAGTTTGTTGCTTTCGCTCAAAGCGTGCCGAACCCATGCACCGAGTTTTTTAACTTTTCCCATCGAATGAAGGTGATTCACTACAGTTTTTTGATCAAACGCCAATTGTACAGCCAGCTCTCTAGTCAATTGACGAGGATTTTCATGAAGAAGGTCGTTCAATCAATCTTCATCCAAATTAATGAGGCGACCAGAACGTTCTTCGTCATTAAGATTGAAATGACCGTTTTTGAAACGTGAAAACCACCATTGAGCTGTCATTTCTGATAAAACATTTTCTCCGTACACAGCACAAATATCGCGACGAGCTTTGGCTGCGTTTGCATTGTTCCCGTCTCGATTGAAAATGAATAACAGCAAGTGTTGAAACTGCGCCTTTCTTTCAACTTGACATTCCATTTTGAGGGTACGGAACAAAAAATAAATTAACACTACTTTTAAATAAACCGCAATGATTTATTACTCGACTTCAAGACGTAGCCTAAGCAAAAACCTAATAGTCTACGCTGTTAAGAGACGTAGCCTAACCTTTGCAAATTTTGCTCTCATTATTTATTATTGTTTCTTAATATGTGCACAAATCACGTCAACAAAACTTAAATTAACACAATATTACAAAAAGGGCAAGAACTTATTCCTCAACCTAATAGTTATGATCTTATTACCAAAACAAAGTAGTTGCCGGGCTAACCTTGGGATGACTTTGGCAATTATATAATTCAAAGTGGAATGTAAAACAACATAATGGTTTCAAATTTTGTTAGAATCGTCCGAATATTTATAATGCTATTGCCAAAACAAAATAATTCCCAGGCTAACCTTGGCAATTATATCATTCGAAAGAGAATGTAAAACAACATAAGGGTTTCAAATTTCTTTAGAATTGGCCGAAGAGTTACGATGTTATTACCAAAAGATAAAAAAGCAAAACGGGACCGACGGACTGACGAACCGACGGACATAGTGAAAAATAGAGTAGCACGCGACTAAAAACTTCTTTCCGTCACTTACCTCTTCTTTACACCCAAACACTCGTAGTATAAACAACCATAATTTGTAATGCTCGGATCTAGTCCCAATTAGCTGATTTAGGTATGGGCAATATGGGGATCTGCCCAAGGTGGCATCTTACCAGGGGCGGCATGGATTGACGGGGGGGGGGGAGCTACCACTCACTACCGAGGGTATCCTTCCTTTTTCTATCCTTGTTACTTTATTTTTATTATTTATGGGTGTTATGGTATATAATTTGCGTACATTTATTAGTATTTTTGAATATATGTTTTTTGTTACACAAATATACAAATTGTTCCAAATAGATTAATAATAATAATAAAAATAATAGTTGCTCCCGATTGTTTTGGGGGATGCATATTGCACAAGCAATTCAAGACGGGCGCCATAGGGGTGTTTTCCGTAGGACCACATACCTACCAGAACCTCCACTGCTACTCCTTTTGTTAAGAAGGGTAGTGAGGTAGTGAAAATGAAGGATCATTGTCCGTCACGACTTAGCCGATTGGGTATCCCACTTCTGATAACAGAGAAGTTAAGCCACATCGGCGGTGGTAGATCACCAAATCTAGTCCCAATTCGGGTGGACATCACGATGGCTGCCATATGTTGTTAGGACCCCTGGTTTAGTCCACATTGGGAAATAAAAGGCCTCACAGTGAGTGTAAAAAACCCCTACCAAATTATTTATATTCAATCATAGACCTACATTTTACACTTCTAACATCAATAGTTAAAACAATTCCTTGGACAGTCAATCGAACAGAGGGCGCTCGAAGACCTTTCCCTGAGTGGGAAAATCCCTGGGAATCGGGACAGAGGAGCTCAGCGGAAAACCTTCCTCGACAATCTTTGGAAACACGCGAGGGACAGAGAAGCATGGAAGCGCACCATATTTCGTCAAACGCCGCATCGGCAAAGGCACTAAGAGAGAGAGAGAGAGAGAGAAAGAAAGAGAGAGAGATAGAGAGAAAGAAAGAGAGAGCGAGAGAGAGTTACAAGGAATGTAAGTACTTCAAGAGACCATTCGGTTCATTTCAATGGAAGTACCTATAATTGTATCCTAAATTCTAACTATATACAATACAACAGATAAGGAATAGGATAGGAAAGATGAAGTCTCTCCCACCCGTTTTCGGACTTGGAAAAGTGAAAATATATACCTGGTAGTGTTGAAAATAGATACATCGATGAATTTTTAAAAGGAAAGCTGGAAATACTACTATATACAAAAACACATATCTGACTTATTGTAATAATCTTACTTTAGAACATGCTCTTTTTTCTTTTTCTTTGTGTTAAAATGCAATTATTTTTTTGTTCCATTCTTATTAAAAAAAACCAAAAAACTTTCTAATGTCCTATTGGACACTGCTAGTTCCGTTTGCAGATGCAAAGCTTTTTGTCAGATATTTTGAAAAATAATTATTCCTATATATATCCAAGATTATTTGTATTAGTAAAACATGACAGAAACGTATTTACATTTTATATAGATGAAGAATCAAATTAAAAACCGTAATATTTATTTTGTTTTACTAATGTAAACATAGAACATGTTCTTTTTTCTTCGTTTTCATCTAAAGTTTACCATTATTTTGTCAATTCTAGTTCTAAAAGTGTCAATTGAACTGCTTATTATACATTATATTCAATCAAAAATTGATAAAGCATTTTATTTAAATTTCGAATATGTCCTTTTTCCTTTAATTTCCTTTATGAACATCCAATTTAAGAGCACTTTAAAAAAAAATTCACGTGAAAGAATAATTTATTAGAAATGTTAGACCTAAACATATTTACAATAGATTGTTAATTTATCTAAACAAATAGTTAATAAAGATATATATATATATATATATATATATATATATATATATATATATATATATATATATATATATATATATATATGAGGAATTAAACCACATTCTCCGAAGACAATTTAATTCAGAACAGTTTCGGTGTATCTCACACCTTTTTTCAGCTGACACTGGATAGAAAATATAAGAAAAGTGCATACAAACATAATAACACAGGGTCAGGTCGTGAATGGGAATATGATAATAGATTACCCTTTTTAGATGTCCTCATTAATAAAGATCACCATGAATTAAAACTTGACGTTGTAGCGGGCCGAAAAATTTAGACTAACCCCAATCAATCCAACCCGCTTCCTATACTAATCCGGACGTGAAAAATCGAAGGAGAATGAAACGGATTGCATGTACACTCCTTTACTAACAGAAAAAAGTACAATGATAATTACAGCTTATATTTTAAAAAATATGGGGTAAATATTCACACAACAAATATATATATATATATAAATATATATATATATATATATATATATATATATATATATATATATATATATATATATATATATATAGCTATTCTCCTTTACACACAATATTACCTGACAAATATCAGAAGACCAATCAAAATTTATATAACCAACCTTTAATTAGACTATATGTATATGTAAAAGGGATAGCCTAAGTCTAACAACAAAATATCTTTGCCACTAACGATCACACAGTAGACAAGAAGTCACTAACAGGAGGCCTAAAGCAAACAAGGGGACCAAGAAAAAAGAAGGAAGGGCTCACGTGTTACCCAGGTGGGTATTGGCATCTCAAGCGTTTTACAAACCAAAACTGGTGCCTTCGAACATGCAATATAATTTGGTAACGTCTTGAAGCTATCAAAGCCCTCTCTCTCTCTGTCCTGGCGGGAGTTGACAATTTCTTCTTTCTGCTCAGTTAGCAGAACCCTACCACCTCCGCCACTCCTTACAAATGGTGGCGATCAAGTCTACTGGAGTGGTCTTTCAACAAACTATTCAACATTTAGTTGGCTAACTTTACTTAGGGCAAAGTAGTATTTTGATACAAGATTATTTTAAACAAAGTACTATTTTGTTTTAATTTTAGTGATATATCAAAACTAGCTACTATCTTTCCAGAATATGGCGCCTGGAAAGAAAGAAAAAACATGGTATAATTTTATACATAAAATAAACTAAAACAAAACAAACCCATTTCCATTCACACACACACACACACACACACACACACACACATTCTTACAGAGGAAGGGAGAGGGTACTAAGAAAAGGGGTGGGAGAACTGCCCTTTTACACACACTCACATTTGCTCCATCACAACGTTTATAGGAAACCAACCCACTCGAATGCCTATATACATTATTTTTCGTTTCACGATAATACTGTTAAAAAATCGGTAATTTCTAACCGTTTCTTTAGAGCATACAAAATATGTCATCCTTCCTATTTAGATGAAGAAATTGTCATTATCAGGACCATTTTTTCTAATTTGTATTACCCCGATTGGTTCATATCGTCTGCCCATTTTGCAGCTAGGAAAACATTCTATGGTAATAAGCCTTCCCGCACTAATGACTTCAACAAATGTATAACATTGCCATTTAATAATAAATTAAATAGTTTAAAGGACATATTTGGAAAAGCGGGTATTAATCTAGCCTTTAAATATAACAATTTCTTAAACCAATCGATGATTGCCAGGAAACCCAAAGAACATCATAACATAGGAGTATATGCAATACCATGCTACGATTGCCATAAAGTTTATATAGGGAAAACAAGGAGAAATCTAGACAAGAGATTTTATGAACACAAAAGAGATATTAGAGTGGGCAGCGAAAGCAGTGGAATATTCTGCCATGTTAGAGACTTGAATCATTCGATCGATTTCAATGGAAGTAAAATGGTATTTAAATCGGCTAACTATGTTAAGAGAAGAATCGTAGAATTAAGCTTGATATCGTCAGTTCCTAATTTAAATCTATATGAGGGTCAATTTTATTTTAATCCTGTAATAAGAAAGCAAATAAACAAAATAGTAAAATGTCCGCCCTTCAATATGTTTAGGCCTAACCCCCTTCCCCCCCCAGATTAGCCACAAGTAGGGGATTGGGGTAAAAAAGAGGGGATCTTTCACGCCCTAACCCTGTGTTATTATGATTGTATGCACTTTTCTTATATTTTCTATCCAGTGTCAGTTTACAAAGGGTGTGAGATACACCGAAACTGTTCTGAATAAAATTGTCTTCGGAGAATGTGGTTTAATTCCTCATCTTTTCTTGCGATATTGCATTAATTTTCATCATATATGTATATATATATATACATATATATATATATATATATATATATATATATATATATATATATATATATATATATATATATATATAGAGAGAGAGAGAGAGAGAGAGAGAGAGTGAGATAGAGAGTAACAAGGAGTAACACGAAAAATTGGTACCCTAGTAGACCTCGCCACGCTTCAAGTCTCTAAATGGCTATTTTTCAAGACTTTGTCTAGTCTCGACTTAAACTGTTCAACAGAGTTGATGTTGACAACTTCACTGGAAGAGCGTTGCAAGTGAAGCAGATGCTATATGTGAAAGATTTCCCATACAGATCACGCTGGTAATGCTTCAGTTCAAGTTTGTAGCCGTGATTTCATGTTCTGCTCTTGATAAGCTGGAAAATATCCCTGTAGTCTACAATGTCAAAGCCTCGAAGTATTTTGAACACTTCGATAAGCTGACCACGCAATCTTCGGGTCTCCAGCGAGAACAAGTCTAATTCCTGTAATCTATCTTTATAACTCTTGTGTCTGATATAGAGAATCAGTTTAGTTGCTCTGGCTTCTACACCTTCCAATCTTGCGATATCCTTTCCAAGCGAAGGACTCCAAAATTGTACAACATACTCCAATTGCAGTAAGACAAGGGAGTTATACAATCACAGTACTATCTCCTTGTTCCGATATCTAACCTGTCGCTTTATATAACCTAGCATCCTTTTGGGTTTTCTGCTCCGCCTCAATACACTTCCTCGAGAACTTGAGATCACTAGTTATAGTTACACCCAAGTCCTTCTCAGTGTCGGTGGATTCAAGAGCAGTACCCTTAAGGATATACTGAGATTGGGGGTTTCGGTGACCGATATGCATCAGTTTGCATTTGTGCACGTTAAAAGGCATTTACCACGTGTCCGACCACTCCCCAATCTTCCAAAGATCATCTTGAAGGCGGGCAGTATTTCCTTCCTTTGTGACGTTCATACCAAGCTTGGTATCATCGGAAAATTTATAAATCTTGGCAACCATGTCACCGTCCATGTCGTTGACGTAGATGATGAACAGTAGTGGTCCCAGGACAGAACTTTGAGGAACACCGCTAGTAACGGGCACCCACTCAGAAGCCTGTCTATTCAACACCACCCGTTGCCGAGAGAGAGAGAGAGAGAGCGCTCGCGCACTACAGAACTACAGAAACAAGGGCCAGCAAATACCCTAAGATCCGCTCAAGGCCAGTTCGCTTAAAGAAGATTAAACTACAACATTTTAACGCTAGTATATCATGCTTTTTTTACATGCTGTTTTTTTGAACTATTTTAACTCTACGGTACACACTTATCTACATGTGTATGTACCCTTTGTATATATATTTTTTACATGATTTTTTTATATTTCTATTTTACTCTACACACTTATCTACAGTGTATAATTTAACCTTTCTTTACATGCCTCTTCTAATTATTTCAATTCTACGGTACACACTTATCTACATGTGTACCATTGACATGTAGGTTCAGCTATCCCTCAAATACACGAACACGCTGTCCGTACAGAGGTCGGACAGGCACTGGTTCAGGGTCACGTTCCTTGAGTGAGCTGTATGGCTAGGACCTCTTCTTGGAAGCATCCCTACAACGTCCCGTTTACGAGTTCTCAATCCGCAGTCGTCCACGGCTCCCATGACCGCGTTGAGAATTTTCTCGCTCGGGCCTACTTTGCCTCCTCGGAGGTAGAGGTCATTCCCACTCACCATCAGGGCAACGACTGAATTCTCGGAGATCTGAGATTTCTCAGCCTCTACCCTGATGTGGTGGTTTCCCCGTCCTGGCTGGCAGCATACCTCTACACTAGTGCGAAGGCGGGCCGCTAACAGGGGCTGCAAACCTTGTGCTTGGGAATCACCCACAAGGGTAACCCTCGGACATTTCCGTGCAGAGGTTTGAGGCTTTCCTTGTGGAAGCGAACTCTCGGTTCCCTCTTTCTTCTCCATCTTATTTTTCTTGTTCTTCTTTTTCTTATTCATCTTTTTCCCCCTATCTTCCTTTGTTGTATACTCTTCTGTTTTTATCTTTTCTTCCTCTGCTTCAACTTTCTCTTTTTCAGCTTCTACTTTATCTTTTGTTTCAACTTTCTCTTCTTCCTGTTTCTTTGAGGGTTTATCCGTAGCATGCGGACCTAGCTCTGGGGGTAATAGTGCAGATGAAGTGTTTAGTACAGGGCTTGACGTTAGCTCTGCTATTCTGACCTCTAGCCTGCGAATCAGTCCGGCGTGTTCTAATTCGAGGCAGTTTATTTTCTACTCCAACTTCCTTGATCTTTCCTCGGAACCCCTGCATGCTTTTTTTAGCTACTTGATTTGGCCGTTTAAAATACAGTCGGTGCAGGAACTTGCCGGGTGGCATTTTGAAAAACACCCCTTTGGAAAGTCCACGCACCACTTATCTATGTGGCATATTGCGCACGTGTATTTTAGAGCTCCTGGTCCTTTCTTGCCGGTCATTTTGAACACTTTCTCTCTTTCAATACTTTGCGACCAATCAATGATAAAAAGGGGAGTTGGTGAGTTCTTCCCGCGTGAGTCGCTCCCGCCTATTGATCGAAGTCGTTTCGGAGTCTTCCAGAAGGCACGCTCCATGTGCTGCTGTTCGTCCGACCGAGGCCTCTCTTCCTCGGCGTGCCTTGGCTCCCAACCAAGCAGCACAGATGGTCCCCGAAGGGGCCATCGATATGTCACCAGGTGAACAACAACGAAACACGCCCATTACTAAACTCCTACTAGTTCCCTTCACAACGGCCAGGATCTCAGAGCAGCGTTCAATGGATATCCCGCCCCACCAAGAGACTCGACCCAAGGCTTTTTATTGGCCTGGCAACCAACCTGGGAACAAAGGGCCGTCACCTCGGACCGATGCTACCAGAGGCACCCGTCAACGGGCACTGGGGACGGTCAATAATTACGCGCCAGGGAAGGGGTTAACGGGGCACTACCCTCATCCCATTCATCGTGCCCCAATGCCTAGGACAACTCTAGTCCTAGTCTCTCGCAACCAGTGAGCGTCGATTGGCGTTGTTTATAGAGGTTCCAAAGCCTCTCTTCTGACGCATGAGGTAGCTGCCAGGTCCTTATATTTAGATAGAGGGAAAAAAGAGAATGAGTGACATGATAGGAATAGGTTTTTTTTGTTATTTTTTCATTTTGTATAAGTGGGAGAGATAGGATAAAAGTAAAAAAGGAGAAGGATAGAGTAGAAAAGGAAGGAATGACGCACTTAGTTTGGAATCTCGTTTTCGACCAAATCGACAAGGGAAGCCCTACCAGGGGTACCCAAAAGAGGTAC
Organism: Ceratothoa steindachneri; assembly: GCA_963969495.1. NCBI lineage: Eukaryota > Metazoa > Arthropoda > Malacostraca > Isopoda > Cymothoidae > Ceratothoa > Ceratothoa steindachneri. Next base: position 157,356,355 of record OZ018317.1, on the reverse strand, counting down.
CCCCGCCGACATAGCTCGAAAAGTCAAAGGTACACACACACACACACAGAGAGAGAGAGACAAAAGAGTAACAAGGAGTACCAATGAAAAGAGGTACCTTATTAGACCTTACAATCCATTCAAAGAGAGCACCTTTAAGTGAACACATGAGCAGGCGCAATCCTCTAAAGGATCAGATTGACGCTCTAGAAGAGCACTCGCGCCGCGCTTCAAGTCTCCAAGCGACCACTTTTCAAGACTTTGTCTAGTCTCGACTTGAACTGTTTAACAGAGTTGCTGTTGACAACTTCTATTGGAAGTGTGTTCCAATAAACGCAGATGCTATATGTGAAAGATTTCCTACACATATCACGCTGGTAACGCTTCAGTTCAAGTTTGTAGCCGTGATTTCTTGTTCTGCTCTTGATAAGCTAGAAAATATCCCTGTAGTCTACAATGTCAAAGCCTCGAAGTATTTTGAATACTTGGATAAGCTGACCACGCAATCTCCGGGTCTCCAGCGAAAACAAGTCTAATTCCCGTAATCTATCTTCATAACTCTAGTGTCTGAAAGACGGAATCAGTTTGGTTGCTTTGGCTTGCACACGTTCTAATCTTGCGATATCCTTTCCAAGCGAAAGACTTCAAAATTGTACGGCATACTCCAGGTGCTGTCGGACAAGGGAGTTATACAATCACAGTACTATCTCCTTGTTCCGATATCCAGCCTGTCACTTTATATAGCCTAGCATCCTTTGGGCTTTCTTCTCCGCCTCAATACACTGCCTCGAGAACTTGAGATCACTAGTTATAGTTATACCCAAGTCCTTCTCAGTGTCGGTGGATTCAAGAGCAGTGCCCTTAAGGATATACTGAGATTGGGGGTTTCAGTGGCCGATATGCATCAGTTTGCATTTGTTCACGTTAAAAGGCATTTGCTACGTGTCCGACCACTCCCCAATCTTCCGAAGATTATCTTGAAGGCGGGCAGTATTACTTTCCTTTGCGACGTTCATACCAAGCTTGGTATCATCGGTAAATTTAGAAATCTTGGCAACCATGTCACCGTCCATGTCGTTGACGTAGATGATGAACAGTAGTGGTCCCAGGACAGAACCTTGAGGAACACCGCTAGTAACGGGCACCCCCACAGAGTGTGTCCATTCAACACCACCCGTTGCCGTCTGCCACTTAGCCAGTTCTCTATCTAACTTGCTACATTTCCGTCTATGCCCAGCGCACGCACTTTCAGGAGGCGGCGGCTGTGTGGTACCCTATCGAAGGCTTTTGAAAGTCTAAGTAGATAACATCCACCCCATTGTCCAGGTCGTTCTCACTGAAAATGAAGTGGAAGAATTCCACAAGATTCGTGAGGCATGGCCTTTGCCTTTGGACCCCGTGCTGAGAACTCCTCAATCGCAAGTTGGACTCTAAATATGACGTCATTTTGTCCACCATGATGCTTTCCATGAGTTTACCGACTATTGAGGTTAAGCTAATAGGTCGGTAGTTCGATGGCTGGCGAGGATCTCCTCTCTTGAAGATAGGAGTCACCTCCGCTTCACGCCAGTCTCTAGGAACGCATCCGGTCCTAATTGACATGTTGAAGATTATGCTCAGATATCGTAACACTTCATCGCGCACTTCTTTCAACACTTTAGGTAGAAACCTGTCTGGGCCAGGGGCCATATTCTTCTTTAGATCAGTGATCTTTTATTTCTATTTTTCCTTGGGTGAAGTTGATTTCTTCCAGATTTTCCCCCAATTAAGAATCCGTGGGCTGGGAGATGGGACCACACTCTTCAGTAAACACTGAAGAGAAGTAGTCGTTAAGGAGGTTAGCATTTTCTGCACCTGAGTGCTTTAATGCTCCTCCCCATTCACTAAAGGGCCAATCGTGCGATGGATTGGTTTACGGCTGTTTACATATCCAAAGAATCCTTGGGATTCTCCGTGCAAAGTCTCGCCACTCGGAGCTCCTCAGCACGTTTTGCCGCCATTATGCTGGACTTCACCCTCCTAGCTAGCCTACGGTACTTGTCAAATTCAACAGAGATCTTTGACTGCCGGTACACCGTTCTTTTCTCCCTCAGCAGTTGACCAATTTCTCGATTAAACCACTTTGGTTGAACGGAAGAAAGATGAAGGCTTTTCAAAGGCATGAATCGTGATTGAAGACTCATGAACGTAGTTTTGAATCTATTCCACGAATCTTCAACATCCTCGCACACTTCTAGCCTCGCATCAGGTAATCCAGCACGAAGACCTGCAAAGACTGCTCTTCTCAAATCAAATTTTCTCGATTTACCAGTCGCACACTCTAACTTGGGGACCTTGACTATAAATCTGACCAGTCAGTGATCACTGCCACCGAGCTCTTCGCCTACAGAGAGATCCTCAACGATGTCATCCTCAGAGGTGAAAACCAAGTCGAGGGTATTATTGCCTCTCGTCGGCTTTCTCACCCATTGAGTCGGGAACTCGTTGTTCGCGTATTCCAGGAGCAGTGCGTTCTCGCTACAGGGTTCTCTGGTTTTCCAGACAATTTGGGTGTTGAAGTCTCCTATGACGATACACACACTGTCTTCAACAAGTTCACCTAGCAGCCGGTACAGCTCCCTGTCCTTTTCAATGAGTTATGCAGGGGGTCTATAAAGCAGCAGGCCCCTGTATCTGGTATGCCCCTATCTCTAGGTCTACACCTAGTTTCTCGTGGTTGGATATAATGTTGCAGTTCGTCATTTTGAATGTATCCCTAACATACAACATCACACCGCCACCCTCTCTGTCTAGCCTATCTTTTAGAAAGAGTAGGTAGCCAGGAATCATGAATTCTCCCTCAATATCTCGGTTCGAGATTTTTACTCATGACTCCGTTATAGCTACTATTAAATTGAGGAATAAGTTCTTGCGGGTTTTTTTTATGTTGTGTTGATTTAAGTTTTGTTGACGTGATTTGTGCACATATTAAGAAACAATAATAAATAATAAGAGCAAAATTTGCAAAGGTTAGGCTACGTCTCTTAACAGCGTAGACTATTAGGTTTTTGCTTAGGCTACGTCTTGAAGTCGAGTAATAAGTCATTGCGGTTTATTTAAAAGTTGTGTTAAATTAAGTTTTGTTCCGTACCCTAAAAATGGGATGTCAAGTTGAAAGAAAGGCGCAGTTTAAACACTTGTTGTTATTCATTTTCAATCGAGACGGGAACAATACAAACGCAGCCAAAGCTCGTCGCGATATTTGTACTGTGTAAGGAGAAAAGGCTATATCAGAAAAGATAGCTCAATGGTGATTTTCATGTTTCAAAAACGGTCATTTCAATCTTAATGACGAAGAACGTTCTGGTCGCCCCATTAAGTTGGATGAAGATCGATTGAACGACCTTATTCATGAAAATCCTCGTCAATCGACTAGAGAATTGGCTGTACAATTGGCGTGTGATCAGAAAACTCTAGTGAATCACCTCCATTCGATGGGGAAAGTTAAAAAACTCGGTGCATGAGTTCCGCACGCTTTGAGTGAAATCAACAAACTTCAACGCTCCACGATTGCCGCAGGTTTGCTTGCTCGTCACAAGGCTACTTGTAGATATAAGGACAGATTTCTTCATCGCATTATCACTGGTGACGAGAAGTGATGTGTTTATGTCAACATGAAACATCGAAAACAATGGCTTAGCCCCAATAAAAACCACTTCCGCGATTAAAGCAAGTACTTACTTCATCCACGAAAGACGATGTTGTTGTGTGTGGTTGGATTGTGAAGGCATCATTCTTTATGAGCTCCTTGCGAATAACGAGATTGTCAATGCAGAACTCTACGTTCAACAAATGTATCGACTCCCCTAAGCTATTCGTGAAAAGCGACCTCATCGACGTTATGGAGTTCTTTTAAAACACTACAATGCTCGTCCTCACATTGCAAATATGACAAAAGACGCCATCCATCCTCCATATTCGCCAGATTTAGCTCCATCGGATTTCCATCTGTTCCAATCGCTCTCCAACAATTTGAGCGGCGTTACGTTCAATACTGAGGTGGAATTAATAACCTGGTTAGACGAATTCTTTGAGTCAAAATCCAGAGATTTTTATTGCAGAAGCATCGAAAAACTAGTTGAACGTTGGGAAGAAGTCGTAAATAACAACGGAGAATACATTATTGATTAAATTGCATATTGTTATCAATTAAAAATTAAGTTTTTCTAAATTTTTTAATGGTAATGAATAAATTTGATAAAACCGCAAGAAATTATTCCTCAACCCAATATCTCGGATTCTTCCGTCACTACAAGGCCACGAAGTTCAAGAAACTTGTTCCTGATTGACCTCGCATTGAACAGAAGAACTTTCAGGAAGTCCCCGAATGTAGGACACTGTACCCTCTTCCGTTTCCCGGCTTGCTTGTTGGCGCGGTGGCCCTCCTCTTAGCGACCTCCGAAAAAGTCGTACCAGGAGTGACGCGAGTGTACTGGCGCACGTCCGCCTTCACTCTGGGCTGGACACTCCTTTGGGTCCTCTCTATGTCATCCTGGATCTTGTTCGACATAAAGGCCTTTCCTTTAAAAGAAAGATGTACCCCATCCCTTTGGTAGAAATCATTCTTACCATACAAGGTGCGGTACGGGTCCACAAAAAAGACCCCCTCTGCCGTACACAAATCTGCCAGGCACTGGTTCAAAGAGACGTTCATCGAGTGAGCGGTCCGTATTGGACCTCTGTGCACGTGCCCTTTCTTGAAATTTCTGTTATCTCCTTGTCAGTTGGCCTCAACCAATAAGCGAAGAGGATTTAAGCCTACAGGCGCCATTCGTCTATTCCAATAAGTATTATTTTCATATCGGTGTTAGCTTTCTTTTTTTGCATTGTTTTTATTGTTTCTGATTTCTAACAAGCGAATTAATACCTATATTTCCATTCCGATAAATAATTAATATTTCTCCATTGCAGTAAATTAATATTTTTACCCCTTTCAGGCATATTCAAATTTTCTGTTTTCTTACAGGTGATTTAAATACTTTTATTTCCCTTCTAGACTTTATATGTAAGTGAGGCCATCTTGTTTTGTATTGTTTTTTTCTTGTTTTAAATTTCCCTTCCAATAAATAATCAATACTTCTTTGTTCCAGTAAATTAATATTCTGACCTCTTCCAGGTATAATTTTTTTTTCAACGGTACCAAAATTTTATTTTATTTATATGCGATTTAATACTCTTACTTCCCTTCCAGATTACATATCCTTGTCTTTAACCCAAACTACCTTTCCCGTAACTACACGTCAACCACCCCCATGACACCACAGTTGACGTGTACGTGCTGTTCTGGAACGTTCGGCCCGATGATTTTCGCTAATAAAGACGTTCTCATTTGCAGATTCTGCCAAACAAGCCGAGTGTTGACAGATGAGCTGAATACAGCACTACGCAAGATTAATGCTTTGACAGAGAAGCTGGAATCGTTGCAGGAATTCGTTACTCTTAATATCGGAGCGACGCAGACCCATCCTGCTTCACCTGCCATCATACTCCCTTTCCCAGCTAGCCCCGAACCCTCCACTAACCCTCTTTCCCCACAGGAGGATTTCCAGGAAGTTAGGAATAACGTGTGTTCCAGGGCCAGTGCGAAGAAGTTCACTACCACTTGTCAAAACTGTTTCCTGATTCTTTCATAGGAAAATGAACTACAGAACTACAGAATTACAGAATCTAGGACCAGCAAAGACCCTAAGGTCCGCTCGAGGCTAGTCCGCTACACTAAATCAAAAACTACGATACACCCTTATCTACGAGTGTATCTCTAACATGCTATTTTTTTTTTTTAATACTATCTACTGTACACACTTATCTACATGTGTACATTATCGTGCAATTTTAACTAATCAAACTAGGGGTCGGGGGAGATAGAAAGTTTTCTTCTCATCTTCCGCAGCCACTCGACTGCTAGTGGTGAAAAGCTAATTTAGGGATAGAGACTACTTATAGGATAGGCGGAAAAGAAATGGGACATCTAAGCTACACATGCAGAGAATCGCCGGCATCATTTTTAGTCATCATAATTTCATATCCTTAAACCTCCGCTCCAAACTCTCTCTCTGCAAGGACGTTTAAATTCACAGTGCTCAACTACGTTATATTTAAACTATTCAAATGCACGTCGAGACGATTTTTGAACATATTAACCGAAGTGCTATCTACTACGTGGGTGGGCAGCCGATTCCAATTTTGAGTAACTTTAAATGTAAAATAGTTTTGGGCTATACATACTAGTGTTAAAACGCTTGTTCACTAATTTTAACCCGTGCTGACGAGTATTTCCCCTATGATCCAGTTCGAACAGATTGCGAAAGTCAACGTTTGAGAAACCCTTTAGTATTTTAAATACTTCTATTAGCTGGCCACGTAATCTTCTGCGTTCTAGCGATGGCAAATCTAAAGCCCTGAGCCTTTCCTCGTATGATCTATTCCTCAGCTCTGGAATTAATTTCGTAGCCCTACGCTGCACTCTTTCTAATTGCGCGATATCTTTCATTAAATATGGAGCCCAAAATTGAACAGCGTATTCGAGAAGTGGCCGCACAAGGGATTTATATAAAGGTAAAATTACATCCTTAGATTTGAAGGTGAAATTACGCGCGATATAACCCAAAACGCGATTTGCTTTTTTACACGCATCCACGCATTGCTTCGAGAATTTAAAATCGTCTGAGACTAATACTCCCAAGTCTTTTTCTAATTTAACCGCGTCGAGGACTTGGCCTTTCATGGTATATTCTACTCTTAAATTATGGCAACCCAAGTGCATTACCTTGCATTTGCTTAAATTAAATTCCATTTGCCACTTGTCCGCCCAATTGGCAATCGAGTTTAGGTCCCCCTGCAATTTATCGACATCCGATCTTACATAGGCACGATTGCCCAGCTTCGTGTCGTCCGCAAATTTCGAAATCCGACTAAGTATGCCTTTATCTAAATCGTTAATATAAATTAAAAACAATAAAGGGCCTAAAACAGAGCCCTGCGGTACCCCACTACTAACGCTGGCCCAATCTGAACATTCCCCATTTATTACCACCCGCTGCGAGTGATCTTTCAGCCAATTTCTAATCCAGTTTAAAATCTTACCAGTCACCCCAATCGCTTTAACTTTCATTAATAACCTTTGGTGGGGGACGGTGTCGAACGCCTTTTTAAAGTCTAAATATATTACGTCTACAGCTTTGCTTTCATCGTACACGCAAATCATTTTGTGGAAGAATTCGAGCAAGTTAGTCAAGCACGATCTCGCACGCCTAAATCCATGTTGGGTATCGTTAATCAGCTTATTTGCCTCGAGGTGGCTCACTATTCTATCTTTAATTACAGATTCTAAAAGCTTCCCAACTACCGAAGTTAGACTAATAGGCCAAAAATTCGTTGCTTCAAATCTATTCCCCTTCTTAAATATAGGTGTAACGTTTGCTCGCTTGGAATCCAACGGAACTACGCCATCCTCTCATGAGCGATTGAAAATTTCACGCAATGGCTTAACGAGTTCATTTTGAAGCTCCTTTAAATGAATTGGATATACCCCATCGGGGCCCGGAGATTTCGACTTTTTCATTAGCTTAATAAATTTAAGGATTTCCTCGTCATTTATAGTTACATCGGATATGCAATTATCAGCACTACGAACTTCCCCAATTAACGATTCCAATTCGGAAGAATCTTCCACAGTAAACACGCTCGTAAAATGCTCATTTAAAATTTTGGACATTTCTGTCGGAATTTCAGTCAAACGACAATCCTTATCTTTGATCGGCCCTATCGATCCTTTTACGGGTTTCCTATTATTTACGTACCCATAAAACCGTTTCGGTTCATTCTTCGAATCCTTTGCGAGGTTTATTTCATACTTCCTCTTCGCATCTCTGACCGCACGTTTAACTTCCCTACGAGAATCTATGTAATTTTGCCGACTTATAACTGACCCATTGTTTTTATGAATTTTAAATTTTCTATTTCGGTCCCGGATTAAGCGTAGTATTAACGGACTAAGCCACGGAGCTCTCACCGACTTCCCGCTCTTACGCACATACTTAACCAAATCAGAATTCACACGAAGCAGCGTACATCGAAGTTCTGCGTACATCTCTCCTACCGACCTGTTCTCGAATCGTATTCCCCAGTCTATATCCTTAATCCTTTCGCGAAAAATATCGAAATCACAGCTACCAAAACGAGGGATGAGCTGCGAACTCATTCTAACTTCTACGCAGGTGTTTAGTTCGAATCTAATCGCATTATGGTCGTTGCCATGATTAAATCAAGAATATTGCTATCACGAGTAGGCTCTTCCACTTTTTGTACGAGAAAATTCTCCAACATAAAGTTTAATAGCGTCTCCCCCGGTTTATCAGAAGTAAGGTTGCTAAAGTTAACATTAGGTAAATTAAAATCGCCGCAGACTAATGTGGTCCCTTTTCTAATCCAAGACGTAAGCGTATCGAAGAGTGCAGCATCTTCTCTTTCCAATTGGCAAGGCGGACGATATACTACGACTAAGTTAATTTTATTTATAGCATCTAAACTTAGCTGGACTAATAAAGCATCACTTCGCATATCATCCTTAGACGAGTCCATCGTTATGGCGTTTAGATCCACTTTTATATACATTAATACGCCCCCTCCTCTACCGGTTTGTCTATTTCTGTAATGAATTTTGTACCCCGCTATATCGAACTCGCAAACACTGATCCCCGTATGAGTGTCTAACCATGTTTCACTTAGGAATACGAGGTCGAAATCACCCTCTAGAATAACGGCTTTTATTTCGGCAATTTTATTTTTTAAGCTACGAACATTCGCATATATGCATCCCAGTTTGCGCTTTACGTTAACTCTTCTATAACACTCAGATCCGTTCCGTTTCCCTGCACCCCGTCGATAGTGCCCCCTTCACGCGCGGGCCGGCCCGGCGCATCGGCATCACGTGGCCGCGCAACTCTCCTACCTAAAATGCTACGTACGGACTCGTCTAAGATCCTACCCAGCCGACTATTACCCACATCGCTTAGGTGAATTCCGTCCTTTTGGAAAAGTGACGGTTGGTCCTGGAATGAATCCCATACGTTAAAAAAGCTAACACCAGTTTCTCGACACAACCGCTTAAGACATTCGTTAGTATAGATCGCTCTAGATTGGAGGCGCAACGTGGATTTAAGTCGGGGGAGAACACCAATAATTCCCACGTTGGTTGCTTTGGATTTCGCCGTATCTATCATGGTTCTGGCACGATAAACTATATCTTCCGGGGTGCTGTCATACCTATGGACGTCGTTGCCCCCTACCATCGTGATGATCGTTCGTTCACCACGCGTATCTTCCAATTTCTCGATCTCGGCGGCCACGTATTTAATGCGGCCACCGGGATAGCAAAAGCGCTTACGCTTAGAAGGGTTACGCGCAGCAAACTCCTGATCCTGCCTTCTAATTAAGGAGTCCCCCATTAAAACGGTTTCCTCTTCCCCCTCGATAGGAGTTAGCAACGCGAAAGGGTTCGAACAGGGTAAAACGAAGTTCTGATCCCTCGTTGGTCTAGCCCCATTTCTAACACTTCGAAATTGCGAATCCTGAGGCCTAAACGAGTTTAAAATTCGTTGTTGCTCGTCAACAATTACCTGATGATTCGAATTTGCAGGCCGCCTATCTCTATTACTATTTTCCCTCCCGCGCATGTCGTGAATAGCAGAATAGGGATGAGGTAAGGCTTGTTGTTGACTCCATCGTGAAAGCGCAACTCACGGAGTTCTGTGGTAGGGCACCCAGGACTAGAAAACGTTTCTGTATTCCTGGTGGCGGCCTGGACGACGTGATTGGCACTGTAGACGAAGTAGCAAGCCTGGCCTCCACCAACACGACGTACAGACATACACGTAGGAACTAACGATATACATAGAACCAGATCGGAGGACCTCCTGGCGAAGTACCGTCGAATGATAAGACGGTTTAAAGAAAAATCTAGCAAAATTATTCTTTCAAGTATCATTTCCCGTAGACAGGCTGACGACCGATTCTATAACATTGCCACTAGTGTCAACCGCCGACTAGCAAACATCTGTAGTGAAGAGAATATCGCTTTTGTCGACACCTGAAACAGTTTTTACTATGGCAAATCTTTGTTTTCAGAAGATGGTGTCCACTTAAATCAAATATGCGCTGCTTGCCTTGGTATGCTACTCAACGACGTGGCAAAGGACTACAGAGCAAAAAACGGGGCTGCTCACATTCCACAGGGACAAGTACCGTAAGATGTGTTCGATTAAGAACTGGAAATAACACGAGGACACCCATCCATCACAACCTGAAGGTTTTCTATGTCAACGCTCGTAGCATTTGTAACAAGTTTTCAGATTTAGAGGAAATTGCGTTAACAGATAATTATGATATAATCGGCATTACAGAATCATGGTTAAATATTGAAAACAGATATTTCCTAGTCGAATTAACAAAAGAGGAGGCGATGTCCTATTCTACATCAAAGAAAATCTCAACCCAATCCAATTAATAAAGCCACAAATCGCAAACATAGACACATCGTACATACTTCTTTAAAACAACAACGGAAGAAAATAGTGCTGGCTCTAATATATAGACCCCCAGCTTAGTAACTCAAACCGACAGCGATTTCTTGAAACAAATCAGCGAAATAAGTAACGCGCCTGATACCGTAATTTTGGGCGATTTTAATTTACCAGTACCAAAGTGGCGCGAACCGCTATCCGTTCATTATGGTAACGAACTCTATACTAACTTACAAGAAAGTTCACTAACTCAGTTTGTACTATGCCCTACTCGCGGAAATAATATACTCGACCTAATTTTTGCAACAAAAGAAGATTTGATAGATAATATTAATGTCGGAAGGAATTTAGTAATAGCGTCCACCGTGCAATCACATTTAGTATGAATTTTAATCGTAACTATATAATTAGTAGCAAAAAAAGAGTCCCAAACTTTAGAAAAGCGAATTTACTAAGCTTAGAACAAACTTAAGCAAAAAGATTGGAGCAACTTGCGTGACATAAATGATATAAACGATAAATGGACATTTTTTACTAGCTCGTACTTCGAGGCGGTAAAAGAATGTATTCCTTTAAAATATCGTCGTTCGCCACACGAAAATAAACCTAAATGGTGGAGTAGCGAGATAGCTAACTGTCTACAAGACAAGAGGAATGCCCATATTAGATTAAAAACTTCTAACGACGAGACAGAACGCGCCAAATATTCAGACTCACGACGTAAATCCGAAAGGTTAATTAAACAGAGTAAAAATTCCTTGGAATCAAAGGGGGAAATCAAAGTAAAACCAACCCGAAAGAGTTCTATAGTTACATACGACAAAAGAGAGAAACATCTACATCTATCGGACCGCTAACTGACTAGAGCGGAAACTTTACCACGAGCGATCAACAAATGAGCTGTATTTTAAACACATTTTTTACATCAGTCTTTACTACAGAAGATCTTAGCGAAATCCCAACACCGACAGCTATCCAAATAGGTTACAACGAGGCGTTAGGTAGTATCACCGTTACAGAAAGAGACGTACTGAGATGCATTGAAAAGCTTTAGGTAAATAAGTCACCCAGCCCGGATATGGTCTTCCCTCGAATATTAAAAGAATCCAAAAGTGAACTAGCCAAACCGCTGTCATTATTGTTTAATTATTTGTTAGAGACGGGGACTATACCCGATGAGTGGAAGCTCGCTAACGTAACAGCAATATTTAAAAAAGGCAGTAGATCTCTACCTAGTAATTATCGGCCAATTAGTTGAACCTAGGTCGTTTGCAAAATGTTAGAGACACTTATACGCCAAGAACTCGTTAACCACTTGGAAGTAAAGAAGCTACTTAGAAATACACAACACGGCTTTTGAAATAAACGCTCTTGTCTAAAGAATCTATTAGACTTCTTTAATGACATTTTTAATGAATACGACGAAAGTAAAGCAGTTGAAATAATTTACTTAGACTTTCAAAAGGCCTTCGACAAAGTTCCACACAAACGTTTACTAACTAAATTAAAAGCGCACGGAATTGAAGGCGCGATAGCAAGGTGGATAGAAAACTAGCTAAGTAATTGTAGGCAACGCGTAGTTATAAATGAAAAATCATCTAGCTGGACAGACGTCACTAGCGGGCTACCTCAGGGGTCTGTTCTAGGTCCAGTTCTTTTCTTAGTATACATTAAAAACTTAGACGAAGGCATTTCAGGTATAATATCTAAGTTTGCTGACGACCGCAAAATCGCAAATGCAGTACTCATTAACGCACAGATTAATGAAATGCAGAACAACTTAAATCAATTATCGAACTGTGCACAAACGTGGCAAATGCCTTTGAAAAGGGACAAATGCAAAGTGCTCCATATCGGATACCGAAATGTCAAAGCAAATTACTCATTAAATGGTACTCAACTCTTAAGCGTAGACAGAGAGACAGACCTAGGAGTAACAATATTGATCGATCTAAAGCCCACTCAACAATGCTCAGACTTCATTAAAAAAGCGAATAAAATAATTGGATTCATTGGTAGAGGGTTCGAGTATAAGTCCAAAAATACAATCCTTACTCTCTATAATTCCTTGGGCCGTCCCATTATGGAATACTGCGTCCAAGCCTGGTGCCCGTACTATTAGAAAGATATAGTGAAATTAGAACGAGTCCAACCAAGGCTTACTAAAATGATACCAAGTCTAAGGAAAAAAACTTAAGAAGAGCGACTTAGAGAACTGAATCTCTTTCCGTTAAATCACTTTCGATTAAGAAGAGACTTGATTCAGGTCTTTAAAATTATCAAAGGCATAGACAATATGGACCGCAATAAATATTTCACTATCGACCAGTCAAATTACACGAGAGGAAACGGTTGTAAAATTATAGGTAAACATTTTAACTCGCACGAATCTAGGAATTTCTTTTTTAACCGAATCGTCAACTTATGGAATGGGTTTCCTCCTAAAGTAATAGACTACAACACCGTAGATACTTTCAAACGTCGTATAGATAAATACTTTGAAACAAATCCCCAGCTAACAGCGTTTTATAGCGATTAACTAACTCCGGAGCATTGAGGTGTCAGGTTAGCCCAATTTCCCCTAAATAAATTTCACTTTGGGATCTCTCCATGTTTCCTCTACAGCTCTCTCTCTCTCTCTCTCTCTCTGACAAGACATTGTGCTGAGAAAGAGAAAGAGCATGTTCTAAGCCTAGATGAGTAAGGTAATTTGATTCTACATCTATATAAAATGTAAATACGTTTCTGTCATCTTTTTCAGAACACACAAATCCTAGATATGTATATGAATAAATACATTTAAAAATATCCTACAGAAAATTTGTATCTCCAAACGGTACTAGCAGTGTCCAAGGAGTCAAAAAGTTTTAAAATAAGAACGGAAGTAGTAGATGGATCTAATAGATAATAAGCGTCATAAATATAAGAATTTGCATGTTAAAAAAGGCAAATAATGAGCATGTTCTAATATAAGATTATTAAGATAAGTCATATTTTTGTTTATTTTTTTGTATATATTAATGTGTTCCTGCTCTCCTGTTAAAATTTCCTGGTTGCGTCTATTTTCTAACACTACCAGGTATATATTTTCACTATTCCAAGCCCGGGAACGGGTGAAAGAGGTGGGTGGGGAGAGACCTAATCTTTATTATCCTATGCCTTACACGAAGTATTGTATATAGTTAGAATTTAGGATAAAAATAAAGGTACTTCCATTGTAATTGACCGAACGGTCTTTTAAGGTAGTTACTTCCCTTGTAACATCTCTCTAATGAAAGGTGTACTATCTTTCTCATTATCTTTTATCTCAGGTAGCCTAGTTTGGACCACAAGGTCTGTTGTGTCCTGTTCATCTATGTAACTCTATATTCGTATTCGTATGAGTACATCGTTGCTCGTGCATTTAAATATTTCTAGTGGGTCATTGCCTAAGTACTCATTATATGGTATGATATTTTGATTTGAGGTCTCGTTGTTGAAAACTGATCCGAAATACTGGTTTAGTGCAGTGGCTATATCTTTATCTCTAACTTGTAAATTATTGTGACGATCATTGACTAAGCCGATACTGTTTTTATTGGTTTTCGACTATTAACTAAGGCAAAGAATTCCTTGGGATTTTCTTTACAATTTAAAGCTACTCTCATTTCCTCGTTACGCTTTGATCTTTTAATTCTAGCTTTTACTTTTCTCCTGAGATCAATATATTTCTTCTTATTCGCTTTTGAGCTGTTTAATCTTATAAGCCTCGTTTCTTTTATTTATGTCTCTTTTGATTTCATTTGTCAACCATTTAGGATTTTGATTTTGTCCATTTGTTCTGACTGCTAGAGGAATGAAGTGTGATTGTTTTATTAAAATATTGTTTTTAAATTCATTCCATGCTTCATTTATGTCTCTACCAGTTATTTTATAATTTTAGAGACTTTTTTTAAAATCTATGAAATTAGCCTTTCGGAAGTCCAATTTTGTAATATTTTTGACAATTCTTTTGTGAGGCAAATTTAATTTAAATTCTATTAGGTTATGATCGCTGCTGCAAAGTTGATCGCCTCCGCTCACGTTTGAAATAAGTACATCATGTGAAGTTAAGATTAAGTCCAATATATTCTCTCCTCTTGTTGGCTCAGGGACCCATTGAGTTAGCAGATTTTCATCTATGAAATTTAACAATCTTTCTCCTTCAGAATCTGAATTCTTTGTCCGCTAATTAATTTGGGGGCAGTTAAAATCGCCAATAATGAGAGTGAATCTGTCCTTACTATGGCTCGTCAAAAATTCATAAAATCGAGAGAAAGAGAGAGATAGTGTTATTAAAACATTGGTATAAACAATTTGTAAGAAGAGCCGTGGAACACTTGAAAAAATATCATTCAATCAGAAATAAAGAAGCGTAGTTTTTAGATAAATCGTTCATGTTAATGAATTTACTTTACAGTTAAGAGTCAAAGGCAGGGGCTAAGTACCATTTATCTTGTAGGACCTCCCTTTCGCCTGGAGTACGGTAATTGTTAAGATTAGTGGCGCACGATATGTTTAGCGATTTTTTGTTGGCTACCTTTCTAGCTACTTTTCCCTATTTCCTTAGACTTAACCTTTTGTAGGTTTGCCGACAACGACGTCTGGCAATCGCCATTGAATTCGAATTGGGAATACTACTAGATTATTAAAAATAGCTGGGGGGTTCAACCCCCAACCCCAAATTGAAGGCGGTATGGGAGCGAACCCCCTATTTCGAAATTCCCTTCAAAATGATATACATATAATACAATATAATGCGATTCTAATAACTGATAAAAGCACTTGTTTAATACATTTATAGAAAGTTTTTTTAACTAAAAATAAAAATCCCGTTAATACAAAACTATTCAAACCAAAAAATATTAAATAAAATAACAGGAACCTAAACAAAACCAACGAACCAACTTACCTGCCCCAACCCTAAAAAGAAGCATACGTCACAGACGTACACAAACATTTGAGAACAGGTAAAAAGGGAGTTTATTTAGAAGATATCGATAATAGACTTCAGAAAACACATGGAAATTAAAAAATAACTAGTTCATACCTGTCTTTAGAAGCACAAAAGGAAACTGGAAAAAATAAACGCTTATGATTGGCCAATGACAGTGTCGTGTCTAATACACATCCCTGATTGCCAATCAGCTAGCTGAAAAACGCTAACAAAATCGTGCGTCATTATTCTTAACAGTTACCCGGAGTAGTACAGTAACTTGACGTGTCAGCGATTCCACAAGGAGATAGAAGACCTATAGAGAGAAGTTGACCCATGTTGTCTCGATAACTGTCCACAGTTCCGTTATTTTAGGTGCCGGATCTTGAGTGCAAATAGGCCTGGCCACCACGTTCCATAAATGCTCCATAGGCTTCATGTCGGTTGAACGTAGTACCCATATCATTCAGTACAGCTCTCCAGAAGGCTTCTCGAACCAATTCTAGGTTACTTGGGCTCCGTGACATGGGGGATTATCCATCTGAGTGTCACCAAACAGTGCAATGCAGCGGTCACGGGTCAATGACGTGCTTAGGCGAACCACCAGACACCCTTGTTGACAGCTGAGGTCCATGACCTCATGGCGTCTGCGCCAACCAGAAGGCCTACCATCAGCCTGAAACAACTGACACCGTGACTCATCGAATCGGGTCCAATTAGCGACATCACAGGGGTATTATGGTGGGTATTTGGCTCATATATCCCATGGGAAGTGAAGAACTCTGCACTAACCTGATGGATATGCGTCTGGTACCTTCTGCACTTAATATGGATGCGACTTGAGCAACTGTTGCTTCTCTATCACTATGGACAATTACATCCAGACGCCGCTGGTTACGATCATTAAGCACCCATGGTCGGCCATTGCGCTCTTCGCCGTGGATGGTTATGCTTTCCATGGGGTGTTCTCGATACACACATGACGCTACATCGAGGTATGATGAATGTAGGCACATTTTCGGAAACTAAACCTCCCATCTCTCTGGTACCCACTATCATGCCTAGTATCAACTCCGACAGTTCATTTCACCTTGCCATGAACAGCCTAGCGGGTGTTCACACTGGCCCTCGAGATGTCAGCTCACAGCTGATAAAGCTCTGGTAATTTCAATGACGTCACGGTACAGCAGCACTGCACACCATTACATTTGCATACTGCTATCCCATGACTTATGACAGTTCGCTGTATTTTTATAGCAACATATGTAAATAATTGATTTTCGTGATTATAGTCAGTATAATGCTAAATAAAAATTACATAAAATTATTCCTGAACAACTAAATAAGAATTAATTGGTAATAAAACTAATATTGGATCTTTGTATATAGTTAATTAAATGGTGATTAGTTTTTAATTTACCAAAGTTTTTATAATTTGAAACCAATTCCATTCTTTATCTTAACTTTGAGTAAAGTAGTTAATTTTTTCCTTGAAATTCTGTATATGGTTGATCAAAATGTTCTCTATTTCAAGTTTGCGTAATCTTTCTTAATTTATATTAATTATGAAAAAAAGTCTTAATTTGTTATTTTGAATCACGTCAAAATCAAGTGTAGTTAAAGAGATGGCAAAAAAGACAACATCCGACAGCTGTCAGTTTCTCAAAACACATCTGCTGGATTATTTTCATTGGAAAATACAGATAACACTTCCTAATTTTCAATAATGTGATATATCAATGATCTCCGTTATCTGTTTTATAAATAATTATATCTTTATTTCAACACGTGTAAAAGAACATTTCTTTGAAAAGTGAGAATTTATTATTTGTAAAATCACATTTTTGAAGTTTCCAATATATTATTGAGCGTTTCTGGAGTCAATAGGCCTAGATTGGATCTGATTTTAAATGACTTGTACGTGATATATCATCCGATGGAAAAGTCTGATCTGTATTTGCTGTTGACAATATTTCTTTGATATTGTTCTAAGCTTCGAGGTTCTGATAAAAAAAATGCAGTATAGATATAAACGATCCATCAACTAGGACATGGAGGTGGAATATACCTACTCATATGTTTATGTAGACTGTGAGACAAGTTGTCGTTATAGCCATATTATATTACTGTGTTTTCCATAATGCGATTTATCTGTTGAGCAGAACATTGAAGAAAGAGAGATATTATAAACTTTAATTTTAGCATGAACTCATTTTCCTTTATCTGGATATTTGCGCTATGAAGCATCTTAACAATTCGTTTCGTCCAATTTAGTTCTAGATGGAAATTTAGCTGCTTCAAAATGTAATTCGAGATTATTTATTTTCGACAAAAACAAACCGTAGAAGCGCTAAATAATTTCATTATTTCTATTTATTTTGTTTCTCGCAACAATAAACATTTGAGCGGACCCACAAAAACTTGCTCGTGTCATTAGCCGTGCCAGTGTAATTCATTCAGGAGTTTTAAACAGAGCCTTCTTGTCAAATGCACATAGCAACCACAGAATGTCTGCAGCAAACAGTTAAGAATATCCTTCCGCATTGTTCTCTAAATGCCCTGAAGTACACTCTCATTTAATTGGTCAGTTGTATCAAATCCCAAAATTAATTTAGATGCGAAATAAATAATCTCCACCATTTTCTGATTTGTTTTAAGTGCATTCTTTCACACTCTCTTGTTAACTTTATTACTCTTTTAGATAAAAGAGATGGTAAGGGTCACTGCGTTTCCCTTACAGGGTGGAAACTCGAAATGAGACTACTTTTCATAAATCATTTTCTAAATGTTTACAGACCATTATTTAATTACTTTTATGCAGGTTCTTTCAGGGTATATATTGAATTTTGTGAATATCAAATTGTAAATTCATGAAAAACAACACCCGTTTACAAATATGTCTGGAAAATGTGAAGCAATCTAGGTGTTTTAAATGTATCAAACAGCTTAAAGAGATAAGCTGTTTGTTGTTTTGGAAGAGTGAGAACCACCTCGATTAGGTAGTCAGGATCCCAAATCTAAACAAGAACATGATAGACCAGCTCAGGCGAAATCCAAGGAGGAGTGCTAGTCCACTCACTTCAGACTTCAAAGTGAACCATTTAACCAAGCAAAAATGGCTGAAGGATGATCTGAAATTTCATCTATTCAAAATAGCTAAAACACATCTGCTTTTGGACTCCTCCACAAAGAAGAAAGTTGAATAGCATAGCTGCTCCAACGACTATTTGCTGACTTGCAGGCTCTAGGTCTGTGAACGGATGAGAAATTGTTCACTGTGCACTCCGCCTACGACAGCGGACATATTTCAGGAGATAGAAACCAGATTTGGTGATGGTTTAGCAGGTATAACATCAACGGGGCAAAGAACATATTGAATCTTGATTGAAGAAGAGGTAAAGATTAATCACCATGTTAATTTAGACATACTGAAGGAGAAAGCCATAGCCTGTGTTAATGCAACTATAGGAAATGCTGGTGTAACCCTTTAACAAGATAGAGTAAACTAACGCACAGCAAATTAGTTCAAGACTGGTGCCAGGAAACTTTTAACAGATTTTGGGTCAAATGAATTTTGGCTTCCCAGTTCGCCATATTAGTGCCCCGTAAATTTTGTAGTGTAATCGATGGTTGAGTAGAAAGCTTCTACCAAATGCCATTAAAGTGTAGAAGTTCTAGAGTGAAAACCTGCATCTGTGCTCAAGGTCATACTTAGACTTCGTCGTTCATTGACGCAAAAGACGGTCACATTGAATATTATTTACATCATCTATATTTTTTTCTTTCGTTTTAATCTAAGAATTATGTAGTATAACATACTGTAAAGATAATTAAATAAATATTATTCTACACTTCTACAGAAATGAGAAAATAATTTTCTATTGTAGTTTTTTTGCGTAGATTACGAAAATGACCTTTATTTTTCATGAAATGACTTAATTTGTTTTTGTAATCTGCACATTTATTTTTTTATTAATATTAGATTATTCAGTATATAAAGGTATGAAATATTTGTTATTATTTTTATTTTATTTGACAAAGAGTACAAAGATAAGTGGAAACAAAAGGCTTATTCATCAAAAGAAATTAATAAGTCCTTTTAATACATTTGAATATTTAGGCCTCTTTTTATGTACAACATCTTGTCTGTCTTTGGGAAGGGTCCGGCAGAAGTCAGCAAGCATTGCTGGACTCCATTTTCCTTTATAACGATTTTCTATAGTAGCAATATCTTGGTGGAATCTTTCACCATGATCATCGCTGACGTCTGCTCGATTCTCTGGAAAGAGAGACGGATGGGAATGCAAAAAATGCACCTTTAGTGACATACTACATCCAAACTCATTATAAGACCTAATCAAATTCTGAACAAGAATGTGGTAATTTTCTGATTTGTGCCTTCCAAGGAGACCATTACATACACCTTTGAAACTATGCCAGGCCTCAAATCTGGCTTGCCCAATTTTGCCTCAAACTCAATATCTAGCATAAGTTGTCGAATCTGAGGCCCAACAAAGATTTCTTCTTTAATTTTACCATCACTAATCTTAGGAATTTTGCTTTTAAATGTAAGAAGGATGGCTGGTCATGCTTGTAAGGCTTTCACAAATTGTTTCATTAAACCTAATTTTATGTGACAAAATTATGTGGCAAAATTATGTTTTCCTTAGGAAACCAATGGTTCACGTATGCCCTTATGACAACCTACTTTGGTCTCTTCTCTTAAAGGCCATTCTGAGCGTATGCAATGTTCTCCCAGAGCTCTACTGTCCTACTGGCACAAATAACACATGAATTTTGTGTAGCCTGACTGCAAGCCATTTAAAATGGCTACTACCTTAAGGTCAACACAAATCAACCATTTATGTTCATTGTATTTAATGCTTTTTAAAATGAAATCTAAATTTTCATAAGTTTCTTTCAAAACAACATAGTGAGCTACTGGTATCGATGGTAGTTTATTTCCATTATGCAGAAGCACGGCTTTAATACTATGTATATAAAGAAGCTTCAATAAAAAGTCTCCATTGACTGGGTTCATAATGTATATCTAATTCTTCAAAGAGACGTGGAATATTATTACAGTAGCATAAATTGTTGTCAAATGAAAATTTGTCTTGTAAATCGTTTGATCTAATGCGAAACTTAGTAATTCAAACATCTTCTGCTACTCAAGTTCTTTCTTTCAGTCTCGAGGCCAGTAATTCACTCTGTTGCTTTGTTAAGTTTAGATCTCTCAAGATCATCTAGATCAAGTTGTGAGAAAGGTTTTGGAGTAGTATCAACAGTTTCAGGAACATAAATTTCAGTTTCTGGTTCACATGATTCCATATCTGATTCATCAGACTTAGACAAAACAATTTCTGCAGGTGGTTCAGGTACTGCAATGTTTTTTGAGTGAGGTATAGGCCGAATAGCGTATATAAGGTTGGGATATACCACAGCTAAAGCGCACTTCGTTGTTTTACCTAAAAGTATGGAAATTATATGCATAAAATTTAAAGTTATGTATATATGTTTGATTACAATAAAGTGGTTCTAAACTGAATTAATTTTATATTTAAAGAAATAATATTACAGTATACTACTTAAAAATATAGGTACAGTAGACAATAAGCAATTACTTACTTTGTATGTCTACAAAACAGAAATAGCAGTCAGTGGCATGATCTTGGGGCTCTCGCCATACCATTGAAACACCAAATTGAAGGCTTTTTATTTTTCCTTTAGACCATTTTGATAAAGAATTAAATCATTTCGTGCAACAGATATGTGGTACCCATGGTTTATCTTGGTCGCCAATTTTACATCCAAAATACAAATTATATAGTCTTTTCACGAGAGAAGAATTTTTCTTTGATATTTTTAAATGTTACTGAACCCCATATGTAGCAGAATTTATGTGGGATATTTTTACACTGTCCTCTTGGCATTTTAATTAAAATTATTGCTTTATATTTCTAATTTTATTTAGTTAAATAACCTGAAAATAAGAAATAAAAAATTAAAATCGTTAAAATCTTCAAAATTTGACGAAAATAGTAATTGGCAACTTACAAAAGACTGGAGTCATTTCGATAAAAATGAGTTCCATTTTTTAAATCTATACATAAAACTACATTAAAAAAAATGTTATTCTAATCTTTGTAGGCGAAAAAAAGTTAAATTTTGTTAGACAGTGTAATTATCGATTCCACATTGAAGCGAAAATAATTTACCATAAGGCATCTTTGAACGATCATCCTTTTTATCTCATTTATATTTGGAAAAATCCCCTCATACTATGGAGGTCGAAGATCGAACCTAGTAAAGATTTGTTTCGAAAATTTAA
This sequence comes from Ceratothoa steindachneri, assembly GCA_963969495.1. NCBI lineage: Eukaryota > Metazoa > Arthropoda > Malacostraca > Isopoda > Cymothoidae > Ceratothoa > Ceratothoa steindachneri. The sequence continues at coordinate 157,334,532 of OZ018317.1, read as the reverse complement.
ACGGTTCACACATGAACCTAGGAAACATTTGTTGGAAATTTAAACGGTTCGCACATTGAACCTTATAAATAGGAAGATAAACTTCCTGCTGTTAATAGCTCTCTTATGTAAATAGGAAGATAAAACATCCCGCTGTTAATAGCCCTATTTTGTAAATAGGAAGATAAACTTCCCGCTGTTAATATTTTTTTTTGTAAATAGGAAGATAAACTTTCCCCTTTGCAGTATTTCTTCTTCGTAAACAGGAAGTTAGACTCCCCAGTACGCAGTACGATATCTTATGTTGGCTATACGTAGCTCCGTACAAAAATAAATCTTGTTCATGAAGTCCCGTGGAGAAAAGGTGAAAATCGATGGCGTTCTTGACCATCCCTACCATCGAGGTTTCCTCCTTTGCCGGCTGTGAACTTTTCTGTGAGCTCAAATTTTTGTTGATTTCTTCCAAGTCTAAAAATTCAGAATGATGATGATGTACTCAGTTTTTCGAAAAGAGATGGTATAGTGGAAGATATAGTGGGTGAAAATTAAAGATGGGGTGGAGAGGGTATTTTGCCCTAGTAGGGAGGGCATCGCTTTATTTTTATTCTATTTCATTTTTCCTTTATTTGTGTTGTTATTTTGTGTTTTTTAATGTCTGTTTGTTTCTTCATGTGTTTGTAATGTTCTTCTTATTGTTATTTGCCTCTTTTTCTCTGTCTTTTGACTTTTAGTGTAATAGTATTTGTAGCATTCAAGCCTTTTATAGCTTTCATGCCGACAATGCTATTTGAAGTGTTGTCTGTAATCTCATTTTCCGTGAGTAAATGTATGGAACTAGATGTGATGTGTTGTGATGCTTTTCATGTGTATATTGGAGTGATATTTTCTCGTGAACAGAGTTTTGTGCTCGGGAACCGGCTTCTGCGTGAGGCTTTTGCCCGTAGCCACGTGGGTATATTTAACCTGCCGCCTGCTCCCTGCAGTTCTGGAATGACATGATCCGTTAGAGTGGATCAGATCTTTTTGCCCAGTTTCTGGGTGACGACATTGATGGGCTACAAGCGTTTCCTCCGATGCAGGACGCTTTGCCTGATTCGGTCCCGCCTACTTGCTTTGTTGATAAACATTAAAGGCAGTGTTCTGGATACGTTGGAGCCTTTTCATCTAGGTTTTATTAGCCGCTTGTGACACCAATGCGGGGTAGATCAGCATAGCCCTATCATACATCATATATAATTTCCTGATGTTGGCCGAGCTAAGATCTCTAAACCTGTAGAGCTTGGAGATTTCTCTCTTCGCCAGGTTCCGCCTCTCCATGTGGTGTCTCGAGTATCCATGGTCGGTGATTTTAGGGCCCAGAACGGTGCCTTCGGTGGAGTAGCCGTATCTCCTTCCATCTATGATGATGGGCCATGTCAACTCGCGGTTCAACGGGACAATTTCGAACTTGTCTCTGTTGGTCCTGATTTTCCATCGTCTCTCGAATCGGCTGATGTTGTTGATTTCCGCTATAGTGCGAGCCGCCTGTGCTCTTGCTTTTCTCTCCGGGCACGAGACAATTTGTGTGACGTCATCTGCGTATTCCAGATACATCGTGTCCCTGTGCACCAGAGTTGGGAGGTCGATGGTGAAGACCAAGTAAAGCAGAGGACTCAGGCAGCTTCCCTGAGGGACGCCGGACTTTAATTCGAATTCGGGGCCTCTGTGCCCTTCAATTATGAGACACGCCCTTCTGTCCATAATGAAGTCACAGAGGATCCTTTCCAGGATTGGGTCTAGCTGGAGGTTCAGGATCTTGTATTGAAGTCCTTCCAGCCAGACTTTATCGAAGGCCTTTTGCACGTCCCTCAACACAATGTATACATAGAACCTGTTCGCTTGGGTGTATGCTACTTTCTCAGTTAGGAGCGCCAGGTTGGTGTCTGTGCCCCTTTTTTGCGGAACCCGTGCTGTTGTGGGTTGTGCGCTCCTAACTCACTCAGTTGAGCTTGTAGCCTATTCGCTAAGATCTTTTCAAAGATTTTACCCTGCATCTCAAGAAGAGAGATCGGGCGATAGTTTGCCACCTGGTATGGGGGCTTGTTTCCCTTTCGGATAAAGATGATTTTGGCAATCTTGTACCCATCCGGGAAGTAGCCTGTATTTAGGGCGGCATTCATCGTGTTTGCCAATCCCTGAATAATTGGCCATCGGCCATTTACGAGGTTGTTTTTCGTAATCCCAGACCAGCCTGGGGCCCTCTGTTTGAAGGACCTTATGGTGTTCAAGGTCTCTTCGACAGTTATCGGGCATCCTTGGTCAACCATCACTCTTTCCTGAGATACTTGCGGATAAGGGTGGGTTCTATGTATCATTGTGCCAAGATCGTCGAACAGTTGGTCTCCAAAGTCCTGGTCGAAGTCGTCGTTCTCCTCCGGTGATATAGCGAAAATCTTTTGCCAGTGCGATCTAAATCTTTCGAAAGTCTCTCGGTCCTCTATCATGTCGTCTCCTTCCTTAATTTGGGTTGAGGGTCTGGGAGGTAATCCCCTAATTCTCCGGATGTTATTCCAGAATTTTACGGGATCACTCTCCCTGTCCAGTCTCCCAATGATGTCATTCCATATCGTTCTTTGTTTTTCTATTATGATGTCTTTCATTTCCATGCCTAGATGTCTCATTATGGCCATCCTTTCCCTATTGGTACCTGTCCTGCCGATCTCATCATAGATTGCTCTATGTTCTCGGGCGATTTCTCTCATCTCGTCCGTCCACTCAGGTTGTGGGAGCATTTTATAGGAGATTCTGGGAACACATCTCTCGTCGGCTTGAATAAGGAGATCGGTGATCTTGTTGATCTCCTCATCAATCTCTTCGAGATTAGCGTCTCCCAGATCAGTTGGTTGGTATGTATTGAGTATCTCTCTATATAGCTCCCAGTCAGCTTTCGCGTAACTTTTCCTAAGTGTAACGGGCTTGAGTATAGGCGCTAGCGAGATGGTAGTGAGAATCGGGATGTGATCGCTCGGAACCACTGGTCCAGGCTCATTGACAATGTTGAAGGGGAAGTTTTTGGATGTCAACACAATGTCCAGCTTTGTTGCCGAACGTTGTGTCATGAAGGTCGGGAAATCTGGCCTGGCCCTCTGGAGTCTGTCTCTTACGAGTAGCATCTCCAGGTTTCTTCCCCTTTGATCGGTGCTTCCGTAGCCTGATGCACGGCATCTGGCATTAAGATCACCGCCAAGCAATGTCAATTTTCCACGCCCGAAGAGGTTGTAAAAGTTAGGCATCGGCAGGTAATCTCGTCGTGGTGGTTGATAGGCCGCCACTACGGTCAGGTCTCCAACTAAGGTAGGTATTGCTAATGCCACGAATGATTCATCTAGACCTGAAAGTGTTTTGTATGTTAGCTTGTTCCGGATCGCGATGGCAGCGCCATCGAACCGTTCTTGTGTATGGTTTTTGCTAATGACTGTGTGATTGGGTATTTTTATGCTGTTCATACTTGTGTTAACGCCGTGTTCTGTGATGAGGATTAGGTCGGGATTCACTTTTCGAAAAATGTTTCCGTAAGGAATGTGTTTCCCTACCCATCCGTTGACGTTAATTGTTAAAATCTTTAGTGTGTTGTTGGTGTTTTCCATGTTTATGTTCTGTTGTGTATATGTGTGTTGGTTTGTCTCGATTAGTGGTTTTTGCTGCGTGAGTTTCTCCCGTTCCGAATTCTTTTGAACTCTGCCTCGCTTACGGCGAGGCAGGAGTCCCTGTATATCTTAATCCTGGCCTCCATGAGCGCCGCTACTACCAGCGCTTCACGGTCTGGAGAATCATAAGACCATTTCAATAGTCCCGTCTTCACTCCTTCAATTATTTCCCCCACCTTGGGGCTTTTAGGAAAGGAAGTTTCTTCCGTTCTGAAGAATTTGATGTTGAGTTCTTTTCCATCAAATTCCCTTACTTTTTTTCTGATTTCTGCTTCTGCTCCTCTTATTAATGGGTTGAGAGATCTCCCATTCGTCCTCTGATGACGAAGCCGAGCATAGGAGATTTCCTTCAGCCTGCTTGAGACGTCTGGCTGCTCTCTTTGCACTCTCTTCCCTCTTCTTCATTGCAGCTAGTCTTGGGTCCTTGTTAGGGGACTTCTGTTGGGTAAGCTTATGCTCCATTTTTTTGGTGCTACCCTCTCTCTCCTTGGTCTCCCGTGGGAAGGGGGTCGCAGGAGCCTCTTTTTGTGTTCCAAACTGAAGCTGTAGGACATCCCCTGAGGGGGGGGGGGGGAGGGGGTCTCCGGGAACCACATCTCTGCGAGGCCATTGTTTTTCAACATATTGTTGACCTCTCTGGCGAAGCACCCTGGGCTGGTCAGATTACTTACGTGCGCATATAGGATGCACGTAAGTATCTTTGTGGCGTTTTTGTCATCCTTGTCTACCTTGATGTAGGTTCTTGGTGCCTGGCTGTTCGAGGCACTTGCTGAGGAGGGGGTTTTAGCCGCTTGGGCATATGAGGTGTTTGCCCTCCTAATACCTCCCGCCCTCTTTGTTTCTGCCTTTTTTTCGGATTATGTCCTTCTTCTTTGGGCATGACATCGCCATTGCCCCATGCTTTTGGCTACAGTTTGGACACTTTTTCTCCTTGGCCTGGCATTCGCGCCAGCCGTGTCCTTTTTGGCTGCATCTGGAACAGATTGTTCCTGCTTCTTGCATTCTTTCGTGGTGTGATGCTCCAGACGGTAGCAATTAAAGCAGATATGCACGGGGGTGTATTCCTGGCGCTCAACCTGCTCACCACTGATTTTTGCGTTGAAGAGAAGTAGCCGTCTCTCCTTCGTCTTGGACGCCATTTTCCTGTCAGTTAATACAACTTTGAATACGTGGGATTACTCCGAGTTGTCTCTTTTGTTTCGGAACTTAATGACCTCGGCCACTTTCGCCCACTTCTGGTTCTCCTCTATTTCTTCCTTTATTTCATCCTTTGTGTGTTGGCCGACCCATGGGGCCAGCCTTCTGCACACGACGCTCCTGTGCGCCTGGATTTGAGGAGGCGTGGTTGGCTGGAGGTTTATCTCCTTAAGGGGGCCTTACCCCTTCTTCTTTAGTAAGCGCCTCAATATCCCTTTCTCGTTCGCATACTGTGACGTAACCGACTGGAGTGTCGATCAGCCTATAGACAGTACCCTTGTCCAGTTTCGCTTGTCCGCTGATACACCTAAGTGGGACCCTTGGTGCATCCTGGGCCGTCATTATTCCGGATGGGCTCCCTTTGAAGAGGGGGCACACTCTTCCTTCAGTATTTGGTCCTTTTCTGGATTTGGGACTCACTATTATATGTTTTATCTTATGGGGGATTGTAGTTTTTTTTCCCCTCAAAAGATTCCTTTTTTTCTTTTTGGGAGAAGAGGGCCTTCCCTCGTTAAACCGCTGCCTGGATGTAAAAGGGATTTGCCTTTGGGTGGATTATGAAAGATGGATGAGATGAATCCGGGTGGGATCCTCTCGAGGGTGTGATTGTATAGCGGACTTATTGACAACGCCGCCCCCCGAGGGTTTTGAATCGCGACCGCTCCCCAACATACCATAGAGGCGGTTGAATGTCCCTCTATGGTCCTGGAAGGGGCCTTCGTCGTAATGGGCACTTAAGGTTGCAGTCCGTCCCTTGTCCGGAATATTTCTGACATTGTTCTCTACTGTGGGCTAATCTTAAAACCAGCTTCCTCCAATGCCCCCAATTATGCCAATGCAACTGCTAGGCATAGTTGGGACGAAACATGAATGGCAAACCCCTCTCACATATGACGGCTGTTCACGCAGGAGGCGGGGCTAGGGACTTAAGCAGTCATCTGCTAAAGTGAGGCCGCTAAAAGAAAGATGAAGTTAGTATGATGGTGAGTGGTGATGAAAAATGAGTAATATCTCTCTTTTGGAAGATTTCGGAGGCGTTTGGGAAATTTTTCCCCAAAACTTTCCCTCCTTTGCCGGTTCTGAGATCGTTGTCGGATGTAATATACCAAGAATTCTTCGCCGTCTAAAAACGGAAACGATTACGATTACGATTAAATTAAAGTGGGGGTGCATGTGAGGGGAGGACGTTAGGGTGTGTGGATAGATAGAGAAAATAGACAAGTGGAGAAAAGAGAAAGAAGTGTGGTAGGGTGCAAAGAGATACCTAGAGTCTGGTGATCAGACCTATCACTTTTATTGTTTCAATGTTTGCGTGTATTTTTTTGTTGTTATTGTAGATTTTGGTAATAATTATAAATAATTATTATAATTATTATTTATGGCGTTCAAGCCATTTGTCTTAGTAATTTTTAGTTTATTTGGTTTATGTTATGCATTGCTTACTTTGTATGTGTTTTTTTAATACGTTTAAATGCATGCTTAATGTCTTGGTACTTTTTGTGTGTGTGTGTGTTTTTTAGTGTATTTTGTCTCTTCTGGTTGGAGATTTTGTCGAAATCGGGTGTTTTTCTTAATCTTGAGTTAAAGTTGTCTTGATTGGTGGGTTTTTGTCGTAATTCGAGTTTTCTTTTTTTGTTTCTTCTTTTTACAGGCTTTTTTCATCTCTTTTACGAATACAACGGTACTTCGTCTCCGCCAGCCACTCGGTTGGCGGAGCTGGGGAATCTGGGGCGACAGTCAGCTCTTCTGTTCTGGTTAATCATCTGGGTGATTTCATCACTCAGTTCCCGATTAACCAGATCCTGCATTTTCCGGGTCCGTTCTTCTATGACTTTGTTAATGGGAATTATCCCCGCCTCTCTGTGCAGATCTTCTTGCCATCTTCTTTCTTGCCGTCTTCTTCCTTCCCTGCGTGTACCCGTGATTAGGTACATGCATTTATTTTGAACTACTTGAAGTCGCCTCTTTTGTGTTTTTGAGACACATGAAAGGGTGGAGGCGGGGTAAAGCAACATAGAACTTACAAGGGCATTGTAGATCTTCTTCTTGTTGCTTTTACGTAGATTTCGGAATGTGTACAGAGTTCTGACAGCGGACGTGGCTCGAGAAATTCTTTCTTCAACGTACTTTTTGTACCCGTTAGAGGTGATTTTCATACCGAGTACATTGCATTCGTTGGTGAAGGGGTATCGCGTATCCCCCACACGCACGTCTGCCCTTGAGGTGCGTCCGATGGGGACCACCTGCAATTTCTCTTGGTTTGTTCTTATTTTCCACTGAGCCTCGTAGTTGTTTAGGTTTGCGATTTCCATCGCTGTCATGCGAGCTTGCCACGGCACATTCCTCCATGGAGATACGATTATCTGGCTGAAATCATCGGCGTATTGAATATTGAGGGAAGAGGGGTACACGGGGGCTGGGACGCCTGTGGTGTATATCGAGTATAGGGTGAGGGACATACACCCTCCCTGCGGTAGGCCCGCAGTGAGCGGAAACTTTGGTCCGTCCGTGCACCCTAGACTAACATACGCCGCTCTCTCCATGACATAGTCACAGAGAGTTCTTTCTAAGTTTTCACTTAGACCCAGCCGTAAGATCTTATACTGCATGCCTCGCTGCCACACCTTACCAAACGCCTTTGATACATCCCGACAAACGATATCCACATAACTCCTGTCCCGTTTGGCTTGGGAAAGCTTTTCCGTTATGACATTGATTGCCATTTCCGTACTTCGCTTCTTTCTAAACCCGAATTGACATGGGTTGTAGAGGGAGTTTTCTTCCAGGTGAGACACCAGTCTCCCGTTGAGGATCTTCTCAAAGAGTTTCCCGCCAAATTCCAGGAGTGAAATTGGGCGGTAGCTCTCTCTCAACGTTGGGTCCTTTCCGTGCTTGGGCAAGAAGATCATCTTTGCCGTCTTGTAAGCATCTGGAAAGTACCCCGTATTCAGGCATGCGTTGAAAATACGTCTCATTCCTTCGATGATGTTGGCTGGTACCTTTTCGAAGTTTACCTTCGTAAGCCCCGATTGGCCTGGGCCTTTTTGTCGGAATGAGCGGAATGCGCCAAGGATCTCTTCTTTGGTGATCTCGGCGTCTCCATCACGCAGTCTATCCACCTGGTGATGAGGATGCGTCCGGTGTATTTCCGTGTTAAGCTCGTCTACGATGTTGTTTTCGAACTCTATATCAAAATCTTCGTTTTCTTCTTCCGATATGCTGAAGATTTTTTCCCAATAACGCACTAGTATCACTTCGATGTTATTCTCTTCTGTTTCCATGGATCTATCTTCTTTTTGGATTTCCATTTTCTTCTTTTTTCCAGATGATCCTCTGACTTTCTTCCAAAAGTCCTTGGGAGATGCATCTTGATCGAGGCTCTCGATCGCATCACCCCATTGTCTCTGTTGTTGTTCGAGGATCAACTGGTTGAGCTCTTCCTTGATCTCTCTACTTCGTTGTATCAGAAATGCATAATTTAAAAACGGAAAACTGACTTTGGCCGTGTTTATGTGTAAACAATTGAAGCGTTAGTAACATTTTCATCTATCTTCGTGCCTGATTGGTTGAAATGTTATAGGTTTAAGTTTAGATGAAATTACTATATATATAGGTAAATTTTTGTGTAAAAATCAGTCCTTAGCAAAAATTATAGCCAGGAACGGTATGACGGCTGCGCAATATCCGTCAAAAAAGGACTTAAATACAAAAAACTACCCGATTTAGATGAGTCTTACCTTGCCATTGAGGTAAGCAGTACCCTGGGGGGGGGGCTGGTCGTGGCCATGGGGTATCAACCTCCAAAACGCGGCTATGTACCCATGCACAACCTTCTACAGATCTCCAGCCATAAGAAAAACGTAATATTTGCTGGAGATCTGAATGCAAGGTGTGCAGCGGCAGGGTATACCTCCTACAACAATGCAGGCAGAAACATCGAAGTCTTACTTGACAAAAAATACGTGACTAGAATCGGACCGGAATTCCCAACATACAATACAGGAAATGCAGCAACAAAGCCTGATATTGTTTTATCCAGTATCAGGTTTCCATACAACTACTACATTGAACCAGGCCCCATATTTCCGAGCGACCACCAGGCTTTTAAAATCACAATTGGCGTAAATCCGATTCAAGTTGCAATCCCAGAACGCATAAGCTATAGCAGGCGAACTGAGAAAGCTACAAAAATTACCTTCTAAATTATATCCCAGACCCTTCACTCGATGCCAATTTAGAAGAGATAGATGAGGAGCTGGATAAAATCACCGACCTCCTAATTAAAGCAGATGAAAATAGCATTCCCCGCATCAAATATAAAACCCTTCCAGCTCCTATTTGGACCCCTCATATGAAAGCCCTGACCCAAGAATATAAGGACCTGTCCAATGTAGTAGCGCTGATTGGCCCAAACCACAATGCCCATAGACGAATAAGACAGATAAAAGACGAACTCCAGACACTAATTACGGACCAATAAAAATACAGGTATGGGACAGACTGATTGAAGGACTCGACATAGAAAGAGACTCACGCACATTTTGGCAGACATATAAACGATTAAAACGACAACCCCCACAGAAGAAAATTACACTCAAACATGACGGTAAAGAAATTGACGAGACTAAAGAGATTGAGGAAATGTTTAGGATTTTCTGGTCTTCAATCTTTAAAATTACCCCCGAAGAAAATGACAATTGTGACATCGATTTCGAAAATGACATAATCCAACAGCTAAACACGGGAAAGAGGAAAGAGTGATGGAGGGCTATGGAAGTAAAATAACTGACCAAGTGCTCTCTGTTGCACTAAAATCCTTTCGTCAAAGAGCACCGGGTACCACGGGGCTGACCAGGGAGAATTTCATCAAGGCTCCGCCTAATGTTCTGAGTGGGATTCTTAACATCATGAATGCCGCTCTGAACAAGGGCTATTTTCCCGATCAGTGGAAAGTGGCCAAGATGATCTTCATTCCCAAATCGTGAAAGCCCCCGGACTGCCCTGCCAGCTTCCGGCCGATATCTCTCTTATATTTGCTGGAAAAGTCTTCGAGAAGATATTGGCAAATAGGTTCAACTCTTTTCTCGACGAAGCCAACTTGCATAACGAGCAGCAACACGGCTTCAGAAAGAAAAGAGGGACTGACACGGCACTAGCCGTTATTACGGAAAAACTTGCAAACATCAAGGCAAGCAAAAGGCAGGCCGACCTGGTGCTCCGCGATGTCAAAAAAGCTTTTGATAAGGTTTGGAAGAGAGGCCTGCAATTTAAGATCCTGCAAGTAGGCCTCAACCCCATTCTTGAGAGGATTCTATGCGATTACATAATGGAAAGGAGAGCATATATACAAATCAGAAAACACAAAGGCCCTGAATTAGAGCTCGAATCAGGGGTCCCGCAGGGGGGCTGTCTCAGTTCACTTTTATACAACATTTATACACGTGACTTACCACAACCTCTCTCCGAAGGTACGATATACGTCCAGTTCGCTGACGATATATCACAAATTTGTACCGTCGCTTACGTTCACAGGGAATTTATGGCGGGAAACACGGCTAGGGAGATATCTAACATCAACTCTTACTAGAGGAAATGGAAGATATCAACCAATGCCCCCAAATTCAAAATAATTCCCATGTTTCGCAAGACCTTCAGCGATATACGGGTAGAGGGGGAGAGAATCCCCTACTGCCTGGAAGGGACGATTCTGGGGCTCAAAATCACCACAGGGGGATACAAGAGTTATATCGGGCGGACAGTCGCTAATAGTAAGAGAGATTTGAGGGATTTCTATAGGTTCTGTGACCTAAATCCTTAAATAAACTCAAGCTATTCAATGCGTGCATTCACTCGAGACTCTTATACCCCCCGGTGCCGTTGAACGCGAGCACCAAGACCCACATTGCTAAACTTCAAGTCATCCAGAACAAAGCGGTTTTACTTATTCCCTTCACCCGAAGAAAAGAACATAAACGACAGAGGGAGCTCCACGACTCGTTTGGATTATCTCCGCTTAACGTGGCGCTCCACGAGAGAGCTAAGAGGATATGGCAAGCCATTGGTGCCCGCTTGACCCCTGAATTCTTTCGTTCACACTTAGAAATCGAAGTAGACCGACAAATAAGACCATTCAAAAGTAGCAAGTTACAGACAGACAATGACGTGACTCCGAAGTACACTTGACAGAACTGACAAAAACATCCAATGTAATGTGCAGGTTCCTTTAGCAAATTAAAACTCAAACTAAAAACTATTTGCAAAACGCAAACTAAAAATCCAATTCACTTTTTAAATTCATTTAAAAAATGATAATCATAAAACTTTTCAAAAACTCACAGCGGGAATAAAACCCCGCCAAAAATAAAGGCTTGAATGCCAAAAGATCAATCGATCAATAAGATCGAAAATAATAATTAAATTAACCACGATTAATTTAATTAAATAAACTATAAATTTATAATTTATAGTTTATTAAATAATGGAAAAACACCTCCAAAACACACAAATCTAACACATTGACAGAGCTACCCTTTCACCAGGGATCTTTCTATTCTGTCTCCTACACACCATCTATTCTTTAAACTCACCCTTTAACCACTTTACTCTCTTACTATTCTCTCTCTAATTCTACCTACATTTTATCTCATTTTTTGTCCAATGTCCAATAAAAATCAGTCGCGGGATAGCGGAAAAAATTTTCTTACTTAAGAAGAACCATACGCAATCTACACCTTCAACTTTTGGGAGACGAAATTGATCGTTTTTGCATCGTTGCCAATTCAAGATTGAAGAAACAGAAGAGACCACAACTGTCAGACGAGACGATTACTTGACTCTTACAAAAAGACGAACTCTCTCTTTCCTATCCACCCTCTTTTGGGCGAGTCGGGTAGGGAAGCTTGAAGTCTCCATAGATACCTTCTTGTGCAGGAGCCATATCTGAACCGGGTGGCGCCAACTAAACTCGGCGCAGGCCGAAGCTTAGCCCGGGACGCGTTAAATCCCGTGTGAGCGGCGGACACAAGTTTGGTGGAGCAAAAACCGATAGGGCTAGGGTTTAGGTAGGTAGGTAGGTAGAGAATACCGACTCGCCAGCTGAATAAGCCGGCGAGCATAAACGGATATAGCAGCACCTATATTTACCTGCTCTTTTCATCCTCTTAGCTAATGGAAGAGAAAAAAGAACTGGGATTATAAGAAGATGGACACCACTAAACGAATCCCTTTGCGCGTCTTGAAGGGGGTGCAAAAACCCAACAGAACCAGCGTCTTCCGAATAATCTACGGGTTACTAGACTACACGAATTCATATATAGCAATCTGCCAAAACGACAGACAAAATCCTTTCGGAAAGAGCGAGCGAGGAATTCACAAGGATTGGGCTGGAAGCAAAAGTGCCTCCCCAAATAGAAGCTCAGAAGACGGTTTACTGCTGCCAAATTGACTCCTGGATAGAGGACCACAACGCAGACGAGATAAAGGAAGAGATCGAGAGAGCACAACAATGGGCGAGGGTAAAGCAGATAATTAAGTTTACGAATCAAGCAACTAATACAGAATACTCCCACGTATTCTAGGTTATTTTTTGGGAAAGTAGTATGGCTGCAAAGGCAAGAGAGTCGGGTATTCTTGCATTTAATTTGAAAATTACACCTGAGCAAGTAAAAACCGACGACTTCATTAGCATACTAACATGCTTCAATTGCTACGCACTCGAGAAGCATAATGCAAGGGACTGCCCGGTCAGAGATATAAAATGGTGCTCTGAGTGCAGCGAGCAGAACCATACGTGGCGGGAATGCAGGTCACAGTTTAAAAGATGTCTGAACTGCAGTGGGAATCACCGTAACCTGGCAATGGCATGCCCGTTGTAAAGAGAACAAATCGAGAATAAGAGAAGAGAGAAGGCTAGAGCAGAGGAGGAAAGACAGAACCTCACATTCGCCAAGGTAGCTAAAGCCACAGCTGAAAAGATCCAGCGGGTGAAAAATGTGATTGAAGTCAAAGAGGGGGAGTCACTCAACATATTAGCTTGCATTCTTCACGCGCATGTGTTAAACGTAGCTAATCCATGCTCTTACTCTAGGCAAATAAATCTGATGCCAAAAAATAACGGCTTAGAGGAGATGTGGTTCCCCGAGAACCCACCATCAGCGGATATCTTACGCATCCAGTATAAGCCAACGAAACCAAACCTGACCTAAGCACAGCAAAAGGCCGCTAGCCAGGAGAAAATCACGGAATCCAACAGGGCAGTGAATACAGATCCGAGGCTAAGGAAGAATGCAGAGAAAGAACATGAGGATGAAATGGAAATAGAGGTCGCCACAGGCAACCAAAATAACAAAGAGGAAAAAGCAACAAGCCAGAACCGAGAAGGCCCGAGCCAAGCCCCCCCCCAAGCCTGCAAGAGAAGAGGATGAAGAGCAACAAAGATTTAACTTAAACATTTACGCCTCCGAGGAAAAACCCTTTCCCGACGACAATGAAGAATTAACACAAGGCATTAAAAAGGGAGTATACAAATACTAATACGAAGGCCCATACTCAGAACGGGAAGTATTCATAATGCTGACAACAGACAAACTAGAAATCCCGCAGGAAATGCGCAGTACGCTGAAGAAGGAGGAATTTAGGAAGAAGAGAAGTGGAAGGACAAAATCGCCCACCGAGCGCGAAGCGTATAAGGCAGAGAGAGAAGAGGAAGCAGGGAGGAAAGAAAACATAAGTAATGGCCCACGGAAGAAAATTTAAAATAATATGTCACAACGTGGCTGGTTGGAACGATAAAAGATTCTCTCTCAGAAAATACGTACCTAAGAGAAGATCCAGACATCATATTGCTAAACGAGATAAATATAGACCCGGCAAGAAGCAAAATTGACATCTTCAATTACACCATAATCAGTAAGACCACTAACGATATCAATTACGACGGCGTCGCTATGTCAATCCGCAATGATATAGTCGACAAAAATCTCTTCTACCTCGACGAATCATATCTGGCAATAAGCGTAAAAACAGCGACAGGCAACCTTATAGTAGCGACAGGCTACCAACCCCCAAGGAGAGATTTTTTTACCCCTGTACAATTTTACAGATATATTTGACCACAGAGCCTAAACGATATTCATGGATGATTTAAATGCCAGGAGTAGAGCCTCAGGCTACACTCATTACCACAATAGAGCCGGGAGAAACCTGACCAACTACTGGAAAGAGGGATAGCAGAGCGCCTGGGACCCAGCTTTCCAACATATCTGGGCCAGAACAACGCTACAAAACCTGATATAGTTTTGGCTTACCCGAACCTCCAGTTCAACTATATTATTGAGAGAGGTCCTCCTTCAACTAGCGACCACGAGATGGTGGTCATGACTTTGTCCATGGACCCCATCCAGGTCAAGTGCCCGCCGAGAAAATCGTATAGACAGGCTGATTAGACCAACTACGAAGAAGAGCTTGCTAATTACGAACAGAGAGACCTGACCGAGGCCTCACTGGAGTTAATTGACGAAGATATCGGCGACATCATGGAGGCGCTTGTCAGGGCTGATAAGAAATACGTTCCTACAACAACATACAGAACATTGCCACATCCAATAAGATCAGCCCAAATAATAAATCTCGAGAATGAGTATGCAATCACGAGGAACTCAATCGAGCAAAATGGCCTACAGAGAGGTGACCATGCAAAGCTGCGACGAGTGAAGGACGAGCTGTTAGAAGAAATAAAAGTAGAAAGGAACAGAAGATGGGACCTTTTCGTGGAAGCCATGGACGAGGATTTGAACCCTACCAAAATATGGGAGAAAATCAACATAGCCAAGGAAAAGAGAAAACAGAGGCCAAAAATCAAACTTCAGAACGAGGATGGAGGGGGAGAAGGAACCCCAGGAAGTTGAAGAGGCGTTCCGAGAACATTGGAGGAGGATATTTGATATCTTCCCCAATGAAAACGAGAATTTTGACGGCGACCACGAAACAAGAGTGGTAGAAGAACTGGAGCAAAACCGCCTAGAAATAGTACCCAACATAGCTGCTTTACCAACGCTATTAGTAGAGCAAGGAATCGAGCCGATAACGCTACAAGAGATTCAAAGAACGCTCAAGAACACCAAACAGAAGGTACCTGGGGCATCAGGTATAACAAAGAAGAATTTGATACGCGCACCAGCCAACTTTTTGTCGCGGTTAGCGGCAGTGTTTAAAGCCTCTCTAAGCGCAAGATACTTTCCGGATGCGCTAAAAAAGGGAAAAATTATTTTTCTACCAAAACCCGGCAAGCCACCAAACAACCCCGGAAACTTTAGGCCAATAACGCTCCTAGAAACAGTTGCAAAATTAATGGAGAGGGCGATTAATGACAGGCTCGTCAAGCACTTGGAAGAGAGGGCGCTGATTCCAAACCATCAACATGGATTCAGGAAAAATAGGAACACCGAGACTGCCCTGGTCATTCTGGTAGAAGCACTTGCGAAGGCAAAGTATGAAAAAACTATACTAACATCGTACTTAGAGACGTCCAAAAGGCGTTTGATAAGGTATGGAGAGCTGGTCTAAAATACAAGATCAAAAGACTAGAGCTACCCTCCGCCCTAACAAAATGCCTTTGCGATTATGTCACCGATAGAACAGCGTTTATCTCAGTAGCAGGCTACGAGGGCCCGGAATTCGAAGTGCTACAAGGTGTCCCCCAAGGAGTCTGTATAAGCCCAACTCTCTATAGTGTATATATAATGGATCTGCCAAGGCCAGTCCACGAAACCACAACCTATATACAATTCGCCGACGACATTACAATAGTAACAAACAGCACTTACAGACATCCCCCACGCATGGCCAAAATTACAGCTGTAGAAATCGCCAACATCAATGAATTCGAGCGCAAATGGAAAATTCGAACAGATCCGGGAAAGTTCTCAATCATTCCAGTAGGGAAACGCCTGACTTCGAGGGTAGAGGTTGAAGAAAAAAGATATCAATATGTGAAAGAAGGAACAGTGCTCGGGCTAAAAATAACCCGGAATGGCTACTGCAAACATATTGCGAATAGAATAAACCAGGCTAAAGTACATATAGCAAAGCTATTTCAACTGAGGAATCTGAGCAGTAACAACCTGAGGAAATATATAACGCTATCTGCCAAGCAACATTACTCTACCCAGCTATACCACCTAACCGCCTCTCAAAATCAAGTGCAATTAAACTACAACAGGTACAAAACTCAGCGGTGTATATAATTACTAATGCGAGAAGGCGTGAACACAGAAGAATGAGAGATCTTCACAATGAAATAGAGCTCCCAAGTACAAATGTGTCCCTACACACAAGAGCAGTGAAGGTGTGGGACAAACTAGATCGCATAATGTCTGACGACGAAAAAAGAGCCATAGAAATACCACAAAACCACAGAGAGAACAACCGAGGCAGCTTCAGAAGTGGTAGACCCGACTCGAGGGAAGAACCGTCCCAAGTTACACTGCAAGGTAAGATTGCAGAATCAAGAAAAAATCGCCCCAAAGGAAATCCGCAAGAAAAAATTAACCAAAAAATGAAAAACATCGACGAACAACAGAAGCGCGAGAGCCCCAACAAAGAACTGAAGAATAACAAGGAAAAATAAAGATTAAGAATCAAAGAGATGGCTGGTCACCCAGCAACTAACTCTAACTCTTATTCATTCCTCTTCACCACTATATCGTAACTATCCTATCCACTATGCTACGACTATTCACTTTGAAATTTTCTACCTTTTTCAACACGTAAAAAGGAGTCAGAATCAGAAAATTACTGTTGTTTTAATAAGAACAATTATATTCCTTTTTCACCATTTTAAAAGCTTATTCCGGCTATAATATACAGGAATAAAGAATCAAAATATGAATATATATTTTTCCTTCATCCCGTAAGGAACCTGATGATCACTTAAACCCAGCCTGCAAAACTAAAGAGAGAGTACGATAACTGACTCAGCCCCTACAATACTTTCAGGTTAATAGTGAACAAACAAAAAGAGGGCATTTTTTCAATTGTGAAACTAATATTACACTGGTTCTTAAAGGGATCATAAAATCTGAATATATATTTTTATTTGTAGCAATTATAGGCCTAGATATTTTCAATTTAAGATTCCCATTTTCAATCCCGTTTCGGTTTATTCAGGCGGGGAAAGGCTGTGGCGATTGGGTGAATTGAAAGTAGCCAAGAACAAATAAAGCAACGGCCAATCGCAATCAAGGGCGCATTCGAACGTGCTAGAAAGGAAGAGTAATGAAGGAGCAATGGCAATTGTTTAAATGAGAATGCCAGTATTAAATTAGAAAGATAGGGCAATAGAAAAGGTATTCGTTACCAAACAGTCGTTTAATTAATTACATGAGAAGAACTGAGCAGGAGAGGAAGGGTACTGAATTATTCCTCGCCTGTTATAGTTTTCCCACTAATTTTGTCTGATGAAATGAATAGATAAAAGGTGTGAACATCGGGTAAAGCAAAGTGGATCAAGTTAAAGAAGTGAGAGTAGAGAGTACAAAAGCTATGTGGTAGTGTTTGAACTCCAAAGAAAAAGTGAAATATTGAATGGTAGAAAAGCGATGGTATAAAACGCGCAGTGGAGAGGAAGCGCTTCATAGTAAATATAACCATGTTAGAGTGATAATTATGAATATATAGAAAAGTAAAATAGCAAAAGAGCAAGTAAATAATCTGACTACGAAAGCAAGAAATAAAACTTTTAAGAAGGTGAAAGAAAACATGGGAAAATGGAATTAATTGGGGAGAGAGGGAGGTGAAAAAACAAGAATGTGTGAAATTTGATGATTATAAAGGAGGGTATTTTTTAGTTGGAGAAATGTAGAGTTCCGAAGCGGATTGCGAGAACAATGTTATTAAGTGTGTGTTAGATTAAGCGAATGTTAATATGATTAAGTTCTCAGTTTCAAACCCACTGCTATATCAGAGTATCGAAGATATTAGTTTGCAAGAGGTCCTTAACAATGGGGAAGGTGGAATAAATAAAAAGGAGGTAGATTTGATAATATAGTACCCGAAATACTAAACAATGACTGTGATATGCAGCTAACAAATATATGATTGCTGTGCCGTTTAGTGTTTTAAAGTAGCGCTGTGTAACGGAAAAGAAAGATGGCTGTTGAATATTATTGAAAAGGCCCAAAACTGACCTTTCCAGGTAATTTGAGGCATTGAGTTAGAGCTTGGGATGTTAGGGAAAGAGCGAATTGTCTTAAGAGTGTATAGGGATAGTAAGCAAACACCTGGCTAAGGAAATTCGGAAATAAGAACAGTGAGGTTGCTGCTGGGCTTATTGTGAAGAAGAAAGCATATGGTTGTGTCGAACGGGTAACATCAGGGCATGTTCTAAGACAGAGGAATGGTTGTGAAACTATTGAAAGGTGTAACAAGATTTCATGGATTTATTTCTTGCTTTCGTACTCGAAGTAATCACTTGATATATTGCTCTTTTATCTCTTTTCTATAGTAAAGTTTATGGACGACAATCAGAGTAGTACTGAAAATCTGTGTATAATGTCGCAGAAACGTGGATAAGACTATATTGACCTCAATCTAGCTGGGAAAATTCTATATGATTTGGAAGAAGGAAAGCAGTGGAGGTAATGAATTTAAGGGACCTGAACAAGGCTGTAAATGAGGATGTGTTGAAATAGTATTGGCAGATAAGTAGGTTATAAGGAATTACAAGGAAAAAAAGTACCTCAAAGGCTTTGCAGCCTATGACGAGGATGCACTCCTTAGAAGATGAAAATTAGCTAACTTACGCTAATCTAAATTCAACTATCCCTATTGGCACGCACTACAAAATCGCTATCACCACAGCATTATGTTCTATGGTAGATGTTGTCGAGTCGAATCTTGAACTGTTCGATACTGCTACTATTGACAACTACCGTTGGCAGTCTATTCCACGTGTCGCAGATGTCGTAGGTGAAGGACATGCCCACTGGAAGCGTATTCAATCTGGGCAACTCCACCTTGGTTGAGAATAGACCTCCACCTTGTGAAAAGAATATTTGACGTACAGTGTACTGGTGTGCCGAGGTTTGTAACCCTGATAAAAGGTAGATCGCTTATATTGGAGGGTTTTTATATGAGAAAAGGGGACTGATAGACGGAAATGTGAAATATATTGTGTTTGATAAGTGTGCAAAAAGGGGTTTGTACCAGGGGCGGCTTGGCGCTTTAGCTTGACGATATTTCCTTAGTGGAGAAGATTCTACAGTCCACAGCACCACACCTTGTTAAAGGACCAATGGCCCGAGAAAAATAGGATGGGTAGTCGTGTGCCAGGAACACAGAGGGGAGGAGATGAGGATGGCAAATGTAGTGGCATCAATATGCCACTAGCTAAGTTCTTTGGGACTAGTAGTAAGGTTAACATAGAGTGGTGTGTCTCTCGGCAATAAGAAATCCGCTTGTTTCCATTTCAGTTGTAGAAGAAGTACGAAGATACGGCGGGAAAAGTAGAAAAGAGTAATACCAAGCACAAGTAAAAGAAGCATTTGAGATAGCATGGATTGGTGTAGCAAACGACACAACTGAACTTTTAAGGTTGATAGTCGCAAATCAAATTATCCGTCAAGAGCAACAATGAGCTATTCCACATGACATATGCTAATTACCCTTGACAGACTCGGCACCGAAGTTTTCTCTCTTAAAAACGTCCTTGTCTTTTTTTTATTATTTTCATCAGAAGAAGGAATTAAATAAAATTATAGAATAAAAAATAAAAGTCACTATAGAGAAATATATGCAATTCCTAACTCTAATTGTGACAAAAGGTTAATAAAATTAATTAGCTATACTGAAACCTTTCAATTGCCTAATTAAATCAATCACCAAACTCTTCTGTTGAATAGGGCAGACTTCATAAAACTGTTGATAATTGTTCTGGACATATATATTATCCAATTTGAGACTGTTTGGTTCTCATGTTTAAAAAAAAATAAACTATTTTAGAGACTCATTTGTAATTAGTGCGTTAGCCTCTGCTATTTTATGTTTATTGGATGGCCATTCCTGCTCCTTTATGCTTACTGGAGGGCCATTTCTACTCCATTATGCTTAGCGAAGGGCCATTTCAACCTGATTGTGGCAGTTTTGGCTCTCAACCGATTTAAAGACTTCGAAACCACTAGGTATAATCAATAATATTAATTTGCCCACTTCGCCTACTAATTATCTGCTCCCTAACTTCGGCATTGTCTTGAATAGATTTATCGTTAATTCATTAAGCTCGGCTAGGATAATTATTAGGTTGGCAAGTAATGGATGTCGTTTTAAAAGACATAAAATATGCTTTTCATAGTTTTCAAACTTGTTCCAAATTTGCTCTAACCTGTATAAAGATAACAGTATTAATACATAGGCCCTTTTCGAGCTGTAGTAATATTTAGGCCACTCATACGCTATCATTTCCTAGCCATTTTAAACTATATAATGATAGAACCCTTCAGTACTGATGGCAGAAATACACACATATGGCATAGTATAACTTATGAATACAAGGAACTAGTGATAAACTAACAGTTAATTCATTATAAAATTGGATATAAATGTGTTTAATATTCGTAAATGTCAGCATGGATTAAAAAATCCATTTAGACAATTGATACTAAATATGTCTCAGGGTAGAGACCACCTTACTGAAAATGTTCCTAATGGTCTTAAAGTCTTCGTGAAGTCTAACCCTTGATCCAAGAAAACAATGACTACGTTAGATGGGGAAGTTCTTCTTCATTTTCCACCGGAAAAGTTTTTGAGTTTCTTAATTTCAAATGATCTAAAATTTACAAAGCCATACCCTGTAGCTTCCTAAAAGACAAATAGGGTTCTAGGATATATATCTAGACATTTTAGGTTTAAATCAAGAGAGATCATTTTTCCACTAATACAGCGCTTGTGAGACCACTTTTAGAGTATGCGGTACAATTCTGGTCGCCATACATGCGAAATCACATTGCAATATAGGAACGCCTCCAGCATCATTTAGCTGTGAAATTAATTCCAGAACTTAAAAATAGATCTTACTAATAAAACCTGAGGAAATTTAATTTCCACTCGAATATTGATATCTACGCGGCTAACATATTAAACTCTTTAAAACACTTAACGGCTTCACTATTATCAATCGTTAATCAATATTTAACTTGGATAACCGAAAAGGTCACTAGAAATAACTTTTTAAAACTAGTAAACAAAAGAATTAACGATGCAATAACAAGAAATTTCTCTTATAAAATGAAACAAAATTGAAATAACTCGCGTAGGATTTTCCTTAATGCACTGAAGTAAATATGTTTAAGAATAGAATAAATAAATATTACTTTAAAATATAAATTTAAAAAATATGAGTCGTAAAGCTAATTTTTTATCCTTTTCCCTCTTCTCTTTATCTGTCTTCATCTCTGAATTCCCCCTTTCCCCACCTTATTGAACTAACTTTGAGTGGATTTCGGTGGCTTTTCTGGTTTGTAATTATGATATTACCTAAATGGCAACG
Organism: Ceratothoa steindachneri; assembly: GCA_963969495.1. Lineage (NCBI taxonomy): Eukaryota > Metazoa > Arthropoda > Malacostraca > Isopoda > Cymothoidae > Ceratothoa > Ceratothoa steindachneri. The sequence continues at coordinate 157,313,130 of OZ018317.1, read as the reverse complement.
TTTATCTCATAGGACGATGCTGTGCCCTTGCTGATGGCTGTCATAAGAAAGCATGATATATTTCGTTTTCTCCGATATGGATCAGCTGAAAAGAGAAATAAAATCCTACATTTCATCAAAGCCGAATGAATTCTCCGAACAAAGGAATTTACTGCTGAGTTAAATGATGCGAGAACAATGTCAATAACGAAGGAAACTACTTTGCTGAATAAATACACTTTTATAGTAATAAATTTACTCTACTTTTTAAAAAAATACTTGATTAATTTCTCACAATCGAATATTTTCTATTAACGATTATTCTTATTTAGCATTTATTTATCTTTCGTCATTCGTCGTATGAAGTTAAGGACCACAGTAATTCGTACAAGAGATCTGCACGGGATCCACACACTTTCCATTCTTTTAAGCCAGTGGTTTCCAAACCCATGGTAACGACCAAAATGAGGGTTGCAAGGGTACTCATGAGGTTCGCGAGATGGCTAAAAGAATAAAATAAAAGAGAGAAAAATATTAGAAATAAAAATAGATCGAACATAATTATTAACATCATAATTGTGGAATATAAATCGTCACTCAAACTGGGACAGGAAAATAGTTGTTAATAATAAAGTACGATAAATGAAGGTAGAACAAAACATATACGAGTATGATCAGGTCCAAGACTTTCTGGCTAACCTAATATTATATTTATCAGCAGTCAATAGTAGTTAAATAGTCAGAAGGGCTCATTCATAAAACAGTGTTATAGTTGGCAGTTAAAAGTTAGTTTATCTTTGCTTGAGTATGAAGGCTTGCCTCCAACTATCTTCAATCAATATTATATTATATTTATTAATTAGTAAATTATAGTAAAATTCAGTAAAGTTTATTCAATTGGATTAAAATAAAATAATAATGAAATAATATTTCGCCCCTGAGGGTTGCCAGGCCAAAATCAATTTGTGTTCAGGGTCACGACAAAAAAAAGGTTGGGGAAACTGCTCTAAACCATCACTATTTTTGTACTTCTAAAAACGGTGAGAGATGTCCCTCCCCCCCCCTCCTTCCCATTGCTTTTTGTTCCATTAATCATTTAAAGGCTAAATTGCAACAAATATACACAAATCTCATTATCATATACGGTGAGAGCAGTAACCTTTACGTTAGCCCTCATCATCTTGATAGTGCGAATTACATAATCGTTAGGGAGCAATAAAAAAACGTCAGAGGTCAATAGTGACCATATTCTAGTATTCAAAAACAACTGAACATATTTGTACTTCAATGTTTATCCAAGTGAATATGACACGAGCACCATACCTGAATACGATTCTGGTGAGGGTCTATCACACTTGGATGTATCCCGCGTCAAGATAAGTTGTAATTGAATTTTCACAATCAAGCTGTCGCAAGGACCACTACCAAAGGAGGGTGCTATAAAAACTCCCACAGCATGCAACAACCTCCCTGCACTCTAACATGGTACCTCAGGATAGTCTTAAAGAAGGCGGGGCCTCAGTTGTGGAAACGTTGATGGTGCCTACAGTAAGGACTGTAAGGATATTCTCCTGGGGGGCGATTAACTACCATAATACAAGGTATCCCCAAAAAGTTAACCATACTTTAAATTAGTATAACTCAAAACCTATTTGAGATTTTTGAGTCTTGCAAAACAAAACAAATTTAAAAACTATTTATCTGTCGATTCTGGAAATTTCATTAAATTACCTTTTACGATATTGATACACTAATTGGTTTAGTGGAGGCTATCAAAATTATGTTTGCGCAAGGAAGTAAAATAATGAAACTTTGAAGTTTAAAATCAACAAATATATTTAAATCCATTTTTAACAAAAATACCTCTTCATATGGGTAATACAAATTTATTTTTTAATTTTTTAAGCACCGTTTCCTTTCACATGTCCTACATTTCTTTCCAAGCACAGTTGTGCCTTTGATCGCATTGATTGAACAACTTTTTTGATTAACTTGTGATTTTCCTTAAGTCTATTGACTTCACGTGTGATACTATCTCTTAACTGGTCGATGCTTTTCGGTGGAGTAGAATACACTTTATTCTTTAGATTTTTTTTTCTATTATCTCATCTGGCAACTGCCTTCTAGGGCATAAGATATCCCCATAAGAAATAATTGCACGGTGTTAAGTCAGGGGATCTTGGGGGCCATTCAATCGCATGATTTAGCGCGACAATGCGGTTGATAAACGTTTCTCTTAGTTTTGTTCTTACAACAAGCTGTCTATGAGCTTGTGCGCCGTCCTGAATCCACCAAAGTCTATTGAATTGATTGCCGTAAATTTGGCGCAGTTCCGGGAAGATCCTTTCGTTGATCATGCTCAGGTAGGCAGCACCATTCAAGTTATTCTCGTAAAACAATGGGACGACAAGATAGCCATTCCCGCATATTCCGATCCACAGAGATACTTTCTGCTGACAAATACGTGTCAAAGTTGAATGCTGGGGGGTGGTTCAGCGGCGCATATTGCAGAATGTTATGGCTATTTACCTTTCCATTCATGAAAAAGGCTGCCTCGTCACCAATCACAATGTTTGCCAAGAAACGAGCAGGTTTATAGAGAAGCCATTCGACAAATTGTCTACGACGAGGAAAATCAGTTTCAACAAGCTGGTGTCTTGCATGCATCTTATAGGGATGCCATTTTAAGTCATGTTTAATAATGCGGTTAAATGATGACTTTGACTGATACATGTGGATTTTGAAGAAGTGTCATCTGAACATTTTCGATATTTTCTGTTGTTCTTATGGTTCTCATACGACCCGAACGACCTTTACTTAGATTTAAGCATGTTCCTTCATGTTAATATTTACCAACATTTTTCCAAATTGTGGGCTTGCTTGGTGGGTGCCTTCCTAGAAAATGTTGTTCAAATGAATCTTGTACTTGTTTAATATTGCCAGTCTTAATGAAGTTTGTGACTACAAATACGCGTTGATCTTTTGTTAACTGCATGATTAAAAAGGTTCTATGAAAGAAAACCTTTACACAGAAACGCTTTGATTTGCTTAGTAAGCAATAATGACGAGACCATACCACAGCGTGGTCAAAAACCTCTGTAAAATGGCCTAGGCTTTGCTTGAAGAATCGCACAGTGATCTAAGCTAGCTAGGCTACCTACACTTCTCTTGAAAGTGCACGGTGGCCTAGCCTTCCTAGGCTTCGTTTCATTATTTTACTTCCTTCCGCAAACATATTTTTGATAGCCTCCACTAAACCCATTAGTGTATCAGCATCATAAAAGCGAATTTAATGAAATTTCCAGAATCGACAGATAAACAGTTAGTTAATAAAACAATTTTTTCAGAACCCCAAAATTTCCAATAGTTTTGGGGTTATACTAATTCAAAGTACGGTTAACTTTTTTCTGGGACACCCGGTATATAGAATTTGTTAAATGTAACCTAAGATGGTTTAAACTAAGCTGCTTTGACATATTATTTTCAATTTAAAATCGCTCTAAATATAGCTACCCACTAGACCTGGCTACAACTAACCTAAAGTGAGCCGTCAATACTCCATTAGGGTGTTAATGAATTGTTTGTAAAACCTTATCTCTTTAATCTATTGCTTCCCTTGAGAACTAGAAGCAATGAGTTGAAATGAATCGTCGCTGAGCCATTAGGTGTGGCTCTTGTGTTTTTTAATATTATCCTCTTTGGCTTAGTTTTGACCAGAACAGTTCCTTAGTAGACATGTTTTTAGTTGTAATCCTATTTAATAATGTGTTTTTAACGTCAGTGGCGTTGAAGCGTGTATCTGTGATATACGAAAATACAAATTACAAATCATCGCCTGCCAAGTTCGCGATATTATAGTGCTATGGCTCAAGAAGCAGGAAAAGACTGGGAATGGTTCGAGAAAGAAGTATTAGAATTATTGCAGCAGTTGGTCTGCCACAGAAAAATTCACCAGGATCCATTTGGAGATATCATTACCCTGACAAAACGTTTACTAATCTCCCAGATAATTTTAAATGACTAGCTAATATTCAGCACATCTAAAATAACCTTAGAAAAATTATTTTAGGGGAAAAGGACTTTAAAATTTCAAACAGCCTATCAAACTGAAATAAAAACAGCGAAATTTGGTTTGGATTTTCAGGGCGATTACTAAACTTTGGGCAGTGCTGTTTATGCGAGTATTTGCTGGTATACACAGATTTGGAGCTGCACAAAGTAGTTGATTATGTGAGAGAATGGTCAGGAGAAAAATAACTGGCAGATGGGCCAATAATATGCATGATCGTGTTGTGTGAGGACTGTAATTTGGAACTTCTACCCCGTAATAATTAGTGACTGAGTGAGATGTTACACCGCTTAATATCTTCTTAGTTTGAAAGGCCGAAGGCTTTGAAGAAAAGAATCGATTCTTTGCTTAGTAGGCCATAAAGGGTAGGTGATAGTTCTGCCCAATGGTGAATTGTACTCAGTATTTATGTATGTTTGAGGGGTAGAAAGGCATATATAGAGAGGAGATAATGAACAGAGCCCGTGCTGTAGGAAGTGAATATAATTATGCCTCGAGAGTCAATGAATCAAAAATATTAATCGGAAGAATTTTGAAACATACAAAGCTCGAATTATGCAAGTTAAGATTGAGAGTGTATTAGCGACAACGAACATTGGATTTCTTTCACTTATGATCCGATATTATGAGAGAGGCTGAGGAAAGATTGGCAAATGAGCTTGTAAATCATTCCTTAAACAGCATTTAACTGAATTAACTCACGTCTACCCGACACCGATATACAACTGACCCTAGGATTGAAGTCAATTATTCTGACTTATGACCATATAACCTTACGACCTTTTAAGCTTCCAATAATTCCCGAAATAACCTTGGGAGGACTTTAGTATTATATCATTCAAAAGAAAATGTAAAACAACATAAGGGTTTTAGATATCGTTAGAATCAGTTGAATAGTTATGATGTTAATGCCAAAAACATTAAAAAGGGAAACGGTTACCATTCGACCGTCTGACCTACGGACCGACATAGTTATTTATAGATTCAGGTGCACGCGACTATAAAAACAATGTATGTAATTTAGTGTTGTGCCATGTATATATATATATATATATATATATATATATATATATATATATACATGGCACAACACTAAATTACATACATTGTTTTTATAGTCGCGTGCACCTGAATCTATAAATAACTATGTCGGTCCAAATATATATATATATATATATATATATATATATATATATATATATATATATATATATATATATATATATATTCAATTTCGATAATTTATTCCTCCAAAGCATTTTCTTGCAACCAATCGTTTATGTTCACCAACAGTTTTGATCGCCTTTTAATTCAAGTTGAGTAGCAATTCTAAAGCAATTCAAATTGGAGTCATTCGCAAATGAAGAGGGATTGAATTTCCCTGTTGACAGAGGATCGGAAGTCTCGACTCCATCATTTAATGCCACAAGTAAAAAGGCAATTATTCCTCCTCCGAAACAAAGGCGGAATGAATATCCTCTTCAACCTCGATTCTGAACCTCAACTGCGATGGTTTAGAAAGGTTTGTAATGTCTTTCAATGGTTAAGAATGATTTGCGGCGGTAAATTAAGAAGTAAGGGGGTAAATTTTATCTATGGAGAGTGTTTCTTCGTCATGGCTCCGAGACACGCCTCATCCAGGCAAAGGGATGAATGCATCGAATGGACCAATCCACGGTTTCGGGGGATTATGGTAGAGGGGAGAAGACCAGGCCTGAGTCCACTTCTAAGGAAGGCCCTCACAGTGGTAGTAGTGTCCACCTTTCAAAGGGATGAAGAAGGAGGGGGGGTCCTAAAGCTTTGGGGCACTGGAGATGGGTAGGTCCTACTTAATTTCAGCGAAGGATCAGGAGGTTGCCGATCCTTCCGGCCTCGATCTTTCTAAGAGGAAGAGATGAAAAGAACACCCCCCCACGTTGCACAACCAAATCCCCCAGGGGGTTAAACCTGTGTAGACCTCTACACCTGGTACTTGGAGGAGGGTTACTTCCCCCGGCTAGAGAGCGCGCAGCTAACCACGCTCTAGCACGGCCTTCCAACCCAAGCACCCTCAGTTGTGCATCCCCTGCCTCACTGTTTGTAGGACCTGTGCCTTCACATCTTCCACCATTTTCACACGGCCTACTTTCACCACTTTCCTTTTAGATCTCTTATTGCTACCATCTTAGTAGTAGGTAGTACCCCATGTAGACTGGTACACTTGGTTCCTGGATAAATAGCACTTCTTCTCGGCCCGAGTATCCGTAAGGAAGGTCTGACTCACCGAATTTAAATAAACTCCTTTACCGGGCTTTTGGGGGCTAGTGAGCTCCCCTTTTCCCTCGATAGATCCCATTTTTCTAAGAATACCCTCCTTTATTTCTCTTATCTAGGTTTAAAGACCTGACCACCTACGCCATGCTGCGTCAGAAGAGAGGCGTTGGAACCTTCATAAACAATGGTCGCAGGTTGCAAGAGATCAAGCTTGAGGGGGTCCTGGGCATGGGAGCATAAATAATGGGAACTGTGATTGTGGCCCAATAACCCCTTACAGGCATATAAAGGGCTGACCACCTATAGCGAGCTACCATTCACTAGGTAACTACGGTTCGGTTTGTGTTGTCACGGGTGCAAAAATGAGCCTTTAACATGTACAGCTGGACCCCTTGAAGGGTTAAAAAATCTGAGGCGAGATTGGTGTAAATGGCTGGACGTGGGATATAATCCAGCAACCGTTTCCATTCTTTTTTATGCAGACGTACTTTCTTAATTTTCCTTGTTCACAAATTTTCAAAAATAAAAGCTGACATTGGAAAGCGTGACTTCGTCCCACCTTGGTTTGGTGCTGAGGCCAGCGGATACATCAACAACAAACCGACTTTTTAACCACTCTCTGGCAACTTCACCACAAATAAGGAAATGGCATACCCAATAATTTCTCAAGGCTAATTACAAACTTCATCTAGGGCAGAGGAAGACTCCTCCTCTCATATGTCTCCAGTTGAGGGAGTTTCCTCTTTACTCATTTCCTCAGTCACCCTCGGGCCGGCGACCATATATGGATGATGCTGTAGTTCTCTTTTCTCTTTTCCAGAAAGGCGACATGGGTGAGCTAGGGGCGGCGAGCTCTGCTTGGGAGAAAAATCTGACTGCGGTTGACCTATACGGCTTCGAGTCTCTCTCGGAGAGGGGAAAAATAGCGCAAATCTCTCACTCCTTTCGTCAAAAGAATAAAATAATAAGACAAAAAGAAGTATAGGATCTTTTTCCTCTCGGGGCTCCCAGTGATCAACGTGTCCCCCCCTGCAAATTCGATAGGTGACCTGGAGATAGCTAGCACGACCAGCCTTGTGGCACTTTTGGTCAGAGAGGGTAAAAACAAACTAACAAGCATTAATATGGTGAATGGACCCTCGTGAAGTCGGGGCATCTCATCGAGAGGTTCCATTCTTTTCGAACCAGCTGGCTTCAAATGCTTTGTGATTATCCGGTATACGGAGTGGAACATGTTGTCGAAGGGAAAGATGTTGCATTAGCGTCAGGCATAAGCTAAGGTTCACTGTAGTTAACCGAATTTGGACCATTTCTCGGTCGGGAGCCTTCGTGTGAATGCGCTTAATTCTGCCCACGCGGCCAATTTAAGTGCTTTTCGGAAACTCCATAGCTCACCTGTACAGGTGACATTACCCTCTTTTATGAACTCTACAATGAAAGGAATATTCCATGCTAGGTTAATTCGGTGAATATCCCACCATATGACATAAAATTAAAGTTGGCTATCACGGGAGCGATTAAGGTTAAACGTGTGATGATGAAACATGGAGGGGCCTCGGGACCCCATCATTACCCCTATCGTATTTGTCACGTTAGACCAAAACAGCGGCCATGGGATAGTGCAAGATAGCTGTTTACACCACCGCGTTAATACATTCGTACCCTTAGAAAGGAGGTGTTAACACTGTCATCGCCTTGTCTATTCGCATAGAACATGTTGATGTGCAAAGTAGAGTCAAACCGGTCTGTACTAATTGTTCCAAGACTACACAATAAAGCTGTATCGTAGAAGGTCAAAGGTTTGAACTATGGCGAGCCATACCATGTTTCCTCGAAACTATGTGAATCCTAGTTGTTTGAGAAAGAAATTTTGCAGTCAAGATTTCGGTCTAAATCTGTGTTCAAACTTCCAAGGAAATTGTCCTCTCACGACCTGATCTTGGAATTTCCCCGCTTCTTAGGTTAAAAAGCGTCCTCTTTTTTTGTGCCTTTCAGGCCTACATGCATGGTAGCTCCGGCACTCAGTGGGTACACCCCTTCGGTTTCTACCTCAGCTGGGTGTTACTTTGATAAAGCTAGTGGCAATACAGGATCAAGCTCCGCCCCGACTTACACCATATCCCCTCCCATTATCTAACCACTTCGAATGTTTACTGAGTCTTTAGCCTTATATTAGGCTAATTTTGTAAGTAGAGCAAATCCCTGCAATGAGATGAAAAAGCTATTGCCAGGGATTCTTAGAAGTGCCCCTGTGAAGAAGGGTAGTACCAATAGCGATTCTGATCCATCGCCTTGTTCAAGGCTGGATTGGGTACTTGTAAAGTCGGTACCATCCAACCTGCTCCGTCATCCACACGTTTCGAGTCAGGAAACAAAGGCTCGTACGTCGAGCTAACCCTCCCCCATTTAATCGTTTAAGGCAGTAGTGCTTTCCTCGGCCGACATATCCCACAGTTCTGTCTCTAAAAACGCTGTGGAATTTCATGTTTAGATCCTAACTTCAAGGAAGAGCCCCAAAGTCCCTCAATATCGATCTGGAAGGCTATTTCCTTCAATTGAATTGTCGCAGGCTCCTCGCTAAGTGGGATTTGCATCAATGGATCGTACCTCTCGTTCACCGTTCACCTTAAGATGTTTGTCTTTGGAAAACTATATTGTGCGCTTTTCCCCTATCTACTCTCAGAGGGTATAAAGGTTTTGTATCCCTCTCACCAATAGATGGAGCCGAGCAGGAGGATGTGAAATTTCCAATCTAAATTATATCTCTCTGGGTTTAAATGCCAAGTTTCAGTACAGGTAAATCTGGGACTACATGGTCAATTCAATGGAAATGGACCCAGTGGATCTGATCAAAGTTTGGAGATCGATGTCCTAAATGTGGATAAATTCACTTATCACCATAATTCACTTAACACCATAATTTTCTTGTTTCGATCTATCCTTATGATCTCCACATACAAAATCTAATTTTTAGTGTGAGATGGTCGACGAACTCCATGGTAACAATCAGTTTACCATTCATATATCATTTGATTTTCATTGTGCTTTGGGAAGCTACATCTGTGGTGCTTGGATCAGACACGGTATTCTGCATTCGAAGAGAGAAATTATGTAGCCGTTGCGTTGCGGTCTTCTCCACCACCTTCGTTGCCGTGTAAATGACTACCATTCCTAGAACATCTGGCTAGATTGTCACTCTTCACTTCCCGGCTGGTTGCCAGAGTGTGAGATGGAACTCAGAAAGAAGCGTTAGGCTTATAAGCGCTACAAGCTCCTCTCGAACGATTTCACCAAGTGTGAATTTGTTTTTGGTAGGTCAGGTTCCGTTATGTTTCCAAACACCCTCGCCGCTCATCTTAGCGGTTATATGCACCTTAAATAAATGGAAGGTACTTATTTCGGAGGTATGGAAAGGTGAAAGAAGGATACAGTGCAAGCTCTGCTAGGAACCTCTTCATGTTCTTCCAGAAAGAAAAAGTATCTTTGGTCAAATCCTTTCCGACAGCTTCCTAATATTTTATAGCTGGGATGCTATTCCACCAAAATGCCAAAATATGAAGAACCTTATGTAATCACTGATGGCCATCGACTGGATGTCTCTCCAGTGGTGAGGAACATTCCAATAATTTGTTTATAACAAGCGAGCTTCGTTCCTCCCTCGCTTCCTGCGCGGATATGGCCCTGGTCTGAAAAAACTTCCCCGCATGCTGATAGGTGCATATCCCTTAAAGAGAGAATTCATGTCGATGCATGTAAAATACGAGGGGCGGTCAATAAGCTTTGCAATTTGGATATAAGGAAACGAGATATGAGGAAAAGTGTTTCATTATTTTTCAATATAACTACCCTCGACTTCAATGAACTTGCGCCACTTGTCAATGAGGCTTCGAATTCCCAACAACCAGAAATCTCCCGACTGCTGTTCAATCCACTCCTGGACGGCGAGCTGGACATCTTCATCGTCCCCAAACCGGCATCCACGCAGTGCAGCCTTAAGCTGGCGGAATAAAAAGTAGTCGCTAGGGGCCAGATCTGGACTGTAGGGGGGAAGATGGTTGAGCTCTTCGAATCCGCACTCGCGCAGGGCAGCTTGTGAGACTCTGGCCTTGTGAACTTTGACGACGTTGAAGTCGATCATGGGGCGTGACGTTTCTCGGGACCCAACGGGCAGAGACCTTGATCATGGCCAAATTGTCGTGGATGATGTTGATAACACTTCCATGGGATATTCCAAGTTAGTTCTCCCTCGATTTCTTTGACCTTGACCCGTCGATTTTCGAGGATCCTCCTCTCCACATGGGTCAAATTGTCCTCGTTGGTCACGTCTGACGGGCGTCTTGGACGGGGGTCATCTTTAAGGGACTCACGACCATGGCGGAACTCTCTATTCTAGCGAGCAATGGTTGCATAGGAATGGGCGGTGTCGGTTTACACTGCAACCATGCGTTCATGGATCTCTTTTGCCTTCTTGCCTTCCTTGGTCAAAAATTTGATCAGTGCGCGGTGCTCAACCTTCTCCATTGTTGAAAAATTTGTGACTGACGATCTGCGATCAGCTACTGCTTCTTAAATAGACGAGGCAGGAGCGTGAGGCTATAGGTACTGACTTGTCACACCTTGTCCTAACACCCCCACAAACTGCCATTCCCCTTCCTCTGTTTTGCCATACCGATTTGCAAAACTTATTGACCGCCCCTCGGACCACTCACCCGCTTTATCTCGTGCACAGTGGATAACGCGCTTGTAATCGCTGGTTAAGATTCTTTTTTTCCCAGACACAACAACTCTCATTTAGTCCAAGAGCAAATTCGACCATGTTTCTCTTACCCAGCGACCACATTTCATGCCCTAAACATTTCGGATTCAGGTTATGGAAACTCCTTCGGGAGTTTATGATAACCCTGTCCTGCGACGCTGATATTTCTTTTTAATACGTCACCATGGAGAATAATACTTTTAAACATTTGTCGACAAACCTTTGTTGTCAAAGTTTCTATGGTACTGGAAGTATTCCTTTTGGATTTCTTTTAGCATACTGGTTTACACAGATGGCTCAAAATTCGAAGATCTTTGGGCTCCTACGTTCGTCTCTCTTGTTTGAAACCAGTGGGGATCTTCTGGGCTAGTGTCTATCCTCGATATACAATATGCCAGTCGGTAGATTTTGCGCCGTGCCCTATTCGGAGGCTGTTTTGTGAACTATAGCAACTTACAGAGCCTGAAAAGTGTCATTGAAGCCTTGGCATCTTCACACTTATATGTTAGCCGTATCTCTGACCCATGGCAGCTTCGAATGCGAAAGATGTCGAGCTTTTTCTTTCTGTTGGGTTTCTGCACACGTACAGGTTACTGGAGACTAGCATTGGGACGAAGGAGCCATGCGAGCAGTACAGACTGAGCAAATAGACCGACTTTTCGATGTTCTCCCTCAAACTACCTGGTGTGGTTCAAACCAGCCCTTTGTGCTACATGGTAAAGAAGAGGCCAGACGTCGCTCAGGAATATAAAAATGCGTGTTATTGCGCCCCTGTTTTACGCCTTACACTTCTTCAATGCATCAAAAATATTAAATCAATTTCGGTGGTCCCCAAATTGGCCAGTCTCGGGACGCAACAACACCAGATAGAGCAGTACCACATATACTAGGCCATGGATGGGCAACCTTTTTAAGTGTGTGTACCAAAATCGACAAAATCTTTGATACAAAATTTTATCACGTTCCAATACATTACCAATCCCAATCTCTTCTCTTGATCATTTTACTTGAATAAAACACAATAAAAGGATATAAAATGAGAGATATCAAGAGAAAATGAAATTTTAGCTACAAAATTGAATATTAAACAGAAGTGAATCTTTGCCCTTTTTTAGTAGAAAACAACAAATCTAAACTAGATAAAGAAAAATTGTGGACTTTTTATTTAATTATCATTAATGAGACTTCCGCTGCTGCATTACTGATGGCAGATAATTTATAACAGTTTGTATAACATTTAGTTGCCATATAAAAGAAGTTGGAGGTACATTTTACGGTGAGTGTATGGCTTCGCGTGCCGGTAAGAAGTCGTTGTCGTGCCACGTTTGGCACGCGCGCCAACAGTTACCCTGTCATGCCCTCGGCGAAGACTGCTTGGTCCCCCACACTGCACGATAGCTCCGTACACGATACCTATCTTTGTATCATAACGAACAGAGTCTCTATCACTTAACCATGGTGCTGAGCACTGGCATTTTGACATTAGGTTGCAATCTATGAAATATATGGAGAAGGCAACCCCTCTTCCATAATTTAATATTTTGATCATTGGTGGCTTGGTTAGATCGCAAATAGAGGTAGGCCTTCTCTATCCGATATAAGCGTGACTACATTCTTATTTTTTCGCCTTTATTATTGTTCATTTTCTTATTGTTGATCTTTTTTTTCTGTTTTGCTCTCTATTCTATTCTACATTAACGGGATCTTAAGCTTATATTTGTGCTTTCGGCGGTGATTCTCTCTTCGAGCGCCACTCGATGAGGCAACTGCAGTTAAAGAATAGAAAGTATCATTTGTAAGAGAGGAAAAGAAAGTAAAAAGAAAAGTTATGAGATCGAAAAAAATAAAAGAATGCAAAAGAGATAAGTCGAGTCGAAAGGCAAAAACTTTTAAGAGAAGTTCTCGCGATGGTTGAATTTTAAGTACCTACCTGTCTTTCACGATTGAACAGTCTGGTTTAGTAAAACTGTAAGCGCATTTAAGAAACTGTAAGGGCATTAAAGAACTGTAAGGGCATTAAGGAACTATAAGGGTATTAAAGAACTGCAAGGGGCATTAAGGAAATGTAAAGCATTAAAGAACTGTAAGGACATTAAATAACTGTAAGGGTATTAATGAACTGTAAGGGCATAAAGGAACTGTAAGAGCCATTGAAACTGTAATGGCTATATGCATTATTAGATATTTACGAGCCATCCCCTAAGAGCGTCTCATGGCAAGTTCCTTGAGAAGTGAAGGATGGGTAAAAGGAAGATGCGATGTATAAAAAGAATTAGTTTTGTTATTTCGGGGTTGATGCCCCCCCTCGAATTTGCCAATAATATATATATATATATATATATATATATATATATATATATATATATATATATATATATAAATATATATTTATATATATATATATATCTGTTTAAAAACAATTGTTTTTAATGTAGACAATGTTTTTTCTTGGGCGAATAAAAAAATGCTTTTTTGTTAGGCTATTGCAATAATTTTTAAGGTAATTTGGAAATGGGGTTATCACCGCTTAATTGTAGGAGTGCATTCCTCCCACGCAAATTAAAAAAAACCCTTGAAATATTCCTAATTCGAAATCCTAACCTTAGTTCGAATCCAAATGGCGATTGTTAAATGTCGTTAGGCCTCTATTTTTGATTCTGTGTTGCTTGACCTCACCCCTGAATGCTATTTTAAATCAATTATATTTTCTTTAAAATTGGTTATTATTAAAAGTACTTACTATATTTTAATTCCTAAAAGAATTCCCTTTAGATTGATATATAATACACAATGATGTGATTCTAATTAACAACATGGAGCTAGGTGTTTTTAGGTTAGACTAGACTAGGCCTTGAATAAGAGAAATTATTGCCAAATCATGGAAGTACACAATTATAGAATCTCAATTAGAAAAGAAATATTTTGAATTATGTACAAAATGATAGCATCTTAATTAGAAACCCCTACGGAACGGAACCGATTTTTTTCGATGGAGAAAAACAATATATAACTGACAAGATGGCAAAGATTGTGGCCAATCTATTTTTTGCCATAATCTCATATTTAGAAATTTTCCCAACTTAAGTAATGAAAGTACTTACTTTGTAAGCATTAACGTTTTTTTTTTTAAATAGAGATATTTATAACAAAGCCCCCGCAAAATTCGCGGGTGGGCATAAACCCCAAAATAACCATTAGTTTTTACACATTTTTTAGCTTATATCTCCAAGCGATATTTATTCTATTCCTCAATCTATTTACTGGAGTGCTTTCGACCTCATGGCCCGTCTAACTATTCTAAGTTTGTGTTATTTTATAAGAAAAGAAAATTTTGTGCTACGGCAGAGGTAACACTTGTGTTCATTAGCTTAAAACTATTTTTTTCTAGTGACCGCTCGGTTATCTAACTAAAATATTGATTCATAATTTACATTAGTGAAACTGTTTAGTATTTTCAATTTCAATAAATTGGCCGCAAGGAGGCCGATCTTGCGGTGAAAGTGAATTTAGATTCTTGTCTCTCTTCATACGACTTATTTCTAAGCCTCAGAATTTATTTCGTGTTCGACGTTCTACGCGCTCTAATTTTACACTATCCTTTCTCATATACGGCAACGAGAATTGTACTGCATACTCTAAAAGAGTTCTTATAAGCGCTTTTTATAAGGGGAAAATGAGATGTCTCGATTTAAACTTAAAAATATCTAAAAATATCTGGATATGTATTCTAGAACACTATTTGGCCTTTGGAAAGCTACAATGCCTTGTTTTGTAAATTTTAGATCACTTCTGATTAATTCACTTCAATCCCTTTCCATGTGGACCGTATTTAAAGTTTGACCACGCATACACGTAACCATTCGGGCACTATCATAATTTATTGGCATTACCTTACACTTGTCCAAGTTGAATTGCATCTGCCATCTTATCTACTAATTTAATACTGTTTTCAAGTTAAAAAAGAGAATCAGATGTAACTTCTAAAGAAGATATATCATAAATAAACAATACAATAAAGATTATGCGAAGCTCTTCTCATATATCATTAACACCCAACTCCTAAAATAATACCAGCACCCATCTCCTAAAATTATACCAGCACCCATCTCCTAAAATTATACCAGCACCCAACTCCTAAATAATACCAACACCCAACTTTTAAATAATACTAGTACCCAACTCTTAAATAATACCAGTACCCAACTCTTAAATAATACCAGCACCCAACTCTTAAATAATACCAGCACCCAACTCTTAAATAATACCAGTACCTAACTCTTAAATAATACCAGCACCCAACTCTTAAATAATACCAGCACCCAACTCTTAAATATTACCAGTACCCAACTCTTAAATAATACCAGCACCCAACTCTTAAATAATACCAGTACCCAACCCTTAAATAATACCAGCACCCAACTCTTAAATAATACCAGCACCCAACTCTTAAATATTTCCAGTACCCAACTCTTAAATAATACCAGCACCCAACTCTTAAATAATACCAGCACCCAACTCTTAAATAATACCAGCGCCCAACTCTTAAATAATACCAGCACCCAACTCTTAAATATTACCAGTACCCAACTCTTAAATAATACCAGCACCCAACTCTTAAATAATACCAGTACCCAACCCTTAAATAATACCAGCACCCAACTCTTAAATAATACCAGCACCCAACTCTTAAATAATACCAGCACCCAACTCTTAAAAAATACCAGCCCCCAACTCTTAAATAATACCAGCACCCAACTCTTAAATAATACCAGTACCCAACTCTTAAATAATACCAGCACCCAACTCTTAAATAATACCAGTACCCAACTCTTAAATAATACCAGCACCCAACTCTTAAATAATACCAGCACCCAACTCTTGAATAATACCAGTACCTAACTCTTAAATAATACCAGCACCCAACTCTTAAAAAATACCAGCACCCAACTCCTAAAATAACACCAACACAGCTCCAAACTGTAAGAGCAATATGTATAATTGATCTGTAACCAAAATGACTTATGAACAGCAAGGGAAATATGCTTGCTGTGCTCATTTCTGCAAGAACTCTAAATAATATGGAATAAATTCCTTGTATGATACCAAGCCCATTTTTAACATTAATTTTGTATCATTCTTAGATTTTCCACAACCTCAATACATCAAGTAACGAATGGCTACTTTCAAAAACCCTGTAACGAGCTTGATTTTTCCCTGCGGCGAAGTGCCAGGTCTAGGCGTAGCTTTTTTTTTTCAAAACGAGTAAAGTTCGATTGTACCCATTTAGAGCTATGAAATGACTCAGATGACCGTAGGGCATATAGTTATTCACCCTGGAGATTGCAAATCTGCAAATGGATTTGGCGCTGGGTGGCGCCATCTAGTGGCAGAATACTCATTTAGCCATTCAATGCTACTTGTAAGTGATTTGAACCATGGGAAACCATCAATGCAATAACCATTTAACCTCTCCGCACAAAATTTATCATTCTATCATCTGCTTAAAATTAATATTTATATTAGAATAAACTATTTAGCATGCAATTGTAGGAAATTTAGGACACCGTATGTAATAATAAATTTACTAATGCGCCGTGGTTGGATATGGAATCAATAATACGCGACCTTGTAGCACATACAAAGATCTCCCTCCGAAAACAGCGCAAAAATTCATCAATGGAAAGATGTATTGATAGACGGTTGGAATATTTTCGCTTGGTATCGATCTTTGCCTCACGTTCCAAGACGGGTGATAGCGCCATTCCTTGGAACTCTCCAGACACGGAAGAGAGCAATTTGCGATGAAGTGTTGACTCCTTAAAATACGGTAGTAGATTTCGAAGAAAACTTTTTCAATTAAATATGCCAAACAGTTTTACCCCCAAACACTGCTGGTTGGCGATAAAACTGTGTATACTCTTTCTCTTGCCATTTCACTCCAACCCAACGAGCACTAGCCACAGATCTCGTCGAGATCGCCAATAATTGTCAGTTTGATCTTTTTGTTGGTTTCATTATTGGTTGATGGGTCCACCCCCAAAATAAAAGGTTAGCACTGATGATTAAATAATCGTAGTGAAGAAAGTATGAAAAATGTGCTTGCAGGTGTATTCACTGCCTATCTTGTGGACGAATTGAGTGGAGACTTGACACGGGTAGTGAAGTTGGGGTGAGCGAGTACCATAGGAGTGGTAGACCTGAGTGTTAAAGTAGGCTCTGTGAGTATATTTCTTATTTCAATTTATGCGATAAGCCAATAGGAGCATACTTACTTGGGTGAAGTTGTTACTCAGGAGAATGACTCAAAGGTCGTGTGTTAGCTGGGATCGAAAGTATTTCTCTCGGACAGAGTGAAGATAGGACCTGGACAAGGTGCTGGATGGTTGAATTCTAGGTGCGAGATTGCGCTGAGTAAAGAAGAGTAAGTTAATATTTAAAATGAGATATAATTGTTAGTAGTAGGCTTTGTTTAATTATCGCCTTACATCCTGACTGATAACGCGATAGCGAGCTTGTCTGGAAAGAGGTGTTTATCAGGTGGCCTTTGTTTGTAGACATGTGCTTGCCTAATTTGAACTCGTTGCACCTCATGGATTTAATGCTCACCTGGTTCCTGGAGTGTGTGGTAGTTAATGTGAGAGTAAGTTAAAATTATAGTGCTTTTCACCTTCCAAATAGTGCAAATTTAGAAAGTGGGTTTTTGGCTCGTCTTCGTTCTCTTCAGGAGATTCGTTATGGATTACTTGATCTATTACTGGCACCAAAAAGCAATTTCTAATTTTACTTACAAAATTATAATCAACATAAAACATCTTAGAAATGGATTGAGTCATTAAAACATCGCTATCATTATTCATTAGAAATCACCTTTGCCCATCGGAAAATAAGTCTTCTCATTCGACATGAAAAAAACATCCAAGTTCATGGCAGAAAAATGCATTTGAGCGGAGTCAGACTTGTTTTTCAGTAATTCTGAAGATTTTAACACTATTAAAGTGTACTAGTGACATGAAATAGTGTAAATCAGATAGTACTAAGTTTGGGGAGTAGGAAAAGTTGTAATAAAACTTCCCAGCCTAATGAATCTATCTTTTCTAGGTTAATTCCCTGTGACCTTGAATAACCATGTTGCAAAATTACCCCATTTATGTTGATTAGAGATCGATTTATTTTGGCAAAGAGCCTCATTTCCACGTTTATGCTGTTATAATGGTTATAAAGGGACATTTCAAACAATCAAGGGGAACAGTACATATATTCCGCTATACGCAGAACAAAAGCCTTTTTTATGCAGCTCTAGATAGCACTTGTTTTCAAATTTCTTACCATGAATACTCGCATAACCAAATAATAGTATCAAAATATCTGTAAAAAAATGTCAGAGAGTATCATTTGTTCATGATCCTTGCTGCTCCGATTATTTTGGAACTCGATCAAATATATAAATCTACAAGAGACCGTCCACTAGGGGGCGAGGAACACAAGTTCAAAAGTTAAGACAATCCATGAGCGTCATAAAGGCAAGAATAATAAAGGCTCTCACCCATTTTTTTTTCTTCTTAGGGCGCCAAAAAGTAATCTAACATTTTCAAATCAATATTCAATAGCACATGAGTTGTCTCTCGAGAAAGGTGTTCGTTCAAAGATTTTCTAAACAAGAATGGAGATTGGTAATAGCCGCTGCCCTTTCTGTTTATTGTTCATTATGCACAGCATTTCTCCTTCGTGGTTATGATTTGATAAGGAAGGTCTTTTTCTATTCCTGTTTATTAAATTTTAGAATGTACACCTTCTTTCTGAGGCAACAGAGCATTTGGTTTAAGAATCCCATCCGTATACATTTTTTCAATCATTTTAAGATGATCTTTTACAGTGGACCAGGATTTATTCAGGTTCCTAGATCGTTTCCGGCTACTAAAGCGGACATCATTCAATCGCCGCTTTTGCTGGTCTATCATCAGAAATGATTGGTTGTCCTTATTGATGCCATTATATAATTTGAAAGCACTATTATTAAACCTTTTAGAACACCTCTCTCATTTCGGAACACTTCCTCCATCAGTATATACAGTGCGTGTTTTCATTCACTCCGAGTGTATTATCTTTAAAAAACTCGTAAATAGGCAATGGCAAATATATAGCTCATTAGATTGTCCTTCAACGGTTATCTGACAGACCAAAAAAAGCAACTATATCCAACGTTGTTCTTATCATGTCTAGATATTTTATTTATCTGAAGCTCCAAACCATAAAATTGGCGCTTCATCAAACTTAAAAAAACTTGGTAGCATTCTTCTGCCGTCTCTTCCTTACTATATGGTTCTTTTTTAATCATTGGTAGTTTGTAAGGTTTTTCTTATAGAAAGGAAGAATAATGTTATATAAACAAAACTTGCCCCGAATTGATTGCTAGCTCATCTATAAAATAAATGCTTACTCTGGTCTTTTTTATCGACGTGTTGGAAGATAAGCTTTAGATAATGAATACAGGGTGAGGCCCCCCCAAAAACGAGCCCCAACTTTCGATAGGCTTCATTTTTTAATTTTGTGCAAGGATTAAATGAAACTTTGGTGGGAACTGGTTTATTGTGTTTAAAAACATCATATCAAAGCATGAGTCTTTGGAATTTTCTTCTTTATCCTGGTGCACGTGTTCAAGATCACCTTCATTTAGCTCTGTGCATTTCTTGAGGCGCAGCACAAACTTATTTAGGACTTCCTTACAAACCGACAGACTAATGGCTCTGATCTCCTCTCTGATGGCTTAATTGAGTTCTGTGATGGTCCTGGGTCTCACTGCGTACATTCTGTCTTTAAGCTAGTCCCAGAGAAAGATATCTGAGGGACTAAGGTCGGGGCTGCGAGGTGTCCACTCAAAATCAGTCATGAGACTGATCACACGGCCACCAAAGTTCTCTTTCAGCCAATCTCGGGACAGGTTTGAAAGCTTTCTTCATCTCGCTGGTACCAGAACTTCTCCATAAGCCATGTGGAGAAGGCCTGCAACTCCCTCATGAAGGTTTCGAGAACCTCAACATACCGCTCCTTGGTGACTGTCACTGTCGCGCCAGATTCATCGAAGAGGAATGGTCGGATGATGCCTCTGGCTGAGATTGCGGTCCATACCGTGTAATTAAGGAAGTGTAGGGGCTTGGTGGCTACCTTATTTGGTCTGAGGGTCCCCCAGAAGAAGACTTTTGTCTTCGAGTTTCCCTTTCCTTCAAGATGGAAGTGAGCTTCATCTGAGGTCCAAAGAAGGTTAAGGAAAGTTGGGGTCTCCTTAATCTTCTCTAGTATCTTGACTCCCATAGCCTTACTCTGCTCCTTGTCTGAGGCTTTAAGGGTCTTCTTTGGCTGTATTCTTTATGGGTTGGCCTTTATATCCATTACTAGCACTCTCTTGCAAGTCTCACGGGATATTACGAAGGACTAACTTCGCTTGCATGTAGAGCGTTTTGGAGTCTGCTGAACTGATTCTCTCACGCTCTCGACCAGCTCAGCTGTACGCTTCCTGAATGGCTTGGACGGTTCTCACTTGCTGCATTGAGGTTTTCCACTGTCCCATAGTTCTCGAATTGGTCCACCCAGTCCTGAATTCTGCTCTTGGAGGGGGCTTTTTCACATTCGAACAGATGCATGAAAGGGTCCTGCACTTTTTTGAATGAGCCTGTCTCATAATAATGTTTGGCGCAGTATATTCTTTGCTGGAGATTCCATTAAGATCTAGTTGTAGTTACAGGCGTTGCTTATCTCATGTCCTGCAAAGTAAGGGTGATTGGTGAATGAATGTAGGATATATCACAAAAAGTGTGTGCAGGCCAGTTTTGGGGGGGTCACATATCCCAATAGGGTGATGAAAAAACTCTACCATCAAAAATCTATCAGGATACTATCTTAATTGATTCATTTTTATGTAAAACATTGTAGAGAGAATTTTGAGTCAGATAAATCATGTTTAAAAGTAGCGCCCGGCACTTGAAAATTTTAGATTTACTGAAATTGGAAGTAAACTATCAATGCTTCTCTAATATTTGATTACTCATTGATTATATTGTTTTTGGATTACATGTATATTTGCGAGTAATATTTTAAGTGTCACAAACATTTTCAATCCACATAGATTATATAATATAAATTTAATTCTTTTTGACTTAAAAAATAGAAGCTGAACAATTATTGCAGGAGGCTGAGGCAGGGAAAAAGGCGCACCTGACATGTCACATTACGCTGCTTGCAGTCGAAAGAAGAGGTTGTGCGACAATGTTCTTGATTTACCTAATTACAAAATTTCAACTGGATTCACTTATGAAAACCAGAAGTTCAAATGAAGTTTGGTTGATTAGTCTTCTAATAACTTATCTGAGCCATAGCAAGTTACCATCAAAGAAAGAATTATCCGTTTAATGATGAATCATAGAAGTGATAAGAGAGAAGCTTTAAACCTAACTATCTATGATGTATTAGATGTCTGGCAAAATGCTGGGATATCAACCACTCAAAACTGTAATGCCTTAAAGAAACTTAATAGATTATATGCTGATCAAACAACTTAAAAAGAACAAAGATAAAATTTCCTTGCATGCAAGAGTAAAATAGAAGAGATGGAAGGAAATTCTAGTTCAGCTATTTGATATTGCTCATGTAAATGCTAATGAAATATTTTACAATGAAGAAGATAAAGAGTTCCTTCGTCTACAAAGAGCGGGGAGGAAAAGGATAATGATTGGAATAGATGAGAAGAAACAACAGCGTAAACCTGAACTACAAGTGCAGCAAGAGAAAATGGAGCTCAAAAAAGGACGACAAGAAAACAGTTTTATTCAATGAAACAGTTGTTAATGCAAGTAGCACTAGTTCTAGCAATGATCCAAGTAAAAGAGAAGTAGAAGATTTATACCAAGAGTCAAAATCCTCAACAGTAAAGCTTCTTGATAGAAAAAGCCTAAAATATTGAACGAAAATATTCTTTCCTTCTTTGATGTTGACAATATAAGTAACCACTCAGCTCCTCTTGTTATTATTCCTACCATTTCTAGTGTAAGGTAGAAGGAATAACCATGAAGACTATAATATCAATTACTCTACTACCGTCCAGCTCTAAAAAAATCAAGAAAGAGATTCAGTGAGAACTTGAAAAAAACATTTCCAAACTGAGAAGCCCTTCATAGTTCATAGGGATGGAAAACTTCTTAAAATATATCAAGAGAAGAATTTGTGGATTCCTTGCCAATTTTAAAATCAGTCAGTGGTTCAGAGCAGCTACCTTGAGTACCAAGGTATATGTTTTGACACAACCGCTTCAAATACAGGTCGTAAATAAGGGCTTGCACAATAACTGAGTAAAGATTATTGAGAGACTTATTGTGTCCCCCTGCCGATATCACATATTGAAAATTGTTTTGGAGGAAGTGGTAGCCCCTGCTCTTCTAGCTTCTTTTGGCCCTGATATTTCATTATTCAAAAGATTAAAAATTTCATGAAATAACCTAAACCAAGTCAAATTTGACACCTAAGAAAATTACCCTCAAGAAAAGAAAGATTTAATGATGGCATTTTCTACAGAAATGATCAAAGAATGAAAAATTCGCGACGATTAAAAGGAACTCTTGGAGCTAACGATATTAATGATCGGAAAAACTCCTTAGTGGTGTTAAAAAAACAAAACCTGGAGCATACCACAGAGCTAGATATGGATGGCAAAACCTATATACTCCATGAAAATTTTCATCTTCAAATGTCAATTCAAAATTCCACACAAAGAAACAAAATATTTGGAGGAAATATGCAAGTTTGCTATTTCAATCTAAGTAAAGAACTGGTTTTCTGTACCAAAGGCAGCCAGGGCCCAAGAGAATAATTTGTTGCTTCTTGAAGAACTTCATTGCTCCCAGAGAACAAATGAAACGATTGCCAATGCTTACTTGAATATATTTAAAACCCATCTCTGGTATCTTTCGGAAAAGTTATTTTCCCTGACCATTTTTATGATGGTGTTTATTCAAGACAAAGAAAAAATAAAAGATGCCTTGAAGAATCCAACAGATTCAGTTCCACCCAAGAAAACCAAAGTAGATGATAAAAATTAAGGCAAGAAGCACCTTTGGGACTTAGTGACAAAAAACAGAGTCGCTTTCTTCAAAACACTTTGGCTGTCCTCAAATTTTTTTAACAAATTTATAGAGGAGTGGCCTCAAGCAGAAAGCTTTTAGAGTGTTAAAAATATTGTTAATGATCTAAAAGTTGTTAATGACATTGCTAAAAGAGGATTTAAGCTTATGGAGGAATACAACAAATTGCTAACTAATGACGAAGAGAAAAACAGTATTTGTTACAAGTTGTGTCGAACTACAAATCAAAGAAGACTATTATTGCAGCTGCTTCGAATGAGTAACTACTTCCAATAGAAGTGAAAGAGAAAGTGGTTGGTAGCCATACTGGGAAACTTACCCTATAAAATAAGAGTTGCGTGGTGTTTGCTGCACCTCCTGGCTGCCTTTGAAAATCAGCAATATTCAAGTGCTGGGCGCCACCTCTAAATATCTATTTTCTCATCTGAAAATTTTTCGAAATAGTTTTTGTACTAAAATGAATCAAATAAGATGGTATCTCATATTTTTTTTTAACCCTTTTTGCATCCCCCTAAATTATCTCAAGCGCGATATAAGTCTTGGGAGAATGGAATCCATATTTTATAAGCAAACATTTTCGCCTTATGGCCAGTCGAGATCAACGGGCATCCGGAAGCATACATTTCCTTTCGTTCCGGAATAGCACGTATTTAACTGAAGTTTGATCTCGGTATTTGGTGATTCTAAGTCCTGCTTTTCGATGAAAGAAGTTTGAGATTTAAGGGAAGATACCCTAGGCCTAGGTTGAGGTTCAATCCTAATGGAGGCCATGTTAAGATATAGGGTTTTTATTTATAATGTATCTCCTGATGACTTAATGTTCTAGTAGACTTGCAGATTACATTATAAAAATTACTTCAATGTGGGTCAATTTTATACATTTTATAATTTTGTCTCCTTTGTCCTTAGGTTTGCGTTTGCCATATGTCATTTTCTCATTCTTAGAAATGGAAAAATATACAGGCAATGAGCACAGTGAAACGGATTCCATTGGGGGATGGGAAGTTAACGGCTCTTGCGAATTTAATTTTATAGCCAATTTGGGACCGTACAGTGATTTAGAAACTCATAGCTATTTGTGTCTATTACCTCTCGCGAGATTTATTGCTCCCCTCGACCTATCTGAAATGGCATCCGTTTGGAGAGGGGTATCATTCTTGCTCTTTTATTTTTTAATTTGTTCACATCAATTACTTATGCCTTAACTGAAGATTGATTGCTTATACTATAAGTACAGGGTTTGACTACGATTCTTCATTGGTTTTTTGCCTGATTTGGGGCTATTTTCACATGTGATCAGATAAGAACGCGAGACATTTTGTCTCCTCGGAGAAAAATCAAGAAAATAGGACACTGGTTTTGATAGTTTTGCGAGGCAAAACCGGTGCTCTTACCAAACATTTTCAGATTTTTTTCTTTCATCTGCGCCTTAATTAAAAACTCCGAATATTTTTCTATTCTAAGAATTTCCAACACGATTCTTAAGCTTGGATTATTTCCTTCTAGACAAAGATAAAGACAAAAGATGTTTGTTAAACGATTTCTATAAATTAAACAAAGGTTCTTTTGTTTACGCTTGTTCATTCTTTTTTCCTCAGAATTAGGGATTTGATATTAGTGTATCGTCCCGCTTCTTGGGGGTGTGGTAGAACAAGGAGGAGAGTGAATATAAATCATGTTGGGGGCGCTCAAAAGTTAAATACTGTTAATATTGATGTGTGGTGACTGTGAATTTTCAGTAATAATAATTTTTTAGCGTGATGCAGTTGATGAGAGACTAATTCGAGTCACGGGTTGAAATATTCTGAATTTGCTAAGTGTTTTTTTAAGAATTTTATTCCGAAAAAAAAACATTATAAAATAAAAAAAGAAGACATTAGAAAATCAAAGGGGCTGGAAAATCAGAAAGAAACATTATAAAATTAAAAGGAAGACATTTGAAAATCAAAAGGAATACATTGGAAAATAAAAAAAAGAAGTCATAAAACATAAAAAGAAGACATTTAAAAATAAAAAATATGATGTAGAGATAAGAAGAAGACATTGGAAAATAAAAATTAAGACATTAAAAATAAAAGGAGGACATTAGATAGTCAAAAGGAAGACACCGAAAATAATAAATTAAAGATTGGAAAATCAATAAGAAGACATTGGAAAATAAAAAAGAAGACTTTGGAAGATAAAAAGAAGATATTGGAAAATATACCAAAATACATTGGAAGATCAAAAAAGGAACACATTGGAAAATCAAAAAGAAGATATTAGAAAATAAAAAGGAGATTAAAAACAAAAAAGAAGACACGAAAATAAAAAAGAAACCGTTAGAAAATAGAAAATAGCCATTTGAAAATAGAAAAAATATAACGTGTCTAACTGCATCAAAACTATCATTGTATCCTTTGTTGAATGCGTCATAATGAGTGTAACAGGATTTTTGCAATACCCGGTATAAACTCCTCGAAATATAAACTATCAGGTTATTTGACAAACACAACAATTCTTTTCATTAATTTATCACAAAATAATAATTAAAAAGATGAAATTCCTAATTTGAGTTTCTTTCTTGCTCAATTTTCGTTCATAAATCTGTCACTTTTGACCGTCCCCTTATTTATGGATTCTCTCATTGACTCACCCTCAATGACTCTGCAAGATTCGTTTGATTTTGTGAGCAATATTTGCTAATAGATCTTATATCATATACCAACGATAACGATAACATTTTAAGAATGGTAACCTCTGTCCTCTTAAGTTTCCTAAAATTAGCTGTGAAAAATACAGTATTTTACTTCAATGGGAGTCTTTACCTTCAGTATAAATGGATGGCCATAGAATTTTCACTGGGCCCCAGTTTTGCTAACAGATGTTTATGTCGCCGAGAAAAACACTTTCAGTAATTGCTCTGTAAAATTCAAAGCGTTAGTGTTTGAAAGATACATTCATGACTGTTTTTTTACTTTCAAGAACGTAGACTTCTTTCCATCGTTCTCAAAAATGCATACATACCATTAAATAACCAATACTCCAATATCAAATTTCAATGGAAATAGAAACTCATAATAAAATCACCTTTATGTCAGTGTTACAAAAGTAGATCTTTAATTCAAAACATCAAGATGGATATGTAAATACATATCTTATGTATCTTTGAATACTGTCTAGCATAAATTCCTTTTCTTGCTTTTTCAGGCTATATTGATGTTTTCTTTATTTTATAACAGGCTAATTATAAATTAGGGAAATATAACACAGTAAGTGAATAATACGTATTTACAAAATTAAATAACTGATTGTAAATAAATATTTTTACTCAATATCGAGCTTTAAAATCAGAAAAAAGACGCATTATTTTAGGAAAGGTATTATAAAAATATAAATTTTACTTAAAAAACTAGTTTCAGAAGTAACTTGGCTGTCATCTTCGGTCCAAAAGTAATTAACAGCAAAAGGTTTTTGATTGCCATAATAAACTGTTACCTTATAAATATACATAAATACATATATAATACACATACATATATAAGGAGAGATGGAAAATAGTAATCGAAGGCTTCGTTGAAATCTAATTTTGCTGTTTTCTGCTGAAAATTAGTACAGAGGCTGACGATTTGTTTTATAACAACGCTTTGATTAGTGAATATAGTTGTAATAATCGCTGATACCGGTATGTGTATTGAACTATGAATTGAATTACATAAAAAAACAAACATACTTTATTTAAACAAGAATTCTAAGCTTTTGGTTTTATGGAAAGCTCTTGTAAGGTCTTGTGGTTTAGCTCCTGTCATGCCAGTTTGCTTTCAAGATATTCAGGATTTGTTTTTTCGTTCGAAATGCAATCCAATATAGAATCATCCAAGGGCTGATACTGTGCCCATACCCACCCGGGGCCCTACATTTTGTATATTATTCAGCCAGTAATCATTCTTAATGTCTTAAGGGCCCCCCATACCAGCCCGTAATTTTTTTCTCTTACTAAGGTTCCGCCACCCGCTTTATAGAACCTAACGCTTAGAGGTTCCTCAATCTTTGTATTTATCATATGTTTAATGTCTTCACAAATGATATTTTGTTAATAATTACTTAAGTACTTCTTTAAAAAATATATGCTCATGGAAATAGACTAAATTGTAAAATTAGTGAATTATGTACTAAATGAATTTATGCAGGTTTTATCATTCTAAATTTGAAATGTACGAGGGGCGGCCAATAAGTTTTGCAATTCGGATATAAGGAAACGAGATGTGAGGAAAAGTGTTTCATTATTTTTCAATATAACTACCCTCAACTTCAATGCACTTGCGCCACTTGTCCCTGAGGCTTCGAATTCCCGACAACCAGAAATCCCCCTACTGCTGTTCAATCCACTCCTGGACGGCGAGCTGGACATTATCGTCCCCAAACCGGCGTCCACGCAGTGCAGCCTTGAGTTGGCGGAATAAAAAGTAGTCGTTAGGGGCCAGATCTGGACTGTAGGGGGGATGGTTGAGCTCCTCGAATCCGCACTCACGCAGGGCAGCTTGTGCAACTCTGGCCTTGTGGACTTTGACGACGTTAAAGTCGATCACGGGGTGTGAGGTTTCTAGGAACCCAACGGGCAGAGACCTTGGTCATGGCCAAATTGTCGTGGATGATGTTGATAACACTTCCATGTGATATTCCAAGTTATCGCTCGATTTCTTCGACCTTGACCCGTCGATTTTCGAGGATCCTCCTCTCCACACGGGCCACATTGTCCTCGTTGGTCACGTCTGACGGGCGTCTTGGACGGGGGTCATATTCAAGGGACTCACGACGAGCATTGGTTGCATAGGAAGGGGCGTTGTTGGTATACACTGCAACCATGCGTTCATGGATCTCTTTTGCATTCTTGCCTTCCTTGGTCAAAAATTTGATCACTGCACAGTGCTCAACCTTCTCCTTAGTTGAAATATTTGTGACTGATGATCTGCGATCAACTACTGCTTCTTAAATAGACGAGGCAGGAGCGTGCGGCTGCAGGTCCTGATTTGTCATAACTTGTCCTAACACCCCCACAAACAGCCATCCCCCTTCCTCTGTTTTGCCCTACCGATTCGCAAAACTTATTGACCTTCCATCGTAGTTCCCGCATTACCAAACTTCATTTAGCTGGATGCACCTCACGCGAGAATATTCAAGTATTTTCTATCCAGTTTAGCAATTAATAGAAACATTAATATAACATAATTCAACCGATTACAAAAAGCCGTAAGAGCCTATCAAAGGTCATCCGATTCCAAATCCACCTGATAAACCGAATCCACAAGATTACGTTTAAAACACTGATTAAAAAGGCATTAGCATCATGGCTTGTCAAACGATTATCATCAAGCTACAATACCCAATATAAATAATATAATAAATCCAGCATACCGCATGGAAGAGATAAACAGAATATTTTTTTCTTCGCAAAAATGTTATTTCCTAATTCGAAAAATCTGTACTGGGGTGGGATTCTAACCAAGCACACTGAGGCAGCACGGCCTTTTATTCACTGAGATAAGCGTAGCTGAACGAAAGGCCTGAGTCCGCTTGAGAACCAGGGACTACCCTTCCTTCGTGAAAGCTCTCAACCACTAAGTAGCGTGGTGAGACATTGACTAGCCGGTGACCGCTGAGTTTGGGCTAAGGTGTAGCTTTATTTCTAAGCATGATTTGTCCGGCGCCCTGTAACTTGTCTAAATATGATATATCCTGGCCGTATCCGACCGTACCAAAGCGACTAGTCATATCCTTTTAGGCCGGGGGTTGGTCACAGGCTTGCCAGTATCCGTGCATGACATTAAAACAAAGAGAACGACGTTTCCCAAATATGATCTTTCATTGTCAACTGAAATTTCAACATAAAGTTCAATTAGTTTCACACATATGATAAAGCAGACATCACATCAATTTTATGAACTAAATCTAATATAACATTGGCTGACATACATTCCTTAAAATCAAGGTGATTGTGCATATATTTCAGTTGGTTTACCACGGATTTGCAGTTATCTGTGTATAGGGCGTATTCAGGTTGCATAGAAAAGGAGTAAGCAAACTTTTTAAACTTGTTAACATGCCAACGAATATACACTTTCAACTTTATTTTCATTTACCAGAGTTTTATTTTAAGGAATCTAGATCATCTGGTAGTGCAAGATCAACTATTGTTTCTTGAACGATTGTTTCATAATGATAAATATTTAAATTGGTTTCCATAAACTGTATGAAAACATTTTATCTTGGTCCATCGTTAGATTAAATTGATTACATTACAAAATAACAAGGAGTTTTGCACCTTGAAATATGTTATGAAAACAATTTATGAACATCTTAAAACCGATGGCCTTCAATATTCTCAAGAAATTGTCATTTTCACATAGCGTATCCTCATTCTTCCGTTTACCATTGGATAAAGTATGGTGAAATGCCTTTTTCGTGGTTCCAAGCATTTTTTTTATGAAAGACGGTTCTAGATATAAAGAACTATCTCTCTTGTAACCCAGTGATGGAATGCTGACCTTAAAAACTCTTTCTCCTTTTGTAATCTTAGAAGTAAATTTACTAAAAGAAAGAAAATGAGAAAAAATATTTTAACCTTTTATACTTCCAGTTTTACTCAAAAATGAATTAAACTCATAAGTATAGCCGTGGATAATATGACATTTGTTAAACTTTATATCCTTTCATTTCATTTGCACCGGATAACCTCTTCTGGGAATGAAAACAGAGGAATTTGGAAGGGTTTATTAGTTAGAGGGGGGAATTCGTTTATCTGACTTGAAGGCGGTTGGACCGGTCTAAGGTACATTAGGTAAATATTTTTCGGTATTGTATTTTGCTCTAAGGTGAAAAGACTGAACGGGACTTATATTAAAATTGTCAATAAAATTTATGCAAAAACATTCCCAAATATTCTATGAAACGGTGATGCTATAATTCGAGATGGAACCAGCCCAATCTCAATAATTTACATGATCGAAAGTGGACATGTTTGCAAACAGGGCACTTTTGCGCGTTTATAATTGCTTACATTGGTTAGTAGTTGTTTAAAGCGTACATGTAATTCTTTTCTTGATTGTTCTATGTATACTTTTGAGCAATCCTTACATTTTAAGCGATAAACAATACCAAATTTAGAAGGATAGTTGTTTAACACTACGGAATACAAAGTGGAATAGTATCAATGTCGTGTTTAATACACCTCCACTTAGTATTCCTTCCTGATATAAAAACTCTGATAGAAAAAAAAACATCTACCGTGGCTCTGATAGAGAAATACAGCCCCATACCATGATAAAACCACTTCTATGCTTCACAGTGGGTACCACACAAGCAGGCGAAATGCCTCTCCAACTCTTCTTCTTACAAAGGTACAGAAGTGCTGAAAATCTGATAAATTGTTACCAAATTTTTAATTTCTTAAATATTATTTTTAAAGATATATTAAAGTAGAATTACCTAAATTACACGTAAAACAACAATGCAATAGTCATTTTCTTACATGTGATAAGTCCTTTCACCGGACTAGATAACTCTGCCATTGTTCATCTGTCAAAGTTTTCTGATCTTTGACCTATTATAGACGTAATTTTCTGTTCACCTCAAATATCCATGACTTCTTTTTCCCCTTACCTCATTTTATCACATGCAGGACCGGCTTTAGGTCATTTGGTTCCCTAGGCGAGTGTGATTTGGTGCACCCCTCCCTCCCAAAACACCATGCACACATTTATTATTTATTTTAAATGCAACACTGCAACACAACCTGTAGAAAAAATACAAACTATTTTAATAATTATATTAATAATATAATAAGTAACACCTCTAGGAGTAGTGCAAATGTCCTGGAAAAAAGTTGCAAAATCCCAAAAGCAATGCAAAACAATGCAATCAAAAGTCAAAATCAAATATAAAAGTTTCAAAGCAAGGAAATTTTCTACTTTATTGTTTGTTTATAGTATTCAATAACACAACATTCTAAAACAATTAACAAAATGTGCAAACAAGGCAATCCTAAACGATAAATAGCACTAACATCTCCAATGTTCTTTAAAACTTCACACGTCTGGACTTCCTATCAGAATAGGCATAAATGGTTTCATCAAATGAAATTTGTTTAGACACTTCCAGGTTAATACTTATTAATGGCAGTCCATTTCGGCGTTCCTGAGACATTGTAGAACTCAAATAAGTTTTAATTAGCTTGAGTTTGGAGAAGCTTCTTTCAGCAGATGTCACAGGCACTGGAGTGGTGACAGCGATTATCAGTACTATCCACGTATTGAGATATACTTCCTTCAGATTTTTCTCATCCAGAAAAAACAAAGGTTCAAGTGTTGTCATCTTGCATTTGGGCCAAGCTGGAAAAAATTGAATTTCCACAATGAGTTCTTCCACAACTAAGTCCGACTTATCTTCAAAGGTCGGGGTTCGTTTTGGTCAGTTCGGTAGCTTGCTTCCCAAGCTCATCAGGTGGCAGATCAGGGAAGTTTATGAGAAAATTTATAGGACATGTCACTCATCATTTCTCTTCTCTTTCTTAGTGAAGAAATGCATACATCAATAACTCCATTGTTAAAGAAACTTCCATTCTCTTCAGTGCATCATTGAGCTGCTCCTCGGGAGCCTCAAATGAAAACTGCCTTTTGGTAGTTCTGAGTCTCTTCTGCTTTAGGGCAGCAACCAAATTCATATCCTCGCACATTTATTTTGCAGACGATTGAGCATCAGTAAAGCCAGTATTTCTGTAGCTGGCTAGAAAGACCTTAACCTTTTTCAGTAGGTCCACATCTACTACATCCATGTGTATGCCTACTGACTCCAGCAGCTTATTAATATTCTGAACTTTAGTTAGGAAGTCATACCGGACAAGAGTGCAAATACAGAATCGATATGAACCAACCTCTTTAGCTAAAAACTGCTTCAACTTTAATGGCTGGATCACTACTGCTGGCTCTTATCTCTAATAGAGCATCTCTAATCTTTGCAGCCTTACAGCTGCCACACTATTAATTCGGCTCTCCCATCGGGTATCTACCCAAGATTTTAATGTTGTGTCCCCATGCTTTTTTAAAATGGACCACCTTTGGGTAGAGGTAGAAGACAATGTAAAAAGATTTTGCAGGTAGCCAAAGTAGCCAGTACCATCTGCCGAACTCTTTGCTGCATGTGACACAACTAGTTTAACAGTGTGCGCTCCACATAGCACAAATTATGCTGTAGGGTTGAGTTCCAGTAGTCTGGCTTGGACTTCCTTCTTTTTTCCTTTCATGTTTGCTCCATTATCATAAGCCTGTCCTCTGCAATTTTCAAATGGGTATGTAGCTCTTGGAGTCTCCTTAAAATGATGGTTGAGACGCTTTCTCTGCTGGTTTCTTCTGCCTCGAGGAATCCCAAGAAATGCTCTTTTATTTGTGAAGTGCCGTCAACTGAAAAAATACTAATGATTTAGGATAATTGCTCCTTATGGCTCAAATCTGGAGTGCAGTCTAAAATTATCGAAAAGTATTTGGATTGTCTGATTTGAAACACAATGGACTCTACAATTCTTTCACTGATGCAATCAATGAGTTCATTTTGAACGGTTCTCTTCCTAAAGTATGATGTGTGTTTGGCTCCTCCTTCCACCTTAGCAACATGCTCCTTCAGGACAGGGTCAAAATGAGCCATGAGCTCTACTTATTTTAGTAAATTACCATTATTAGGTTCGTTTAATTTATCAGTGGTCCCCCTGATAGCAATGTTTCGTTCTGCTAACGACTGAATGATTGCTACAAATCTAGTAAGCACTTCACTCCACCTGCTTCTTTCTCGATTTATAAGTGTCATTTGCACTCTGTCTATTGGTTGGCCTGTTTTTATACGACTCTAGTTCCTTTCATGATCCCATGTTCTTAGTGTGTTCAGGACTATAATAATGCAGTTTGAGAGTGTCACTACAGTTTTTCCACTTATTAAAACTATCCATGCTTAATTTAAATGATTTCTGAGAGAAGAACTTGCAACAGAAACAGAATATACTATTGTTTGTGGCGGGGGGGAAACGTTCCGCCACGTTTTCTTGATTTTCTCCCCATTCACTAGATGTCTGTGGAAGTTGTGGTGATGGCAACTTCTTCCATCCTCTCTTTTAGGGAATGTGAAGTTTGATTTTACCTCATAAAGTCCTCGACTAGCTAACTCGGTCCTCACTGTATCCGACAGGTGGTGTGGCCAATTAGCAGGATCAATGGGGGCAGCTTTGACAGATTAACAGCCATCTGTTGAAGCTGATGATGTGTCTTCAGGATGTTGGATTGTAACATTAAGTCTGCTGGTGCTGGTTCCTTATCCTGTTAAGAGAATCATTTGAATGAAACATACACACAGAAACAAAGAAATAAATCCGTAGATACATTAATAATAATGATTAAATTCAATTACAAGCTGTGATAAACACAAAATACATGAGATACAGTTGCACCTCTCGCCTCTGCATTCATTGTACCTCTTAAGTAGTACTCCATTATAGCATGATAGAAATAATATTTATATTATTGTAATTATTGATAGATAAGACATATATAAATAAATTCAACTACTGTATTAAACAGCATAAGTACTCACCTGAAATTAAGTGCTGAAGCTGTGTCTCACTAGTCGATGTGCTGCTGCTGCTGCTGCTTGCTGCCTCAGCCTGAATAGGTGCCGCTGTGTAAAATGCAAAACATGACAAACAATGACATCTCTGTATTCATTGTAAATCCATAATACTTCATTAGAGTAAGATACAAATATGAAATTCATATTGTATTTATAAATAAAACATTGTTCATGAAAAGTAATTGTACTACAATCATAATCCAAATTTGATTAAACTTACACTCTTTTTTACTGAGAGGCTCAGGTGAAGACAGTGATGCCTCCTCTGTAGCAGCTTCAATAGGTGCCTGTCGTCGCTGCAAATATTTCCTCAGTGCATCAGAGAAATTAGAAAATGATATACATTAATTTATTTAGATAATTGGTTACATTGCGGCAAATAGCTAAGCTTACAAGTAATATATCTACAGTTTAAGCTTTGGGTTGCCAATTTCTCACCTCCCACGCATTTTTTATGTTAATGTTAGGTTACTTTGTTACATTAGTATAATACCTGAATTTTAAACCACCTGAATCACTGACATGCGTTCATAATAATAAGAGGTGGTAGGCTACTTGTTGAATGATCGTCATTGTCGTAGTTTAGTCGAGCTAATATATATATATATATTTATTTGTTTTATTAATTTTTTAATAAACCAAATAACTTTAAATTGAGGCGTAGGTTCGTGCCTCAGTGATTGCTTGAGGATCGGGCTCTAAGAGTGCTAATCTTTATTTTTATTCTAGTGAATGAATAAACTGGGTTTCTTTCTTGACTTTATCAAATATTGCCAATTCAACTGGTTCGGGGATAATTAAAATAGTGCATTTACTAAAAAAAAATAGAATTTAAGGAACATAACCCATCTCTCTAAATAACATACAATAAATACAGCTCTAATACACTTAAAAAAAGAAAATGGGATTACTGAGTGAGCTCTCGCAGCTCGCTTCGAGATAAAATTTTACGGGGGGAACAATTTTTAAGTTAATAGCTTTGTCCTTAGTCAGACATCCACTCAACTAATTTTTATGCACGGGGACATAAATAACAGGATTATTCTTTACCTACATAAGGTAATGGAGATTAATACCAGTTTCCAGTTAGAATATCTTTAGGGATTTTTGTTCCTGAGAGGCGTAGCTCGAGTAGTTTGCAGTTTGCTCCCTAAGATGGCATTACTCCCGCCTAAAGGTGGATAAGTGACGTCACACGGAATTTTGAGTTGGCGTAAGAGAATCAAAACAAAGACACCGATGAGGCGGGTTGGTTCTCGTACGTTTATGACCTTGAAAAGGTTTCTAATCTTAAGATATGTTTATATTCTTTTCTAGCGATTTGGGTCTCGCTTATATAATTTAAATTTTGGATGAGAAATCTATCTAGTTTGGAGTTGTCAAACTCAGATAGAATAAGATTTAGAGTCCTCAATATGTGTAGGTTGATACTCACTAATCTTGGGGCTCGAACGGCGCCGAGCTTTCTTGGTACAATCTTGTATTGTACAAGGACTGCAAATTCTCCTTAACTTGCAATAACTTTGTACCGGTGATTTTTGAGTCTTCTTGTTGAACTCGAAAAATCTTCTGTCAACCGGTGACTATCTTTTCTCTTCGGTGGTAACGAACAAAAAGCCTCGTTTACACGGGTCATCCTGTTATATACCCAAAGTACTCCCGCTGAGGTGGGTGGGGAGGTGGATAGGATGGTGGGGGAGCCTCGCAAGGTGGGACCTCAGGCTGGTCTCCCGCACTTTTGCGTCTTGTGGCTCAGGGAGGGGGTAATGCGAGATCGGCAGTTTGCACTTTTGAATGGGTTGTTTATAAGTGCACCCTCGACGGGCCTGCCTTTTGAGCTGAGGTCAGGGATCAGTCTCGTATCATTTGCCCTTTTGCCCGTTCTCCTATGTTACCGGAGAACATCGGAGGGGCAAAGCTAAACCCAGATGTCTTTTGTTATTATTTCCTTAGACTCGATACCTTTGTATATATATACTTATCTCTTATTATACCTCTACAGTCATATTTTCTGTATATTGGTTTTTATTGTAGCTAGCGTATCTTAGCTATTGGTCTTAGCATAGTAAAAGAAAAGGTCAACACGGTACTGCTTTAAAAGTTAATTAACTAAAGTTTCAAACCTCTGCTTTGGGTCCGCTTTTCCTCCTCCTACTTTCCTCGCTTCCTGAAAGCAGCGCCTGACTGCTTGGATGACCTTTTCCTTACACAAGATAAGCAATTGACTCGTTGACCCAAATGACAACACAACGGCGTCCTTCCGTATCAATATGAGAACCGATCATGGCCTGATGCGTTACCCCTTCCCAACTTTAAGAAAGAAAACTTGTAAAGTATCAAGAAAACGTGTCAAGGAGCCTAGGTGTAAAGGGCGCATTTCAAGTTTATCATCATCATCATCATCATCATCATCATCATCATCATCGCTAACTCTATATTTTAAGAAGTTTTTTTTTTGAGAATTTTAATAATAATTTAATCTTAGTTTGGTTATGACATGTTTTTTTATCAAAGTTATTTCTAATAATTCTTTTATAATATCAAAAAACAAAATGGTGAAGTTCAAAAAGTTTATTTTTATATATCTTCTCTATAACTTAAAAAAAGCAGCCATGGTTAAAATTTATAAATTTTCTGAACTTCGCCAATTATAATAATTTTAAAAAAGAACTCTAAACTAAATTCCCCGATTTTAAAATATCACGTTGCTAAAATATAGTTATAGAAGAAGATATATAAAAATAAATTTTCTGAACTTCACCATTTGTAATTCTTTGGGTTTTAAATCATTCATAAAATTTCGATACTTATATTTATTTCTGAACTTCACCATTTTATTTTTTATATCATAAAGGAATTATTATAAACAACTTTGCAAAAAAATTAAATATACTTAGGTGACAACCGAACTAAGAAAAAAAACATTTATTAATTTTTCACCCATCTTCAAATGTCCCGTTATACAATTATAGAGCTAGTGATTATAATTGGCGAAGTTCAGAAAATTTATATAAATTTAACCATGGTTGCTTTTTTAGATTTTAAATTTTAATCTAAGCAGCAAAGCGCAAGCTCCCCATTGACTGGTTATACATATATTTTGATTATTTTTTTAATGTTTATTTAGTTATTTTTTAATCTGTAATTCTCCCCCCCCCTCTATAATTTTGCACCCTAGGCAGCCGCTTATGTGACCTATGCGCAGAGCCGGCCCTAATCCCATAATCCTTAAGTCTGCTACTAACATTTTGGGATTATATATTTGAACCTGAAGCTTCATTAAATTTTCCATCAATTTCAGAAGATGCTTTTCTGCGATTCTGTATGGAAGCTAATAAGTAATTCAACCATATAGCAAAGTACACAGTATTATAATACATATTTATGGCATGTGATAAATTATCACTGGTCAACAGCCAAAATGTTTCACATACTATGAGATTATGCTTACACAACTAATTTCATATTGCTGAATTTGAATCTGATATTTGTTTTGTTTTATCAAACGAGGTTTTATAAAAAAACAACAAATAGGTACAAATATTCAATATACCGTCACTTGTGTCGTGCAACAGATATTTAATCTAAAACAGACCACCTTGTCCCTAATGTGACGAATTTCATATTGTTGAGTATTATTTAGATGTTTTATTCTATCAGATCTACTTTCTTAAACAATCAGAAAAATAGTAAATATGATGACATTAATTGTCTCACGGAAGATAACGATATTAAACACGTCACAGATAAGCTCATAAGAAATTGTACCAATAAGCATAAGTTCAAATCATTTATAATTGACAAAATATGAAGTCCTAAAAGTGCTTCTGAACTTTGCCCTTTCGTTTGTAAAGCTCGGTCTCTTCTTGTTGCACTGTCCAGCAAGAGTAGCCTATCATGTTAGGACGGAATTATCGCTGAAATCTGCTCTCCATTATGGCGATGTCTTGATGAAATCTTTCCGTGTTCATCACTAATGTCTCGTCTCCAAGGTTATCTTGAGAAAAATCAATATAAGAGAGGAAGAAATGCAATTTCAAGGAAATCCTTGCTCCCAATACATGATAATTCTGCGGCATGGTTGTAACCAGTGCTGGGAAATCGAATCGAATTCGAATCAATACACATTCAAATCTATATATTCTCAAAATCAAATCGATAAAAAAAAATTCAAACTGAAATATTTTGGAAAACTTGAATCGAAATTTAAACTCGAACCGTATCTGAATTAAAAAACTCGAATTCGAACTTGAATCGATTATAAATATAAGCTTGAAGCGAAACCATCGAGTATAATTAATAAAATAATTTGGAATTTCAAGAAATAACAGTGGTGTAACTTGTAAATAGTAGGTAAATGTATATTTTAATCCCTCGTCCTAATTCTAATCTTGTTTTGATAATCACAGAATGACCCAAAGTTAAACCTTTCTTCTGTTCCGAGTATTTAAATCCTTAAAGAGATTTCTTAATGATCCAACCTGACCTTACCTTTGCATCTAAATGATAGGCTCAAGCTCTTATTTCTCTAATCACAGAATGACCCAAAGCTAAACCTTTCTTCTCACCTACCATAGATAAGAGCGCCCCTTTTTCGCCAATCTTCCTTTCTTTTAGATTTTAGTCACATTTTTTTAACGCTTATCTCCCATTTAATTTTTATGACAAAATTTTTCATCTCATTTTTAAACCTCTCAAATATTGGACGTCAAAAAACGGATAAGTGTTACTTGTATTTCCATTATAGTGGATGCGGAAAAGAAGCAAAAGCGAACTGGCAAAGTTAACAATTGCACAATGAGCTTAAAGTGTCCGTCTGCTACAAATTCAAAGACACATTTAGAAAAGTATCACCGGTTGAGTTTCATTTATTGAATAAGTGTGCTACTCAAATTGCTAAGCGATCTCTCGCACAAGATGAAGCACAAAGATGTAAACATTCCAAGCGAAGCAAGACTATTGACCAAATATTTCGCCCAACAGTAACCACAAGGATGGACGCCAACATATTCAATAGCGCTATGATCGAGTTGGTCACTGTAAATGCAAGACCATTTTCTACTGTTGAAGATAATGGACTATGTGAAATATTAAACCCCATTGAAAAGGCACTCAATGTTAAAATGGACAGGAAGAAAATTGAAACTTTAGTAGATGAAAAAGGCAGATATTGTTAAAAAAATAGCAAGGAACTCCAAGGAAGGCTATTATTATTGAAGATTGGCATTTCATCCCGCTTGGACGGATCTGTGCTTGGTATTAATGCTTAATTTATTATTAGCAATTCTGTTCAAATAAGAACTTTAGCAGTGGCATAGTTTTCTTGCTCTCATACTGGAGAACAAATCAGAGAAACGGTAATAAAAGTCATGCAAATATTGGATATAAATACCAATCAAGTATATACTGTTACAACTGACAATGCAAGAAATATGGTAAAAGATATACAAGATATGACATATGGAGACAATAAAAATAGTGCCAGTGTTCTTAGTGCCTATGAAGATAGTTTTAACGAATTAAACATAGATAGTGAATTAAAGAATGAAACTGTGTTTCACAATGATTTTTCGGTTAGATGTGCTACCCACACATTTCAGATTGCTATAAAAGACACTTTAAAGAGTGGTTCTTGTTTAAATACCATATCCCATGCACGAAAAAATTAGCCAAGAAACTGCGAGTGCCTGCTTTACTTATTGTTTTAAGATCAAAGCAATATCGTATGCCTATTATTGATGTGTTCACCTGCTAGTGCTTCGCCTTTGACATCATTGTACGCTTACTAACATTGAAACCATTCATTGACGAATTTATTGAAATTATAGGAAGTGATATGCAACTTTCTCATGAATCTTGGGAGAAGTTAAAAGAAATCAAACTAGCTTTGGAGCCAGCGAAGATTGAGACTGTGCAATTGCAAGAGCAAAATTTAACTCCAGGTGACTTTTATAAGGTTTGGTTCCATTGCAAAAGTGAAGTTTCCAAAATGCAATGCACTATTTCTCGCAACCTGCATGATGCAATGGCGATTCGAGAAAAATAACTATTTAGTACCAAAACATTCGTAGCATCATTATTTCTAGATCGTAGGTTGAATGTTCTGCTTTCCCAATCAGACCAAGAAATTGCCATCGAACATCTTTGCTGCATGTGCTATTGGGAAAGATGGAAACAGATTGCCATTGTGTAAAAGAACAGTTTTCAGAGAGTCTTTTCCAGAGTCTATAAACAGCCTCCAATCATCTGACTTATATGATTCAGACTTGCAGAATTGTTGCATGAGAGATACTGCGTCCTCACAGTAACAAAGGTTGTTTGCCATCTTGAAAAAGGCAGACAGCTCTCTATGTTGGTAACAAGCTGTAGTTATACGCAGTCAAGCTTCCAGCAGGTTACACTGCTTTAGTCTGGATCCCAGAATATCGGCCTTTTCTTTGGACAAGTTTAGGTCCCTGATTAGATCATGAAGCACTTCTTGAGTTAAGACTTTAAGCCTGACATTTTCAGAGTTATCCTGGTAGTCGTCTTCATTTGAGGTAGAATTAGAATCGGAATCACTCATCAATTCTTGTTCAGTCGGTGGATTTGGGACTGTGAGTTCAGCGCTGTGCGGAATTGGTCGGATTGCAGAAGCAATATTGGGGTACTGCACCTTGCCTCGTATTTTGATGGTTATTCCCTTGATGTTCGTTGGACAGAAGTATCAGTCACTGCTGTGGTCTTTGGGTTCACGCCATATCATTGGTACATAAACGGTATTCCTGAGCTTCGCTTGCCACACACCCACTCGCTAGTTGGTTAACACAAGACTTATAAGCTATGAGGTGCCCATTTCTTGTCTTGGTCGCCCAAAGGACATTTGAAGTAACATTTGTAGTTCAGTCGAACAGCTTTTGTGATTGATTTC
The DNA here is from genome assembly GCA_963969495.1 of Ceratothoa steindachneri. Classification (NCBI taxonomy): domain Eukaryota; kingdom Metazoa; phylum Arthropoda; class Malacostraca; order Isopoda; family Cymothoidae; genus Ceratothoa; species Ceratothoa steindachneri. The sequence continues at coordinate 157,272,388 of OZ018317.1, read as the reverse complement.
TTAGGGCTACCAGAAGTGAAGGCACCACATATGTTACAAAAACGATCAACATCGTTCACGCACTTGCCACGTTCCACGTTTTGTTAAGTTCAGAGTAATTAGAAATTAGGCAGTTGTAGATATGCACTATCATGAACCAGCAATCTGAAACAAACAAAAAAACACAAATTAGGAAAAAAATATTACATAAGTGGAACCAATGAACATATAAATTAGTGTATGAATAACAGGGTGCACCAAATATGTATATAGATGTTCTGGTTCTGGAAAACTAAGCCCGATACAGCTATACGAATGTCATTATTGAATTCAGCACATACAATTACCCTAGAGTCAGTCTATTTTGATCCAGGACCATGAGAATTTTATTTTACTTTTTGACCAGTGTTATAAGCTGTTTGATATAATGTTAAATATATAAATTTATGAGTCGTGTTTTATACTTTTGACCAAGGGTGTATCCAGGAACCATATTAGCCATTTTTTACACTGAAGTGAATTGCTTCAAAAAACTTTAAATCATTAAAGATTAAGACACCTAAATCATTTTTCATACTTTTTAGAGTTTGATCCCCCATATTGTAAGCCCTACTGAGATTATCATAACCTATTATCATTACTTTACATACTCTTGTTAACGTTGAATTGCATCTACCATATTTTCTATCTTTTTGACTACTCTTTTTAAATCTTTTTGTAAGTTTTCACAGTCACTATGATTTTTTTCCAGGTACCAAGTTTAGTGTCATCAGGAAATTGAAAAAAAAATCGTGTTAATATCCTTACTACTCGTATGTATTAAAAATAGCACGTGTCCGCAAAGAGATCCCTACGGAAAGCCGCTAGTGATTGAGGCCCATTTTAAACCTATTCCATCCACAGTCTTCAAGCCATTTTAGTAAGTTGCCATTTTTCCGTGCGATTTTGGCTTTATTTTCAGTTCTTTATGGCGAACGTTGTGGTGTCAAATGCCTTTTAAGAATCGAGGTAAACTAAATCTAAAACTTTATACGGGTCAGCGTTGATATCATTCAGTAGAAAAATAAGTAAATTAGTTAAGCATATGGTGGGTTTATTTCTTCTACAGAGAGGCCCTCCAAAACGGTCATGCACATACTTTTTGTGATATATCCTTTATTCATTAACTAATCACCCTTACTTTGCAGGACATTAGGGACGCAACGCCTGTGAACACAACTCGATCTCAATGGGAGCTCCAGCAAAGAATATACTGCGTCAAACATTACTACAAGACAGGCTCGTTCAAGAAAGTGCAGGACCCTTTCGTGCATCAGTTCGAATGTGAAAAAGCTCCCTCTAACAGAATTCAGGGCTGCGTAAACCACTTCGAGGACTATGGGACAGTTAATAACCTTAATACAGCCAGTCACAACCGTCCAAGCCATTTAGGACGCCCCATGAAGCGTGCAGCTAGGCTGCTCGATTTGTAAGAACGTCATAAACAATTTTGTGCTGCACCTCAAGAAATGTACAGAGCTAAATAGAGGTCATCTCGAACACGCGCTCTAGAATAAAGCAGAAAAGTCCAAAGACTCTCATGTTTTGATATGATGTTTTTAAACACAATAAACTAGTTATCACCAAAGTTTCATTCAATCATTGCAGAAAATTAAGAAATGAGGACTATCAAAAGTTGGGGCCCGTTTTTTTTTGGAGGGGGGGGGGGGGTCATCCTGTATTATGTGGCAGAGTTCTTTCTCTGACCATTTTGGGCGTGTGCTTCTCTTAATTTTTTCTCGACAGGGTACACTTACTTCCAGATGCGGATCTAGTGGCTGGGTGGTCGCTATGGGGCTGAAGCCCCCTGCCCCCCTTCCAATTTCGGCCCCGTTTAGCTTTATATTTACTTTTTAAGACATACTCGTATTCTGTTATTCAGGAGGACTTATGTAATAATATAGAATATATATAAAGTATTTTAAACCGTTGCTATCGAATGTACCTTATATAATACAGGTAAATCTCAAAAAATAATTATTAAATTCAGTATTATACTTTGGCTGACGTCCAAAAACTACAATAAACCATAATTTACAATTTTCTGATGTGTGGGAAAAATTCGGATCTGAGAGAGTTGGTGCTCACTCCTTTATGAGATGCTGTTATTTATTATCAATGCGGTCTATCATACCTCTTATTAATCATCAATGCCCTTTTCTCAGACTATTCAGAGGGAGTAATTCAGATTAGCATCAGTTAAATTTTCATCCTGGATCCGCCACTGCTTGCTTCATCTGCTTGGTTGAGTGTGTCCAGAAAAAGCTTAGGCATTTTACCTTCGTACTCATGCTTTAAAGTAGTTGTCTATGACATTGTACTCATCGTAAGTTTAAATTTATCATAGTCAGTTCTACCAAAATTGTGAATCACCATGGGATTTCGAATTAATCAAAATTAGCCTTATTTTAAAATCACTGTCACCAAGAAGTACTATAAAATAAACTTGATTTATCATATTCTCGTTATATGTCAGAATAAGAACCAAGATGTTATTTCCATATAGAGGACGACCTACATTGCACGGGAAAGTTATGATTCACAAAATTTAATAATTTTGACCCTCCAAGGTCTCCGAGTTATACATGGTGGTGCGGTCGGTAATTTATCACCGTTAGTGACTCTGAATTCCGCGCATGTGTGTTATCTGGCGTCGGTTGTCTCTTCTTTTTATCATTAACCCAGTTGTGCATCGTATGTAAAGGATGCAACACTATAGCTAAATCCAATCCTCCCCAAATTTGGAAAAGGTAAGCTGTGCTTCTTGGTATTCACAATGAAGATTCAAATGTGAAGACGGTGAAGAGGTCCAGGAGAAAGTTGAATGAATCAGGGTATGATTGCGAAACTACTACGAGATCTACGTTATGGCTCAATTTATCTTTCCAGAGGGGCTCAGACTCAACATTAAAGACTACATCAAGTGCTTAGGTGCAGGATAACTGTAGTGATGAAACTACATAATTGATAGACTTCTGCCACCAAAATGGCGGGATTCAATAAACCCAAATGATACCTCCACGAAATGGACGCGAATTGGTCCTATTAAATCCAAGCATGCCTTATTAAATGTAAAGCTGCAATATTGTATGAGAAATAGGATAGGATTTGCAAATGTACATATGTATATGTAAGCAAGCAAGCGTGAGAGACAGATGAGCAAAGAAAGGGTTGAAAACCTGCGTTTGATAAAGCTGCCTAAGCTGTGTCTCAAGATAGAATTATCAAAGACGGATATTTAAGGAGGAGCCCGAGTCAACACAGCTGTTGACCGTAACAGATGGTGCAGCGACAATCGTATCAAATTATAAAAATAAGAGTTTATCATGTAAATGTACACACCGCGTGCACGGGCTTCCTAGCCCCGCCCAGTGGATGGAGAAATGACAATAACAGAGACAGGCCGTTCCACGGTCATTTCTAGGTCACACACTTTGCATGAGGGGCGCACATATAAATAAGAAAAAAAAGAGGAAGATAGAAGAGAGAATAGTAACGAATTCATTAGCGTTCACGCTCCTGCCTAAATCCATTAAGTCTTGAGTCGCCTTTAACTCGTACTCACGTTGATAATATATAGAATACTAATCTTCCGCTCAAAACGCTCCGTGTTACGCTACTTGTATCATATTATTCCGTTATTAGAATAAAGAGTTTATTTTCGTATGTACATCTTTTCCTTGGACCTTCGATAAGCCCAGCCAAGTAGAAGAACACCGTAAGATCATTTATCCTTAGAGTCAGATAAATAATTCGCCGTAACGCCATCCTTCACCTATAAACTGGAACTAGTCACTCCCTCACAAGGTGGTGGTTTACAGAAACATCTTTCATTCCCTGTCGTCAGCACCTATATACGTGGTAACCTTGTCGTCTACAATACCATTTACCTAACCCCCCTTCACCGACGATGCCCTATATAACTACAGTTTTCATCCAGTTAAACAGGGGTAGGGGGGCGGTAAGAAGGCTTGCAGCTGATTCCGACGCCGCCTGGAGGCCGTGGTTTTATTGAATAAAATGAATAGTAGAATTCTTCAAGTCTCTAATATGTAATTTCGGTAAATATATCTGCATAAATGAACTTTGTGTTATTTATTTTATGTTCAAGTGCGGGGAAAAATGATCTAGCGCACTCTGTATATATGATGTTATCGTTTGTGCCGTTTTAAGTTAGATATCTATAGAACAAATGTAAATTTTGTGTTGCATGAGTAAGTTTTAATGTCTATTATATCTGCCACACCTCCAAATTATCCTCCACAAAATATCCAATTAAAGAGTAGAATAATTCTGTTAAGTTTGGGGATTATTTTATAAAAATGACTAGCTATGTAGGCCTCGAACAGCTTAGATTGCCAGATATCACAAAAATATTTGAAAAAAATAGCCACTTTTTAAAGTAAATATTTTTATGATATCTGGCGACACCTGGCAAACTTATGTCGTTTAAGGACTACATAGCTATGAATTTTCTGACATATTTTTGCTCTCTAACCTTATTGTAGAAATCTCACTTCACGTTCTTTGCTTCCATATCTTACGTAACAGGTCAGGTGCAATTTCAGCTGATAGTTTTAGTAATAGACGAAGTTGCGGTGATGAAAAGGGGAAATTGAGTCACGCGAAGTATTAAGAGGTCTACATACTATGTTCTTAACTCACACACCGATAGTCTTTAAAAAGGTTACTTGAATTTTGTTGAGAGATCTCGAACTCAAGTGTCACATCATCGAAAGTAATCTTCTTACCATTGGTACCATTTGTTTTACTTCTACCCTCTTAAGAAGATGAGACAAATATTTGATCGCTGTGGTAGCCCGCTTCAGCAAACGACCTGTTTCTTGTTATGTGGATGAGAGTTTTTTAAATTGTTGACAAGTCGTTGGAATCAAATTTATGTTTATCTGTTGGTCCCCGGAATACTGTTAAATATGGAAAACTTAGACCCATTAACATTTTATCTTCTTTTTTCATTTTTATCTCTTTTGACTGTCTTTTCTATTTTTATTTATCTGTTGAATTTTCTCTTCATCTTTTCTTAACTGAGTAAAAATTACTTCATTGCTCTAGGCAGTATTTGTTTCTTTTCTCAATAATCCAAAAAATGTTCTATCATACATCTATACATCGAAAACACGGTCAAAACTAGGAATACATTTAAAATTAATTTAGTGAATGTACCTAGGATAAAAATATATGCAATTTAGAGATAGAGGATAAGAGAAAAGAGATGTTATACGAGATTAATTTTTACTGACGTTTCGATATCCTTGATCCTCGTCAGAATGAGAAGAAACTTAGACCTCTGGAGAAGCTCCAGAGGAGCGAAACGCATTTGAAGAAGAACCACGTACTACATCTGGCTTCTTTTAGTCTCCTTCTTGATTTGTTGTCGAACTCACTCGTATACTATTTATAAAATATATATCATCATCATCATCACTAATTCTATAATTTAAGAAGGGGATTTTTTTTGAGTATTTGAATAATAATTTCATCTTAGTTTGGTTATGACATGTTTTTTAGCAAAGTTATTTCTAATCATTCTTTTATAATATCAAAAAACAAAATGGTGAAGTTCAGAAATAAATACGAGTATAAATATCGAAATTTGGGGAATTTTTTAAAACTCAAAGAATTACAAATGGTGAAGTTCAGAAAAAAGATTTCTATTTCATCTTCTTCTTCTATAACTCTATATTTTAGCAACGTGATATTTTGAAAGGGGGGAAATTTAGTTTAGAGTTCCTTTATAAAATTAGTAAAATTGGAGAAGTTCAGAAAATTTATAAAAATTTAGCCATGGCTGCTTTTTTTTTAGATATTAAATTTTAATCATAGTAGCGAAGCGCAAGCTCCCGCTTACGGGGGTGGGGAGTGGCGAAGCCATTGCCTGGTATTATTATAATTTAAGATAGTCTTATGTAAATCCGATCTCATTGAGAACAGGTTGAATTAAAATGAAGGCCGGATGCGAGAAGTAATTTCGAAATAGGTGGCAAACACCGATCGAGAATGTTTCGTCGTGGCCAGGAATCTGAGCTAAAAAGTCTTTTTTAACACGTAAACCTAATGTGATTTAAGGCACTCCCCTCAAACACACAAAAGGATTGATTGCATTAAATTGAAAGATTATGTAAGAAAAAAGGAAGATGTATAATCTATTTACATAATAGAATTTTATTATAAAGGACTTCTCAGAAACACCTATTTTTATCTTTGGCACCACAACAATTTGGTCGTTAGATCCATACCTCGTCAACTCATCCATCAACTTGAATCAGATTAATCACGACTTTTCCAAAAGACTTTATCCTGTTAAAATCAGTCTTTTTAACTGAATCATTTATACAGGAATTATAAAAAAACATTGCAATCAAAAAAGATAACCCATGTCAAGCGAAAAGATTTGGTCAGGAATTCTCTTATATAAAATAATGAGAGAAATAACAATGATATAGCGTACATAAAAATAATACGTGTTTGAAATGAGTAGATAAAGAGTTTTGAATTCACTGCCTCTTTCTTAAGATGTACAAATAAGAAATCACAAAGAATCAATAAATTTGAACTAAACCTTGTAAAAACTCTGCCAAAGGAGAGCAGAGATATGGAGGAAGAACCAGCTGAAGAACAAACAATTAGGGAGAAAAAAAAGACACTGCAATCTTAAATTGATGCTCTTTAGAAATCTACTGTGAAACCATCAGGTTTTAAATCTAATCAACTTTCTTTAATTATTTTTAATGGTTGCTCCTCGGTTAATGGTGCCTAATATAACAGTACCATTATTTTCGACAGCGTGTATAGTAAAAAACTGAGAGTAAAATTCAGGAGCAAACTTGAAAGTTCTATCACGTATCCAATTTGTGAAAGTGCATGTTAGTCACGCATAATTTGGCTAGCAAATATAATTATACTTTTATATTCCAAAATATCACTATAAAAGAAAAATGCTTCTTTATTCTAACCAATGGCAATAGTTTTTAACCCTTCAAGCAGATTAAATTCCAAAATTGACGATGGTCAGAAACTATAACATTATTACCGAAAAATTATCATAAAACAATAGTGATCATAAATGTTAGTCGCAGGTTTCTAATAAGATAGAACAAAAAGTATATTTAATCCATTATATAGTTATCCATCTCTTTTACAATCGTTCCTTGTTCTATCGTTTCCAAAAAAACGAAACAAAATACTTTGAAAAGAAAAATTGCTGTCCTATGCAAAATGAACAACAAATAAAGATTAGACTAGCCTAGTGTGACTATTAACTAGGTCTAGGCTAGCCTATTTTCGTAAATAAATAAGCGAATTTTGAAAAATGAACAAAATATAAGGACTGGCCTAGTTAGGTTATTAACTAGGGCTAGGCTAGCCTAGTGCCAGAAATAAATAACTGAATTTTCATAGGATAGTATCAGTTAGAACCAGTTAAAAGTAGTAATCATTTGGTTAAAAAAAATGATTTCTTGAGCTCCGTTTTAATTACTGCCATAAAAAGGAAAGTTTTGGAGTATGAATTTTGATCTGGGCGGAATTTTGAACGTAATTAAGGGTTGGGTTGGAGAAGCAGTTACATAAAAACTAGCATTTTTATACAAGCTATTTAAGAAACAGCCTTTGATACGGGCTATTTAAAACAAGCTCTTTCAGAACCAGTAATTTTGCTACAAGCTATTAAAGAACCACCTTTCGGCACATTCTATTTAAGAGCCAGAACTTTTAGTACAACTATTTGAGAACCAGTTGTTGGTAAAGAGTATTTAAGAACCAGCTTTTAGCAGTTTTCTTCCGGACCAACGTTTTAGTAGATGCACAAGCTATTTAAGAACTATTTTTGGGTACAGGCTATTTAGAACCAGCATTGTTGCTTCAAACTCTTTAAAAAACAGATATTGGGCAAACTATTTAAGAATTAGTTTTTAGTACGGGCTATTTAAGAACCAACATTTTTGCTACAAACTATTTTACGAACCAACTTCCTTTGGTACAAGCAATTTAAGTACCAACATATGTTGCAAGCGGTTTAAGAACTAGCTTTATTGTACAAGCTTTTAAAGAAAGGGTTTTACACAAGCTATTTAAGAAACATTTTTTATACAGGCTATTTAAGAACGAGTATTTTTATACAAGTTATTTGAAAACCATTTTTTGTACAAGCTATTTAAGAACCAGCCTTTTGGGGGTAAAAGCTATATATGAACAAGCCTTTTAGATATAAATTATTTAAGAAACTATTATTGTATTAGTTATCATTTTTTTAGCACTATTATTTTGGACTAGGAATTTTAAGAAGAGTTCTTCTGTCGTGTTATAAGTGAGTCTGGATATTATTATTCTAACATTTCTTTGGTGAAATCGATCGAATTACCCTTAAAATAGACTCTATGTAAACCAAGCTAAGATAAATATTACTAACTTCAAAATACCCGAAAAGCTTTGTAAGTAGCGCCATCTGTCTCTCACTTAAATGAAAGAGATCCACCGACCGTATAATGAAATACACATTAAGATGAGAACGACAATCACTAGCAAGATCGAATGCCTCAGGTTCTGGTGAAGAGGCGATTTGGGGTAGGTATTTGCATGTTTTTGCAGCAACCAGCGCTCGTAGATCTCTTCGAGACCAATGGGAGGCCTTGATCTCCGTCGGGGGTAGGCATATATGGGTATCCCAAGAGATAACCAACATAGGAGATACAAGTACTCTATCACAGAGTTCAGGGGCAGAGTAGGAAGTATGTATGTTGTGGCTGTTAAGGCGAGCCGGGAGTAATAATGTGGTTGAAGCTATTTTGGATTGAACACGCACCTTGACGCCAGACATCCAACATCGTGTCTAATAGGCTAGCGAGAGACCCAGAGTTGATCGATAGAAGAGTTGAAGAACAGAAGATTACAATTTACTATTACACGAAGAAGTGATAATAACCATTTACCATTAGATGAATAACTGAGAATAACCATTTACCCTTAGATGAAGAACTGATAATAACCATTTACCATTAGATGAAGAATTGATGATCACCAATTAGCAGTAGATGAAGAAATGATGATGACTTTTAATCCTTAGATAAAGAACTGATAATAATCATTTACCATTATATAAAGAACTGATGAAAACCATTTACCCTTAGATGAAGAACTGATAATAACTATTCACTATTAGATAAGGAATGGATGATAACCATTTAGCAGTAGATGAAGAAATGATGAAAACTTTTAATTCTTAAATAAAGAACTGATAATAATTATCATTTACTATTAGATGAAAAACTGGAAATAACCATCTACCATTAGATGAATAACTGATAATAACCCTTTAGAATTAGATGAATAACTGATAATAGCCAGTTACCATTATAAGAAGAATTGCTAAAAACTATTTACCATTATTAGAAGAACTGATAATAGCCATTTACCATTAAATGAATAACTGATAATAACCATTTACCATAATAAGAAGAATTGATAATAACAATTTGCCATTTGATGAAGAACTGATAATAACCATTTACTATTATTAGAAGAATTGATAATAACAATTTGCCATTAGATGAAGAACTGATAATAGCCATTTACCATTAGATGAATAACTGATAATAACCATTTACCATTATAAGAAGAATTGATAATAACAATTTGCCATTAGATGAATAACTGATAATAACCATTTACCATTATAAGAAGAATTGATAATCAGAATTTGCCATTAGATGAAGAACTGATAATAGCCATTTACCATTTAGCAGCAGATGAAGAAATGATGTCAACATTTTACCGTTAGGAGGGAATTTGGCGTAAAACTAGGATAGAAAATCCTTCACTTATGTTGCCATTTGGCAGGATATCCCAATGAATGCGTATCATAATAGTAATAAAATTAAAGAGTATGGCGGAAAAATTAAAAAAAATAGAAGGTAAGGATAAGGCGAGCTGATTGTATGTAATCGATTAACCTTTAATAGTATAGGAATATTTGTCTGACCAAAATAAATTGGTGTACTCAGATCCAAGCTTCGTTTGTTGATGGGTAGGCTTTTTGAAATCTTCGTGTAGGAAATTTTCAAGACTATCAACAAGGTTTATATTAACTATTTCGCTGGGTAAGCCTTTTCAAAAATCACAATCCCCTCCCCCTGCCCGTTTCTAATTTTGGTAGGCTTCGCGTTCTATTATTGGTTTTCCTTAGAATAAAACTTTTCCATTTTACCCTGGTTGAAACTTTTTTTTCTAAATATCAAGATTAGTTCGCAGCTCAGTTCAAGTTTTTTTAGTGAATTCATATTTAATTTCCATAAGTCGTTCTCCATCTTATTTATATTTTCAGCAAGTTACCCCATTGCTGGCGCGAATGCCGGCGGGGAGTCGGGCCTATTCCCAGACGCCGGAGCGCGCTTTCTTCTTCTTGTTTTTATGCGGTTTTTGTTTTTATTTAATTAGCGTTTGTTTTTTATCGGAATTTTAAAGTAACCTAGTATTAGGCATTATTTTTAATTTCGGCATTTATGCCATTGATAAGGGTCGCCAGATGGGCGTTATTGAATAAATAAATAAATGATGGCGCTTCCTCTGCACCCTTTCGAACATATGAGCATCTTCTTGCAAGTATGGAAGCCAGAACTGGACTGCATACAATTCCATCTTCGATTTAGATGTATATTTTATTTAGATAAATCAAACTATTTTGTAGCCTTTCTTTGAAGCTTCTACACTAGTGGTTCTTAAATTTTTTCAGCCCGGATACCCAAAAGTTCAACTCCAAGTCAACCTGATACCCAGTCTCCATTATTGGCCTCTTTGTCCCAACGTTTAACTTTTAATTTGCCATAAAAAAGAGGAAAACAGGACAGCTATAACCAAACAGCTGAATTCTATGGATTCTTTTAATTTCGTTAAATAAATGAATAAAGAAGTACACATTACATTATTGTAAATTTTCCAGATTACATTATTGTCTACAACACTATTTGTGCTCATTCAGCATGATTTCTTTCTACTGTGAGCTGCATGGAATTTGTGCTCCTCTTTTCTTGACGTGACCGAAACCTCAATTCTAAGGCACATTCGGGCCAGGATGCCTTTTTGGATACCCTAAAGAGCCGGTTTCGATAACCCCCTGGTGGTATTGAGGCACTACTTTAAGAAGACCTCTTCTACACAGTGATTTGGGTATTTCAAGTCTCGCCTGTTTGTTACATCCATTCTCTTTTTATTTGCCATCTTTTTCAAAGGCCCGTTTTTTATTATATTCTTTATTTTTCATTCCATTGCCTTACTTTACAATTCACTACTATTGCCATTCAACCAATAATTCTATAGGTTCATCGATATCAGTCTTTTAACTCTATTTTGCAATCAGTCGTCACCTTTTCACTAAAGTTGATGCTTTCTGTAAATGTTGATATGATACTCCGTAAATCAGGGTGTGTAAGCGCCTATGTAGTCCATAATTAAGCGTTAATACCTTATTGTGATAAAAATAACCGGAATTTTCATTTGAAGAGAATCAAAAGAATTTGTGAATGACAGGAATTATAAAATGAGAACCGTTCTAAAAAGGAAAGAGAAAAGGTAAAGTTTTTGATCCTTGCAAATTCTTGTGAGATGGAAGACTGTACATTTAGGTTTAGAAAACCATTTTTCTACTTTATCTCTCAGCAATATTTAAAACAACCAGATATTTAAAAATAAACTTTCCCAAAGGATACCACTTAAGGTCAAAGAATAAGAAAATAAACGAATTGGAAACAAAGTATGATTCTCTTAAAACACTCCATAAACAGTTTGAGAAAGAGATGTACCTTGCATTAGCTGATATCGGAGCTTTCTTCGGCATAGACAGGGTCAGGGTAGTTTTCTAAAAGTAAATCTATGGTGAAAGAGAAAACAGTTGGGTTTTGGTTCTAAACTGTAATAGTATATTTTAGATTGTCAAGTAATTGTCCTTTCTAACAGGACGTATAAAAGGTTTACCAGAATACATCGACCTTTTCCAATAATATAGAGCAATTTTAATGTCTAAATTGTTAGAACCCTTTTACAGTAACGACAGGGAGCGACCAAGAAAACCATGTGACTTAGTTAGAAGTTCTCCCGCAGCCTACATCTAAAGCTCGATTATTGCTACATTTTCTAAATGAAATGAAAAGAGAAGTGAGAGACAAAGAACAGCTCGCCTGACCCCCCTCCCCTCCTCTCTTGGCACTCAAAGGAGTGGCTTAAAAGGGGGTGGGGCTCTAGCCACACTGTCTAGAGCCTAACTAAGCTATAGGCACTGTTGGTACGATGGGTAGAAGTGAGAGGGAGGGGCAGAAGAAAGTTTAAGGGTAGAACAGCGAGGAAGTATAGTAGGAGACAAAAAGTGGACTTAATTAATCGTGAGACATACATATTAAGGTGGAATCCGAACCACGATATGTAGCTTGTATCTATTCTAGATCGTTGGTGTTTATCGTGACCTCTGTCCTATGTATCTAGTTGGAATCTGTGTGTGAATGTGATAAATTAATGAAGAATAGTTGCTGAAACTGAAGGAAGAAAGAGGTTTACAAAGAGATGCTAGTTTACCTGGAGATGAGCTTATCTCTCTCCATTGTAAACATTTAGTGTTATCGTGATAAAGTTAAAACTTTGTTTCACGTGAGAATGACGCATTTCGCTTTTTGTACCATTGTCGATTTGTATCTTTGTATGAGTAGTGTTTATTTGTATAAGGCGTTCAGACCGTTAATAGTAATTATTCTTACTAAAACTGGTATAGGATTTTATTTCTCTAGCTATTCTTTTCTATTCTTATTCTGGTTATAACTGTCCATAAGCTATTCCCTGGTAATGCTTCACTTATCAAAATTAAACTTGGTCGTTGTCAAGTATTCTTCTTCTTCTCTAGGTGTAGATATATTCTACCTCCTCTTCTCTTCTTTCATCGATTCTTGGGAACCTTGAGAATAATCTCTATGTTTTCCTTCCTTCTCTGAGAGAGAATTTGGTTGGTTAAATCAATTCGTATTTCGTTCTGTGTCTTGTCTTTGACTTTCCTAGATTTTTTTTGCAATTATTGTGTTGAGTGGTTTTATCTTCGCCTTCCTATGAAAGTCTCAGTGTGAAAAAATGTGTAATGATATGAAGGAAGAGTAACAGTAATGCTTATAATTTTAACCCCCCCCCCCTTACTTAAATCAGAATTAACTCCCGAGGAAGGAAAACATTGGGAGAGAAATGTTAATAAAGATTAATTCGTATCGTTTTCTTTTCCTTCTCACAACAACGCTATTTTTTTCTCAACTTAATATACTATAGAAGTACTAGGCAAATGGAATCCTACCATGCGTGGTACATTGGAAGCTTAGCAGCATATACAGGCTGTCCAAAAGTCAATGTGCAGTTAGTGAAAATGTATTAAATTAAAAGTTATTAGAAAATATATTGGAAGTGGCTTCGACCGACGCCAGCAGGCCTATACACACCTGTGCAAGCTGGCGCAGACTTTCATCACTGCATGTGGTGTGATTTGTTAGGCTTTGGTCGTTATTGCAGCCTGTATCTCCTTAAACGCATGAGGATTACATTTGTGCATCTCCTCCTTCACTTTACCACACAAAAAAAGTCAGTGTTGTCCGATCCGGAGACCGAGTAGGCCACAATCCCCGAAAAACTTCTATAGAAGTGAATTTATGCGTGAGCAGTTGCACTCTCTTGCTGGGCATTCAGTGTACAGTGACTTTTCAGAAACACTGTACTTTAATCTTTGTTGGGAAAGAGCATGTAAGCCACCAAAATATCAATGGACTTAGTACACCTGGACTTAAAATAGTTTGGGCCAAAGAACTATAAGGAAAGAGGCAGTATTTAATAAATATTCTGCAGTATTTATTATTAGTTTAAAAGTAGTGTAGTTCTTCAGCAACTCCTTTTCACGGATCATTAAGTTCATTTGTGGCTGCAGGTTTCACTTCAGTCAAACCCAGCAACACTCAAGAATGCCCCCACGGCGCCTGGTCTTCTCCAGAGTTCCCCAAGTGAGCTGACAATATAGTAGACTCCGAGGCGTCCGAGGGAAGGGTAGGTGAGGATCAGGTGAGTGGTGTCCTTTGTTAGTTGGCGGTTGCAGGGATGGCAGTCGTCTCGCTTTCTTTGGTATTTATAAAACTTTACGGCAGATGGTGTGTCACTTTTCCTGTGTTAAAGGCAGCAGTAAGTTAGCTGTAGGCTGCATTCATAAAACTTTTATTCGGTATGGTGCAAGTTGCTCATTATTTTCTATATAACTATCTACTATGAATATATATATCATCTTAAAAAATATCAATTCTAACTTAACTTACCTTTTAATGATTGTTGTGATTACCTTCTTGTAGGAAAGCAACAAAATGATTTGATCTGAAAAAATTGAATTAAATCACAAGGCCACACTTAAACGCCAAGGTCACATACGGCGTATAAATCGCAGGTTCCCCAACATCGCTCTGCAGGTTATTAGTTTTCACTTGTGTTCGAGTTCTTTATGAAATGTCCAAATAACTGGATTGTTTTCGTTAACATACTTCATTTTCAGGTTTTTTTTTAATGTGAGGTTAACGGATACACGCATTGCCTACTGGAAGGTCTACAACTGAACTCAACCTACTGCAAGTTAGGTTTATCTTCTGTTTTAGATAGGACCCAAGGGCGGGAATGTGCAGATAGTCCGTACACCAAAGAAATACCGTATTATGACGAGTACTTTTACATTTTTATTTTAAATTTCATTTCGAGTAAATATTTTGTGTATGGAAATTATTTTGGGGACACGCGGGATGGAGTTCGAGTCACAGAGGAGGGAATCAGCCTACACGCAAGCTTGTTTATCAATTAACCACTAAAGGTAATAAACAAGGTAGAAATAAATAAACTAGAAGAATAAGGTAAACTGCAGTGTACTCAGTGGTGGTATGCAGTCTTTTAACCTTCACTTTTACCAGTACACGGGATTGTTTTCACAACCCGTTAGATTGACCTATTGGATAGTCACTAGTGTGGGTGAAGACCGTCCTTTAGGTGTGCTAGATGCAATAGAAAGGTGGATACTCGTTGCTATAGTAACGGCAAACTAGAAGAGGTTATGATGGTAATCCTAATTGAACATTTTGGTATCCGAGTCGACAATGTTACAAGAAAAATAAGTACCCTAAAAGACCTCACGGTCCATACAAGGAGGATACTTTTGGCGCAATCCTCGAAGGTGTCCGTTGGCAACCTCGAAGATCACTCGCGAGGATCTTAACGGTGATTTCGCAAGACTTTATCTAGTCTCGACTTGAACTGGTCAACAGATTCACTGTTGACAACTTCGGTCGGAAGTGCGTTCCAACTACCGCAGATACTGTAAGTGAAGAATTTCCAATACATATCACGGTGGTATCGCTTCAATTCAAGTTTAAAGCCGTGATGTGATCGCTTTTTCTCAAGTGAAAAAAAAAGTTGTGATCACTCATCTTCAGAATCGTTCGAATAGTCCCGAACCGACGGCAGTCAACAAGTTGTAAATATATGAGGTTAAGATTAAGCTTACAAGATAAATCGTTAAAAATGCTTCATCATGTTTAGTTGTTCTGGTTCCCCGGGCGCTGTTATTCCAGGAAGCCCGCACCACGTAGGTAGGCAACCACATCCGCTGGACTTGACCAAAGCTACCGGACATTGCTATTGTGTTGTCTGAGAGCTGCCCATTCAATGCTATTTTCAATGGATGCGTGATGGTGTCGGGGTAGCTTAACAGAGAGGGCAGTTCATCATGTTCAATGTATGGAAACACTACTGCTCCTTGAAGTAATTTATCCTCATTTGGCAAAAGTTGGGATCTTCCTTCTTCATAAGTGACTTTGGAGTTGCCAAATTTTGGTGACCCGAACACAGGACTACCAGTCGAGATCCTAACTTTGACGGCAAATTCAATTAGCTTTGGAATATATTAATGTTGTTTATAGAAGAGAAAAAGAAATGCTACTTAGAGTAGTTAAAATTGTCCTAAATTGAAGCAACTCGTTTACAGATAACTTTACTAATAGCTGAGTTTTTTTTTCTAAGCTATAGCAATGCTTAAGCCTTTTAAGCTAGAAATGCCTAGGCCTTATAAGCTATTAATGTCTTAGCCTTTTTAAGCTAGTAATGTCTAAGCATTTTGGAGCCAGCAATATCAAGGACATTTCTAAGCTAGTAATGACTAGGACTCTTTAAGCCAACAATGCGTAGGCATTTTCTTTAGCTACTAATCGGTAAACCTATTTAAGTCACGAATGTCCAGGCCTTTTAGAGCCAGCGATGAGTAGGCCTTTTTCAAGCTACTAATGACTAAATCTTTTTGAGCTAGCAATGCCTAAGCCTTTTTAAACCAACGATATCTAGGCCTTTTTTAAGCTACTAATGACTAAATCTTTTTAAGCCAGCAACGCCTAGGTTTTTAAGCTAATAATGCCTAAACCTTTTTAAGTTAGCAATGCCTAGGCCTCTTTTAAGCTAGTAATGCCTAAACATTTTTAAGTCAGCAATATATACATGGTAACCCCTAACCTGGAAAACCTGGAGAACCTGGAAATGTCATGGAATTTATAATTGGTCAGGAAAGACCTAAGAAAGTCAGGGAATTTTGACTTACCTACTGTATATTTTTTTAAACAGGGTGTGTAACAGGTACTTTTTGTACTTTTTCAAGTGGTACTTTTAAATATGCTAGGGGCAAAACTCGCTTTCTTTTCTATTATGGCAAATCAATTCGAATGATTTTTGACAAAATTTCACAAAGATTATCCATTGACACCATTCCTTTATGAGGAACAATTTTGTTTACTAAATTATATTGGCAAAAGAATTCTGAAACACAAAGTATATGAGGAAACTAGTAGTTCTTGTAGTGCTTTACTAAAAGCTGATTTTTACAAAGGTGTTAATCTTTTACACTTCAACGATATAGATTTGTCAATTACTACAAAAACGGCTATTAGAAACTCATCAAGACGACCAACTGATGAAGAAATAAAGTTGTTCAGAAAAGATTGCTTGATTTTCTTTAAGAATACCATCTTAAAAATAATAGAACGATCCCCCTTTTAGTTTAGTATATTTAGAGGCTTCAGCTCCATTTCTCCAAAGGTCATGATGTCATCTAAACTAAGCTGTAAAAAACTTGATTTATTATTAGAAAACCTTACTAAAGTAAATCGCCTAACAAGAATAGAAGCAGATTCCATAAAAGAATCTCATTCTCGATTAACTGAGAATCTGTTTGAAAAAGGAAATGCCGTAATTAGGACTTTGAAAAAGATCGATTAGATTCATTTTTCACGACAATTTTTAAATCAGTTAACATTACAAATAATAATCAATATTTTGCTAATATGATACCTACAATGTTTCATGGCAATGCCTGAGTTGAGAGAGGATTTTCAATGAATAAATATTGCATGGACAATAATTTACAGGATCAGTCATTAGTTGCTAGTAGAAATATATGTGATGAAATCAGAGAGATGGATTGGGACCCGTCTTGTTTTGAAATCGACAAACTGTTATTAAGCTGTCGTAATGCTTGTGAATATGTAACCAACAAATGTAGCTGCGAATAAAAGAAAAGCAATGGAAGAAATAAGAGAATTTGAAGAAAAAAAGAAAAAATAATAGAAGAAAAGAAGTTCAAATCCTATAGGACCAAATCCTAACCTGAAATTTTTGGGGGGGTGAATTAGGATTTTCTGTATATAACTTGCATATTGTATAATTTAATGTATATATTTTTATTAAATATAAAACAAAAGAAAGAAAGCATAGCATGAACTTAGTCCCTTCATAAAATTTGTTATTGCTAAAAAATTGAATTTGGTTTACTTATTTCTTTATTACTATTATATATTATTAGGACATTTATTTTGTGCCAGGTCGGTATGGGGTGGGTCCTGGTTGGCTTTCTTTTATTTTTATAATTTTAACAAGATTTTGATTCTTTACCAGAATTTTCTTTTAGGTCAGGAAGAAGTCAGGAAATTTGAAATTGAAATTTCAGGGGACACCCTGTATATAGGCCTTTTTTTAAGCTAGTAATTACTAAACCTTTTTAAACCAGGAATGCCTAGTTCTTTTTTTAAAGCTATTAATGCCTAAACCTTTTTAAACCGGCAATGCCAAGTCCTTTTTTAAGTTGTCTGTATGGGGTGGGCCCTGGTTGGCTTTCTTTTATTTTAATAATTTTAACAAGATTTTGATTCTTTATCAGAATTTCCTTTAGGTCAGGGAAAAGTTAGGAAATTTGAAATTGAAATTTCAGGGGACACCCTGTATATAGGCCTTTTTAAAGCTAGTAATTACTAAACCTCTTTAAGCCAGCAATGCCTAGTCCTTTTTTAAAGCTAGTAATGCCTAAACCTTTTTAAACCGGCAATGCCTAGTCCTTTTTTAAGTTAGTAATACCTAAACCTTTTCAAGCCAGCAATGCCTAGTCCTTTTTTAAAGCTAGTAATGCCTAAACCTTTTTAAACCGGCAATGCCTAGTCCTTTTTTAAGTTAGTAATACCTAAACCTTTTCAAGCCAGCAATGCCTAGGGCCATTTTTAAAGCTAGTAATGCCTAAACCTTTTTAAACCGGCAATGCCTAGTCCTTTTTTAAGTTAGTAATACCTAAACCTTTTTAAGCCAGCAATGCCTAGGCCATTTTTAAAGCTAGTAATGCCTAAACCTTTTTAAACCGGCAATGCCTAGTCCTTTTTTAAGTTAGTAATACCTAAACCTTTTAAAGCCAGCAATACCTAGGCCATTTTTAAAGCTAGTAATGCCTAAACCTTTTTAAAGCTAGTAATGCCTAAACCTTTTTAAACCGGCAATGTCTAGTCCTTTTTTAAGTTAGTAATACCTAAACCTTTTTAAGCCAGCAATGCCTAGGCCATTTTTAAAGCTAGTAATGCCTAAACCTTTTTAAAGCTAGTAATGCCTAAACCTTTTTAAACCGGCAATGCCTAGTCCTTTTTTAAGTTAGTAATACCTCAACCTTTTTAAGCCAGCAATGCCTAGGCTATTTTTTAAGCTAAGCAATGCCCAAGTCTTTTTCAGCTAGAAATGCCTACTCCTTTTATAAGCTAATAATGCCGAGGTCTTTATGAAAATACATTTTGTTAGAACCCTACATTAGTAATAATGGCAAGTAAAGAGACGTATAAAGCATACGCATAAGGTTTTATAAATACAAGAAAAGGTATAGGACCAAATAAGCAGCAAAATCTTTACAGGAATGTATACAAATGTAGGGAATATTCGCAAACTTCAGGGTTAGTTAAAAAAAATTCTGTTCAGGAGATTTATGACTTAAAATAATCCCTGGGGACGAGTCGTCTCCGTCATACGCCAGTTGGTCATGGTACTCTAAGGCTTATTTGGAATCTTACTCTTAGACAGGACTCTTGTGAAATGATGATAATTTTTAAATGTCAGTTATGAAATTTTAAAGGAAAATACCACAAAAATGATATTTAGGTAGCACACGAATTTTCTGAAGCACAGCGTTTACAACGTATGAATATTGCTTTATCTCTATTAGAGCAAAGTACTCTGTGCCATTTATGTAGACAATCGTTTCGGGAGATAAAAAGTGGCTTCTTTGGTGCAATATTAAGAGCAATAAATGGCTTGCTAGTAAAAAAAACAACTATTCCTTATCCTAGACGTAGTTTTCAACAGCAGCATTCAATGATTTGCATTTTGTCTATTGCAAAAAAATAAGATAGCAATTACTAAAAATGTGTAGGTTAGACAATTGCAAGGTTTAAATGAATCTCTTGAGCAAAAGCGTGGTTCACTAGGGAACCGAAAGTGTGTTTCTCCTCATCCGTGGAAATACACTCCCACACGTAACACATTTACTTGTTAAGTTGGCCTCGTTTTTAAAGAAAGAGAGAAGTGGAGTGAGAAATCATGTAAAACAGCTTTCCCTAAGGTATTGGCGAAGCTCAGGTAATCCCCAGTGAATTCTACGCCACACCAAATTTAATTAAAACAATGGTTGACCAGAGGGATACAAACTTAGGGTCATTTTTTAATGATGTCTTTCGAGCTGCATTTTCCCCCAAACACAAAATAAAGAGGCAAAAAATAAATGTTAATACAGAACCATCAAGCCATTTTTGAGTCATTGGAGAGTCGATTCCGTTTAGGGCTTAACTTTCATTTGTTTCCCAGCGGAGAAGCAAGCATTATTTTTAAAGGTGAAAGGGCGTATCTGCAATCGCGTCTCTTCGACGCTAGACCCTTTTAAAAATAGATTTATGTGGTAAGGCGTTTGCAATCAATGGAAAATTTTACGTTCCTGCCGTGATGTTCAAGTGGTAGGTTTCGAGTAGAAGGTCGATAGTCTGGTTTTTAGTTGACATTTATTGGTTTTCTAATAACTGATTTAATTGTCGGGGTAATTTTGTAAGAATTTGAAGCGTGTTACGTTACAAAAAGGAATGAATTTGCTTCAATAGTTTTACCAGGAAGAGCATTACAGCATTTTAACACCTTCTTAATTTAGAAATTCATAGTTTTCATTAAAAAATCGCTTAAATTAAAAAATGTCTGTTTTTAATAGTTCTTGACTTATCATATACTTAATCCATAAGTTTACTTATTTATTTACACTTAGAGAAATATCTAGCCATAGACTGTTGAAGAACGGTCAAATTCGGCCGCTCAGTTTTTTCCTGGTATATTTATGTTCAAAATTTGCAAGGGACTAACAGGTATAGAGTGCTATCTGTAAACCTACCTACTTTGAAAGTAGGTCAACTACAAATGGATATCAAGACTTTGATCTAAACAAACATATCACAACATATAAAATATTGCTTCATGAACCCATGTTACGTTCAGGTCGAAATTATATAAAAATAGAGAAGTGCGAGCAATTCAAATTCCAACAATTATTCTGAGATTTGTTTTAAGGTTCACAGTTCGTTCGAGGAATTCTATTTACCAAAAACTTAGGGACCACTTCTATGGGCTATCCCTAAAGTCCGCACAGGAAAAATGCTTATTTTCAATAAAAAAATTAACTATATTTTATCTAATTTGAAATAAATTTTATTTTATTGAAACATTAATGAATAACTTCATTGTGATTTCCATCATTTGTGATGTAGAGTTGATTGCGCTTTGCGAGATACACCCGATGAATCCGCTGCATTAACTTCAAATCTCCGTCCATTTGAGTCACTCATTTATGATGCGGTGTTCCCTCAGATTTCTTGTATCTCTAACTTTCATTGACTATATCTTCATCTCTACCATACCACAGGAAAAGAGAAGTTAAGGAGGGTGTCTGGTGAACGTAGAGACCATTGAGTACACCTTCTCACATACCTCAGAAAAAGCGAACGAGAAAAACATTGTTATATTTTTTCCTATCTATCCAGTAAGACCCTTATAAAATAAAGAAAGGAAAGCCCCCTTTTCTTTCATAATACTATGAGTACAAACTACATAATTTGTACTGATCATGGACCATACAATTTCTAAATTACCATGCTGACTCTCAAAAGGAAAGCAAACATGCATATTCAGCCCCGACTCTAAAATGGGGGATATTTTTATACCGAATTACCAATTTTTTATGTTCGTTTTCGTAATTTAGCTTTGGAGTAACAGTTATTTTACCTATTTTCATGTAATTATCATTTCTATTACCCATTTCATTAGATTCAATCCAAGTAAATTTGATAGAAAGTTTCAGCGTCTTTCGTTCTCAGTCAAAAACCCCATTTCTGTTTTGTAAGGCCACAGAAATAATTCCTTAATTCGCTAGAAGAAGTTTTCAAACTTTTGGGTTTAGGAAATATTTGTTTTTCAAAGTTTTAGAATTCAAATTGTTATTGAAGAGCTTCTTCTAGGTATTTTTTGCTAAGGTGTTTTCAAAGATTTGTTTTCGAAGAAATTTTATAAGATTGGTTGTTAAACTCCTTGCGAAGATATTTTTCGATGAAGTTTTAAAAGAAGTTTTCAAAGATTTGTTTTCTAAGAACCTTTCGAAGATGTGATAGAAGAAGTGTTTTGAAAGATGTTTTCAAAGAATTGCTCACGAAGAAGTGTTTTCAAAAATTTATTTTCGCAGAAGTTTTCGAAAAAGTGGTTCCAGATTTGTTTTCAAGGATATTTCCAAGATTTGATTTCGAATAAGTATTTTTTTTTCCAAAGAGTGTTTTCAAAGATTCTTTCGGAGAACTCTTCAAATATTTGTTTTTGAAGAAGTATTTCGAAGATTAGTTTTCAAATAAGTGGTTTTGAAGAAGTATCCCTAAGTGCCTTAGAAGATACGCAAAATTTCGCTCGGAGACAGAAGCAGAACAAACAAAAGAATTCATTTGAAAACTCTATCATAAAAAATCTAATCCCCCATCCCAATCCAAAAATTTCTTGCAAACAAATGTGTGTATAAATGAACCACATTTCAAAATGAGACCATAATAATATAATAATACTTTCTAATATATATATATATATATATATATATATATATATATATATATATATATATATATATATATATATATATATATATAACCGCTATAGAAGGCCACTTAGAGCGACCTTGAAGGCCAACAAAGGTCACCGTTAGGGATAACTTGACTCGGGGAGTAACATAGGCTACTGAGAATTGGCAAAAATGGCGCCACCTAGTTGTCAAAATACAAGGTTTTTAAAGGTATTTCAAGCATGCGCGTAAACTGCCAGGCGCACGGCGTAAAACGTTTGCTTATTGTAAATATATTATGTGAAATATGATAGGGAGAGTTCGCAACTCTCTCGAATCTTGCTTCACTCCACAAATAATAATAATAATAATAATAATCATAATAATAATAATAATCAGAAAGTAAAGATATTTTTGTGTTACATATAAGAATTTCAAGCAATGTGCATCTGTATTTATTTGCGACAGGACATTTTATCCCGGGTAACGCTGGGTACCTATGTTAGTCACTAATAAATTATAATATATTTATATATATATATATATATATATATATATATATATATATATATATATATATATATATATATATAGTGTATATCCCTGACTATATTTTAATAACCTGATTTTTTAGAAATATTTTTTTTTTCTTAGTGGACGAGTAAACTGGTATGAATTTCCAGTGTATTCTTTACACCAAGTGCACTCTTTATCCCTTCTCTCCATCTCTCCCTAATTGGGAGGGTGGGTCGGTCGGTTATTTGGTCGGTCGGTTGGTTGGTCGGTTGGTCGGTCGGTTGGTTGGTAGGTCGGTTGGTTGGTCGGTCGGTCGGTTTGTCGGTCGGTCATTCGTTCGGTCTATTGGTAGGTCAGTCGGTTTGTGGGTCGGTCGGTTGGTGAATTGGTAGGTGGGTGAGTTGGTAGGTGGGCGAGTGAGTCAGTTGGTTGGTGGGTAGGTGGGTCAGTCGGTTTTTCTGTGGGTGGGTGGGTGGGTAGGTCAGTCGTTTGATCGGTTAAGAAGGGAGAGAGGTAGACTAGGAGGGGTAAAGTGGTTAGGGATCATATGAAGGACTAGATGAGAGGATGGAGTAAGAGGAGGAGTAGATGAAGTGATAGAGGTAGAGGGAGATGAGGAGTTAGGGAAAATGGAGGTGAGGGGGTAGAGAGGATCACAATTGATTTGAAAGACCAAATAGGCCGAAGGCCAACAGCTGGAAGGGCTGATATCGAGCGAAGTGAAGAACAAGCTACCCCCGTAGGGGGTGGGGAGTGGCGAATCCATGGCTTATATATATATATATATATATATATATATATATATATATATATATATATATTACCTGGTTGTTTTTTTAAGCGCCCATCGGACGAATGCTTGCAATGGCATATGTAGTCTCTAAGTGAGTATTTATCGTAGAATTGCAAATGGTTCTACGTAAATATGATGTATTTTTTTTTACAACCCGGAGTATACTAGTAATAGAAATAATAATAGTAAATCTTGTAAAGTAAGAATAAAAATTATTACAACTAGCAAAAGTCTATCCCACGGGTGTTATTTGCCAGGCCTGCCACGTTTGTTCGCTTTGCTCACAAAAGTAAGAAAGTGTGCGAGAGAAAAAGTTTTTTTTATTTCACAACACATTCAAAATTAGTTTCAGGAAGTTTTTCAAGATACCCTGTGCCAAATGTTAGATATCAAACGGCGAAGCTGGAGCTAGATAGAGGCTAAGTACAATTTCTATTGCCAGATTATACAAAGTAGTAATACACAGTCTTACTTACTCGAGTTGCAGCGGGTAAGATGATCGACGGCGTCAATGTAAACAAACCTTTCCCGAAACAATAACTCTACTGACCGGCGCCGGTAAACCTATTTCTCACTGATTCCCAACACCTCAATCAACCTTGGAGCAAATCAGGACCTCCTAGCTAACCTCGGGATCTGCCGCAACGATACAACTTCATGACCAATGCACTTTTCGCTAATTGCCGGCGAACCGGCGTGGCTACTTCCTTCTCAGTTTGGGCCAGTCAGCTCATTCTAGCATTGCCAAACCACAACATTCTTTGCTGTGCTTATCTATAACTACAATTTCCTTTTGTCGTCAGTTCTTGCTAGAACAACAAATGTAAAGTATTGCGGCAAACTAGAGGTAATAATTCCAACTCTGCATAGTTAAGTGCCATCGGTGTCAATTAGAATTTTGTAAAATCTCCTTTCAAATGTCGACATAGACAAAGTTTTTGGATATATTTGAACATTATTTACAACTTTGATGTTGTAAATAATGTTCAAATTTAACATTCACGGAAACAACTTTAAAAAATGTTTCCATGAATGTTAAATTACAATAGGACAAAAATTATTACTACATAAGGATAAACGAATGTGTTTTGCTATTGTTTCATTAAATAAACAACAAAAATTAAGTAAATCACTATATTTAAATGTAAATAAATAATAAAGTTTTAAAGAAATTTACTGGGGGATGGTTGGAGGATTTATTGGCATGGGTATTGTTAAATCTGTTATTTCCTTTGGTTGAGCTTCTTACTTTTAACATGAAAAACAAATCTAGTAGCATAGAAATACTCTTGCCAGTGAACGCTTGCACCCCCGCGATGGCGACACCTGGCAACTCAAATCACTTGAGCCTATTTAGTTGTACTGAGAAGAGAAGCGAATCGCCATCCTCGATGCATTTAGGCCCCACTGGGACACAGTACACACACACAACCCACCCAAACCACACGCGCTGGAGCACTTCCAGGGCCCATGCTCACGAGCTAAAGCCCGCCCCCCTGATACGAATAGAGCTGCTCGACTACACATCCACATTAACCACTCCAATCACCGTCGAGGAAACAAAACACTACATTCAAACAACACCAAAACGCGGCCCCCAGTCAATCCGGGTTACCAGCCACACTAATACAAAACCTCCCCGCAAACATATACCCTACACTTACACACCTATTCAACGCCTCACTAGCCTCAGACCACTTCCCTAGAATATTCAAAGTCTTTCACAACATACTCCTACACCATCCGAACAAAGACCCAAAACACCTAAACAACTACAGGCCTATTGCTCTATTAGAGCACCTAGGAAAAATACTCGAACGTATGATCAACTGCCACCTACGGGAGTACCTGGAAGAGAGGGACGGTTCTCCCCCCCACCAATATGGGTTTAGGAGGGGGCAGTCCACTCAGGCGGCCGTGACCATCGTTCACGACAGAATACAAAAAAACGCCAAGTACACCAAAAGACTCTCTCCATCAGCAAGGACGTGGAGAAGGCCTTCGATAAAGTGTGGCACGAGGGACTACGTTGGAAACTCGCCAACAATACGGAGTTACCTCTCTGCACCAGAAGGCTCCTCTCGCACTACCTCACTGAACAGAGATGCCACATAAAAGACAATAATACCCTTTCACGACCCTTTACACAACGCTCAGGCGTTCCTCAAGGAAGCGTACTGGCACCCACACTATATATTATGTTCACAAACGACACCCCACGCCCACGCAAAAACTCCTCGCACACATACACAGTGACCTACGCCGATGACGAGACCATTCTCGTCAGCGGCCGTGGTCCAGAAGAAATCGCGCTCCACGCACAAACAATACTAGACGATAAGACAGATTACTAGGATAAATGGCTGATTGCCACGAATCCTCAGAAGACACAGATGACACTTTACGGCCCCAGAGATCACTTCATGCACAAATCTTCTCACACACACCAGACATGAACCACCTAAACCCAACAAGGCTCGAATACACACAATGTACAAAAATCCTTGGGGTAACTTTCGACAAGACCCTCAGGTTCAATATACACCAAAACATAACACAAGCAAGAACCTCACGAATGAACACATTGCTGAGCAGGTTCTACTCTTCGGGCAAAAAACTTTACAAAGCACTCGTGCGACCTATTCTCACGTACGCCCCACTGTCACTCATAGCCTCGACTGACACGTGGAAGTGGAAGGCTCAGCGCATTCAGAACTCTGCTCTAAAGGTCGCTTGCCGCCCTCCTTTGTGGTCGAGAATGGCTACACTACACGACAACAGCAAATTAGTACCCCTCAACACATATGCTCACACCAGACTAACAAAACAACTCGGGGAAACTCCCAAGAGACCCTCTATACACAGCACTACATGTAAGAAGGTATGCGATGGCACCGCAATACCCCACGTCCCATGACCACCCGCAACCCATACCGTTCTTCGCATAAACTAGAGGCATCATTAATAACGCGTTTCCGACTGAGCAGACAGCCTTGCTTTCCTGACCAACCTCCAACCGTCGTCCAGTCACAAAACCTCGAGACCAACGTATCCACACCAACACCACGCATCGGTGTCTAGCCACCGACCTATCAACTCTTGCTATCTTTTCTCAAGTGATTTCCGCAACCTTTTCTCTATGACTGCCTGTTCGCCTGTGTTACACAGTGATCCCTCTCTGTCCTTTCTATACACAAAAGCAAGAAAGAAGTGAATCCTATTGTGTTCTCATCGCTTCGCCTTTCGCTCAAACCCACTCGTTCGTTCTACTCAAAGTGTCAAAGCTTTTGCTAGCCGAATGGATACGGTGTTGGTCTTGCAATGTAGTGGTACTGGGTTCGATCTCGGCATGAGCGGACGCAAACTCATCGCACGTAGATATCTGGCTACCATTTGGTGGACGCGCTGTACTCAGTCCTGTACTGAGGTTGCTAGATCTTACAGCTCCTTCAAACACACAACACCAGTTTCTTTCCTCTCCGGTCTTGGCAGCACACAGTACACACGCACTCTCTGTTCCAAGGAATCCTGCCCATGGATATCTAGATCCACATACCTCTGACGCGGAACAGGAACAAGTCCCTCTTCCTGGAGGCCACGAAGGTTCCATTTGGTTTCGAAACATAATACTTCCTGTCACCTCTCCCCAAAGAGAACCGGCCCCTGGTCACCTTTGACTCACTATCGAATGTTATACTGACCTTTATGACTCTTACATTATTTGGTCAGTATCTGCCTGGATAAAGGCATGTAGTGGCAAACGACGCCAACCTCCCCATCAACCTCTAAACTCTATTCTTACATTAGCTGCAGCCACTTGACTTAGGCAATGAAGAAGAATTCTTACCTGATCGTATAAATAAAGATAATATATAATTGGCGTGTGTTTATATAACAAACCAATTTAAATCTATTAGTGTTTTTTTGGCAATCTTCTACATTGTAAAGTTGGTAGTTAACTATCTAATCATTTGTTTTAAACTAGAAATCAACTTGGTTGCTTTAAACTTTGCCATCTCAAACATTTGTTGTCAGGTACTGCTAAAAACTACACTTAGTATTTCAATAGTAGCTCCTTATGGATATTTATAAAGGGTAAGATTGCCTTTATCCTAGATGTTGGTAAGTCTTCTTTCATTATACAACGCAGTGTAGTGCCTTCTTTAGAACAAATATCTCAGAATTAATCCTAAATCCTTTTATTCTTATATTTCATAGGTAGCTTATTAAGTACTTTGTAAAAAAAAAAACGTGTCAGAAGTAGAGTATTGCTTTCACTAACTTTGCTGAGTATTTTCCACTTTTTGAAGAACTCTTTGTTAAATTCTCTTTGAAAAGACGAAAGCTTTCGCTATTTCCCACTAACAAACTTCGTATGATCAGTAAACGTTATAATATTACTATTTGTTTGTAAGTAAAAGTGAAATAGTGATTAAAGGCATGTAAAGAAAGGACAAATGGTACACATGTAGATAAGTATGTACAGCAGAATAGAAATATTAAAAAAATAATTATGTAAAATATATATATAAAGGTTACACATGTATATAAGTGTGTACCATTAGAGTTAAAATAGTTTAAAAAAAACAGCCTGTAAAAAAAAGCATGATATACTAACGTTCGTTAGAAAGTGGTAGTTAACATCTTATGAAAGTGGACTGGCCGTGAGCGGACCTTAGGGTCTTTTCTGGTCCTCGTTTCTGTAATTTCTTCTCGGCTTCTTCCTACCCGGGGTCGCCGTTCTTGATGAGTCCTTTCCAAAGATTTCTGTTTTTGGTCGCACTCGCTTTTGATTTGGTAGCCCTTGCTGGTTCACAAAGTTAGGGCGATGTGTAAATACGTTATTACGTAAATAATAAAGAGCAATGGGGCTAAAACCAATCTTTGAGGCTGTCGGACGATGACGTTCACAAAATATGAAGCTTTTGCGTTTTATAACAATAATTTTCCAAACATAAAAATCAAATTTTAAATATTACCATTTGCTCCAAGGGATTATAGTTTTTAATCTCCAACTACCTGAAACGCCTTTTGGAATTTCCCATTATATTATCCATCGCTTTAATTTCCGCAAAATATCCTGTATTGTTGCTGTAAAAGAGAAATGAACTCCTTAAGTAAGAGTGATTCTTCGAAATCCAAGATGATTACATTCTATTTTATAAGGTTTCTGCAACTTTGCCATGAATTTTAATAAGTTACTATGATTTAATGCTAAACGTTTATCCCCTCTCTTGAAAATGTAACATTCCTTATTTCAAAGAACTTTAACATTATTAATTGTTTTCAAAATATTTTGCGAAACTGCTTTGTTGTCCTTCAATTGAGGGTTAATTCTATTAGGTTGGCCAAAAGGTCCTGAGTCACTTAGAAAGCGGAAAGAAAAGAACAAAATTTTATGGAGCAACACAAACATTTCTTCTTTAAAGTAAAGTCCATCATTCTCTACGATCTTCTTCCAGCGATCAGCCAATATCCGAAACTGTCCCAGATACCAAATTGATGATCGGCCGGAACGTGGTTGATTGTCAAGGGTAAGATCCCAGGAGTTGAAACGTCTGTACCATCTCGAGATCTTCGCCTGACTGACTGTTCCTTCTCCTCCAGTATCGCAAATTTTCTTCACAGGAACTCTTGTAACAGTAGCAAATCCAAACTCTAATTCCACTTTATTCCAAACTCATTTCTGTCAATTGGGGCTTACAAAAAGGGAAAAAATAAACTGCGCAGAGGCAACAAACAACAGCACCGTACGGAGGCTGGTCGTCGAATGAGTAAGGCTAACCTAACCTAATGTAATCAAATGAGTAAGGCTGACCCAACTTAATGTTGGTGTTGGTTCATAAAATTGTGGTGTTTTTTGGCAGCTTCCTAAGTGGCTCTGGACTTTCTGGTCAACCATATATTTGTGTATCGCAAAATTCTGATTTAATGTCGATATTTGCCAATTTTTCATTTGTAGTAAAATCTCGAGGTGAGATTAGATCAAGAATATATGCGAATATGCGGTTCTATAGCAATGAGTGAGCCACCTTGTCACTCCATCGGACATACCTGAGAGACGCTCCTCTTCAAGTTATCTCCGATACAGTTTGAACGTAGATACTCATTGCTATAACAACAGCATACCATCATTCCGTACTGGCAGTATACCTTACTACATGTACATGCGAATATAAATGTCAGACTAAACCACTATTTATTTCAAAATTATATACAGGTTGCATTCCGCGCATGCGTGTTGTCTGCCGTAGGTTCTCTCTTCTTTTTATCATATTAGACTTAGATGTGCATCGCCTGTGAAGGAAGCAATCCCATCGCTGAATTAAATCCTACAGATAATTAAGAAAATGTCAAGCTCTGTTGCTTGGGATTGACGCCGTGAGCTTCAATGCGAAAATCTCCGAGTGTTTAGGTGTTAATCTAAAGACTGGGTAGAGGATCAGTAGAGAGTTGGGTGAATCATGCTGTCATTACGAAATTACGGGTGTTCAGAAACATCACTCCAACCGTTTTCATAGGAAAAGGAGCCCCGAATTTGTTGCTGAGATCCAAGCCATCATTGACAACGATCCTAGCAGGTTAATGAGGTTCATAGCCAAGGCCAAGAGAACGTCAGTCCCTCATAAGGCAGTTAGTGCATAATGACATCCGCTACAACTCGTACAAGATGAGAAAGGGATATCTTTTCTAGCAGAAGTGAACGGAGAAGCGTAAAGAACGTGCTGGGAAGGTTGTGAACAAACTGAAGCATCTCCCTACAACCTGGATTGCTTTAGTTCTTCTCAGACGAGAAGAATTTCTGCCAGGACTCGGCGGCGAAATCGCCAAACAACCAATGGCTTGTTGTGTCACTCAAAGATGTACTGATAGTCATGAAGACCAAGTTCTTCGTCCACATCATGGTGTTTGGGATGGTCAGTAGCGAGTTCCATGTTATGCCCCTGTTTATCTTTTCGGAGGCCCCAAGAATCAATACGGATGGCTATATCAAATACTAAGTGGAGTTGGGGTTGCACTGTATCCAGGATGTGGCCACTAGAAGGCCATGCATGTTTTAAACAAGCAGGAAGATCCACTCTTGGCTGTAAAATAATTTCTTTGTCCACATCCCTCAGAACATCTGACCTCTTCATTCCCAAGACTGCAACGCCCTAGACTATTATTATATGTAGCGTATGGTTGAGATATATACTAACAATTCCCGAACAACACCTAAGTGGATCTTGGGGCCAGGTTCAGCACAGTTTTCATCCAGTTATAAAAGGGAACTATCGAGAAGGCTTGCAGCAGGTTCCAACGCCGTTTAGGGGTCGTGGTGAAGTTGACGGCGACTTCTTGGAATAAAATTAATAAATAATACAATCCTTCAAGTCTTAAACAAGTAACTTTAGTCAATATATCTGAATAAATGAACTTTGTTATTTTTTTAGTCGCGGGTGACTCTACATCTCACTATGTCGGTCGTCGGTCCCCGTTTTGCTTTTTCTGTTTTGTTAATAACATTGTAACTATTCAGCCGATTCTAAAGAAATTTGGAACATTTATATAGCTTTACATTTTCCTTCGAATGATATAATTGCCAAGGTCCTCCCGACGTTAGCCAGGGAATTACATGTTTTAGCAATAACATCATAACTATTCGGCGAATTCTAACGAAATTTAGAACCCTTATGATGTTTTACATTCTCCTTCGAATGATATAATTGCTAAGGCCCTTCCAAGGTTAGTCCGGGAATTATTTTGTTTTGGCAATAACATCATATCTATTAGGCTGATTCTAACGAAATCTGGAACCTTTATGTTGCTTTACAATCTCTTTCGAATGATATAATTGTCAAGGTTCTCCCAAGGTTAGTCCAAAAATTATTGAAAGTTTTGAAGGTCGTAAGGGCATAATCAGAATAAGTGAGAGCTCGAGACTTTTGGTCAGCAAACCTTGTTTATATTGTGGTTAGGCGATATAATATAAAAAAAATTACAACCTATATTAAGGAAAATATTTTAAATACTCAGCTCAAATTTTGCTCCATTTTTGTTATTCTGTGAAGTAAAACATTTTGGGAGAAATCTGAAAAAATACAAAATTGTATTGAATAGTTGGGAGATTATTTTCCTTTCAAGATAGATTTCAGAGAAATCTCTCTCATCTCTTCCATTTTTCTTCTCTAAACTGCGAAAACAAAGTTTGGATTTTAAAAGGGTCTTGTTGATAAATTTCTCCCCGTAGCTCAACTGGAAAAACCTTAAATAAAAGAAAATTCCAGAAATAAAATTTGGATCGCAAACCCGTAAAGAGCTCTCGAGTGCATTACATAAATAGCATTTATGTCACGTTAAAAATATATTTGAAAAGGAATACACACCTTTATAAAATTATGTAGGCTTTTATATGAAGTTTAAAGTGGAATGCTGCGAGCATATGTACATTAATACTCCTGGATGTACAGCTTTCTATCCGGAGAATATAGAATTTAATTCTTAGTTAAATATTTTTTTATCCGGAGTGCCAATCAAGTGACGTCGGTGACAATGGATGTCCATCTCCTTCCTCCATCGCCCGCCAGTCTGATCAGGTCCACAGTTCTTCGTCCATCACCAAGGTGATGAAGGATCGTGTCCATACAGTTGCTTGATAACGAACGGGTGTTATATTCTTTTATTTATTCTATGTAATATAGATCCTCAAAAGATTTGGTACTTCTTGAATGCCTGCTTTCTTAAATACCTGTGGTTTTCTTCCATTTATATTGTTTTATTTAGTCTGTCATAAATATCATGAACTGGTTTGGTACTTCTTGAATGGTCCATAACCATTCCGACCGAACGAAGTAGCATCTGCATTGCATAGCTACTATTCCCGTCGTTGGCGTTATTCTGTGTTTGATTTAGATTCATGGTTTTTCGTGGGTGTTAGGGCTGAGATCCCGAGTTCTCTTCCACAGTTTTGGTCTACGGTCTCATATTCAGTAAGTGCTACTGTAACATTATTAATGCAGCCTATTGCCTATTTATGGATGTACAACCAATACCGACAAATAGGTCATCAACATAAGTGAGCTTGCAAATCTCCGAATCGAAAGCAAATGGAAACCTTCTCTTTCTAAGAATTACAAAAGCCTAAAACCGGGAGGGCAAACAACTGGGGAAGAGGATTTACTTCTATTAACTGCCTAAAACCGGGAGGGCAAACAAATGGGCAGAGGATTTACTTATATTAACTGAAATCGATACATCCACTATATTTTTGATTCAGAACTTTCACCAAAAGCATTTTTCAAACGTTTGAATAGATGATCTCCCCCTCCATAAAAAGAAAATTATTGCCTTGGGGAATTTATGGTAGTTTTCATTATTCTCAGATGTAGACAGAGGATAATACTTTTTTTTTGCTTTTAATCACGAATAATTTACGGGCAACTCCAATTAAATTTTGTGACGCACGAATAAAACTAGACTTTATTTAACAGTAAAATTTGCTGCAGATATTTATACTTTAAATATAAAATAAAAATCCACACAGTTTCCCAAAACTCAAAATAACTCATTGTATCTGTGATTGCGATTATTTGATCAATCAAGATCAAGAAATGATTATCATCTTCACAAACTCTTTGCATGATCTCCCAACAAAGGAATTTTGTAATTTACCTCTGAGAGAAAAATCCTTAAATATAATTTGTCTAAATCGGGGAAGGCATCAGCGGGGAATGAAAAATTAATAGGCCTAGATGACAAAAGGGTAGACGCAACATCAATAGGCCTGAGATGATATATGGGTAGACGCAAAAATAAAAACGGTCTGAAATGACAAAAGGGTAGCCGCAAAATCAATAGGCCTGGGGTGATATCAGGGTAGACACAAAATCAATAGGCCTGGAATGATATCAGGGTGGACGCAAAATAAACAGGACTGGGGTGATATATGGATGGACGCAAAATAAATAGGCCAGCGGACGAAAAATCAATAGGCCTGGGGTGGTAGATGGATGGATACAAAATAACCAGGCAGGGATGATATCAGGGTAAATGCAACATAAGTAGGCCTGGGTTGATATATGGATGGACGCAAAATCAATAGGCCTGGAATATTATTAGGGTTGATACAAAATAAATAGTTTTGGAATGATATATTAGTTGACGCAAAATCAATAAGCCTGGAATGACAGGTTGGAAACAAAATCAATAGGCCTAAGACGACATTAGACGAGACAAAATTAATAGGCATCAGTAATTTAGTCATTCCGTGGAAGCAGCGAGTCTTAAAATACTCACGCACAGATTTCTTCGTCTCGCTGTTGAAATGAAACGACGGATAAAACTTCCATACACTAAAACCCCTCGTAAGGAGAGGGGAGAGGGGGCACCAGGTACAGATAAGAAGTTAATCCTGCATCTGCGAAGGTTCACTGATCTTGACGTTAAAATTTGGAGGTTTGTTTTTCTTTACGGCAGGGGATTTTGACTCCCAAATTTGTCATTTGAATGCTTCGAAAATTTCATTTGTATTTTCTTTGACGAAAATAATTAAATCACGAAACGGTGAACGCAGGAAAGGCACAGGGAGAATTTTGATACAGTCTATGAGGTCACTGATTACAAAGAGAACCCAAAGGAATTCTTCCTGCACGTAAATAGGTAAAACCCAGTTTGCCAGCGCATAGGCCTTCTAAGAGATGACATTGGCTATCGCTAACGTGTTGAACGACTACTTCACCTCTGTGTTTACAATGGAATAAGATGGTCTCACCCCGAGGCCGGGTGTGTATCTCAATGAAGGTAAAGCCTAAGCCTATTTCAACCCTTCGGAAATTTCTCGGTAAAATAGAAGAGTGTGTTTGAAAAGGAGACCTACGCTCCCCCGGGTGTTATCCTACGAACGCGACCCTCAATTGTGTTAATGGGTGGGGATGACGTGGTTGCTGTGCAGATAGACCGGTTAATTCGCATCATTGTGTGAATCGAGTTTGTGTATGTGATGTAAGGGCCCTATGTGATATGAAAAAGAGAGAAATACTAGTCAATACCTTTAAAACGGGATGGAAGATGCTTTCATTATGTGAGACAAACATAAAACGGAATGAAGAGAACATGTAATGGAGTATGTATGATGAGGTTAGATCAGGGTGTTATGAGTAAATAGGGTGTGGCAGTGTTTTTGAATGAATGGCCTGTTGCAATGTTTAAGTATGAAAGTGTGAGGTCGATAATTATGTGGGTGCAGTTTTAAGAATTGCAAGGGGGAAATTGACCGTGGTTTTAGTGTAAGAGTCATGTTATGGTAGAATTAAAAATAGAGAGGGAGTGGCAAAATTTTATCCTAAAGGAACCTACGTGTAGCAAGCATTCTTTCAACACAAGGATGTGGATTGTGGATGAATACCAATGGGTTAAGTCAAGTGGAAGGAGAGTACCCTAAATGTATGATTGATATGTGATTTGTAAGAAAGTTGTAATATGTATGAAGATAAGACTATCTGCTCACATATTTGTGCTGTGTAAGGTTTAAGTGGTTGGTGAATGGGTAAGACGACGTGGAGGTGAAAAGAATGGAAAATCAGAAGTGAAAGGTTTGTAAATCAGAAGGAATGTGGGGACTATGTGAGAAT
The DNA here is from genome assembly GCA_963969495.1 of Ceratothoa steindachneri. Taxonomy (NCBI): domain Eukaryota; kingdom Metazoa; phylum Arthropoda; class Malacostraca; order Isopoda; family Cymothoidae; genus Ceratothoa; species Ceratothoa steindachneri. The sequence continues at coordinate 157,236,975 of OZ018317.1, read as the reverse complement.
GATTGAGAGTAGAAGAGAGAAAATAAGGTGTGCCAACCAAAAAGTCACGTGCTCTCACTTATTCTGATTTATGACCATATAACCTTACAACCTTTAAAACTTTCAATAATTCAGAGACTAACTTTAGGAGGACCTTTGCAATTACATCATTCGAAAGATAATGTAAAGCAACATAAGGGTTTCAAATTTCGTTAGAATCAGCCGAATAGTTAGGATGTTATTGCCAAAACAAAATAATTCATAGGCTAACCTTTGGAGGACTTTGTCAATTAAATCGTTCGAAAGAGAATGTAAAACGACAAAAGTTTTTCAAATCTCTTTAGAATCGGCCGAATAGTTACAATGTTATTACAAAAAAAAAAGAAGCAAAACAGGGACCGACCGACATAATGAGATGTAGAGTCGCCCGCGACTAATAAGTGAGAACATATCGAAAAGCAAATGTGTAAAACAATAAAGGAAGTGGTAATAGATAGTGCAGCGGCTGTGTATGGCTGTATCAGAATTGGAAAGAGGAAGCAAAAAGCTAAATGGAGGAGTGGCGTTGTGAAGTGTATAGTGAAAAGCAAACGTGAAACAAGTGATTAAACAGAGTGGGAACGCAGCAAATGAAGAATATGTACGAAAGATGAATGAGGATGCCGATTGGAATAGGAAGATGAATGAGGATTACGACGGGAATAGGAAGATGAACGAGGATTCCGATGGGAACAGGAAAATGAATGAGGATAGCGATGGGAACAGGAACCTATCCTGGATGGAAGTGTGAAAAAAGAAAAAGCAGCAGAAGATTTGAGTGAACTTGGAGAGTTGGATAATTTGATTATGGAAGATGTTGTAAGTGTATGATTGGCTTCGTGGTTGTAAATCGGATTTTGTATCAGACTGTAGAGGAAATAAGCATGCTAGAGGTTGCTAGTGATTTGAAAGGTTTGAAAAATTGGAATTAAGCTGGAATAGAGGATAACACTATGTAACAAAATTTCACTCTTTTCTTGTCCTGAAGTGAAAGTGTTATTTTCCTAGTTGTTCGTAACTAAAGTAAATGAAAAGGTCTATTTTGATCCCCAATCTTTTCTTTTGTACACATGGGACTAAATTTTTGAATTTGCCAATTTTGGAAAATAATGCTTAGGGTATTATTAATTTCGGGGAAAAAATGACAACATATAAAAAGCTTTAGGCTTTAAATTTTGTTCAAAGCATGGTAGAAAATGAAAATGTTGTAGAAAAAATATTCGTTTTAAAAAAAACTTTCAAAACATTCTAGATTTACTGAGAAATATCTAGAATTTTATGAAGTTTAAAGAATGTTCCAAAACTTGCCAGAACACATCCCTAGAAACTTTAAGAACCTTCTGGAATATAATTCAGAAATATTTATATAGGCACTCACAATCCACAGATTTACTTTCATTGCATCTCTAGCTACCATAGTCCGGAAATGGTATCAAGAGGCTGCAATCATTCCCCAGATACATTCTGTTATATCTGTAGACAGTTCATCAAAACAAGAGCGAAAACGTTCGCTCTGAAGCTTACAAAGTATACTTTGGCATGCCAGTTGGGGGCCAAGACAAACCCCGGGAAACTGAATTTGCTTGTGAATACTGCAAGAAAACTTTGGAAGATAGGAAAATTATATATTCGGAAGAGTAAAATATTAAAACTCACAAGTATTTAAACTATTATGTTTGTTTATAAGTCAAAAGATTAATAGAGTAATTTTTTTTACTTTTACAGGATGATATAGAAGGTAAATAAGAGCCATAAAGTTTGCCATTTCCAAGATTTGGTAAGAACCCACTGACGACCCAAGCAACTACTACATCTGCATAGTGAACCCTTCCAAACGTCGAGGTGGCAAAAATGCACCTGTTATTTCATATCTCGATCTGATTTTTCTGTACCTACCCCTCCAGAAAGGAACAATCCAGAAGTATAAAAGATCATTGAAGATGTGGACTACAGTGTCAGAGATATGGCTGTTGAAAATAATCCATGCTATCCAAACCAAAGAGACATCAATGACCTTATCAAAGATCTTGGCTTGTCAAAGTCAAATGCTGAGTCTCAAGCTTCTGCTACATGCGTTGAATTATAATAAGTATGGCTGGGAAGTGATTAGAGATGTGAAAATGGTAGCATTTTTGATGTGTCTCCAGGGAGATTTTGCCAAGTTTTTAGGTCATCTCTGTCTTTGGGACAGTAGGGATACCACAGCATATTATCACATGAAGCATAAACACAAAGGACTGAGTTTTCTGTTGGAGGGCATAGTGTTAAGCATGAGAAATTTAAAACTAAGTCTCATGAAGCAGTTAGGTAGAGCTCTTAACAAAGAGTCTGCATCATTCAAGTTCCTTCAAAATTTATTTTCAAAACTCTCCGAGGCAAAGATGAAAGCTAGTTTCTTTGTTAGACCACAAACAGGAAAATACTAGTCACTAACTCTATAATTTAAGAAGGAGATTTTTTTGAGTATTTGACTAATAATTTCATCTTAGTTTGGTTATGACTTATGTTTTTTTATCAAAGTTAATTCTAATAATTATTTTATAATATCAAAAAACAAAATGGTGAATTTCAGAAATAAATATAAGTATCGAAATTTTGTGAATTTTTAAAACACAAAGAATTACAAATAGTTAAGTTCAGGAAATTTATTTTTATATATCTTCTTCTTCTATAACTCTATATTCAAGCAACGCGATATTTTGAAAGGGCGAAATTTAGTTTAGAGTTCCTTTATAAAATTATTGTAATTGGCGAAGTTCAGAAAATTTATAAAAATTTAACCATGTCTACTTTTTTTTAGATTTTCAATTTTAATCTTAGGAGCAAAGCCATTGCCTGGTGTGTTTAGAATTTCATGAAAAACTGTTTAAAAAGGAAAAAGAAGCTTGGAAGAGTTTTGTTTTATTGTGCCAGGGATTTTTGAGTAAGCCAGAAGGCTGACAATTATGTGTAAAGCTATTTAGTGAAAGAGCTATGGCTAAATGGGTTGCAAGATATCCCTGAAGGTGCATTCCTTGATGCCCATATTGACAAGTTCAAGGGGAATATGGGAGCATACTCAGAGGAGCAAGAGGGGCGCTTCCATCAAGATATACTGAACTTTGAACATAGATACTAAGGAGTATACAATGGATACGAGAATGTGACGTTTAAGCGCCGCCAATTAAACACCGTTTCTTTCAGCGCCTTGCCGTTACAGCATTAAGACGTTTCAGCGCCAAGATGTTTCAGCGCCAAGACGTTTCAGCGCCAAGACGTTTCAGCGCCAAGCCGTTTCAGCACTAAGACATTTCAGCGCGTACTTAAGTGGTATCAATGAGACCGGAATAAGGAAATTAAAAAGTTTCAATTATGAAGCAAATTATTTCACATAATTGTCTTTCTTATTTTTCTAATGTCCATTTGTGAATTGGGATTTACTATCTTAAAAAGGACTTATATTCAGTCATATATTTAGTTAAATTTTGAATATTTGTTGCTGTGTTAGTTTAGTTAAACTAAATTTAATAAGTTCATTGCGGTTTGACAAGATTTTAGCTATGTCTAATGCAGGCGCCAAAAATAAAAGTTGGTCACCTCTGGCCCATCCGTTTCAGTTCGAAGATGTTCTAGCACTACATTATCATCATTACTAACTCTATAATTTAAGAAGGGGATTTTTTGTGTATTTGAATAATAATTTCATCTTAGTTTGGTTATGACTTATGTTTTTTATCAAAGTTATTTCTAATAATTCTTTTATAATATCATAAAAAAATGGTGAAGTTCAGAAATAAATATAAGTATCGAAATTTTGTGAATTTTTTAAAACCCAAAGAATTACAAATGGTGAAGTTTAGAAAATTTATTTTTATATATCTTCTTCTTCAATATATAACTATATTTTAGCAACGTGATATTTTGAAAGGGAAGAAATTTAGTTTAGAGTTCTTTTTAAAATTATTATAATTGGCGAAATTCAGAAAATTTATAAAAATTTCGCCATGGCTGCTAATTTTTAGATTTAAAATTTTAATCTTAGTAGCGAAGCGCAAGCTCCCCCTGTAGGGGAAAGTGACGTAACCATTGCCTGGTTGTAAAATATTTAAAAATTCGAAAAGGAATTGGAGATTTTTTTGCGAGAAATTTTACCAATATTTTCATATTATAAGTACCTTGAGACGAGAGCCTTTAGCACGTATGTGCGAAAATAGTGGTAATCTCTGGAGTGTAGATTAGTTAATTTAGGATTCATTGGACTGACGGATTCCTGAAATTTGATCTAAGGATAATCTAACAATAGAGTCATTAATCAATTTAGCGATCCCTTTGAAAACCCTGAACATCCTTTAATTCTTTAAGTTCAATATAGAATTTAGTATAATTATTTTACTTGTATGCCATTATATGAAAAACAGGGGTTGGACAAAATAATTGAGACATTAACTAATGCACCCATTCACACCAAAAAGTTTTAAAAACTTATTTAAAATGCCTGAAAATGACGTAGAACACATATTGGTCTCCAAAATTCACAGATCTTGCCATATTCAAGTTTTTTGGGGTGTAAATTGGAGCAAAAACTAGGGCATATATTCCCTCTAAAAAGCGTCTATGAAGGAGCTAGAGCAGGTTTTCCTCAAAAACAGTTAAATTCGTATAGATACAGCACAAAACTGTATGAATGGATTGGTTGGCGTATTGAATCTATTTATACTGCTAAGGGGGAGGGGACTCAAACCAGTAATTTAATTAATGTTTCCATTATTTTGTCCAACCCCTGTATTACTTATAAGCAAGTTAACAAAAGGAAGATATGTACATGCATTAATATGTAAAAATGTTTGAAAGCATTAAAAAGTGATATATGTCCTTATAACCTACAGATTTAAAAGCATTTTTCTGCTTTCTTGTTTGGTAATTCTTATGAAAAACTACGCATTTTTTCTTTTTAAATATTCATGACAAGAGGTAATCTATTTCTTCATTAGAAGGATTTTGGGCTACTGCTCTAAAGTTTAATATCAGCTGGATTATTGAGTCTATATTCAGACAATCCACATTCCATATTCCAGCCACACACAAATGCGCATCAAGTTTAATAGAAGCTGGATTATTGACTCTATTTGTAGATAATCTTCCTGCCATATTCCAAAATCAAATCCACATAAAGTTTGATATCAGCTGGATTATTAACTATTTTTCGACTCTTTCCAAACCACATTTTAATGAATGCACTCCCATGGAATGCTCCTAACCTAGAGTATTAACCCATAGAAAAACCAACAAATCTTAGCAGGAGATATTTAAAGGATTAATTTAGGAATGGATTCGATGGCTCTGTTAATTTTTTTCCATGGACAATTCTGGCGAATTACTTAAAAGACTATTTTATGCTCACCTGGAAATTGTGCTCATCTTTATCAACTACATTCTGTGTATATATAAAGGCTTAACTTTCTATATTTCAGCATTAATTCTCCGAAGTTAGCGTTGATTTGAACTATTCGTGTGGTCTCTTTTAAAATTTTTAACTTTAACCATGGCTCATTTTGTAGGCAGTAAGAGAGGAAAAAAAAAATTGTCGTGATGGATACATCTATCGGTTTGATAAAGTCATTAAGACCGAGACGGATGTAAAGTTTTGGCGATGCCATGAAAGTAACTGCGAGGTTAGAATTCATAATTTCGAATACGAGGTTATACACGCAATCAATGTGCATACGCATCCTCCATCAGCTGTTGACATCGAAGTGGAAAGGAAAAACTCTGAAGCAAGAGATAGAACTGCATCAACCTGTGAACATCCAAGCGTACTTATTAATCAGTGCTTAGGCAGCATGACTCAAGCGGGTATTTCGCAGATACTAAATAAAGCAGCACTCAGAAAAATGATTAGACGAACGCGGAAGGAAATAAACAAGGTTTCTGGCAGTCCTAATTCTATTTATGAATTAGAAATATCTCAAAAATTTAAGGTGCACAAACCAACACCACAAAGAGAGGAGAGTTTTTGTTTAGTTGACGATGGTGCAAGGCATGATAGAATTATCATTCATGGAAGAAAGACCTGGTATGAACATCTAGCGACTTCTAATACTTGGTATGTTGATGGAACTTTTGCATGTGCCCCAAATCTACTTTATTAATTTACATCGTAATGGTGAAAAAGCATGGAGGTGTTCCCCCGATATTATACGAGCTCTTTAAAAATAAACAGTGCAAAAACTTACAAAAGAATGTTCGGTGTTATTAAAGACATTGCTCCAAATGCAGAACCAAATGCAATCAATTCTGATTATTGATTCGAGGATAATTACATTGGTTGCCCTAATAGAAGAGACAATGGATGAAGAAGAGTATTATTTCCTAGAGAGCTGTGGAATGTCCATCATCGGTATATTAAAGGGGAAGACAAAAAAAAACAATCATGCTGAAGCGGCAAATAGGAGATTAAGATGCGAATTAGGAATGAATTAACCGACTCTATGAAAGTTCTTCCAAGCTCTCCTAAAATTCAAAAAGGACACGATGAGTATATGGAAAAGCTTGCATCTGGTCATAAACATGCAGTGAAATTATCAATTTACAGAAAAGAAGACGATAGATTTTTAAGAATTCTTTTGCAGTATGAAGAAAGAAATAGAGTCGAATATTTCGAATTAACCTATTCAAAATTTAGTGTCTATTAATTCACGCTACATGTATAATTAAATACTTTTGTTAATGATTTTACAATTTATTAAAACTTTAATAACTTAAAAGCGCTATTCACCTTAAGCTATGCAAAATTTGTCTACGAAGTGTTTTAAATTCTTAGCTACTTTTTACAGTGTATTAACATTCAAGAATAACTAGATTTTCATTGCAGGTAATCTGCTTACCAAGGCGTATGTTTTTATAAAGGTTAATGATTTGTACAAAAAATTAAGAGGTTAAATTTGGACCATAAATGTAAATGGTATTTAAATTTTTTTAATATATTGTTTATTTTATTTTCTTTAGTAATTCAAATTCATGTTTTGCTAAATATTATTTCTTGCTAAAATCTTTTTTAAATTTTGTATTTTGGGTCTGATATTTCCTTTGTTAGTCTGTAACTCTCAAGTGTGTCACTTACCTAAACATATACAAAAGAGTCTAATTTATACTCTATAAAATAATAAACGAGGTTAAACAAGGGTTGTTTTTTAATTACAACATTCGTTAAATTACAAAATTTAATAATTATATTTGTGCTAAAATAAAATAATCAAGCGCTGGAATGACTTGGCGCTGAAACGTCTTGGCGCTGAAACGTCTTGGCGCTGAAACGTCTTGGCGCTGAAACGGTGGCTCTGAACTGGCGGCACTGAATTGGTAGCGCTGAACTGCCGGTGCTGAATTGGCGGCGCTGAACTGCCGACGCTGAACTGGCGGCGTTGAATTAGCAGCCCTGAACTGGCGGCGCTGAATTGGCGGCGCTGAATTGGCGGCGCTGAATTGGCGGCGTTGAATTGGCAGCCCTGAACTGGTGGCGCTGAACTTGCGGCGCTGAATCGGCGACGCTGAATTGTATCCAATCCGTGTTATACTTTAGAATTATTTTCGCTGAGTTGTTAAGTGGTAGTGAATGTGTTATGATGGGTCTGGTGGTGTATTGAAGGTCATTTCAAAGTGTAAGATTACCTGAGGACTGCAAGAGTGCAAGGAGGCAAAATATTAATGGAAGAACTACAAGGAGATAATTGTATTGAGTATTTTAGGTAAAGTGTGATAGAGAAACTCTGATCAGATTCAATGAATTAGAAATATAACAGATAGATTGATGTGGGATGGACAAGGGGGATTTAGCGCGGGTGGAGGGGGTGCGGCTAGCTGAAAATAACAAGGGATAAAATGATTAAAGTGCATGATAGCGTGATGGATTTAAAATAAAACTTTTGTCAGGCGCTTGGAACATATGAAGTGTGTGGTAAACTATTGGATGTTGTAAATAGTATTTATATTGGAAGTAAGGGGTGCGTTAGGGTAAAGAATAGTAGAAGTGAGTGAGTTTATATAGGTAGGAGGGTAAGAGAGTGTTATGAGATGCTGGGACAGCTTTTTAATACCTTTATGGATGAAACATTGAGAGAAGTGCGTAAGGTAATAAAAGAAAGGAGTGTGAGGTGGTTGAAGAATGGTGAGGGAGAGGTTCTATGTTAGAATATGCTGATGACCTGTTTTTGCTGGCAGAGAAAGAGAGAGAGGGGAGATTTGAAAATGTTGCTTGAGGCTGTTGAATGGGTGTAAGAAGAATAAAAACAAAGATACAAAAAGACCAAGAATAGATTTAAAACAACAAAGAGAAGCGTTAATGGACTGGTTCCCTCAAGAGATGCCTGATATGTTTATAAAAAGAGAAGCTAGTGTGAAAAAAACAAAACAAAGAAATGAGTAGACCAAAAAAAGATTCAAAACAACAAAGAGAAGTTTTAAGGGCCTGTTCTCCTCAAGAGATGGCTGATCTTCCAAACAAACAACAAAGGAGGCAGCTGTGGAAAAAAGAAGACAAAAATAGACCAAGAAATTATTCAAAACAACAAAGAGAAGTGGTAATGGACTGGTCTCTTCAAGAGAGTCATGATTGGCTATAAAAAGATAGGCAGGGATAAGAAAACAAACAAAGACATGAGTAGACCCCCCAAAAGATTCAAACAACAAAAAAAATTGTTAATGGACTGGTCTCCTCAAAAGATGCCTGATCTGCCTATAAAAAATAGGAAGGCGTGAAAGAAAAAAACAAAGACAAGACTTCTCCCAAAAAGATTAAAAACAATAAAGCGAAGTATTAATGAACTGGTCTCCTCAAAAGATGGCTATCTGCCAATAAAAATAGAGGCAAATGTGAAAAGAAATAAACAAAGACAAAAATAGACCAATAAAAGATATAAAACAACAAATATGTGTTAATGTACTAGTCTCCTCAAGAGATGCCCAATCTGCCAATAAAAATAGAGGAAGGTGTGAAAAGAAATAAACAAAGACAAGAGTAGGCCAAAAGAAAAAGATTCAAAATAACAAAGGGAATTGTTAATGGACTGGTTTCCTCAAGAGGTGCCAGATCTGCCTATAAAAATAGGAAGGCGTGAAAGAAAAAAACAAAGACAAGACTCCTCCCAAAAAGATTCAAAACAATAAAGCGAAGTATTAATGGCCTGGTCTCCTCAAGCGACGACTGATCTGCCTATAAAAATAAAGGCAGATTTTTGAGGAAATAGAAGTAGGAAGTTAAGAGTTCCATAGTCTATTTGGCAAGGAACGCAATTGAATTTTCTCGTTGGGATTTAAAACCAAACCTTCTAATAAGGGAACTTAGTAAACTCAACTGAACTAAAGGCTGCTTATTGAGAACCAGGTTGACAAACTCATTCAACTGTCCCTGCCACAGCTCGAATTTGGTTCGTATGACCCCATGGGGATAAAAACAATCTGTTAATGGGTTTGTATACACAATAATCAAAGTAATTGCACGCGTTTATGTAACATAAGCAAAGTGAATTAACTCTAACATAAAAGTCTAATTTGAATTATCATTTTTTATAAATTTGGTTAAATATATTCTATTCCACTAACATGTGTAAAATCGATTAGATTTCTTACTCGTAGCAACTCTCAATAACCGTGCTAGATAAAGCATCACTTCTATAAATAGAAATATGTTTCTCTATAGTAAATTTGAAAATATAGAAAAAGTGAATTCCATTAAACTATATATTCCATTTGTTGATATATACCGATAATTTGCTATAATTTTCGTGTGCAAATATTTCTAGATAAAAATATGACAATCGAGACGCCAATAAAACACACAAGACAAGTCTGGTTACCAACGAAATGTTTATAACAATAATGATAATGATAATAGTAATAATAATAAGTAGTTAAAATGCGCCCTTTAGGGCTGTTAGCCCTCCCAGAGCGAAGGTTGTGTAGCGAGTGTAGAGAAAGTTTACAGGGAAGAGAAGGCAATTCTGAAGAAAAGTCTTCAGAAGACTTTTAAGAGTAGCAAAGGAGGAAAAGGATCGGACTTCGGCAGGAAGAGCATTCCAGAGTCTAGGAGAACAAACTGAGAAGTAACAGTCACCCATTGAAAAGAAGACAGAACGAGAAGTGTTCAGGAGGAGAGCGAAGTTAGACCGGAGTGCCAGAGGAGTTTGACCACGGAAGAGGGCAGACGAGAGATAAGGTGGAGCCTCGAGGATTATGGCCTTGTAGATGATGAGATGAATTTTATAGTGGATACGGAAGCGAATAGGTAACCAGTGTAGCTTCTGTACAGAGGCATCGAAGGAGAGAACCGGGGGCAGTGAAGGAGGAGCCGGGCAGCATAGTTTTGAACTAGTTGTAGCGGGCGAAGTGACGAAGAAGGGAGATTCACTAGAAGAGAAGGTGACGAAGGCATGAATAGCAGTCTCAAGGCTTCGTTGATCAAAATGGGATCAAACACGTGAGAAGTTGCGGAGGAAACCGAGGGAAGACCTACATAAACAATGGGTGTATGGTTTAAACAAGAGTTGCTCGTTGAAAATAACACCTAGATTACTGACGGTAACAGAGAAGGCGATATTGGTTTCCCCAAGGTTAAGAGAGGGTAAGAGAGCGTTAGATTTCTCCACCATCGAAGCGGTACCAACAAAGAGAACTTCAGTTTTATCTTGGTCAATTTTAAGAAAGTTGGCAGACAGCCATTCGTTTATGGAGGTGTAGGCTGAAAGGAGCTTAGTAATTGATTGAGCGAAGGACACAGGGGATGAGGAAAGGTATATCTGAGTGTCATCAGCATAGAGGTGGAAGGACAAACCCAAATCGCGAAGAAGGGAGCCAAGAGGAAGTAAGTAGATGCAAAAGAGGAGGGGATCAAGGATTGAGCCCTGAGGTACCCCAAAATAAAGGGGCGCGGGATCGGGGGAGAGGTTACCGAGCGCGGCCGACTGAGTGCGGGAGAAGAGGTATGAGCGGAACCAAGCAAGTGCAGGGCCCGAGAGACCAAGGAAAGTTTGAAGACGATCAAGGAGGACAGTGTGTTCGATGGTGTCAAAAGCAGAGGAGAGGTCTAGGAGGACAAGAATGGATGTACAACCCCTATCGGCAGCTCTACGTAAACCGTCTGAAACATTAAGAAAAGCGGGTTCAGCAGAGTGCTTCGCTTTGAACCCCGATTGGTACATTTCATCGATATTGCAGTTAAAAATATGGTCATTAAGGCGAGAGAAAACTATTCTCTCGAGTATCTTAGAGAGGAATGGAAGTTGTGAGATAGAACAAGAGCTAGAGGGTTCAGAGGGGTTAAAGTGTGTTTTTTTAAGGATAGAACGAATTGAGACATGTTTGAAGGAAGAGGAAATCACCCCTGTGGCAAGAGAAGTGTTAAAGAGATGAAGAATTAGTGGGAGGATAGCAGGGAAAATTTGGTAGAGGAGTTTGAGTGGAAAGACGTCGTTAGGGGATCCAGATTTGTTAGAGCGTGAGATCAAGGTAGTTACTTTCTCAGAGGACGCCTGAGTGAGGACGTTAAGCGGCAATCGAGTATGGTCGGGGGGAACAGCATGGGCTTGTTCAGACGACTGGAGTAGTATGGCGCGAAGGTTAATAACTTTATCAGAGAAAAATTTAGAAAGAGTGGAGGGGTTGATGGGAGGAGAGGTGGGTGAAATGCGACCATGCGAGGAAAGACGACAGAGGAAACGAAAGATAGTCCGAGGGTCATTCTTGCTCTCAGACAAAAGTTTGCGTGAATGAACATCACTCGCTGATTTATATTTGGAAGAATAAGTCGAAGTAGCAAGGCGATAGGCAAGTGGATGGAGGTCTTGTCCTGCCCACGGGAGCGTGCTTAACGAAGGGTACGTTCATATTCATGTAAGGACCTCCTTGAACGAAAGAGTTCCATGGTGAACCAAGGGGCACGGTGATGGTGGTTTGAAGAAGGAGTGATAAGTGGGGCATGCACGTCAAGGCAAGCAAGTAATAATTGGTGCATTGAGTTTAAGGTTTGGTCAGGTGAAGCAGTAGTATCAATAGGAGGTAGGGCAGAAACAACATCGTTAAAGATAGAAATAGTATCAATTGACGATAGTCGCCGGAAAGGAGTAGGATCTAAGGACGAGCGAGTAGGTAGGTGGTAGGGAATATAGAATTTAAAATTGACCAAGAAGTGGTCGGAAATCGTATTAGAAAAGTCAGTTACTGTTAGATTAGATATATGGAGGTTCGAGATGACTAATTCAAGGATATTACTATGTATTTGTGTTGGGAGGACACATGTTGTGTAAGAGAGAAGAGGTCGATGATGTCAATTAATGCGCGAAAAGTCTCTCTGTGGCTAGGAAGATTGAAGTCACCAAGAATAAGGAGAGAACAAGTAGAGGATAGTTCGGAGAAGAGGTTTGTGAACTCCTCGAGAAATAAGGCCGGAGACCAGCTGGGAGGGCGGTAAAGGAGCACAATAGTCAGAGCGGTAACAACACGTGGGCCAGCAATGAGAGCTTCAAATGAGGCTAGAGGGGGGGAGGGGAGAAGATTCAGGGAGAAGGATGATTTGGAAATCAGTGCAACCCCCCATACACGGTGGTTCCGAGGAACATGCAGGAAAGAATGACCCGGAGGGGTTGCAAGGGCAGTGCATGAACCAGAATCAGACTCGAGCCAGGTTTCTGTAAGGCCAAGAAAGAAAACCCCAGTGCGAACAACGAGGTCATGGACATACTCCGACTTATTGGTCAGGCTCCTAATGTTCAGAAGAGACGCCGACAGCGCCTGCTGATGAGCACAGGAGCAAGGGGGAGATTTGGAGGTGTTGGGTAAAAGAAGAATGGTAGGGCGAAAGAGGTTATTATCGCCTATTATTTCATTTTAACCACCTTTTTCTTATATAAACTTTACACGCTACTATATATTCTCTATGAAGATGTAAGAAGCCAATAAATTCGCGAGTCTTCATCAACAAAAATGTAGAAAATTCCTGACGAAATTCTATTCCCGATCAAATCTCATTTTTTATCAGCTCCAATTATTTGCGACGGCAACCAAATTGTGAGAAATTCACATTACTTTCGTCGAAATAAGCAAATAAATTTCTTATTTATATCCTGTCTTTGATCATGAAATATAAACCTTTATTATCAGGATCTTAGTATATTTTTTTCCATAAGAATTATATGCATGGGTTACTATCGAAAGAGGTACGGTTCAAAGAAATAAAAATCGGAGATATAATAGTATATAAATGGTATATAGTTTAGTTATAAAACACAAAAGCAAATAAAAAGCCAGCAATCTGTTTATGGTGAAAAATGCTCAGGCTTTAATGGTCACAGGAGAGAAAAAAAATATCAGATTCCTAAAATATAGATTTATAGATAAGACGTTGGATATGTTTCAGTGGCCAAAGCGTTGCTCGCTCATAACTAATGGTCAGCAAGGTGCGGTGAAATGTTTACTCATTATAAGTATATTATATGATAGGGAAAATGCGCACCTTTCGCGAATCTGCCTTAAATCTAAATAAAATAATAATCCGCAAGTAAAGATATTTTTGTGGCACAATATAATAATTTCAAACAATGTTTATATATATATATATATATATATATATATATATATATATATATATATATATATATATATATATATCTATATTAGTGTAGTTGGGTAGCAGTCTTTCTTGAAGGCAAATTTTGTTGAAGACCATGGTGTATTTCCTTTGGCAACTTTCTCATCTTCTAGCTATCTTTTTTATTCCACCTTGTAGATGGTGGATCACTTGTCTTGTATTCATCTCTCTTTTAAATGAATGTGTTTGGTAAAAACCAAACTAAATTGTCAAGCTTTCGATCTTATTCGATCATCTTCGGAGTGTTTTAATATGTTCTTGCCTCCTCTACCGATGTAATGAGTGGATTGAGGATCTGACAGAATGAAAGAAAACTGACTGACTGACTGACTGATGTTGAAAGTGGTGAAAGGTGTAGTAGATGTTGATAGTGCTGAAGGAGATTGAAGTATTGCCCTGGAGCAGAGGGCATCACAGGCATTCTTCTCTTATTTGTCTTTCATGTGTTCCTCCGTTTGGTTGGTTCAGCGTCAGCTGACCTTCCTGTAGCGAAGCTACTTTTCATTTTTCCTTTTTATTTAGTCTTGCTTTTTTATATAAATTTGCATAAATATCTCTTCTATATATAAACTTTTTCCTCCGTCGGTTTGAAGAGGGCATTCAAGCCTTTCAATTTTGTTTTTGCTAACTCGTAGCCTATTTATTTTTGTTAAATTTACTTGTTTTGGTGATTTTTTACATCGCCAATGGGGGGGGGATTACTCCCCATCTTTCTTCTTGTTTTAACTTTTCTGTCTATTTGTTGTTTGGGCACTACGCCTCTTTTGTTTGTCATTTATACGGTATACATTTACTTATTTGTTGTGTGGGCACTACGCCTCTTTTATTAATTTTGTTGTTGTTTTATTTTTTAGATTATGGAAATCATTGGGCACTACGCCTCTTTTATTTAATTTTGGATTTCTTCTTCTTCTTATTTGGGTTCTTTCTTATTTGGGGGGGGGGGCACTTCGCCTCTTTTGATCAATTTTAGGTTTTTCTATTTTGGTTTGTTGGGCACTTTGCCTCTTTTACTTAACTTTATCTCTCGATTTGGAGTTGTTGCTCTTGATTGTATTTTGATGATGCTTTAAAGGAACGGTTGTCTTGAGGACTGGTTCATAGCGTCCTGCACGAAAGGTTTGCTAGCTATCTGAACAGGGCTAATTGGTTTTCTCGGGAGCATGTTCTTCCACTGGGGAATAGTGCTCTCCTCGTAGCCCGTCCAATAGCATGCTGCGGTATCTCGAGGCCCGCATCTATTTGCGGGAGTATCTCGTTTTCTACCCTTTCCCAGGTCTTTCTCCCTAGCCTTTGAAGGACTATATTCAGTGGCTCAAGTCCTGCTCTTGCGTGCAGTTCCGTCTGCCGAATATGGTCCAGCCTCCTCGCGCCGGTTATAAGCAGGGTAGCCCTGTTCTGAACTCTCTGCATGTGTCTGAGAGAGGTAGAACTGGCCGCCTGCATAACCACCGCGGGGTACACCAGCACTGGACGAACCAGAAGGTTGTAAAGTTTGCTGATGTTTTTTAAGCTGAGATCTTTGAACCTATAAAGTTTACCAAGTTCTCTTCTGGCTAGGGAGACACGGCTGTTAATGTGCGCCTTGTACCCCGTTGAGGTAAGACGCAGACCCAGTACTTTACCCTCGTTCGAGTATGGGTAAAGTTCGTCTCTGACGATGACATCGTCTCGTTTCCGGCGGTTCATAGGGAGGATTTGGAACTTACGGCGGTTTGTTTTTATTTTCCACTTTCTTTCGAAACGATTAATGTTTTCGATTTCGGTAGCTGTCTCCCTTGCTTGAACTCCAGCGTTCCTATAGGAACCGGGGATGATCTGTGTGATGTCGTCTGCAAACTGCAGATACATCACATCCTCCCCAACTGGAGCAGGTAAGTCCAACGTGTACACAATGTACAACAGTGGACTCAGACAGCTACCTTGTGGAACTCCCGCCTCTAGTTCAAACTTGGGTCCTCTGTAGCCCTCGATAGAGATACGGGCTGTTCTTTCCATGATGTAATCACAGAGGACCCTTTCCAGGACCGGGTTTAGCTGGAGGCCTAAGATCTTGTATTGTAGACCTCTCAGCCAAACCTTGTCGAAGGCCTTCTGCACGTCGCGCAACACCACATCTACGTATCTCCCTTCGGCTTTGCAGCGGGCCAGCTTTTCGGTGAGGAGGGCAAGGGCTGTATCAGTCCCCCTCCTCCTGCGAAACCCGTGCTGCTGAGGGTTGTGAGCTTCCAGCTCGGAAAGCTGATCTTGTAGCCTGTTGGCTAGAAGCTTTTCGTAGATTTTGCCTACAAACTCTAGAAGGGAAATTGGCCTATAGTCCACCAGTTGATCTGGGGGCTTGTTCCCTTTAGGGATAAAAATGATTTTGGCCATTTTTAGCCCGTCGGGGAAGTAGCCCGTGTTCAGGGAAGCATTGAAGATGTTTGTGATTCCCTGAATGATCTGCCGAGGGGCATGTACCAGTTTGTTCTTGGTGATGCCCGTCCAGCCTGGTGCCTTTTGCTTGAATGTTTTCAAGACTTCCATGACCTCTACCGTTGTTATTGGTCGGCCATGGTCAGCCATTTCCCTCCTTTCGTCAACGTAGGCTTGTGGGTGCGTTCGGTGTATGATCTGATTGAGTTCCTCAATCAGATGGTCCTCGAACTCTTGGTCAAATTCCGCATCGTCCTCTGGTGTAATAGAGAAGATATCTTTCCAAAACGTGCGGAATCTTTCCTCCAGAACCGCCGGATCCTCCAAGTAGTCATCGCCCTCCTTGATGCGGGTCTTTCCTCTACTTGGGAGTCCTTTCAATTTTTTAACTAGTCGCCAGAATTTGTCGGGGGCCAACTCGCTGTCCAACCCGGCTATTAGGCTGTTCCAGATTTCAGCCTGTTGTTGGTTTATAGCCTGTTTTAGTTCGTCGCGTAAGCGACGGAGCAGCGAGCTTCGCTCCCGATTTGTACCTGCTCTTCTGATTTCCTCGTACACCTCCCTGTGCTCCCTAGCGATCTCCTTCATCTCTTCTGTCCAATGAGGTTGTGGGAGAGTTCTGTACCCTGTCATGGGTACACACTCGCGGTCAGCCTCAATGATGAGGGCTGTTATCCTTTCCAGCTCCCCGTCGATCTCCTCTAACGTGGCCTCACTTAGGTCGGCTGGTTCGTAAACGCCTAGGATTTCTCCGTAGCGTTCCCAGTCGGCCGAGGCGTAGCTCTTGCGGAGAGGGACCGGAATCTGGATCGGAGCGAGTGAGATGGTGGTGAGAATCGCTATATGGTCGCTGGGTACTGTTGGTCCTGGCTCGCTATAGTAATTGAACGGGAATCCACCACTTGTCATGATTATGTCGGGCTTGGTTGCTGCCCGAGAGGTAATATAGGTCGGAAATTCCGGTCCTATCCTCTGGATGTTTTTACGTCGCATAATCATTTCCAAGTTGTGGCCTCTGTTATTAGTATTACCATAGCCAGCCGTTCGACATCTGGCGTTGAGGTCGCCCCCAAAGAACACCATCCTGCCGTGGCCAAACAAGGTGTAAAAGTTATTGAGGGGCAGGTACGCTCTGCGAGGGGGTTGATACGCCGACGCGATCACGAGATTGCCCACTAGTGTGGGCATCTCAATCGCCACGAATGACTCATCCAGTTCTGGAAGGTGCCTGAACGAGAGATTCTTTTTGATTGCAATCGCGGCGCCGTCAAACCTCTCCTGAGAATGGTTTTTAGCAATCACTCTGTAGCCCGGTATCTTCATTTGGTACGATGTTGTGTCGATACCGTGCTCTGTAATCAATATGATGTCGGGGTCTAGCACACGGAATATGTTTCCATACGCCGTAGCTTTTCCCTCCCATCCATTGACATTGAGTGTTACTATTTTCAACCTGTTGTTCGGGTTTTCCATTCTTTTTCTGGCTTCTAGTGTTTCTTAGTGAAAGGACGTTTTCTCCCGTTCCTTTTCTTTTTAAATTCTGCCGTGGGTAGTTCTTTCAGTGTATCCCTATAAAGGGTGATGTTCTGACTATTGAGGGCCTCTTCGACTACCTCTTCGTCACACTGGGCATCGTAATCCCACTTGTAGAACTTCTTTTTGATACCAACAAGTATTCTGTTGGTATCGTTGTCCTTTGGGAAGGGGAGTTGTTCTGTTGCATAAATCCTCAGATTTATCTCATCCGCGTCTAGGGCCTTTTTTGTTACTCTCTTTTCCTTTTTTGCTTTTTTGATGCATGAATCGGCATCACTGTCTGAGGACTCCGTGGATTCCGATTCATCGGAGCTCTCCTTGACCGTCCTTTTCACGATCTTAGATCTGACCGCTGCTTCTCGTTCCTTCTTTGCTTCAATTCTTGGGTCTGGTCTTTTGGGTTTTTCTTGTGGTTTGGACTCCTTGACAGTAGCTGGTTGAGCCTCCTTGGGTACCATCTGTAGTTGGAGAACGTCCCCTGAAGGGGGGTCGTCCGGGAACCACATTTGGTTCAGGCCATTCTTCGCCAGCATTTGGTTTAATTCTTTAGCGAAGCAACCAGGTTGTGTCAGGTTTCTAACGTGTGCGTATAATATACACGTTAGAATTTTTGTGGAGTCTTCGTTTTGGAGCTTTAGGTAGGTCCTATTAATATTTCCAGCAGATTGGGCGGATTTGGCGACTTGGGCGTACGAGGTGTGCGCTTTCCTAGTCTCCGCTTCTTGGGAAATTTTTTGTTTGTTTCGGATGATTTCTTTTTTTTTCGGACAGGCCATAGCCATCGTCCGATGCCCTTGTCCGCAGTTGATACACCTCTCTCTGGGGCTCTGGCAGCTCTTCCAGTGATGTCCTGGTTCACTGCATCTCGAGCAAAGCTCCTCGGGTGCTTTGCATTCTTTGGTCGTATGAGCTTCCATTTTGTAGCAGCGGAAGCAGAATTGGACAGAGTGGAACTCCTCCCTCTCAATCTGTTCCCCACTGACTTTGGCATTGAAAAGCAGGAGCCCAGACTCCTTAGCCTTCCTTGCCATGGAAGTTTCCCCAAAAATGATTTTAAAAACATGGGAGTAATCTGTATTATCCCTTTTATTTCTAAATTTGATAATATCGGTTACTTTTGCCCAAGCGTGATTTTTGAGGATTTCTTCTTTGATTTCCTCTTTTGAGTGTTCTCCGATCCATGGATCAAGCTTCCTGCATATCACACTTCTGTGTGATTGGATCTGTGGGGGAATAGCAGGCGTAAGGCCAAGCTCCCGGAGAACCTCAATGGCTTCTTCCTTTGTTAGTGCCTCAATATCTTTTTCCGTCTCGCAGACGGCGACATAGCCCACGGGGACTTCCAAAAGTCTCACCATGGCTATCTTTAATTTACCGTAGACGGCTTCAAAGACCGTCGCTCTGGCGGGTCTATTATGGCCGCTCATTGTGCGCAGAGGCACCCGGGGGAGTTGGTTCTGTGCCATTGCACTGGCCCCAAGGGGCGATGAACCACTGTGGGGTAGCTCCTGCTTCTGGTTCTTAGTGCGTTTACCCACTTTATAGTATGGGTTGTTTATCCAAAAAACAATTTTTCAATATTTTAAGAGAAATTTACTTTTTTAGAGGGGGGGGGGCATCCCCCCCCCCGCCCACCGTTGCAAGCGAGCCTCCGTGAACATGAACTGCTGGATGAATGGATGAATGAATGTGGGTGAACCCGGGGAGGCCCCTCAGACGGTTGGTTGTGACGGACTTAATGATGGGTGGTGATTGAATCAACTACCACCACCCGAGTGGTGCCGCCCCGTCCGGGGTTTGGTTATCGATGCTGCTTCCAACTTACACAGGGACGGTTGCATGTCCCCCTGTGGTCTTGGCCGGAAACTACCCTCAGAGATTAGAGCGAACTCTTCCCCGAAGCTTTCAGCATCGCCTCTTAACCGGGCGACCACTGACGCCGAGTTCTGCAGTGGGCTAGTCCACAAACCTGCTTTCCTGGGCGCCCCCAATTATGCCTATCACACGAACGGCATAGTTGGAACGTGGTAAAATGGAATGCAGTTCAGTTCACTTCAGCTCCCCAGCCCCGGCAGGGGGGGGGGAGAATGCTTGGTCGAATTAGTCCGACATTCTTGGGCTCGTGGTACTCTCTTTTATAAGTAAATTCTCTTATTCCCCGTAAGGAAACGTGAAAAAATTCACGTAAAAAAAGCTTCTTTGCTTTATCACCGAATAACTTTTCTGAGTTAGATGAAATGTGAAAATTCTTCTTTCCCGTCTGAAAGAAAACGATTTTTAAGGGGATATTAATTCCGCCTAGGTTGAACGTAACGTTAGAGGAAATGGGCCACTCCGGTGAGTGGAATTTGAAAAAAAAATTAATGTGCGATTCCAGCTTGTCGCTTGACTGTTGATGGCCGGCTTATCTTCGTTTATTAATATGGCTTCTAAGATGTTCAGCCTAGCTTTATTAACCTCTTTTATTATAATAACGGTGTTGTCAACTAATTTATCTCGTTAGGTTAATGTTATGTGCACCCTCCATAGGGTTTTTAGGCCTTCTACTTTGCAGATGCATGGTTGAACGTCTCTAAAGTGTAGTAGTTGTCATGCCAATATATTTTGAGTTGTTATAAAGCTTACAGTCTCTATTGGGGCAGATAAACCTGTAAACTATGTTGGTTGACTTGAGATTCGAGGAGTTTAGGCAGCTGTTGTTTTCCATCAAGAGATTGCTGTCTTTTGTTGTTTTATAATATATGATGCGTTGAATTTTATCCATTTGATTTTTAACCTTGATATTACGGTTAATAATCTCCTTGATGTTTTTTTCATCTATTTTATAGGCTATGGACATCTGGTTTCTGTAATACACTTATATGTTGTTGACTTCTCCCTGATTACTTTCAGTTTTATCCATATCTTTGCAATGATTATTTAATAATGATTGTAGTTGTTTGTCAATCATGCTGTTTGAGAAACCGTTGTTCAAAAGTGTTTGTTTTAGCCGTGCTGTCTCCTGGTGGAAAGGTCCCCACGTAGAGCAGCATTTATAAGCTCAGCGGATGTATGAGCCGATTACACTTAATTTATACCTCTCAGGGCATTCACTCTCCGCATTGAGGCATCTTCCCATGTCCGTACTTTTTCTATGTACTTTAGGGATGTAGTTACCATTGATGTTTTGAACATCAACGTCCAAGAAAGTGAGTTTATTGCCCGTGCTCAATTTATAAGTGAATTTTAACACGGAGTTCTCCTCAAATTGCTACTTGATGTTTATCAGATGTTCTTCGTTTTGGACGTTTATGTAGATGTCATCTACGTATCGGCAATATGTGTGTGGCTTATTTTCCATGATGTCCAATAATCTCGATTCAAGTTGACCCATATAATAGTTGGCAAACGTCGGCCCTTAGAGTGACTCCATAGCCACTCCATTTTGTCTTCAACAAAATTTGCATATATATATATATATATATATATATATATATATATATATATATATATATATATATATATATATATATATATATATACATATATATATATATATATATATATATATATATATATATATATATATATATACTAGCAGAAAAAGCTTATTTTCCCCGAAAAAATATGTGTTCGGAAATATAGTAAGACTTTTTAGCCCGGGCATAAAAAAAATCATGTAATTAAATCGAGATCATCATTGTTGGAAATTCTTATATTGTAGCATAAAAATATCTTTAAATCCTGATTATTAGAGAGATAAAATGAGAGAGATGGACTAGGAGAGGAAAAATGGTTAGGGAACATATGGACAACTAAAGAGAAAGGAATGGGGAGAGGTGAGACGATGGGGATAGGGGAAAGAGTAGATGAGTTGATAGGAAGGTAGTGGAAAATGGAGGTGAGGGGGGAAGTGATGATCACATTCGTTTTGAAATATCAGAGAGGCCTAAAGCCAACAGCCCGAAAGGCTGATAGCGAGCGCAGTAAAGCGATGGATTGTATATATATATATATATATATATATATATATATATATATATATATATATATATATATATATATATATATATATATATATATATATATATATATATATATATATCATGAACTGTTGAGATGCTTCCAAATCAGAGTTTCATTAGGAAGGTGAAAACCAAGCACGCTATTGATAAAAGCATCCCGATTTGTCTGGGGTTGAACGTTTCGAGGTCCTAACCTCATCATCGGCATTAAGAAACTAAGATAGTAAAGGGTTAAAATTTCTAGTTTTCCCAAAATACTAATATTGAATAGTGCAATTTAGGATAAGCAGCTTAATACAAGACTAAAAATTTGAATTATTCATGATACAATATAAAGATTGGAAACAGTTTGATTTATATTTAAACCAGGCAATAGTTTCACCACACCCCCTTGTACTTCGCTACTAAGATTAAAATTTAAAATCGAAAAAAAAAACAGCCATAGCTAAATTTTTCTAATTTTTCCTAACTTCGCCAATTATAATAATTTTAAAAAGAAACTCTAAACTAAATTTTACCCCTTTCAAAATATCACGTACCTAAAATATAGAGTTATAGAAGAAGAAGATATATAAAAATAAATTTTCTGAACTTCACCATTTGTAATTCTTTGGGTTTTAAAAAATTCACAAAATTTCGATACTTATATTTATTTCTGAACTTCACCATTTTGTTTTTTGAAATTATAAAAGAATTATTAGAAATAACTTTGATAAAAAAACATAACTAAGATGAAATTATTATTCAAATACTCAAAAAAATCCCCTTCTTAAATTATAGAGTTATTGATGATTAGGTTTAAGTTTTAGAATGTAAAGTGATTCTAATATTCTTAGTTCGTTGAGATTGATGTTATGACTAAGTATTTTCAAATTCTCCAAAATAATTTCAGACTTGATTACTTTGATGTGATCTCGTATGGGCGAAGGGTCTGGTTTGTTTAGAATAAACCCCGTGCGGGTCGACCTTCCTCGATGCTGCTCGATTTGACAATGGATTGACCTAATGGTCGGACCAATATAAGATGAATCGCAGAGGAGCGGCAAAGGAATGGAATTCGGCCCTTATAGATGAAATAGGATCCAATATTGTGCCATTTGGGAAATGCAGGGGGGATAGTTCTGAATAGAGTTGAGGAACTCCCGGAGACTTTTTTAGCGGATTTAGGAATTCTTAATTCTTACTATTGCCCTGATCTAACAGTATTTATTTATATATATATATATATATATATATATATATATATATATATATATATATATATATATATATATATATATATATATATATATATATATATATATATATATACATATATATATATATATATATATATATATATATATATATATATATTAATTGAAAATTACATGAAACGTGATGATATATAATAGATTTATTTAAACCCCCAAAGAAATGAAAACTGATGTTACAACCTGGATGGGGGAGGGAAGATATAAAGAGAGAGATAGAGGGAAAAGGGGAAATAGTGGTGGTGGAACGGGGGGAAGGGGGAAGGTTAGAACGGGATTTTTTATTCCTATAAATGGACAAAGCTCTTCATCAAGCTCCTGGTTGTAGCTTGATGAATCGACTATTAGCTACAACATAACCTTCTTAACCGCATAATTAGGATTTCACAATCGCAAATAATTACAAAGCTGGTATATATGTGGTAGATCAGTTTGTTACTTTAAGTGGTTTTCTATTCCGAGATATTCTCGAGCATCCCTTTCCCCAATTAATTAGAGCAAAGGAAGAGTCAAGTCTGCCCAGGTATCAAACCGCGCTGCCTATTTTAGTCTCTTTATTTTAAGACATTTATTGATAAGTTGACCTCAAACTCCTGCCATCCAGATACTTATTTACTCTTGAAAGAGCGGTTTGTTGGAGGACAGAGGGTCCTTCGCTTTCAATCGAACTTTAGGTTAAACTCTCACCCTGGCCCACCAATCCCAACTTTACACTTGCCAGCACTCCATATAGTCAGAACTTTACCTGACCTCCCTGCGGAGGACATATTAGATCACTTTCCCCGCAATGGCTCGCTGATCTCCACATATTTCTGCATAGGATTGGTATGGTGACGGTTCACCCTCCCCGGTCCTCCTTGTTTTCAAATCCCTGTTTGAACCCCCACACATTTTTTATCCTCCCATACGTACTATCTTTCACTTTTTGCTTCAAATGCAACCCATTCGGCCAGGTCATCTTAGGCTACCAAAAGCCATCGGTTTTGTGCCAAATTTGCGGATACATTTCTTACTCTCCCTATCGAATGGCTGCAGCTCCAAATTACCCCGGAAAACTTCTCGCATTCTCACTTGCGGTCCTTTCCTCTGTGGTTAGAGGACACGGGACCAAGTCGCTATTGCCCTCTCCCTCCTTACTTATTTTACACCGCAGTCCCATTCCACCTTGTCCACCACATCTCATCCAACCTTCCGGTAGCGCCCTATTGTACGGCTCCATTCGCTACCTCACCTCTCCCTGTCTCCAATTCCGTTTGGTCTCTTTCCGCTTGGCGCGAACCGCTCTTATCTTCCATCGAAAGTCTCATCCTCTTAGAAAGTTCCGCGCTTCCTTCCTCTATTAACTTCTAATTATTTTCAATCTTATATTTTTCATTTTCTTCTACTTGTCTCCCTTCTAGCCGGCAGCTGGGTAAACACGTTCTTTTCACTCTGGCTAAATTACAAAAAAGAAGGCGAAATAGTTAGAACCATCGAAGGCAGATATTTTCGAACCAGGTTTTAATATTTCCCCATCACCATCGTTGCATATTTAATGGCAGAAGAATACCTAAGCATTATTCCTACGCAATTCATTTGGTTAATTTCGCTATCAAGACGTTTTTATCCATGATTAATTCTTCATAAAAGTTTTCGGGACAATCTTATTTATCGAGGAGCTATCTGTCCTTCCTCTATAGATATATGAGAAAAACATGATAATGATAAATGAACTAAAAGATATCCTTACCAGAATATGAAATAAATAATTTTTTAGAAGTAAGTATTAAGAGATTATAAAGTATTTTTGCATAAAATAGTCTGCCAATGGGACTTAATTTCATGAACTTATAAATTTATTTTAGCTCTCTATTCATTAATGCCTTTTTTAAGTGTTTACCTTTTAGTTTCTTTAAACTTTATATTTGCAATTGCATTTTTATTCTATCTTGCTTGAAAATATAGTACACATAACAGTAGTTAGTATAATTAAAGTAGAGCTATATCAAGTATTACATATTTGATTTAGAAATTCGAAATAAGTAATATACAATCTTGGCCAAAATTATTGACAGTACCAAATTTAGTTTTCTAAACATTCAAATAATACCCCCGCAACAAAAATGTCACCAAAATGTCCCCAAAGGCCAACCAACCAACGATAGCTCCATACATATTTTGGGCGGTAATTCTTGAGTGACGTCAAGCACAAAAAACGAAGTTTCCTTGACACGCATGTGTCGATGGCCTAGAAACTCATTTGATTTTAATCCGGCCTCTGTGTCACTCCTAAAGTTGGGCACAGTTAATTCGTTAATGAGTTTTCTTTTCTCATTTTTTTTGTCCCCTATAATTTTTGCAATCTTTAGCAAATTGGGGAAATTTTGGTCGTTTAGAAGTGGTTTTATAAAAGGTTTTCTGGATTGTTTTATAATAATAATTAACGGTAAAGCTTTATCGTTAACTTCAGTTTGATTTTTAACGGATTAACAATTAACTGTACCCACTTCTGCTCCTTTCCCCTAGAGCCTTGTGGTAAACCGCGCAAGCTTGACCGATATTAAGCAAAGAATGGAGTTTTTGCACAGGATTTGCTACTGAAGGTGATTTTTAGCCAACACGATTCCATAAGCCCCGCGCCTTCATCTTTTTACCGGTAGGGGGGTGGGGGTGGAGAGGGAGAAAACTCATATTTTTACATATTTTCAGCTGCGATAAAACATTTATGAAGCACAAAATTTCCCCCTACTCAAACCTTTGCTCATGACCGCAATTATGTTTGAATCCGCACAGTTATGTGAGACAAACGGGAAGGCGAATGATAATTATAATCCTCATTTTTGTATATCGCTTTTCAAGGGCCTGGAACTTCACAGAGCGCTGTCTACCAAATAAGGAAAAGTTTGAGAGAAAGGGTGGGTTTTCTGAGCACCCTTAAGGCCACTAAAGGGAAGGGGTAAATAATACCAAGAAAGATCATTTGACATATTAGAAACCATAAAATCGAGAGCACGCTCGCCCATGCTTGGCTTTCGGGTGCGGGTACAGCTTCAGGGGCGAGGGCCGGTAGGAGAGTGCCGTTGGATTTATACCTTGTGGGTATAGAGGAAGATTTAAAGGCGCTTAAGGGAAGGATGGGTAGCTAGTGAGGTTCAAGGTCATCGATGGAGAACATGGACTGCAAAATTTTGAACATATTGAAGGGGTCGAAGTGTGGCAGAATGAGATTTAGCGAAAAGGGGACTGGAGTAGTCTAGCAAAGAACACTGAGTGGTGATTTAGACACCATTTCAGTCAAAGTGAATGCGACTACGGCTGAAATGACGGAAGGGATAATTTTGATTGGATTGAGCAAACAGAGTGCTTTCAAGTCTGACATAGCGGTAGCAACGGTTAAGAGAGGTGAGTCTTTAATTGTGTAAGGAGTGAAATAATAATGCAATAATTTGATCTGAAAATGTGACATCGAGGTATGAATGAATTAGACTTTTTCAAAGATAAAACAGAATATGTAATTAAAAAGATCTTTCTGTTCTTAGACAAAGTGTTGTTACATATAAGATACTCTGAGGCGATTGGTAAATGACTGTGCTGTGTATTTGCTTATAAGAAGCCACCGAGGTTGTCTATTAATTTTTATCAGTATCCCTCTGCTGAAGAGTAAGTATGACTAAAAAGTAACCTGTTGAAAATAATTCATGACAAATCATTTCAATATGCATGCAAGAATTATGATATTAAATGCTTATAAATACTTATTAATTACGTACGGACGCGAGTCATGAACTCTAGCTACAAAAAACAAGAGGTTAGAGGATGTAGAGTTGTGTTACCTCAAGAGAATGTTGCAGATCCCATGTAGGGTACGACTGATAAATCAGTAAATACCCAGGAGCGCTCACATACAGAGAAAATATCTCTGATCAAATCTTTACGTTGACGATCTAATCAACACCTAAATTCTAGCATCAAAATTGAAGGACAAAGTTCAAGCGCGCATTAAAGACTTGTATATAGAGAGAGCATACTAAAGGACATCGAAAGGATGCTGAGAAGATATAGAGTTGTGCTACCTAAGAAGAATGAGGATATCTCATTTAGGGCACCAATGATAAATCAGAAAATATTAAGGAGTGTTTACATATCAAGATCTCTGATCGAAGCTCTTCATCGACGATCTAATCAACACCTAATACTAAATGCTAACGGAAAAATTGATCGAAGAAGTTCCAGAGAGCATCAAAGACTTAAATAGATAGGGCTTAATATTGGAAATGGAAGGGAACTAGATACCCTCGCAGTTCATACAAGTGCCACAGAAAAGTTAGAGGTGGAAAGTCATGAACTTTAATGACAATGACATGTCACTTTGGTAAAGTAAAAGCCAGTGATTTAATTACCTAACATCATTTTTCTCAGAATAACTTCACACAGATAAAGTTACTGAGTTATGTCAAAAGTATTGTGAAAAAATAATTGTAAATTTCCCAAGTGTTTTAAGCTGAATCGAGTCATTAACTCGGTTTTGTTTTGAACTGTTTAAAAGCATCCCCTTGTAGGGCAATTAGTTACGTCCTGATCTTAATTATTACCAGAAAGAGCTTTGCTAATTTTCTATGTATCGAAGACTTCCAAATATTCATCTCCAGTAAATAGGAAACTAGTAGTTTCCAAATATTCAACTTATAATAGCAAAGACTAATAGAAAATGGACTTTTTTAATAATATATAAAACCTTCTCGTAAAAACAAAAATAAAATACTGTGGTTTTCTAAGAAAAATCTTAAAAATATATTACCTTTAAAAACGAAACTGAGAAATGCTCCTTTTCTTAAAATAAAATTTCATGACAAAGAGCATTTAAGTCTCTCAGCTGCCATTCTTGAACGATTTGATATAAATACGAGTAAGCCAGATATATGTTGTAGGTGTTGTTAATTGCTCCAATGGAGCAGAGGACATTTGCTTCCTCTAACTGATATGGAGATTAAGGGAGAAAGCTCTTGATTTTACATCCTGTGTTGTTGCCCCCATCAACAATTACAATTAAGTGTGGCCTCGTCTTTTGAGACAGTCCTTAGGGAACAGGTCAGAATAGAAATCTAGAGGCTTGAGAAGGCCTCCTGTCACTGGTGGTTGAAAGAACCGCATTGGCTTTCTTTAAGAGGAGACTGATAAAGTATATCGATATAAATGGATAGATAGATATTACCTTGTTTTATCCAGTGTGATGGAGGTAAAATTAAATATATCACATTACCCTTGGATCATATTTTGTGAAGATGAAGTCTTACTTGACATATCCAGGGCCTTCAGAACTTTGATCGTACATCTTTTCTCCTATCAAGGAATATAGATAAATTCTCGCTTTTTGCGGTTAATTTTCTAACAAAATAAATACTGTGGCAATGGCAATTGTAAGCGTAATTAAACACTGAATGAAATGCAAGTTAGTAACCACATTTATTAGAGAAAGAGGAATAATGAGATGACTGCTGGCAAACAAAATAGAAAAGCGCAAGCGAGAAGAAGTTAATCACTATACCCATAACGTTATTGCTTTTTTTGTTACGTAGGCTTAAGAATTTATTAATTAATACGTATCGTATAATTGTATTTGTTGTTTTAGAGCACCAGTCTGATTCTATTAATTATGATAGACAACAATACTTCAATATTGGCTGAGTGGAATTTTTAATTACCTTATTATTGAGGGAGGGTCACAGCGTTTAATCCGTTTTAAGGAGAGAGCATAATTGTATTTGTTGTTTTAAGGAAGAGCCTGTCAAACACGTAAGGATTTAGCGAAATGCCCAGGGATTATCCAACAATAAATATATATTTTAAATTTATCAATTAAGTAAAAAAAAAACAGTAAAAATATTTATATTCACCTAATAAGTTTAACGAGGTTACCATACTTAAAACTGAGCCTATTACAGAATCTATTCATGTCCAAATAAAAAAATAGGCTCCACGTCAACAAACCAATTGCCGATTAGGCATTTTATAGTGACCCCTTTTAGATTAGCTTTATACTTCAAATTAAATTTCACTTTTCTAACTGTAAATATGACGGGGTTCACTAACAATTGTTTCTACTTCAGGTAATTTGAGTACCGTAATAAACTCATATTAAAGCAATAAGAATATAAATGGTCATTCTAACTTACATGAAAGAAAGGATCAGGGGTTGCCGGATGTCACTAGATGGCTTTTCTCGCGCTTCGTTGTGTTGGAGCGGCGGATTGTAGATTTTACTCGAGATGGGAGGAAGGTAGGGAAATCTGAGGTCTAATTCTTCGGTTCTACATAAAAACGCGGAGGGAGGAGTTGTACTCTCTGGCTCACGGAGTGTTCTTCTGGATGCTCTTGAAGCCTATTTGTATCCTAGTCTTTAACACTGGGTGCCCAACTGGTTTTGGGGTATACGAGGTGATTTCTACCGTACTTAACAAATGGAACCTCGTTGGGGATTAGTTCTTCTCCTCTCACTCTTACGGAGCTTGCGCTGGGAGAGTCACTCGAGAGTGAGCGGGTTTTCTTTTCTCCAGTCAGACTTCTTCTAAGTCTGTAAAGGATTTTTGGGTATGGCACCGGTACAAAACGTGACGTTTAAAAGTTAGTTCAAAATTGTGCGAAGGACCGATCTTCTCAAACTGGTCCTCTATCGTCTCACCGAATAATAATCCTTTGGTTATTTCGAAATTGGGCGAAGGACCGATCTTCTCGAACTGGTCCTCTATCGTCTCTAACCGAATAATCTTCTTCTTTTGCTGCCGAAATTCCTGGTTTGGCACTAGGAATGGTAATCCAGTCAGACTTCTTCTAAGTCTGTAAAGGATAGTTCGGTCTGATACCGATACAAAACGTGATGTTTTTCTATCTTAATTCGACACTGGGTGAAGGATCGATCTCCTCGATCTGATCCTCTATCGTTTCTCCTCGAATAATCTTCTTCTTTTTCCTTCAGCGACTTATTTATAGGTTGGCGACCGCCCCATCTAAGGGGGAAGGGGCGAGGCTGCAGAGGGAGGAGCGAGGGGTAAGGAGGATGGCTCTGCGGTGCCCAAGTAGGCTTGTTAATTAGAGGCACCACCAACCGTCACCATCCTTGGTGTTCCTTTTGACTGGCACCGCTTTGTGTTGTGATTTAACCACGGGCCTCCGGATCTCGTAGGTAATTGGATCCTTTGAGCGCTGCGTAATGGCCTTTGGTGGTCACCTTAGCACAGCGGCTCGCTCCGACTACCTATGCGGCGGGGAGATCAAAAAGGGTAGGCCGTATGACTGTTATTCCGCCGACTAACGTTCCCACGACTCTCCTCATGCGGCCTGATTCTCTTGCTTTCTCCGCAGGGGAGGACTTTACCGTATATGTCCGCCTGGCACTCCGGGAAGCTTTATGTTGTAATTCATCTACAATACGTAATGATAAAACCGGTTCGATCTCAATTTTAGCTTTATATTTAAATTTGTAAACTCGATTTGAAACCATTTTCTATAACCGGTTTTCAACACTCGTTCAAAGCTTGAACTATTCTTCTATATTTTTCGCGAATATCCGATTTCATGTCTTTAGAAAAAAAATAAAGTGTAAATAATAAATTCATGTCAAGTTCGTTTATATATCTATTTAGAAATAAGGCCCGAAAAAATCATTCTGAGTAACGCCGCTGGTGACCGATCCCAATGAATAACTATTTTGATTGAAAACTCTATCGTTTTTCAGCCACTTTTCCATCTATTTTAGTACGTTTCCCCCTATTCTGTTCACCTTTAGCTTTATTAATCCTTTTTGCAATGCAGGTAAACTACACTTTCAGCTTTATCTTGTTCAAACTTTGTGATCAATTTGTAACAAATTCAAGCAAATTAGATAAGCATGAGTGTTCCGCCAGAGGCACGCTGCGTATCATTTATTAATTTATTTACGTCCAGCTCTTCCATATTTCTATCTCTAGCAATGTATTTTAAAGGATTACCAGCGAATGAAGTTAGGCGATTAGCCGAAAATTTCCAGGGTCAGTTTATGAGTTATTTATTTTTAAATTGCTTTTTATTTTTTTTTACCTCCTTAAAAACTATTGCCTGAATAATAGACTTTTTGAAATTTGTACAAAAGGGTTTTAAGAGTTGTCTTACTAAGTTTTGGCGTTTTTTTATGAATATTGCTACACCCTCAATGAGGCTCATGAAATCGCATAAAAGTTAACCGAATTATTTAGATGTTCATGGTGGACAGAAATTATTGTTGTATAACTCAGTTGTATAATGGGGATAAAAAGGAGTATCTATCGCTCTATAATATCATGTATCACGATTTTTGCCCAGAGTTTAACGGATACTTTGATAAGTTAGTAAATTGGCAATCTTTGAATGTTATTGGTTGCACTTTTTATGAGTTAAACAACTTGAAAATAAACCTTTTAATGAACTGGAGTGCACACTATATAGCTCTTATTCATTCGTTTCCTAGTCCAGCTACCTTTCTCACAGAACAAAATCCTTTTCAAATCGCCTGTGGGGAATGCTCTTCCTCTCAATCGTTCCTTATCCTAACTGTTCCTTAAAAGTCACATCATGTGTTCCCCCATTACAATTTGTAGTTTTATCAGCACTAAACCCTTGCCCCCCCCACATCTATATCAAACCACTTACCTCCCTCCCATTTTTTTAACTGAATGCTTTTCTTTATTTTTAAATGAAATCTCTTCTTTCACCATCTAAAAGTTTACTTTCCATTCAATGAATTCTGTGACCCTAACTTAATATTCCCCTATTCACACCGACAAATGGTTTCTAAGATCCATAGACCCAGCATGCATCTTACGGCTCTTATCCTACGCCTCTAGTCCCAGTCTGGGTGATCTTCCCGCACGTTACTTGTTCCGGTTGTCCTGGTACCGGGACGAGCGGAGTTGCTACCACTTCTCCTTTGTACTCGGGACGTGTTGATGCACATAAACTTTTATTTGAGTGTCTTGGGCGTTGGTCACATGATCTTGCGCCGAAGAAAGGCTCGCCTTTCCCTGTCACCGGAGCATGTTTCCTTTATCTTCTTCCCTTTTTCTGTTTATTATTTTTTGCGTTTTTTTGTTTGGTTTCCTATGTTTTTTTTTGTGAATTATAATTGCTGCGACTTATGCTTTTGGTGAGAGTCGCCAGAGGGGCGATATTAAAAAAAAATCCCGCGTCTTTATTAGTCAGTTGTCTTTATGCCCCAACCTATACTATTACGATCACTAAACCCATTTTTCTGAACCCACCCCTCAATTGACCTCATTTCCTTCTACTTTTTTCGCATTCGTCCTTCCCTTTCTCCATTTCCTCGGTTAATTTGTTTTCTCTACTGAGAATTGTAGGTGGGCTGCATATTAAAGCTTTCTATCATCTATTTGACCACTCTATCAAAAAGTTTATCGTTGCTTCAATCACATTAGCAAGAGGAATGTTACAGAATTTGGTCACCTTTTAAATAAAGCCTAAAATTCGGCGGCTTCGCTTCCTTTTTATTTACACTAATTACCTGTAACCATTCCTCCTTTATGTAAAAGATGTAATTAATGCAAGTCTAAACTATCGAACACTTTAAAACTATTAATGTCTCCATGTACTTACCAGGCAATCATGTATATTATATAAACGGTACTCACAAAACTCCGCGTAGTTTTTCTAGTATTATTAATCAACTTGGTTGCTCTACCGTTATTTATCGTGTGTTTTAACATCTATAACCATTTATGGAGTACAAATTTCCACACTTTATCCTCATAGTAGTTTGATTTATCGAGTTCTAAATGGCCTAAAATGATGTCTTTAATCTTGCGATCAAAGTAACTGAATATCGATCTTCACATTCGTTTGGTCTTTTTCACTATTCGAAGCATTGCCGGTCGCTTTCACTTTCAGATCTGATAAGATAACTCCTAGATCCTTTTCCCGCTAATATTTGCTTAAGTGGCATAATATTTATTGTGTACGATTAATTTACGTCGAATGCGCTGCATCATTCATTTATCAACATTGAAACCTTTTCATCACATCTTGGATACTACCGTCTCTTTAGCAAATCATTGTACAAAGCTGAACCCCTTTCTTCGCCATTTATTTTACCTTTAATCATCATAAAACTCCCTACTATTGCTGTTTTATCAAGATCAATTACTTAAATAGCAACGATCAAATGATCACAAACCCGATATTTGCTGCAGTCCAATCGTAGTAATGAAAGCTAAATTTTTTGATGTCTTATAATTTCAATTACCTCATATGTCATATAACTTTGGGAAATGCAAGTATATTTATTTATTATCTCTTGCGTTGGAATTTTATATCATGTTACTGTTAAATTGGCGTAAACTCATTAAACATGAGCTATTTTTTAAAAACGACTATGACTACAGTTGTGTAAGTAATATTTTACAGGTTCTTATCCTCTTTCTACGAATTAGTTTCTCATCTTTTTCAATATTTTCACGTTAATTACATATAAGGTCCATAGTTTGATTCTTGAGTTTTACAGCCATCTTATAAAAAGAGTTTAAAAAATATTATAGATGCCTTGTTTACTGTTTTTAGCTATATATTTTAACAGTTCTTTTTAGTTCTTACCATTTTTTACTATTTTTATGATTCAGTTTCAAATATATAATTTTTTTTATTGAAATATTGTTTTAACGTTCTATGATCGTTTCTTCGCTTCGCTTTTGAGTTAAACCATTGCCATTTTAGCTACTCGTGTTTACAAATCTTTTGTCTATTATGTCTATTATGGGTTTTTTTTTTGTAAATGTTTAAGTCGCTATTAATGAATCGTGTTATAATTACTGTCAACATTTTCTGCCTATATTTATCGCAATCATTCCTTTAGAATCATTATACACAAATGGTTAAACCCAATAATAAATTAATTTTGTGATCAAAGCTATTATAAAATTGAAATATATTAAATTGTATATAAAAATGATTTGCCATCTGGTTTTGTGATAAAATAATTGTACTAAACTTCACGATTCGCTTGTTTGGAGAATAGACATATGGCCAAATCAGAAAAATAAAAATCATGAACTATAATTTAGATGTTTCTAGTTATAATAATGAGTTCATGAGAACGCTATTCATCTATATATTATGTTTGATTTGGAGTTTGTAGCGAACTTTAAAATTATCCAATAATTTCAAAGTTTAATTGGATATAGCATTAATACTTGAAATTTCGGTTTCCTGCTTCAAATTGTAAATTTATACTTTGAAATGAGATTCGGTGACATATGGGATAGTGTAAGAGGCTTCAAATTTACCTTACTCTAAATGATTTTTAATAATTTAAGAATTAATTTAATAAGTTCAATTATTTTTATTAGTTTTGGCTTCCAAACACAAAGCAAAGAAATTGGATAAACAAAATATCATTGAAATTTTTTTTTCATCATTTTAAAATCTTAAAATAAAATATTGGAATACGATAATGAATTAATTATTAGTGTTCTTCCTTTGAGTTGCCTTGGACGATGGTGGCATCTTTCTCGTGTGTGTAGCTCCACCTTACAAGAGGTACTGCTTCTGGTCCTCATTTTGGGTGAAGTGTTGTCATAACGTTGGATAAGAGCAACACTTCCCTCGGCAGCGTCACTGATGTCCTTCATCTTTAAGGCACGTTCTCGGTTCTCGTTCCTCGGTAATGGTCACCATTATTCCATACTTTGTGGATCATTCTAAAGATATTGGCTCGCCTCTTCCTAACCATTAAGCTTTAAGGCACCAATGAGTGACAGTGTCCTCTGTGACGCATGGTGCCACATCAATGGCACGTGAACAGTTATTCACAGGGGCAGCTTTAATGTTGGGGGCGTTAAAATTTTTCAACCATTTTGCTTTTAGGATCGGCGTTAATCCTCTTATTGAAGATGGCATCTCCAATAAGGTGTATTGAGAAGTCTCATAGATGACAGCTTTAAGCTCTCATCGTCGCTTCTCCATATAGTCTGTGGGGTTGCTTCTTTACAAGATGCAACATTTTAAGCTGATTGAGAATAGTTTGTGCCCACATCATAGAGACACTTGATGTGAATCAGACAGACAAATAGAGACAATTGATTCATATTTCTTTCCTCCTGTTGCTTGAACTTGAATTGATGTTGAAAGAGGTAGATTTTGAGCCCATAAATCCATTTTGCTATTTATCTCATCTGTTACTTACAGCTCGGAGTTTATTTGAAGATGTGACCATTAGCCCCCCCCCCCACCCCCTCAGGAAGTGAAAGGACAGTCGAATGAACTCCTTGTATTTGTGATGAGGTCAGCTTGCCTCAAGGGAAATAGTAAGCATGCATCATTTTTTCTTATTTCTTGAAGTTGAAGGTCATCAAACAATTTTTTGATGCTGAAATAAAAGGTTCTTTGTAAGAAAGATGGCTTAAATCGCTTAAAGCGGCTTGTTTCAGGAATTCGTGTTAGTCCAAAGATTAAGGCAAAGACAAGCAAAAATCATTTCAAGTACATGATGCTGACATACTATCCAAATGAGCTCAAAACTAAG
Source organism: Ceratothoa steindachneri (assembly GCA_963969495.1). Classification (NCBI taxonomy): domain Eukaryota; kingdom Metazoa; phylum Arthropoda; class Malacostraca; order Isopoda; family Cymothoidae; genus Ceratothoa; species Ceratothoa steindachneri. The sequence continues at coordinate 157,201,614 of OZ018317.1, read as the reverse complement.
TACTTCTTCGATCGTGACTCAGGCTCCGCGGTGGAAACGTGCATCGTTGTATCACAAACCAGGCCTCTCATATTATGTTCTACAACCTTTAATTCCCTAGTTTTAAGGCATGCCCGGGCTTGCACTTTTCTAGTTTCTCACTTAATCTTTTGAGCTGCAAACTTGTCCATTGAATGTCACAATAATTTTTAGCCAATCTAAATCCTCTTCACATTGAAAATCAAAGAGAAGCTTTCCTTCCCAATATAGAAGGACTGGGTCCTCCGGGGAGAATAAGTTAATGCCTCGTTTGGAAGCCCTTTCTTGCTTGTGTTGTTTTTAGTAACGAATGAGCACCGAGCGCAAACCAACCCAAACAGGTAATTTCCCAAGGCTTGTACTACAACTCCACTTACAAAAGCAGCTTTCTTGTCGGAAGAATTGCTATGATTCATTGCCCCAAATGACCACTGGCAACTTAAAACTTATTAGCTTTAACATTTTTGAGACGCTTGATAGCAAAGCTCTAAGCAAGGAAGAACTTGGTTTATATTTCTCTTCGTCTTCCGAATGGGAGAATGAAGATAAGGAAACATTTGCTAGTGATTTTTGTTTATCTTTTTTTTTCATTTGCGTAATACTTTGTCCCTGTCTTATTATTTCTAATATTGATAGTTTTCTTTCTTCTCGTGTAGTTGTTTCCTTATCAACGTCTATTATGCTACAATATTTGACATTTTTCTTCTGCAAGCATAAGACTTCAGCATCCGTTTTTTTCACACTTGTACTCATGGGATCACATGTTGAGATGTCGAAAGGTTCAAGGATATCAGCATTGAACATGTCTTTGTTCATTCTGTCACCCTTGCGCTGCCTGGTTCTATTCTTTTTGAGTTTTTGAGTGTTCAGTAGCGTTCAAAAACGTTCGAAAGATTCCGTACGATGAAGTAAATGCGTTGAGTTGTGATAAGAGCCTAGTTCCAGACAGTCAGCACCTCTTGACATGGTTAAAGATGTCAGAGATGGTTATCCTTCCTCTAATGTTGTAGTACCGCAACAACGTCAAAGTATGCAGGGATCTGCAATGTTGATAACTTTCCAGTTGTCTTTCCTAGAAGCCATACTTCTGCATTTGATCTAGCTGCAGTCATAGCTATTAGATCTAGAAACAAAATCTGCTGACAAAAAGTCGCCTGCTCTCTCTTATCATGATTTTTGACCTTACGACCTTCAAAACTTTAAAAAGTTCCCGGGCTAAACTTGGGAGGACTTTGGCAATTATGTCCTTCGAAATAGAATGTAAAACAACACAAAGGTTTCCAATTTTGTTAGAATCGGCCGAATAGTTACAATGTTATTACCCCCCCCGATAAAGCAAAACTAGGACCGACCGATCTACCGACATAGTGAGATATAGAGTCGCCCGTGAATAGACTCGCACGCGACTAAAATTGCTAGTATATTGACATAAAAATATATTAGAGTGACCTTTAAATATTCAAATATCTAGTCTAAATTCTGCACACAATATATACCCATTAAATAGACAACAAGGTCTGCTGACCAAAAAGTCGCGTGCCCTCACGTATTCTGATTTATGACTTTACGACCTTCAAATCTTTAAAATAGTTCCCGGTGTAACCATGGGAGTACCTTGGTATAGCCACATACCTTAGCATAGCATATTCTAGTATAGCCTAAAAAAAGCCTAGCCTAAACTTGCCTAGTTTAGCATAGCATATCTTAGCCAATCATAGCATAGTATTACCTACTCTGTTTTAGCTTAGTATAGCTAAGTTTAGCCTAAAATATAATAGCCTAGCTGTGCCGGGCCTAAGCTAGCCTAGTATAACCTAGCATAGTATAGCCTACTTTATCCTACCTTAGCTTAGTATAGCCTAGCCTAGCTTAGTAGACTCTAGTCTAACTTAGCATATTATAGTATAGCCTAGCAATGCTTAGCCTAGTATAGCCTTGCCTAGCGCAGCAATGCTTAGTGTAGCCTAGCTTAGTATAGCCTAGCCAAGACTAACAATGTATGGTTTAGCATTGCACGACAGAGCCTAGCCTAGCTTCGCATATAATAGCCTAGCCTAGTATAGTCAACCTAGAATAGGTTACTATAGCCTATCCAACATATCCTTGCATACGATAGGCTAGCCCAACATAGAATACTATAGGCTAGCTTGATATAGCCTATCCTAGCATAACCACACCTACCATAATATAACCAAGCGTATCATATTATAGCCAAATTAATATATCCTAGACTAGTATAGTGTATCATACCCTAGACTAGAATAACCTTACATAGCTTAGGTTATTATAGGCTTGGTTAGCTAGCCTATCGTACCCTAACATAGTATTACCTAGTATAGCCTAGCATAGCAGAGCATAGGCCTCCCTAGCCTAGTATAATCTAGCCTTGAGTTAATTATCTTAGACAAGTATAGCTTATACTATCATATTATACCCTAGTCAACATAGCTTAGTATTGTCTAGCCTAACATACTATATGATATCCTAACATAGCATTTTATAGACTAAATTAGCAGAGTAGCCTATCGTACCTAGTATAGCCTAGCATATCGGAACATAGCCCTCCCTAGCCTATTATAATTTACCCTACCCTAGCATAGTCTAGTATAGCCCTATCTAACCTAGTATAGCTTAACCTAGCCTAGCATAGTATAACCTCGCCTAGCATTAACTATCCTAGACAAGTATAGCCTATACTATCCTATCATAGCCTAATCAAGCATAGCTTAGTATTGTCTAGCCTAACATACTATATGATATCCTAGCATAGCATTTTGTAACCTAAATTAGCATAGTATATCTTATCCTTGTACATTATATCTTAGCATAGCTTATCATAGTATAGCCTAGCCTATAATAGCCAAGCAGAGTATAGCCTATTCTAGGCTTGCCTAGCAGAGTATAGCATATTATAGCCTACTCTAGTCTAGCAGAGCATCGGCCGAATAGTTATAATGTTATTTCCAAAACAAAATAATTCCAGGGCTAAGCTTAGGAGGACTTTGGCAATTATATTAGTCGAAAGAGAATGTAAAACAACTTAAGGTTTTCAAGTTTCATTAGAATCGGTCGAATAGTTATGATGTTATTACAAAAACAAAAAAAATAGCAAAACAAGGAGCGACCGATCGATCGACCGACATAGTGAGATGTAGAGTCGTTTGCGATTAGACTCGCACGCGACTAAAAACTACACTTGTGAAGAAAATCTCGCATAATTTTGAAATTTTACCGAATAGATTTGGACTACCTATTGAGGTACACAGTATCGGATCATTTGTTCGTATTGTCTCATGATAGATTACTTTTAATTTTAATGAGAATATCGATGTCCATTCATTTGGTATAGTATCCATCTGCAAGTAAGTGCAATCAACTTGTAAATATGGATCATCCCCCATCTACCTCTCTATCAGTTCTTGAATTAATTGGTTCCTTGTACTCGGGACGAGTTCGTGCACACAGACTTGTAGACTATTTGACTTTTTAGAGGAGGCTGAGCTCTTCCATTTTATTATACTCTCTTCGATATTGGTCTCATTTTCCAGCGCCGAGGGAAGGCCTGCCTCCCACCGACGATGGATTGTGCTTTCTTCTGCCTTTGTTTTGTTTTTTATTCGTTTTTTTTGTTCAGTTTGTTTTTTATGAATTTTAAATTAGGTTGATATTTTAATTGCGGAGACTTATGCCGTTGATGGGAATAGCCAGATAGGCGCTGTTAATAAAACAAGGTCTGCTGACCAAAGTTGCGTGCTCTCACTTATTCTGATTTATGACCTTATGTTATTGCCAAAACAAAATAATTCCTGGGCTAACCTTGGGAGGACCTTTGCAGTTATATCATTTGAAGAAAAATGTAAAACACCATGAGGGTTTCAAATTTCGTTAGAATCGGCTGAATAGTTACGTTGTTATTGCCAAATAATTCTTGAGTTAATTTTGGAAAGACATTAGCAATTATATCATTCGAAAGAGAATGTAAAACAACATAAGGGTTTCGAATTTCGTTAGAATCGACCGAATAGTTACGTTGTTATTGCCAAATAATTCCTGGACTAACTTGGGAGGACCTTGGCAATTATATCATTCAAAAGAGAATGTAAACAACCTAGGGTTTCAAATTTCGTTAGAATCGGCCGAATAGTTACGATGTTATTGCTAAATAATTCCCGGGTTAACCTTGGAAAGGCATTGGCAATTATATCATTCGAAAGAGAATGTAAAACAATATAAGAGTTTCAAATTTCGTTAGAATCGGCTGAATAGTTATAATCTTATTAACCCCCGCTTCCCCCCCCCCCAAAAAAAAAACGGTACTGATGGACTGACATAGTGAGATATAGAGTCGCACGTACCTAGACTCGCACGCGACTTTCGTCATCAGACCTTGTTCTCATATTCCCCAAATGAATCAGTCTCAATAAGAAGCGTAAATAGCCCAAATCCCTCCATTTTAATGTGATAATAAAATGCCATTTACAATAAAATCAATAAATTGAATGAACAACATTTTTAGTTGCGTGTGACCCTATATCTCTATATGACGGTCGGTCGGTCCCAGTTTTGCTTTTATTTTGTTTTGTTTTGGCAATAACATCGTAACTATTCAGCCGATTCTAACGAAGTTTGAAATCCTTTTGTTGTTTTACATTCTCTTTTGAATGCTCTAATTGCCAAGGTCCTCCCAAGGTTAGTCCGGGAATTATTAAACGAAAACTAACTATAGGTCGGATTGCCCACCTTGTTGGAAGGTTTGAAGGCCGTAGGGTCAAAAGTCAGAATAAATGAGAGCACTGGACTTGGGAGCTGGGAAGGAGGCGGTACGTACATGTGTACAGAGGCTAGTGAGTCTAGTATACATAGGCTAGTGAGTCCCACTACTACTTACCTCATTGTTTGAAAGTTGATTGAATTGAGATGTGGAAAAAGAGTTTCGACTCTTCAAAAAGTGGCAACGGGATGAAGGTGAAGCCGATTCTAATCTCCAAAGGTCTCTGGATATTTGACGAATTAAACTCTCTGCAGAAGGACCTGCAGATTGTCTAATCTTCAGAGGTCTCTAGATAATTAACGAATTAAACTCTTTGCAGAAGGACCTGCAGATTTTCTAATCTCCGGAGGTCTCTGAATAATTGACGAATTAAACTCTCTGCAGAAGGACCTGCAGATTGTCTAATCTCCAGAAGTCTCTGGATAATTGACGAATTAAACTCTCTGCAGGAGGACCTGCAGATTGTCTAATCTCCAGAGGTCTCATTATAATTAACGAATTAAACTCTGCAGATGGGCCTGTAGAATGTCCGATCTGTAGAAGGTTCTGGTTATTTGACGATTGAGGGTTCCTCTAAAAGAACATGCATAATGTCCAATCTGCAACGGTTCCGTATAATTGACAACTGAGGATTCCAGAAAAAAAACAGCAGAATGTCTACTATGAAAAGTCTTTTGATAATTGACGACTTAGACTCTCTGGAGAAGTATCTGCAGAATGTCCAATCTGCACAGGTTATGTAAAATTAAAGAGCCAGAATTCCCGAAGAAGAAGGTCTGCAGAATGTCCAATCAGCACAAGGTTGTGTTTAATTGACTACTAGGAATTCCCGCATAAGGACTTGCAAAATTTCCACGTTGCATAAATTTTGGATAATTGATGACTTCGACTTTCTTCAGAAGAACCCGCAGAATGTCCAATCGGAAGAATATTCTGGATAATTAACGACTTAGACTTCCCACCGAAGGACATGCAGAAGGTTCTAGATAATTGACGACTTAGACTTCCAGCAGAAGGTCATTCAGAATGTCAAATCCGCAGAAGTGTCAGGATAATTGACGACTTAGACTTCCCGCAGAAGGACCTGCAGAAGGTTCTGGATAATTGACGACTTAGACTTCCAGCAAAAGGTCATTCAAAATGTCCAATCCGCAGAAGTGTCGGGATAATTGATGACTTAGAGGACCTGCATAATATCCACTCTGCAGTAGGTTCTGGATAATAGACGATGAGTAGTAATGAAGAAGGGATTCCAGAAGGTTCTGGATAATATAAGACTTAGACTTTCTGCAGAAGGACCTGCATAATGTCCAATCTGTAGATGGTTATGGACAATTGACGACTTAAACTTTATGCAGAAGGACCTACATAAAGGTTCTGGATAATGATGACTTATACTTCCTGCATAAGTATCTGCCCAATTTCAAATCTAGAGAAGCTTCTGGATAATTGACGACTGAGAATTCATGCAGAACGACCTGCAGAATATCTATGTTCAGAATGTTCTGGAATTTTGACGACTTAATCTTCCTAACGAATTATCTGCATAATGTTCTGCCTAATTGACGACTTAGATTTCCTGCAGAAGGACCTGAAGAATGCCCAATATGCAGAAGGTTCTCGATAATTGACGATTGACACTTCATGCAGAGGGACATGAAGAATGTCCAATACTTAAAAGGTTCTGAATAATTATCTGCAGAAAGTTCTAGATAATTGACGATTTAGCATTCCAGCATAAGGACCTGCAGAATGTTCTGGATAATTAGCGACTGAGAATTCTCGCAGAAAGACCTGCAGATTACCCAATCTCCAGAATTTCTTCATAATTGACAACTTAGACTTCCTGCTTAAGGATCTGCAGAATTTCTGCTCTGTAGAATCTTCTGTTTAATTGACGAATGAGAGTTCCTGCAGGACATGCGTAATGTCCAATCTGCAGACGGTTCTGTATAATTAACGACAGAAAATTCCCGCAGAAGGATCTGCAGCATAGCCACTCTGCAAAAGGTTTTAATAATTTACGACTAAGATTTCCTGCAGAACATTCTCTATAATTAACGACAAAGAATTCCCGCATATGGATCTGCAGAAGGTTCTGGATAATTGACCACTGAGAATTCCAGCGGAAGGACCTTGCAGAATGTCCAATCAGCAGCCGGTTCTGGATAATTGACGACTTAGACTGCCCCAAAAGGACCTGCAGGATGTCCAATCTGCAGAATGTTCTGGATATTTGACGACTATGAATTCCCGCAGAAAGTTCTGCAGAATCTCCAATCTTCAGAAATTTCTGTATAATTGAAGTCTTAGAATTCCCGCAGAAGGACCTTGCAGAATGTCCAATCAGCAGACGGTTCTTGATAATGACGACTTAGACTACCCCAAAAGGACCTGCAGGATGCCTAATCTGCAGAAGCTTCTGGATAATTAACGACGTAGACTTTCTGCAAGATTTTCTGGATAATTGACGACTTAGACACCCTGCAGAATGTACAATCTGCAGAAGGTTATGCTAATTCACGACTTAGACTTCCTGCTAAATGTCCACTCTGCATAAGGTTCGGGATAATTGACGACTTAGACTTCCTGCAGTAGGATCTGCAGAATGTCAAATCTCCATATGGTTTTGGATAATTAACGACTTAGACTTTCTGAAGAAGGACCAGCAGAATCTCCAATGAGAAGAAGGTTTGGGATAATTGACGACTGAGAAATTCACCAGAAGGACCTGCAGAATGTCCAATCTTCAGAAGCTTCTGTAGAAATGACGACTGAGAATTCCCACAGAAGGATCTGCAGAAGGTTCTGGATAATTATAACTTAGACTTCCTGCAAAAGGACCTTCAGGATGTCCAGCCTGCAGAACGTTCTGGATAATTGACGACTTAGACTCCCCAGAGAAGGACCTGAGAATGTCCAATCTGCAGAAGGTTCTGGATAATTGACGACTTAGAATTCCTACAGAAAGACATTCAGAATGTCCAATCTGCAGAAGTGTCTGAATAATTGACGACTTAGATTTCCTGCCGAAGGACCTGCATAATTTCCACTCTGCAGAATGTCTGGATAATTGGCGATTGATACTTCGTGCAGAAGGACCTGCAGTAGGTGTTGGATAATTGATGACTTTGACTTCCTGCAGGATTTCCAATCTGCAGAAGGTACTGGATACTTGACGACCTAGCCTTCCTGTAGAAGGACTTGTAGAATGTCCAATCTGCATAAGGTTCTGGATAATTGACGACCTAGACTTCTTGCAGAAGGACCTGCAGAATGTCCAATCTGTATAAATTTCTGGATAATTGGTGACTGGTTCTGGTAAGTTGACGATTTAGACTTCCTGCTCTCTGCTTTGACCGTAACTCTTAAATTCTCAGGCAAGTCCGACCTGTAAGATGCCTTATTGATTTTGGGCCTTAAAGGTGTTACATATTTGCATCCGGAGCTGTCGCGTTGGAGGTAACTTAAGCCAGCTTCCGTGGAACACATGTGCAAGCAAAACTTTCATTGGTACATATTCAAATTACGTCTGGTTGGAGTTGGTTCTTTGCTTCGCTTCCGACCAAATTTCAGCAAGTCTTCTAGGCGATTTAAACTAAAGGTACTATTAAATTAAAAAGTAACATATTGGTCTTTACCAGAAGGGCCTTTGTTCCGAAATTGTCGACAATTTCATATTCAAAAACTCAAACCTCAAAGAAGTGAGTGTTAAAGCTAATGCGAGGCTGCCAAAGGCATAACTTCCCCCAATTAATTTTAGTCTATTATTAGGCTACATTAAAATTAAACAAAAAACAACAACATACAACAAAATACACACACTTGATATAAACAAACAAACGAAAACAAATAAAAAACGTAAATTCTTGTTCTCAACCGAAAATAAGTACGAAGATCATAACATGGGTATTTAACGTATCCTCGGTTACCAATATTAGGTAACCAGCGATCCATTAATTTTTTTCAGCTGAGTTCGAACCCATTTTTAATCAAAACGGAACATTCTCTCGCAAATCTCAAAAGTACTCGACTCCTTTGTCTCCCCTTGCCAGTCTTCATGCGTAGTAGAGTTTTGATACAGAACCTATGGGTAAGCCCTGAAGGTGCGACTCGGAAATTAGCGAGTGCATCTTCAAAATGTGAGAAGCACTCCGACCCAAAGTGATGAAGTTGAAAGAAGTGAGATTCTAGCGTTATGACCTCAAGAACGATAGTAAGACTGATCTTAATGTCTTTTGCAATGCGAGAAAATCTTACTATGGATTTTATATCTATTGAATTTATAAAAATATTTCTAACTTATTTTTTTTATCTAAGGCTAAAGTCTCCATTCTTTTGGGAAGAACACGTGTCTGAAATTGATTAGTGTCGTTTTGGCCTTCAACAACATCCTACCTCTCTTCCTAGAGTCCTTTTCCACTTTTGTAATCCCACTAAGATCTTAATCGTTGCTCAATTTATTATATCTTTTCTATAAAATAAGTTTTTCTTCTATCTTTCACACCTTACCGGCTGAACACTTTATACGTGGGACAGGGGCACTAGTTCGGAACCAGGTAAAGCAGGTCCACTGACCAATTCGGTCAACTATCAAATTTACTACTTTATTTCCAGCTTTGCTATCTCTACTCTTTACTCTTCCTTTCCATCACCCTGGCCTCCTCGTCGCTCCTTCGAAAACCCGTTTAGGACTTTGAAGGCCACGAGAAAGGGTTGTGAGGGCGTATCTCCAACCATCTTTCCCTCCGGCCAGGATCGCTGGAGAAGGGAGGGAGGGGGGAATCTTCCACTATCTCCCACCTCCCTCCTCCCTTTCATTTTATTTTATTTCTGTAAACTGAAACAGAAGTTAATATTCATTAAAAACTGCCTTCAGGACATCAGAAACATAACATTTCATTTAATTATATAAGCATTGTAGATAATCTCGCTGAGTTAATAAATAGTATTATTTCCTTTCAGGAATTTAATTCTAAAATGCTACATTCGCTTCACTTTTTGGCCTGGTTAAGCCTTAATAAATAATTTCAGCCCAATCCATGGTTAAAGTGCCTCATTGAGTCGAGGAGATGCAAATTTTGACCCACGTTACTATTCAAAATGAATTCAAATCCCTTTTAGACATTCAAAAAATTTCTAATTTCAATAAACTATATCTAATTACTTGTCTTAAAATTCATTTTTAAATTGCGAAAGAAACCCAATGTTGATCTTAATTTCGAGTTTATTGGATTTCTATAATGCAATTAGAATCCCCTAATAAGAAAGTGAATTCTTTAAAGATGTGACCTGTTAGAGACCAAGCTTGACCTATGTTTGGATCAACAGGGACTCATCAAGAACAAGGGGTGGATTGCAAACTCAAACCCCTCTGGCTACAATATCATCCTTATTTAACCAGACTAATAATTCTAGTTTGTCACTTTAAATGCAAACCCCTTGGAATCAACTAAACCCCCAATGCTTAGAATTATGAAATTCTCGGTAACTTCTACAAGTCAAACGGTCAAGCGGATTGTAAGTGATTGCGTAATTTGAAAAAAAATTCATTTGCTTTGCATTCCAATGCTACCAAATGCCAAAATTTACTAAAGCTCAGATGAATTTCATAAAACCATTCAATCACATTAGAGTAGACTTGACGGTGAATTTATCAGTCTAAGCTTCCGATAGTCAAATGTTCAAAATGTATCCTATATTTTCTCAATCCTAAACGTGAGAGCTGTGCACATCGGGCTTGTGCTAAAAATGTCGAACCCCCTAATTTATCAAAACCTTTCAAAGTTTTCCCAATCTCTATATGGAACCTGATCACATCTACAGCTTTAATGTCAAAACCTTTATAAAGGCTTGTAAGGCACTTTCAGAAGCCCTTTTATATTTCGAACTTCAGAGTTACATTTTTATAACAATATAAATGTATGATGTGATATTACGAATCCTGACCATCACTTCTCTGCAGTCTACCCATGTATAGTAGTTGGGTAGGTATTTGCTGGAAAAGACTGATCAGGATCGTTAATTCTTGCCTATAAAAGACCCTTGGAATATATCGACTTGCTCACTCTGCTTTACTTTATCCCAATATAGTAATGGCCGCTTCTGGTGTATCTTTTATCAGAAAAGAACTTGCTTCGTCTTATTCTAAACTCATTATTCAAATTGCATTCAAACTCGAATCTTAACTCCAAAAACTCTGAGAAGGATTATCTCTTGTCGACTCCTGGAGTTGATCCCAACGAGAAGTTTAACAAACTTTTCAAACACTTCCTTGAGAAGTTCGAAACATTTTACGATATTCGGTATTACTGTTACCTGCTAAGTTTAAGGGAACATAGTAAGAATCTTTTCCAAAGTTCAGGGATAAATCGTCTGAAGGTGGATAATGTAGGACTATTAAAAGGCCCACAAGAAGTAAAGACCTTTTTGCCAAATGAAGTGAGTCCTGAAACTCATCCTTGGAGACGCCAATAAAGTCAGAGTGGTCAATCTGCAGAGAGGTGATGGTCAGGATTTGTAATATCACAAAATTCATCTAAATCTTCATCTCCATCACCTACCGTGACTCTAAGGGTTCAGACCCAGGTTTTATGAATTCTCAGCAAGAAAAGGATCAGGAAATTTCCTATGAGGCACCCAACCTCAATAGATTCATCCCATGCTAGCGAGATTTACAATATCCCTACTTTAAGTTCTGAAACCCTCCTTGCCCAAGATAACCTACTGATTGGTTATATTAACACGCCTTGTAAACCATCTTATGGCTTGAGACCCTCGGCTGGTATGCATTGGTTGTTTATGACATTGGTTCAAAAACCTGTTGCTTTTCATCGTTTATGGTAATAAAGGAAAGCGGATCATGCAATATCACTCTGAAGTGGGGTTCACCTAGTGCCCTCAAACTCTACCTTTGGTCGATACCAGCGGTGTTTAAGGTACTAACATGCTTCTGCATTGCAATCTTTGCCCCATTTGGTTTACTGGAGCATGAAGCCACCTTTTGTCAAGGTGGAGAAGAGATGTTCTAGTTGTTTAGATATTACAAAATTACGAACGAGCCTAAACCTTAAAGCTCAGTCGGGATCAGTCAAAAGAAGGAAGGGGAAAGGATTATTGTGGATGAAAAAATAAAATACAAAGCAAGTATTAGTTATGCCCATTTAAGACTTTTGGCAAATTGCCAAGGTCTAAATATCATCAGAATCAACAAGTTGCAAACGATCACGTAAAGATTGCAACTACAACTTCTAAAGTTTGGAATGAATTGATAGTTATCACTAACAGTCTTAGAAATATTTAGATATATACTTTTCGCTACCATGTAAATTCTCGATCAACCTCTCATTAGTTGTTATTATTAAATCCAAGACGTAGTATTCACGAGTCACTTCATCTACCTTTTGGTTTGGAAAGTTATTTTTTTTATAAATTGTCAAAACGCTTTCCTTCCTTGTTCCCTATATCAATCATTATCGAAATTTACGTTCGGGAAATTAAAATCTCCGCAAAAATCTTATTTGACTAATTAAATTTAAAAGTGTTTCGAAACTAATATTGTCGTCATCTTCAGCTTGTCAAGTTGGCCTATAGACAACCACAAAGTCAATTTTTGGAAACATTATTCGCGATTAAAACAGCTAAAATATCCTAGATTATATTTATATTTAAATCTTTATTATGCTTTTATCTAGAACAGGGGTCGGGGAACTTTTAGGGGTGTTACCCCAAAAGAATTTGTAGTAAAATGAATTTACCCCTGACTTTGAAGTACTCTGGGGGACAAACCAATTTACTTATAAAAATCATGGATAATAAAGACAAAAAAATTATACTGGGATATACACTAACTTTTTATTTCATTTATCATTAGGAAATAAAAGTCCGTTTTTTTTGGCATGGAAATAGCACACAAGAAAAAATTGTAGGAAATTCTATATTTATAAACAGAAATAAAACAGTCAATTTTTAGCATTACATGGCACACAACCAAAATTATTGACTATGTCACTATTATGTATGTCGTAAGATACCTTGTGGTCGTGATGTACTTCTTTGATGAAGTAGACTTTGATATAAGAGTGCGAATTTTGTTGTGTTAAGGAAGAGCCGCTTCAACACGTAAGGATATAAAGAAACGCACAGGAATTCCAAAAATAAACTTATTTTAAATTTAACAATTTACTACACAAAAACAAAACATGAACCACAGAAATACTACGAATTTTAAAATACAGAAAAATGACTTCAATTAACTTGACCCTCTAATATTGGCTAATTCGCTACTCACTTCATATACAAGAAATAGGCTAATTGTCTCTACTGGAGTTTAAATAACTTGGTTGCTCCGGCGGCGGGTTTGAGTTTGACCTTGAACTCAATGAGCCCCAAACACCACAGGAATCTGCTAAGTCCTTTGACGCGTGCTTCGACCAGATTGTTGGAGGTGGTCGAGATCACAAGGTACTTTAGCAAGTGTAACGGATGTGGGTCCACACGGTATTCAATGAGAAGGGGGGTCTTCAAGGGCGAGACCAATCACGGTGCTTTAGGAGGCACCAGGGTAAGCGGGGTCTCTCTGGTGAGAGTAAGTTGAACTTGGTTCTTAAACCAAGTTAACCTAGAGTTCGGTATGACCACTGGGTAACGGGCTCAAGGGGAAACTTTTTCTCCTTCGTTACGTAATTTCTCATGAGCCAGGACTATCCCTGAGCTTTAGGATCCACCCATATAGTGAGGGGGGGGGGGAGTGGTTTCTCTGACGAGAATCAGTTGAACTTGGTTCCTCAACCAAGTTAACTTAGAGTTTGGTGTGCCCACCGAGTAACGGGCTCAAGGGGGAGCCTTTTTCTTCTTCTTTTCGTAATTCCTCAAGTGCGAGGAATATCCCTGGGTTTAGGATGCACCAAGATATGAGGAGTCTCTCTGACGAGAGTAAGTTGAACTTGAACAAGTTAACTTAACGTTTAGTTTGATAACCAGGGACTAGCTCGAGGATGAGCTGCTTCTTAGCCCCCTTGGTAGCCCTGCCTCTCTTACAGGGGACTTCGTAGCCTGTCGACTCACGTATTCTACCTGCCCAGTCTTGATAACCCGGCCTCTATCGCCGGGGACTTCGTAGCCTGGCGACTCACGTATTCTACCTCGTTTTTCCCAAGTGTTTGTTATTTATACCTCGTCACCCCACTGGGGTAGGGGTAGGAGGGCGGGGGGCTTGTGGACGGGCCACAGAAGGGTTCTTATTCAAACGGTTTTTCTCAGCAAGTCTTACCTCGGCTCCCGCTGGCCTTCGAGCTTGAGAGAAACGCTTCTCCAATTTCTTACTTGAGGTGAAATTGAATATACTCTCGTAGGGGAGATCTTGCAGTTTAAAACCGTTCGGCTTTTCATAGAGTCGAGTGGCGAGGGGCTGTGGTTACGAGTTTGCCCCACGGTGCCGGGCCCGGATGTTTTTGCGGTCACCATCCCGTGTCTCCACTGGGAGGAACGGGAAAGTGACTAATCCCCTACAATGTATTTAAAATTCGTACAAAAACAAAAATAGGAAAATGTTATTGAATCCACTATTATGGGGAAAAAAATGTTTACCTTTTCTGGCATGAGAATGGTACACAAATAAAACTAATGAAAAAATTATTGAAAACTTGAATATATCAGCTCCCTCAGGCTTAGGAAAAATGATACCGTTTAATCTTTGATACAACAATTTCAATATCAGGGATTTTTGATGTCACTGCTACTTTGATGCTGTCTTCAGGATCCAACCGGCTTCTGTATTTTGTTTTTAGATTTACAAGGGTAGAAAAACCTTTTTCGCAAAGGTAGGTTGTTGCAAAAGATAGCAGCATTTTAGTTGCTTCCAAATGTGCAGTTTTATAAGCCTTTGCAGCTTTTGCCATCCAAAAACTTGAGAGGTCATCCTTGATCTCAAATTCCATGCTTGTTTCATGTTGAAACGCAGTCCAATATGCTCTTCTGCCAATCCTTCAGATTCTTGAGGCAAATCAGCCAGTTCACATTTTAAGGGATTTACAACCCAGCTGGCAGTATGTGAATCAAGCTCTGGAAAGTAGTCACAGAACCTATTCCTAAGTTTGGTCAGGTGCCTTGTGATTGATTCCTTCATGTCACTAAAATTTCTGCCAGGTTTGGAAAGACAGCAATCTTATTGGCATCTACCTTTTGCTTCCAATACTGAAGCTTTGATACAAATGCTGATTTTTTTTTCCTTGCAATTCCTTGTTCAGCGCATTTACATGCCCAAAAATGTCAGCTAAATATGCAAGAGCTAGTCAGGTTGATTTTCTGAACTTCTCTGCAAGTGGGTGTTTATGATCAGTCAGAAATATTTCAAGTTCGGTTTTAAGAGCCCACACTCTATTCAGGACATTTCCACGTGAAAGCCACCTCACTTCCGTATGGAAAAGAAGGGTTGACTATTCAGCCTCTCCATCCTCACATAAATCACGAAATATCATCGTGTTTAGTGCATACCCTTTTACAACATTGATAATCTTAATTACATCATTCAAACAGGCTTCCACTTCTGGCTCCAAATCCTTCACAACAAATGCCTGGCGATGTATCATACAATGGATGACCTAAATATTTGGATTCTGTTTGGCCAAAGCCACAAAACCAATGACGTGACCAAGCGTGGCAGGAGCTCCATCAACTGATACTGTAATGCAATCTTCCCACTTTAAATCAACACTTTGTTTTTTAAAGTATTCATCAACCTTATTGAACACATCAATACTACGAGTTCTCAACTCAAGAGGAGAACATAGCAACATTTCTACTTCAATTTCATCAGAACCCCTGTATCTAACGTATACCATCAGCTGCGAATTGCTACTGACATCAGTAGTCTCATCAAGTTGAATGGTAAACTCTTTACTCTTTTTTACTGAAGAAATCACTTGTTCTCTCACATTTTCCGCCAAGATGGAAATTCTTTCTTTAATAACTCTTGCAGACAAAGGCCTTGTATTCAGTTGTTTAGCTACTTTTTGCCCACACATTATTTCCGCCATTTTCACAGCCACTGATTTGACTAAGTCTTCACCAATAGTATGTGGTTTCTTGTTTCGAGCAACCAACCATGCCACTTAAAACTAGCTATTGCTGTTGAACATTGATCAAACGTTGCACTCTTGTTATTTTCCAATCTGTCCTTTGACTGTTTTTTCCAGATTCTCAAAGTATTCCCTTGGTTTGCAAGACAGATGTGAATGAACCTTGTCCAAGTGTTTCTTCAGTTGATTCTTTTTGAAAGACTCGTCAGTCAGTACTTTCATACAGACGACACATTGAGGTTTCATTTGTCCTTTATCCTCTATTTCTATGAAGCCATAATTAAGGAACTATGCCTGATATGTCCTTTTCCTTGCTGATGCCATCTGAAAATGAAAGACAAATCTATCACTTTTTTAAGGTCTTTTGACTTCTATTTTTGAAAAATAAAAAGTTATTTAGTGACGAATTTAAGAGTTGAAATTAAAACTTTAAAATAACATAACATAAAATCAAACCACAACTCACAACCATAAAAATTCAAACAATAAGACTTAAATAGAGTGAGCATTGCATCTGTAAGGGCTGCATGAAGTCTTCTTAAATAGAGTTAAACTCGTTACAAAACTTACTTTTAATATAAAATAATTCATTAAAATAAAAATAAATAAATAAATGAAAATATAATAGTTACTCTTAAGTGAGAAACTGACAACTAAACAGCTGATGGGACAATTAGGCCCCTTTCAAATAAACTAAAATATCCTAAAGTCTAAACTAATCTTATATTTATATATTTAACTTTTGTTGAATTTTAATCACAAAAGTCTATACAGAAACGTAAATATTATAGATTATATCATAACTCACCTTATGCAAATAATTATTATATCATTTGATCGGCTCTACTAATTCATCAACTACTCTGAAAGAGGCAATGTTAAAAACATGGCAAAATGCCACTTAATTAGGAGAAATGTTGCCAGATTTTACCAAAAAATAGAAGAAAGCTCCTCGAAGCATTCTTTTTCTCCAACTTTCATATTCGTTTCCCTCACTTAACACATCCATTACCCCCCAATTTTTCTAAATTACCCCATTTGGGGTAATTTACCCCTCTTCCTCGACCACTGATCTAGAAGTTTGACTATAATAATCCTTCCGCCTTTTCATGTAATCTTATTTTTATCAAACAATTTAACTCGATAAATTGAACTCTTCGATAAAATTCCAGTCAGAAATTTCCATGTTTCTGTGAGAACAATAATATTACATTCCTCTTCGATCTTATTTAATAAACTGCATGCGTTTGTATAGAAGCATATTAATTTGGACTCTCTGATCCTGGCTTGCCTTAGTTGCGCAGACGAATTATTTACATGATAGTTATCTCTCTCTCCCTCTCTCTTATGAAGCTTGACGTAGTCTCCATAAATAACAAAACCAAGCAGCAATATTAAAAGAGTTTACCAAATCTAGCGCTCTTATCTTACTTAGGTGAGGTCCGTCTAGCTTAAATAGGCCACGTTGACTATAGACTTCCGCACAAAAGGCACATAAATTGTTCTTTCCTCTTGACAAAGAACTGTCAGATAATTATTAATGTAAGATACCCTTCCACAAAAACCGGTACCCGGTTTGTATGTCACTCTAAAAAAGTAGATTTTGAATAAAAAAAGTAGAAATGTTGCATAAGATATTGTAAACCATCAGAAGAAGATAGTATAACGCTTCTTTAAATTTTTCTCGAGAATATCTTTTTCACATGTCATATATATTACAAAATCTATAATGAAAAAAAACAAAACCGTATGATCCAACCTTTGAGTTAAATAAGCCAATCTCGTAACATACGAAATACTTATAAAAGTTCCAACCAAAACTCTAAGGCACGTTCGATAGCGGCCAATAATCAGAAAATGATGAAGTAAATATAAACCATATAAAAGCTGTTTGATATTCCTTTTTATTTCACGTTAAAGAGAGGAAGAATCAGATTTCTTTCAACAATATGAAAAATAGTCAAGAAAGTTCAAACAAACATATCAAGGCAACATCTCAATGTCAAGTAGTTAGCAGAATAGTGATATTTATAAAACATTGCAGTCCATATGATCATCTACACTCTACAGGATATTTGATATAAAATAACAGGAATGATGTTAAAAAAACAAATTACTTCTTGTTTAAGTCATTTTTTTAGTTCAGATTAAATAGTATGTCTAATTCTGACTAGTAAACTACAACTAATAAAGAGATAACAAAGAAATCATGCTTGAATTAGCCGGAAAATGGAAAAGGCTGATGTGGTGTTTAGAACTTCATTTCTACTTCTTTGAGATGGGCAGACGTCAGTATCACTGGATCTATCCTCAGCCAGTCTCGTAAAAGACGTCGTAAAAATGCTTAACCTTATTTTTTCTATTTTTTCTTCGATATCGGTTCAGTAACACACGATTAAAGGAGGAGTTTTCAAGATAAACAATCATAGGATTCCATGTTGTAAATCAACCAAGAAAATGGTAAGAAAATCCCTGGATAAAAAATAAGAAACATGAAACAGCATTAAAAAAGAACGATAATTCTGCCTTATCGAGTCTCTCCAACCTTAGATTCTTTGGGTGGCGAAGTCTTTCTTAATTCAGATCTCATTCTTCGCAAGAAGTTCATGGATGGTCGAAGGTAGATTAGACCCTTTGTGAATTATCTACATATTTGTTTCTACGAAGTATGAAATATATCCTCTAGACCCATGAATTTATGAATGTAGATTTATCGGGGGAATAGATTTTCAATTCTTTTTGCAATGTTTTTTCATAATACAATTGTGTATATGTTCATTTTCTATGTTATCTACTCTACTTTGCTTATACAGAGATTGATCTTGTTGACATAGACAAAATTTCATTTTCTTTATTTTTTTTTTTGGAAGTGAAACGAGCGCATCTTAATGGCACGGCCTACTCTTATCTATGCAAAATAATTTTCTATTATAACGAAAGCCTATTTTTTTTCCTCATATCTTTTATTTCTTTTAACTCTTGGCTAAAAATTTAGTTCAATTTCTCCCAACATCTCAAAAGCATTTCTTCAATTCACATCTCTTGTTGATTAGTTTCCTTTTGAGTTTCTTGATATATTTTTCAATCCTTTTGACTCCCTCCCCCTATCTTTCCTTCTCATTCGAATCGAAAATATTCTTCAAACAAATGAATGGTTATTTTTTTCGTAAAAACTCTACATTTCAGCTCGCCATTATCATCTTTCAAGTGTAACTTTTATCGATTTCAATTTAAATTTTAATTTTATTCCAAGTAATCTTTTTAGTCACACATATTATGCTATAAGTGCTACCTGACTTTACACCTTAAGTAAATTAGAGCAAGAACTTGATTAACAATTGTTTGTGGGCAGTAGACAGGTGAGATTGACAGGTGCGATTCCTTCTGGTGGGTTTTATTTGTTTCCTTTATGTATTTCTTTCATTGTTCTCCTTATGTTGAATTTTTTAGTGAAGGACTGAATGTTTCTTTCAATATTAGCGATTGCTAATATTTTAGCTTTAATATTGAATATATGTCGAGTTTCAGTGTAAAATAATATGATTGTGAAAGTTTTAACCATAGAAAATTTACTAACTTATAATTTCAATATATTTTTTATTTCTATGATACTTGAAGGGGACTCAATTCTTATTTACACCCTAACTGCCGCTTTCTCCTTTCATCCACCCTTTAAAAAGAGATTCCACACCTTTAAGAATTAATCTATACAACGTACAGTGAACTGAGTGGTTAACTAACGTTAAAATCTATAACGCATTCTATAATAGGCAAATTAAATTTCAATTTTCTCCAACACGTCTGGTTTTTTTCTTTAATTAAAAGCCTCTGTTGTACTTCTTAACAGTCTTTTGCTGGCAGCACTTATGGTGGAAAATGAGTCGGAGGGCAAGAGAAGTAAACACTTATAACTGAGAAGGCTCAGGAGAGGTATTTTGGATCAGCTTCCACCAAGTTCAATCTTCTTCATCAGATCAATTACCCTCCTCTTTTGGGTCATGGTCAATACTTACTCGATTAGTGAAAAATAGGTACTTGAAGGGTTTCTATTTATATTTAAGAACCGAAAACTAAACTTTTGGGTACAAGTCGTTCTTAATTGAGTTATATCGCAAGGAAATTTCTGTTATTATTGCTTCACGGACTATTTGATCCCATAGCAAACTTCTGAACTGGGCCGGATTAAGATATTTCGGGGGCCTAGGCTATTCATTTTAGCGGAGCCCAATAGGTTTGTTTGATTGTCTAGGGGTTTGTGATGTTTGTGGGAGTGTGGATTGTGAGTTTGTAAGTTGTAGTTGGGTGGGTGTTGATGGGTGTGGTGCTCGGTATTTTGGGCACATCCAGTATTTTGTGTATGTTTGATTTTAGTATTTGTGCATTTGAGGTGTACCTAGTATTAAGATGATATCTGCTTCGACCTTGGCTGCACAGTCCGACGTCGTGCACACCAACGATCTTCGGACCATTCATTTATTATTACTATTATTATTATTTCAAGGTAGGAATCATGTTGCAGTAGTACCAAATATCCTCTAATTTCTCCTCCTCATTACTCCTGAATATTAAGGTCTTTTTCGGTACAATTAGAATATCTTCGAGTATAAATAATGAAAGAAAATACTTGTTTAACATCCTAGCCATTGCATCATTATCACTCACAAACTCTCCATCTGTCGGTTTAAATGGGCCTATTTTTGTATCTAGTCTTAGTTCTGTATAATTAAAAAAAAAACTTAGGATCTTCCTTTGCCTTATTTGCACATTTTCAGAGATAGAATCGCATACTGGTTAGTGGTTGTAGTAAATGGGCTCATTTTCAGAGGTAGTCCTGCATTTTGGTTGTAATAAAGAAGCACATTTTTAGAGGTAGACCCGCCTTGTGGTTGTAGTATTGTGGTTGTAGGAAAGAAGACATTTTAAGCGTTATGCCTGCATTGTGGTTGTAGTAAAGAAGCACATTCATGTAAAACTGAAGATCAATAATGAGGTTCTTCCCCGCTCGCGTTCCCATAATATATCGTTCATTTCCCAATATGTTTTACCTAACTGTCTCATTAACTGTCATTTGGTTACTTGTTCCTGAGGGCGAGCAGGGAGAGGGGTAAATGGGGGAGCGTAGCCGCCCTCATATAGCAACCCATAGTACGGCTCGAAATGGGCCCTCAGTAACCGAGCACAATAAAACATTAGGCAAAACTGAAGTAGTAAAACGACACTTAATGAGACAGGTGAAACATATCCAGAAATGGACGATATATTATGGGAATGCGAACGGGGAAGGGAGCGGGGTATGGATCTTCAGGCTTAGAGAGGTAGGCCCGCATTCTGGTTGCAGGAAAGGAAATGCATTTTCAGATGTCTGCCCGCAAACTGTTGTAAGAAACACATTTTCAAAGATAGGCCCGCATTGTGGCTGTAGTAGAGGCCTAGGTCTGCATTTTTATTCTAGTAAAGAAACATATTTTCAGAGGAAGGCCGGAATTCTGGTTGTAATAAATTAGATTTTAGAAGTAGGCCTGCAATTCCCAGAGTAAAGAAGCATATTATTAGAGGTAGACATGTATTTTAGTTTAATAAAGAAGCACATCTTCAGAGGTAAGTCTACATTCTTGTAGTAAAGAGTTACATTTTCACAAGTACGCCCGGTTTTTTTTTAGTAGCATGGAAGCACATTTTTAGAAGTAGACCTGCATTCTTCTTGGTATAGTCAAGAAGTACTTTTCAGTCGTTGGTCTGCATACCGGTAGTAGTAAAGAAGAATATTTCAGAGGTAGGTCCCCATTCCGGTTGCAATAAAAAAAAACCCTCATTCTGGGCGGCAGGCCCGCATGCTTGTTGGAGTAAAGAAACACATTTCCATCTGTAGGCCCTCATTCTTGTTGGAGTAAAGAAACACATTTCCATCTGTAGGCCCGCATGCTTGTTGGTGTAAAGAAACACATTTCCATCTGTAAGCACGCATACTTGTTGGAGTAAAGAAACATATGTTCAGTTATAGGCCCGTATTCTTGTTGGAGTAAAGAAACACATTTCCATCTGTAAGCCCGCATGCTTGTTGGAGTAAAGAAACATATGTTCAGTTATAGGCCCGTATTCTTGTTGGAGTAAAGAAACATATGTTCAGTTATAGGCCCGTATTCTTGTTGGAGTAAAGAAACACATTTCTATCTGTAGGCCCGCATTCTTTTTGTAATAAAAAAGCACATTTTCAGTTGTAGGCTCGCATTCTGGTTATCGTAAAGAAGCACCTTTTTAGCCGTATGAGCGCATTAGAGTCGTAATAAAATATCACATTTTCAGATTTAGGCCTACATTCTGGTTTAGTAAAGAAGCGCCTTTTCAGAGGTAGGCCGTATTCCGGTTGTAGTAATGAAGAACATATTCGGAGGTAGGCCATATTACGGTTGTAGTATAGGAACATATTTTTAGCTGTAGGACCGCATTCGGTAAATATGTAGACGAGCGGCCCGGCGGATAAGATGTACTATTTCGTCCGTGTTCCAAAATGTTTCACGTTTTTGGAGTACATATATAGGGGACGGCTCGTGGGGGGGGGGGGTAAACACGATGCGTGGACCGCACTAAGATGATCCTGAGTTTCATTAAATTGGGGGGGTCTGGGGGGCACAGCCCTCCAGTATATAATCCTAATTTTTATAATGTTCTGACGTTTACAGAGGTGAATGCTTTAACTACATCATGTCAGCGCCTTTAATCGTTTTGAGAATTATAATAGGAGTTGTGGGTAGGGTATGAAGTCAGAAATGACACGGGTGAACGATAATGTTTACACAAAAATAATTTTTTCCGGTCGGGCCGCTCTTCTACATGTTTACCCCGCATTCTAGTCGTAGTAAAGAAGCACCTTTTTAGCCTTAGTTTCGCATTCTTGTTTTTAGTAAAAGACGCACATTTTCAGTGCGCCTTCCGGTTTTAGGAAAGCAGCTCATTTTCTGGGGTAGGCCCGCATTCTGGTTTTCTGGGGATAGAACGGCATTCTAGTTTTATTAAACAAGCTCTTGATCAATCCTTTCTTGGAAGAGACAATTTTTTAGTTCAGAGTAGCCTATTAAGACGTACCATCACGTTTCTGCCCTTCTAAAAATATCACCTAAGCCTTAGGTTTGTCGCCAAACTTTCCTTTAAAGGATCACAGCTTGGAACGTAGAATGAGAAAACCTTAAAATACTCCTTTGTCTAGACTAGGTGCGGTAGAATTGCAAATATTCATTGTTTGTATTATTTTTTACGTTGAAAAAACAATGAGAAAGACCCCGTCAACGGATAGCGTGGCCCTCATTCCTTCGGACCCCAGCCATAGTGACAAAACGCCTTGAAAGAGAAAAGTATGAAAAGCACCCACTGCCTCGACAAATTATGGGGGGATGGGAACAGGAATTTTCTTCAAAGACAAAAATCTTTCAAGATAAATGGAACGAAGCGTTTTCAGAGGACTGGAGCGTATATCTCGTCAGGAGATCGACAGGCGGAAGAAAGAGAACTCAGGAGATCGAAGCGCATTCACAAAGTCGAGTGTCGGAGATGACTGCCGCAAGCGAAGGGCCCGAATTGCGCCTTTCCCCTCTCCCTCTTATCCGCTGGGTTATGTGAATGTACTTAGAAACTTACGTAATATACCCGTACACTCGTAGATAAATGTGCACCCTGACCAATATACATATATTAAATGCATGTAATCTACTCTCTAGGTTGATGTGGTATTAATCTCGTTACTTCTCCGACTGGCCTTGAGTGGACCTTAGGTTCTTTGCTGCTCCTAGTTCTGGAGATATTAGGCATTCCATAAGGACAAGGTCAGTCGTTTAGCCTAATAGGGCATCGTATCTGAAAATATGGCCCCACATTTTTCCAGGAGGGGATTTTGTCTGTTGCTGAAAGTTTTGTAGCTGTCGAGTTTTTACTCTCTTACAAATTTGCCATTTTTCGCCTCGTCTTCCTGAGCCTCACCGGTAATAAACCCGACAGGTTTAGAAGGACATTCAGGAGGATGGTTTAGGAGGAGGATGTCTCTGCTGGAACTAAAACCTGGAATAGCGGCCCGCCTTCCAGACCCCAATGCCGAGGATAAATTAGGGTGCTCTCTCTGGTCATCTTTTGTAGCGGTTATAAATCTCCAACTCTTTGCCGCTCTTGCGGACCCTGAGAAGTGTTTATAAAACCCCGTTAAATTGAATCCTCAGTCGTGAACGATGACAGTAGCATCTTCAGAAATATTTATTTGATTATTATTGTTTTAAATTCCATCTTTTTTCACAATTTTTGTACTCCTAACTATTTTTATTTTTGTTCTCTTGTTTCCTGTCGTAATTTGAGTACTCTTGAGTTTATACACGTTCCTTAATTCCTTATAAAAATATCAGGCAATGACTTTGCCACGGGGGGAGCTTGAGCTTCGCTACTAAGATTAAAATTTAAAATCTAAAAAAAAGCAGCCATGGTTAAATTTTTTGAACTTCACCATTTTTAATTCTTTGAGTTTTAAAAAATTCACAATTAATTGTAAAATAATAAATTATATTTGAAGTTGTGGCACTGACAACTACACAGTCTTATATCCTTCTTTTTTCTCTCTGTTTCCCCACTACCAACCATTCTTCCCATTGCCTTGATGACCACATATAACGGTTACATTCCTTCTTAAATTATCGATCATTCGAGAAAGGAGGAGATTTGGGGAAGAAGCCTTCCCGTACTAATAGAATATCAGGTGGTTAGATTGTTCCTGTTTCCTTCATACTTTTCACTTTCAACAGTAAGTAATTACTCACAATTGAATTAAACTACGAGTGCAGGAAAACCACGCAAATCATATTTAAATTCGTAAACACGTTACGTGAACTCAGTAACGCCTAACCAGGAATCATGAAATTGTATCATGGAAGTACACTTGATAACTAATCGAATTTCCTTACGTCAGCGTCGTAGTGGACATATTCAGTTGTTTGCCGTTGTTTTTCTCGGCC
Organism: Ceratothoa steindachneri; assembly: GCA_963969495.1. Lineage (NCBI taxonomy): Eukaryota > Metazoa > Arthropoda > Malacostraca > Isopoda > Cymothoidae > Ceratothoa > Ceratothoa steindachneri. Next base: position 157,176,760 of record OZ018317.1, on the reverse strand, counting down.
TTTGCTGCACTGATTTCTGTCTGGAGGTTCAGAATATACATTTTGAGCTTTAATATTGTAAGTAAGCATGTGCGGTTCATTTGTACGGGTGCGAAAATGTATTAGATACATTTTCGCACCTCTACACATTTATCTACCCTTTTCCAATATCTTTCTGAGTTTATTCTTTCTTCATTGATTAATAAACCCATTTTTTAGGCTACTTTTCTGTATCTTTATAACCGAAACAATGCTTCTTTCTTTCAATTATTTATAGCATGAATACCAACATAGTTAACATAAAAAAATAACATTTGTGTAACGTTTGTGTAGCTTACAATGACCATTAATACAAAATGAAGAAGATACTTTCCCTTAAGAGTTGGAGAGGGCCCATGTTCCTGTCGTTAGAGATGGGTTGCTCTTGATGTTGATGAAGTATAGTTGTCGAATTCTCAAGAGTGAGAGTCCTTTGGCGGGAAAATGTCTCTGGATTGCTTCGAGTCCTGACCAGAAACTGAGTGAGGAGGAGGAAAGTGAATTAAATGCCATCGGGGAAATGCGAGGGAACTTGCGTTAGTTACGAGTATTACTTGAAGAATAACTGCCACATTCGAAGTAAGATTGTTTGCAATGGAAGAAAGGTTGCTTCGGCTCGTGAGAATAAGGCAATCGTTTAACCCATCTTCAGGGGGGAACTCTGGACAGAAGAACACTTGGTCGAAGGTGAAAATTATATATATATATATATATATATATATATATATATATATATATATATATATATATATATACCTGGTATTGCAAAAGTCCTGTTACACTTGTTACGACGCTCCTAACAAAGAACACGAAGATGTTTTTGCTGCAATTAGACAATTTTTTATTGCTTTATCATAGAAATGTGTGTTAATATTGTAAGATTAATCTATATGGTCACCCTCGGCGGCGAGCACACGTTCCAGGCGAGACCTGAAGGCCGCGCACACGTTGCGGATCAAGTCCTTCCTCATACTGGCCCAAACGCGGTTGACAGAGGACTTCAGCTCGTCGACGTTGCTGTGGCGGACCTTGCAGGCTTTGCCTAGACATGGACCCTCGCGGTATAGTAGAGCGAATTGAGGTCTAGCAACTGCAGCGGCCGGATTTCCTTCGACCAGAAATTCATGTTGGACCAAGCTATACTTGCACTGTCTTGCCTGAGTGAGGTCGCGACACCGTCCTACTGAAAGACGTAATCCGCTCTCTTCGTGATCGTTCTCAGTCAGGGGAGGACTTTGGTGGCCAAGATGTCCCTGTAATCAGCCGTGGATAGCCTGTAACCAACCTCTAACAACATCGGCTACATCTTCTTGCCACGACGCCGAGCATCACCACCAAGATCGGGTGCTTGGTTGTGGACACCTAGCGGACCTCGGAGACGTCCTTTCCGCAGTTTAGCACGCGTTGCTTCCTTTTTTTAATGACCAGGACGACCGTGAAATTTTTTTCAGAAAAGAAGAGTTCGATTGCCAGGACTCTGCAAGTAGTTGAGAATCCGACGGCAGTGATCTCGACGTTGTTCTCAAATTCGGTCGGTAAGCAGAGGCCTTTCAACATACGTCAAGCTCTCACCACCCTCCTCTTTGACAGCCTTCGACACCGTGGCTACCGCGATGCCCTTTTTCGCGAGTGCTGTAATTTTGAGTTTCGGATCACTTTCGAGGGCCTTTTTTTCTCAAAACCAAACGCTTAGCATCTTGAGGTCTGCCTGAACCAGGTCAATATTTGAGGTATTTCCCGTTCTTGAGCCTCTCGGCGACTCTGTGGACGGTTATCCGATTGACGTTGAGCCACTTAGCGATGTCGGACTTGTTGTGACATGTTGTGGTATCTTGTACTCGCGTCATGGATATTTTTCTTTCGGTGACGTTCAACACCTGGGGTGTTGATAAGCTACTGCCTTGCTTTTCCACCGATCTTTGGTTCGTTCGAAGTTTGCCTACGTATGTGAGTTTTACGCATCTGCAGCTGAGCGTGAATTTGCAGAAGGTGGACTCAATCCACTACACTGGTTTTCGCCTGGTGACCGGTGCCTTCCGCAAACTCTTATTTAGAAACTACTTATTAATGCTGGGAAGATGCCATTCGCTCAGCGCCGTGTATTATTCGCCTGTACGCGCGGTCCCAGCCCACCGTTGAGATCAGTCGCAAACAGCTCTCACTGCAACCGGAGCTGATATTGACGGTGCCTATGCCGCCCAGAGACGCCAGTCATACCCTAGCTCTTTGGGTTTAGTGCTTGGAAATTTATCCAAGAGCTCTGTGTAGTTCTCGAGCCGGTGGCGCCTCTGATTCTGCCCATACCGCCACACTAGCGGGTACCAGCTTTGACTATTTGTCTCTACGCGTCTGCTTCCAAAGCTTTTATAGCGCCGGGAGTATTGCGTTGGGCTTTTTGGTAGCACAATTTGTGTCACGCCGGAACCGTGCCAGTGTATACGGATGGCTTCAAGTCTCAAGAGGGGATCGGTTTACGTGCCGTATCCCCTCTGCTTGATGTCAGCGGGGCTCTACCAGGCCCTGCGTCAGTCTTGACGGCCTAACTAGCCGCAATATTCCGCTGGGTACGGTAGATAACGCGTCGTGCCCAGTTCAGAGACTTGATGGTGATCTTTACCGACTCCAGAAAGTGCCCTGAATTTTCCCCGAGCATTTGAATCACCACACCTCCTGGTTCGCGGTATCCGTGACGCTCTTTCTCACACCGACTACAGGGCAACCCTGACAAAGAACATGGGAGACGGTCGATGGGAATTTAAAGTTACGTGCCATTGCGCCGCAACTGTTCCCATAGACCTACCCCCTAATGCCGCGACGGATTCAGGTTGCTTTCTGTCGTCTCCGAATTGTACATACTTGCAGGACGCACCGCCGTTTGATAGAGCGTTCGCCTGCGTCTCACTGTGACCACTGCGTTGTCCACCAGACTGTTTGGAACATTCTTGTTGAATTTCCAACTCTGGGTGATCTTTGCACACGTTTTCTGTCCTGGTACTAGGACTAGCAGGGTCGCTACCACTCGTCCCTTGTACTAGGTACGGGTTCGTTCACAAAGACCTGTGGACTATCTGACTTTTAAGAGGACGATTACTTCTTCATGCTTTTCCTTTTGCTTTTACTGGCCTGATTAGGTTGTTTTTTTGTTTTGTTAGTTTTTGACTTATTTTTATTTTAATGTAGACAAGTCTTAGGTTTTAAATTAATTACAGCGACTTATGCCCTTGTAGCAAGCCGCCGGGTCAGTAATAAAGCAAACCTTTCATTGAAACGAAGTTAATTTAGTTGACCATTTTATAGTTATTCCTCCACACACAACGTCCTATAAATAGGACAATTAAGCTAAAATAGACATTATTTTACCGGAATCTTTCTTTAATTTTCAGTATTCTTTTATAAAATAATTTTAATGTTAATTAACCTTAAAATATACCAAAATTTCTAAAGGAAATAATAAAAAACAAAATTGTGATTTTGATAAACCGAGTGTAATGAGAACTGAATTCATTGGGGAATGCTCATAAGTGCAAGAGAGTTACGTGCCCTTCTATTTCAAAGTGACTCAAGGTTCTTCTGCCTAATTGGACGATGGAACTTGCACAGTTCATTCATTTTTCCCAACTTCACTAACTTTACTACTTTGGGGCGACACACTTTTCAACTCATCCTAGATGTCGAGCAAAGGCGTTCCCTCGTTGATTTTTGCCCGCCAAAAGAAATAAAATCACTAACCCAATTGCGGCAGCGTTTAATTGCTTAATTAGGGCCATTTAAATAAAGCACAACCAAAGAGAGTATGGGCGACAAAAGGCTTTTAAAGAGAGGTTTCAATGAAAATGAAAAACTCTCCGTTGCTTGTGCCCGTTCCGCAAAGAATTATGGCCCCTTTGTGTGAGGAGAGATTGGATCGTAATTCCGAAATCCGATACCCCGAAAGTCGAAATCCCGAAAATCCAATACCACGAAAGCCGAACTCCCGAAAATCCAATACCCCGAAAGTTGAAATCCCGAAAATCCAATACCACGAAAGCCGAACTCTCGAACTCCCGAAAGTCCAATACCCTAAAGCCAAAATCCTGCAAATCCAAAATCTTGAAAGCCAAAATCTCGAAAATCCAATACTCCGAATGCCATAATACCGAAAATTCAATACCCCGAAAGTCGAAATCCCGAAAATCCAATGCTACGAAAGCCTAAATCTTGAGAATCCAAAATCTCGAAAACCTAAATCCCGAAAATCCAATACTCCGAAAGCCAAAATCCTTAAAACCCAATACTCTTAAAGTCAAAATCCCGAAAATCCAATACCCCGAGGGCTGAGCTCCCGAAAACCTAATACCCCGAAAGTCGTAATCCCGAAAATCCAATACCACGAAAGCTGAACTCTCGAACTCCCGAAAATCCAGCACCCCAAAGCCAAAATCCTGAGAATCCAAAATCTCGAAAGCCAAAATGCCGAAAATCCAATACTCTGAATGCCATAATACCGAAAATCCAATACCCCGAAAGTCAAAATCCCGAAAATCGAATGCTACGAAAGCCAAAATCCTGAGAATCCAAAATCTCGAAAGCCTAAATCCCGAAAATCCAATACTCCGAAAGCCCAAATCCTTATAATCCAATACCCTTAAAGTCAAAATCCCGAAAATCCAATACCCCGAAGGCCGAAATAACGAAAATCCAATACTCAGAAAGCCCAAATCTCTAAAATCCAATAGCTCGAAATCCGAAATCTCGAAAATCCAAGACTTCGAAAGCCTAAATAACGAAAATTCAATACCACAAAAGCGAAATCACGAAATCCAATATCCCGAAAGCTGAAATCGTGAGAATCCAAAATCTCTAAAACCGAAATCAGGAATATCCATTACTTTGAAAGCCAAAATCCCGAAAATCCTATAGCATGAAGGTCGAAATCACCAAAATCCAATACCCAAAAGCCGAAATAACGAAAATCCATTACTCCGGAAGCCAAAATCCCGAAAATCCAATACTCCGAAAGTCGAAATCCCGAAAATCGAATACCACGAAAGCCGAAATCCCGAAAACCAATACCCCGAAAACCGAAATCCAGAGAATCAAAAATCTCGAAAGACGAAATCCCGAAGATCCAATACCTCGAAAGTTGAAATCCCGAAATTCAACACCCCGAGACCCAAAATCCTGAAAATCCACTACCACGAAAGAAGAAATCCTGAAATCCAATACCATGAGAGCCGAAATCCCGAAAATCCAATACCCTGAAAGCCAAAATCCCGAAAATCCCAAATCTCGAAAGACGAAATCCCGAAAATCCAAAAGCTCCACAGCTGAAATCTCGAAAGCTGAAATCCCGAAAATCCAAAATCTCGAAAGCCAATCTTCCGAAAAGCAATATCCCAATAATGCCAAAATTAACGAGTTTGTATATTAATGAGGTAGCAGAGGTCGCTCGTGTAGATAGCTGATTAAAATGAACTCTAACCAAATCAACCAACAAACTCGTAAACTTCAAACCAAGAAGACACTAATTCCAACTTTACTTTATAATGACATTCTCCTAAAAACACTTTAAGGTTACGAGGAATATATGTAAAATTATTACTTCTCAAAATGGACGTGATAAATTGAAGGCGCGCGGCTATTTAATAATGAAAGATAAATCTTTAAACTCATTTTATTATTGATGCTACGAAAGTCGAAAATCGTTTACTTGCAAAGGAAGAAAGAGCGATAAATCTATTTTCAAATGGACAGCATATGATATAAAAAATTGATCATCATAACCACGCTTCCAATACAAGTGTGCCGCAGATTTCTAAAATCGTTGAAAAATTAAAGACGTAAGTTAGTAATTCCAGAAACTTGCCTTGCCAAATCATAATCATCTAATCCCGTACAACTTCAATTCCTTAATAGATCGTTCCGTATTAGCCTTCAAATGACGCACATCGCAAGAAAATTACCAGAGCTCGACGTGCTCAAAGACCAAATGAACCGAGGGTTCTTAGTGATATAGAATTCCTCCAGAATTTCGAAATACATTAAATGTTGAATTATTCTGAGTAAAGGATTCTACCATCGAAGAGCAAATATTTCTTCTATTCTCTCCCAAAACTAACATGCAAAAGATATCACATGCTTCATTTTGGATAATAGATGCCACATTCAAAGCAGTGCCGACACTAGTTCATCAGTTATATATGTACAATATAGCTAATCTTTTAGTTTTCTGACCAAAGCCATGGAGGAAACAACAGCGATATACATTATGTTCGGGTAATTGTGGATAATATCTCTCCATCATCTGTTTCTTCGTGAAAACTGATCACATGATAGTAACTACCAGGTCGTTATATTGTTTTTATGTATCATTCTTTTAAAGTTAGAAATACGAGTAAATCCAATTTATTTACTTTAGTAAATTTTAGTAAATGCCTATATAAATCTAATCTACGGTGCGCTTAAGTGCATGTGCAGTAAATCGGGATTTCGGCTTTCGGGATATTGACTTTCGCAATTTCGACTTTCGTGATATTGACTTTCAGGATTTCAGCTTTTGGGATATTGACTTTGCAATTTCGGCTTTCGGGATATTGACTTTCGCGATTTCGGCTTTCGGGATAGTGGCTTTCGCGATTTCAGTTTTCAAGATTCTTTTTTCGAGATTTGAAATTTTCGCGCTTTCTGATTTAGGTTATTTTCGAGATTCTGTCCTGTACCGGCAAAAGGAGTGTTTATTAGCGAGTTTGGAGCCTAAATTGACTTCATTGAGAAGCAGGTCGTACTCAACTTTACTCTCGCCCTTCTACAGGTGCAGATGCCGTCCACCCTCCTTTTGCCCGTTTCTAAAGCCCACTCCTCGAGCCAGCCTCTACAGCTCGTTCCTACAGGCCCGCTCGTACATCGTCATTAGAGGCAATCACCAAACGAGCACTTCTTAAAATAAAATAACCCGTCCCTAGAGACCGTTCCTGGAGCCCTCTCCCAGTAATAGCCCATAGAATCCTTTCCTATAGCCCTCCCATAGAACCCCGTCCCAGAGACACGTGCTAAAGCGCCGCTCCTCCTCTTTACGCCCCCTCCACCCAAGAGAGCTTTCGTTGCAGGAGAGAGGCAAATGTGGTCAAGTTAGGCGGATGAGATTCTCGTAGAGCCCTCTTAAGCCCCCACCACCCCATTCTCCACAACAAAATAGAAATTTCCCAACACGCTTCTAACAACGCTGCCACAATGTGCATGAAATTTTAATTTTATTTTCTCGAAATATTCGGAAGTGTCTGAAAGAAAACATATTTTGGGCATAATTATGAGCTTCAGTGGGGCTCGTTAAGGCAGACGCTCACCTGTTATCACCGCCGGCTCTTCTCCACCAGCCTGTCCGAATAAACTTCACTTGTTTACGTTTCATTTTGTTCGCTTTTGTTTATAATCTTATATTTTGGCATTTCAAATAAAACGTCGTCTGAATACTTTTTGGCTATCTCCTTTTTTTATCACAATTGCTTCTCTCCATTCTTCCTATCTAATTCGATTGTTTTCTTCCACTTGTTCCTAATTCCGTTTCATCTTCATGAAGGGAAGATGCCATCGTTCGTTTCCTAGCATCAATTTCCTTTCTATTCTCAGAAATTAGCCCATCGGTTCCCTTTCCACTGCAAGCGTATGCATTCATTGATTCCCAATGGCAATTCATTCGATTTAAAATAAATTTCCACCATTAGTAACTTGCGGCCTTAATTTCCGCTTCAAGGGGAAATTAAATTAAAGTAATTACCATCGCAGTGATTCACCTTTTGCTGCTCCCCCACCGAATTCTCTCAAGGAGAAATTTTCAGGTTTCTGGAATTATTCTACTTTGGATTAATTAAATAAAAAAAAACTGTTCCTTTGGTTGTGTGTTATGTTGATATTCTTTACCTGCAAAAAGATTGTTTTATTGCTCGTCATCAATTCACTAACTCTATAATTTAAGAAGGGGATTTTTTTTTAGTATTTGAATAATAATTTCATCTTAGTTTGGTTATGACTTATGTTTTTTATCAAAGTTATTTCTAATAATTCTTTTATAATATCAAAAAACAAAATGGTGAAGTTCAGAAATGAATATAAGTATCGAAATTTTGAGAATTTTTTAAAACCGAAAGAATTACAAATGGTGAAGTTCAGAAAATTTATTTTTATATATCTTCTTCTATAACTATATTTTAGCAACGTGATCTTTTGAAAGGGGGAAAATTTAGTTTAGAGTTCCTTTTTAAAATTATTATAATTGGCCAAGTTAAAAAAATTTATAAAAATTTAACCATGGTTCCATTTTTTTAGATTTTAAATTTTAATCTTAGGAGCGAAGCGCAAGCTCACCCCAACGGGGGAAGATTGCCTTTAAATAATAATTTGTTGGGAATCTATGATTTATAACATCACATTGGTTCAATGGTCGCCAAGATTGCAATCCTCAGTAGAATTTTTCCTTTTTTGTCTATGTTTGTGTTTCTTCAGCTTTATTTCGTATTTCTCCTCCAACAATTCTCCGCTAGAGCTCTTGTTAGCCGAATGGATACGGCGTTAGTCTGCCAACGTAGCGGTACTGGGTTCGATCCCGGCTTAGGTGGACACAAACATTAGCGCACGTACAGATCTGGCAACCAATTCGTGAACGCGCTGTGCTCACCCCTATACAGGGGTAGGTACACTCACATATAGCCAACAACACTGCTTCCTTCCCCCTCCCGTCTTCGCAGCACAGCACGCATACACGGAATTTCAAGGAATCCTGTCGATGAGTTCTATATCCACATACCTCTGACACGGAACAGGTCCCTCTGCCCCAGGGCAACGAAGGCTTCCACCTGAACGCTGTGTTCTGCCGTAAACATAATTCTTCCTGGCGCCTCTCCCTAAAGAGGACCGGTCCCTAGTGCTATCGGGCTCACCAGGATTGTCATACGGACCTTTATGTCGATTTCATTACCTGGCCGGGATTTGCCTGGATAAAGGTAGGTTTACTCATTCCTTTACCTTTTCCAAGAAGTTGTAACACGAAGGAACTCGTAAAAGCATCCCTATTTGTATCCTTCGAGCTCCTGGATTCTTTACAGAATTATTACGTATCAAATGAAGACTCTTGATGCCCCCCCCCCTCCCTAATTGTTCATGCCATCACGCCCCTAGATAGATCCTAGACCAACTGCGTAAAGGAGGATTAAACCATTATAAAAGAGAAGGAAGAGGACCCCACTTAGCTAAATACAGCACCCCAGTTATGACCTCCATCGGCTTATCAAGACGGCCTGAAGAGGGGTTTTAACAGGACTCCAAAACGCCTCCTATTTATGATCCTACCCCAGAAAGTGAGTTCTTTTCATTGCAAAATGGAGTTGATCCCAAACAACTGATTTGACTGAAATAAGTGGTAAGGGGGGGGGGCTATACCAAGAACCCCTATAAAGGTAGGTGAGGAAAGGCTGCAACAAAATCCTAACGAGAAAGGGGGCAACTGATGGAGCGGGTCTATGTTATCCTCCGAACTTATGCTACCGACACAGACTTTGTTGCTACAGGGAGTGCGAATGTGTTTGCTCTCATAAAGGTTAAAGTTCTAAACTTTTATTCTTAAACCATTTTACGTGATTTAAATGAATCTGATCCTTATAATGTTTTTTTTTTAATGGTAGCCGTAATAAACTATCACCATAAATTACAGTGAGACCTGAAAAATGAGGACAGAATCCCATCTCGAAAAGCACTCAGTACATTTGGAACAAAATTCATGGCAGCAGGATTCTGTCCGAATCATGGTTTAATTTCGAACATGGAAGCATTTTCAGAATTCAACATCTACCTCAGCTATGCGAAATTTGCTAGTTTTCTCCGCGAGGGATTTAAGGGCAGTGAACCGTTTGGAATTTTAGCCTTTCTGCGATGAATTTGTGAATAAATTTTCAAAATTACTTGATATTTGTATCTCATAAATTCCCAAACAATGGCATATAACTTTATCCTTTGCACTCTCATCGAGACAACAAGCAGCTTTGAAATGGTCTAGCTCGTCCTTACTAAACAGTTGATGATCTTTGGGACCACCCAGGACACTGCATCTTTCGATACGTGTTTATCATCATCATCACTAACTCTATAATTTAAGAAGGGGATATTTTTGAGTATTTTAATAATAATTTCATCTTAGTTTGGTTATGACTTATGTTTTTTTATCAAAGTTATTTCTAATGGCGAAGCCATTGCGTGGTATTTTATTCTTTAATTCCTTTCCTATCTTTCTATCCTCCCTGATTGCGCATGTAAAACCTATGTTCCCTTTAGAGTAAGAGCCTGTGATTTCTGTGATTTACGTTAAAGCACGTCAAATCATCCCTTGTAAACCGCTTAAGGAACCAACTTAATGAAGAAGATCCCCCTCAAATGGCAGTATTTTAATTACCCCTCTTTGTTGCAAAGGTGTACGATTCTTTAATTAAGTAACTATTCGCTAAGAATTATTGTTTGTCGATGATACCTCGCCATAATAATTTTCCTCCCAGCCATCTCCGCCAGTAGATTTAGGAGTCGTTCTTGGCGCGTCTCTGCTATTTGGGAAAATTATACGTCCTACCAGCTAAATATAATGGATTGATCTTATTTACTACAACGCACTTTATCACTTTGAAATGATAATTATAATAATTTTATGCATCCCTAGCAATTTTTCAAGTTTTTTTATTTATTTCTGATAGTTATCATGGCAATCATTACAAATCTCTTTTAGTTTCTTATTCCAATCAAGTAGTAAGAACAAATCGAATTAATAACTGTTGTTCTTGAAAATTCTGATATGTAGTGACACCTGTATTATTACATGTTCCCAACGCAAAGTGAGAATCTGATTCCCCCGGGTAAAGTGAGCACAATTACATAAATAAAGGATGCCTGATAACAATACGGAATTCTAGACCACCAAAGTGATCGCGTCTATACATAAATGAACAAAGTGAATAAAAGGATGGATAATGAAAATGAATTGATACAGCTAAGTCGTGTATCAAGACGGTCGTTTCTTCATAAGTTCCCCACAACAGAGGTGGGAAAAGAACCACACGTCGTACTGCTGGAGTGAGGTAGTCGAAAGCGAAAATACCACCTAAACCAGTATTAAGACACAAATACCTTTACCTGGTGGGCGAGGGTAATCGAGCTCTAACACCCCTATCGAATTTGTTTACGTTAATGCCATATTTCAAGCGGTCAGGTCAAAACATTTTGACACGATTTTATTTCAAAACAGGGTTGCGAAATCTCACCCAATTTTTCTCTTTCCAAGTTCATTAATTTTATATATTTATTTACTTTTTAATCATTGTTATCAGAAATATATTCACCTTAACATTTGGTTATTTTTAATTTTTACCCCTGTAATCAATTTTCCAATTTATCTTTAATGAAAAATATTATTACTTGACAACACAACACAGTAAAACCTAGCGGCAGTCATCCAAAACTATTCAAAGACTTATAAAGAATATAAATAATTTGATCATAGTTAAACTCCCTTTGTGGAAAACATTTTGACCAAGATCTGCTGGCCAAACTCGCGTGCTCTAACTTATTCTGATTTATGACCTTATGACCTTCAAAACTTTCAATAATTTACGGGCTAACTTTGGGAGGACCTTGGCAATTAAATCATTCGAAAGAGAATGTAATGCAACATAAGGGTTTTAAATTCCGTTAGAATCTGCAGAATAGTTACAATGTTATTACCAAAACAAAAAAAATGCGAAACGGTCACCGACTGACCGACATAGTGAGATATAGAGTCGCACGTGACTAAAAATGTGACTTGACTACTTTGGGCAAGTCTACTTCATGCAAGTCTCCAAAGAGGCTGTCTGTACAAAATGTTACTCTACTCTTGCATGTTCGGGCTCCTGAATATGTGAGGGAATTTCGGATGAATGAATACAAAGAAGCGAAACGAGAAGGGAAAATATTGATTAATCAGAGTAACCAAAGTGTAAAAGAAGTCTTTGAAAGGAATATGAATGAGACTCGTGATGGAAGCAAGATTTTCTCTTTTAATGGAGTGACAAAGCTTATAAACCAAGGGAAATAGAACATGGTGCTGCATATTTCAGCAAAAGTAGGTTAAAAGGAGCTTTTAAAAGTATTTTGATGAGCTATAAAGGGTATTTAAAAAAATATCTGCGTATTCTGATTGAAAATGACAAGGATTTTGAACCAATTTTCAAGAGTGGTCTGAAATGATCCAAGAATAAGACGATTTAAGTTTTTTTGTGATTCAAATTATGGGCCGCTCCTATCCCTATTCGAAAAGTTAAAGTCGGATTCCCATGAAATCGTCAATGAAGACTTGATCAGACGCAATAAAATGAGCTATTAAATTTAAAATTATATATATGATCATGAGATTTTTTTATTAAAATACAAACCACAGATTGCGAGATGGGGAGGAAATGGTTGATTAAAATGAATAGGATGTAGAGAAATTATCTTATTTGGCATATCTTAATCTTGGTATCTTTGGACTCGAGCCAGGGTAGCGAAGCCTCCTGCACAAGTGGTATTTGTTTGTTTCGAGACACAGTTTAGCACTGTTTCAGAGGCTGGTTGACGGGGAAGTGGAGCCGGAGAGTATTCTGTTGTGTAAGCGCGTGTGTGAAAAGTTTGTAGATCTATTTCAGTGGAAAGGAAAAGGAAGTGGTGAGAGAGCTATTGATAAAATTAATAGGCTTCTAGAATAATAAAAAAGACCTACTATTTACATAAAAACGACAATTTAAAATCATTTTATAGGTGTCAACTATAATGAAAATAGAAAATGCAGGTATAGCCCACCCCCTCAAAAAAAAATTTCGGTGATAATGCATTAGTCTTCTTGCATTGTGTTTGTGTATTGACAGCCAGGTATTATTTGACACAGGCAAAGACATGGCTCAGACTTCACATTTGCGGCTATCCGGATTGGGGAACAGAATCCTCTGAATTATGACCACTCCCAATCATTAATGGAGCACCATCGGTCAGCATTTGCTCCTGAATTTAATATTCTGCAGGAATAGATCACACAAGTCATTCACTTTTATCTATTGCGCGGTAGTGTTCTTAAATAATAATAATAATATAATTTTAATAGAGGTTTTATATGGCGCCCTTCAAGACTTTGAGCCTTTGCAGGGCGCCCGTTCATCTACCAGTAAAAGAACTGAAAAAGGTGAGAGAGGTTGTTCGTCCATTTGTGTAAAAAAATTAATTAAAAATATATTAAACTATACTCCGTTTATTAGTTACCATTTTGTTCTATAATCTCTTCCCATTTTATTGGCTAAAATATAAGACAAATTTCTTCCAAAATATAAAAATTGCTGCGCAAAATCTTTGAGCTACCAACGCACCTTTCCCTAATTAGGGACGAATGAGGATTATGTTAGTATAATTTAACTATTAACTAGGGCTAGTCAGCCTATTACTGGAAATACATAAGCGAATCTTGATAGCAACGAACATGTTACGATTTGCTAAATTGACTAGTGATAACCGAACTAGTCCCGTCTAGTCCTCATTTGTCGTTCATTAGGAACAGACGCATTTGTAGTTCAAAGATTTTACATAGCAATTCGTATTTTTCGAAGATTTTTTTTAGTTTAAACAAACCAATAAAAGGGGAAAAGATTGCAGAACAAATCCTAGAATTATATTATCAAACTGATAGATTTTTCCGCCTCCCTCCTTCGTTCACCTCGCTTTGTCTGACTGTTTTCTTCCCATCTTCCTAACCTGTCCTAAAGTTGGTTTATGACTTTGCTTATTCAAATTGCGGCACCATATGGTCTCCCTCGCCCACATGAGTCCTTGAGAGGGTTGTGTCCTTGGATTCAGGGAAGAGACTGTCAAATGGGAATTCGAAAAACATGCCGAGCCTTTTCAAAGAAACATTTAAGTTTGAGTTCTCGGTTGGACAACCAGCAAACAGTTTTATTCTCTCCCTCTCCCTCTCCCTCTCTCTCTCTCTCTCTCTCTATATATATATATATATATATATATATATATATATATCTATTAACTTCCAACCCCCTAGTTAAAACGAATATTTTAATTCAAATGTCTTTCCAAAGATCCGTAAAGCTATTTTCTCCCATTTCTTCCCTCTTCTTCCCTTCAAAGTTCTAGCTCTTCTCGTATGCATTGGTTCTCTTATATCTTTAACTTAAATCCTATTTTAACTTCATTTCAAATAAAGAAAAAAATCTTGGAATTAAAACCGTTCTCGTCCAGGGTTGGAATAGGCAACAAATCTTTTCAAGCCTAAATTAATTAATTTCTCATCATTATTTACTTTTACATCGTTGATCATTAACATTCAAACTAACACAATAGTTACGTCGCTCACATCAGAGCTATCGCACTAGGCTTACTATTACGCTTGAAATTAAGTACGTTTTGTAGACAGTCGCCAGATGGGCGCTATAGAAAAATAATATAGTTTAAAAACTGCTTGTGATATTCCGAAACTGGTTCTGTTCTCATACCATTAAATGTCGTTCGCATCAAAGTTTTTATTTAGATCCAAATATAAAAGTGTTCACCATGTAAATACCTACACCCATGTATTAGATTTATGTAGCTTTATCTATTTATATTCATAAAAACAGAATAAAACCTAATGAATTTTTTTCAAATGTTGTATTTATAAATCTGCCTCAATCTAGTTGTAACGATGTAGCTAAATTTACAATATTGACATTTGAAAAAAAATGCTGTTATGGTTTTAAAGTTGCTGTCATTTTAGTACTAAAATAGAACCCCATCCTTCAAAATAGTACCATTCTATTTCTCGAAAGTGTGATCGTAGGCCACTTGAATCCAATCAGTCTTTGGAAAGCAGTGTAGATAAGGGTTGAATACCAATATTCAAGTAGCGTGAAAACGCCGTTCGAAGTTTAAATGACCCAAGGAGATATGGCAAGACCCTATGTCGTCTTTACCTTCGACACCTTTATTTTCTATGGAGTTCCATTTAATTCCAAACATTTCTTCTCGTTTTTTTTCCCTTCTATTTGCCTTGCCTCTATTACATCGTACTCTGAGGATAGACTATTCATTACTTTATTTGTTTCTCTAGTTTCAGTATTGGTGTTTGTAAATAATTTTACCTAACCATGTTCAGAATGTGAGTATTTAAAACACCTCACTTGTCGGACCTAGGATGAAAGTCAAAGCCTATCCGAAACTAGTATCCGAATAAACTTCCAATAGACTGCGGTGTTTAATGCTACCGTTGATATTTTGGCAGGCCAAAAGATTATATTCTCTGAATAAGAATGTTATTTTTTTTTTACAGTCACCGAAAGTGGAACTCCTAAAATCAACTGCTAAGAGATACCATCGCTTTACCATTGAGCCTCATAGCTTAATCTTATTCTTGTCTAACTCCAAATCTCTGACTAAGTCTCGCAATTGACCGATAGTTATAAGCTGTTGTTCAGAGGAGGCTAATGGCTCCTTTAGCATGACTATAACTTTAATCTTCTTCCTATTCTGACTCAAGTGAGAATGAGTTGGGCCAATCGGTATCAGATAGTTCATTTACATGGGGTAGTTGACGAGTAGTTAATTAAACGTTTGAATGCAACTTAATCTGCTTCTTCTTTTTTGACAAAATTTTGCAACTTAAGACATAATGCCAAACTTGCTATCATCTATTGTGTCATTCAAACACATTTGCATGGAAAAGTGACATATATTCCTTTTTCCCTTTTAACCACTGATGCAGATTCGTTATAAACGTTTTGCAGCATATGTCACAAGTCCATTTCTTGTTCTGATCGCCGGCAAATTGCATCCTAAAAATAAGGCGTAAACGTTGGTAACCATATCAGTTATATTGCGCTTCTGCGATACACAAATCACTTTCCCACATAAGAATTATCAGCTAATAGAGCTTAGTAGCCATGCCAGGTGTCAAATGCCAATTCTTGAATGCACAATTAGTTTGAAATTTAGACCAAAGAGTAAGTTCATAGCTTTGTAACTACTTTTATATGTCATTCTTCGTCAGAGGCCAGTAGAGAATAATATTTTACTAACGGTATATTGTCGAAAACGCCACAATGGCGATGTATGCTATTACTGAGCCGGCTAAGGGTTATGATCTGACTAACAGTTCTACATATGTGTTATGAGACTCAAGAAATCACCTACTTCGCTTTTGGTCGTTAACTATGCACAACACTCTCCTCTTGTTTTGCCACCGTGTCTCACTCCTCTCGCTCTGATCGCAGGTTCTCTTTCTCTCTCTTCCCATCACCGAGACTACCAGTTCGAGATCAACTCAAGAAACAAATTATTACTTCTATATCCATAAGTATGTACAGTCTCACGGTGTATTATGCCTTCTGAGCACCAAAAGACATTGGTGATCTTTGAAGTTGTGTGAACGCTTATCAAATACTCCGTGAACAATTATAACAAGATACAATGCTAGAACTCCGTAATCAAAAGTGAATCCTGCTCGCGAGTATTACTCAATCCTCTTCAGACAACTCAAGCTACTCCAAGCAACCATTCAAGGGACTTCAAGAAACATCATTGCTCAACGAGAGAGAGATAGTTTCAGGCAGCATCTCCACTGAAACTAAAATGAGAGAGTGAGTTTAGTCTACAGTTTCTTGTGGTACCACCCCTCCTCCCACGATCATCAAAACTCTTAGCATGGGACCATCGCTCGCTTTTACAACGAAGAATAAAGTCACGTGCGGTGGGCGTATCGCTGCGCAACGGCCAGGGTTCGGTCAACTTTTAATACATCCTTGCTTCACTTTTCCAATCAGACCAAACCTAAGGAAACTTGAACTCGAATTTCTGGTTACTCGCGTAGGGTTCAAACTCACCAAGAGAATCACCCTCATCCCCTACAGGGACGAGCTCCCACCCCACCGTGAGATCCCTCAACCACCTTCAGGTGGGCTAATGCAACTCTTTTGCTGATGAGTGGTTTCTCCCAAGTCGCAACTCGACGATCTCCCCGAAGCTGTCGAGTCTCTCGCTCGGAAACATCGAGATTCTCGCCATCACTGTCATTCCTGATCCCCACCATCTTCTAGCCACGCCACCACCTCTACCACGGGGACCACTTCTCCCGGAAGGAGGTGCTGGTATCATCGCATCTTCCAACATCAAGCCCCAAAATATGTTCTTGCAAGTCGCAATCTGGGGAACCAAATTAGCTTGCATCTGCCGTGGGGGCAGTTCAGACTTTGACCCCTTGCCTCTCCATATGCCTGCCCCCCCCCTCCACGGGGATAGATTTTGGTTGGAAGTGGTTCAAATGATTTCATCATCCCGGAATGCACCAGGTCCCCCAATTCCTGTAATCCCCCGCCCCCCTTCGCTCTCATTATATCCCGGATTCTCACTCCTTTGCGTATTTTTAATTTCAGATGTCACTCAATAATATTTAGAGGCTGAATTTCGGTCGCATTTCAACTCATCCTTGATTTGAAAAGACGTGTTCTTAAAGAACAAGTGTCCGGAAGGTTTAATTACAGCACTCTCATCTTCTATGATCTGTGTTTCACTCAATTCAAGTATTCCAATTATCTTTCTCAAGGATTGTCCCGACCTCTTTTGTCTGGATTGGAGATATATCCCATTGTAACTTTTAGCTCAGATTTGAAAATTTAATTAATCCTTTACCTCTTGATATTTTCATCTTGAGCAATCCTTAATATCCTCATTTTCTACCGGATGTAATATAAAGGTTGGTCGTCTGAATAGGCGTAGATAACACCGTAATTATATCTCTCTGGCAAAGAAAATTCGGTGGCTTTTTAAAAATGCTATGCGAGGGCTATGTGGTTTATTTGACAAAGCATGCAGAGATTAATTTAACGCTGTGCGTAAGCTATGTAGTTTCTATGGGAACAGAAATTCACTTAATGTATTTAACGCTGTGCGGCGTAGGCTATGTGGTTTCTACGGCAACAGAAATACACTTGATTAATTTAACGCTGTGCGTAGGTTATGTGGTTTCTATAGCAACAAAAAATCCGTTGATTTATTTGACTCTCTGTCTAGGCTATGTGGTTTCTATGGCAACACAAATTCCGTTGATTTACTTAACTCTCTGCCTAGGCTATTTAGTTTCTATGGCAACACAAATTCCGTTGATTTATTTAACTCTCTGTCTAGGCTATGTAGTTTCCATGGCAACGGAAATTCAATAGATTTACTTAACGCTATGCGTAGACTAGGCACTGTTGAAGGTTAAATAAATATTATATTCTAATGGTACGAGTAAGAGTTATACCACTCATGCACTCACATAGGCTGCCTTTATTTTTAGGTGGGAAACTAACGATTAAGGTAAGGTCAAAACATTGGGCAAGTACAGCGTATGACGACCCCCGGGAAAACAATCCGATTCTAAACTCCATCCGAAGACTAAACACAACCGATTGGCTTAGCTTCGCTAAGATGGAGGCGGTGTTTTCATTCGGTCAAACCGCAGCCTGAGGGCAAAATATGTTTATGTTTGAAAGTAAAATATGTTTATTTTTCTTGAATAAATTGAACTTAAAGGATGAAACTTTGTATAAAATCATGGAAATAAGTTGCCATTTTCAGTTACCTTATTTTACACTTAATTTGGAGTTACCTTCCAAATTCTCTATCCGAGATGCTGCTCCGGCAGCATTTACTGCACGTCATGGTGTCACTGAAGGAGAACCCTTCAACTACAGGTTTACATTGACTGAGTTCAGTTACTCTCTCGCTTCATGCGCAGACAACGCCCCTGGTCTGGGCGATGTCTCGTACGCCATGCTTTGATACCTGGGTGAGCGAGGCATGGCATTTCTGTTAGAGTTGTTCAACAGGATTTGGGTAGAGGGTATCCTACCAGACTTTTGGCGAATCGCTACTGTGCTCCTTTTTGCAAACGGGAGAGAGATCACTTTATTTTTTCTCGAAATTCCTGCATGTGCGAGTTGATGGATAAATTGTTAAATGTTAGATTAGCTTCTTTCCTGGACAACGGAGGACATCTCCCTTCCGCACAGTGAGGCTTCAGCAAGTTCCACTCCAATTCGTTTGCTTTATTTTAGCTGGAACATGCTATATGCGAGGCTTTCCATTATATACATTACTACACTACTGTATTTTTCGAAGCGAAGAAGGCATATGATACCGCATGGCGATACGAAAACATGGAACTGCATTACTCGCTATGCTAAAGCGCACAGGTTTTGGTTTTCTTTAGCCAAGACTAAGGTAGTGCATTTCTGCCGCCATCCACGGCCGCACTCCCAACGGACTTGATCCTAAACGGGGTTTACCTCACCCGGGAGGCTCAATATTCGCATTCTTTAATGGTTTCTTGTACCGCGACAGAAAAATTAATCGTTCCTTGAATTTCAGCACTCGGGATACTAATAGGCCTACTGCCTTACTTTTTACCGATCTCTTGTTCGTTCGAAGCTTAATTCGCATGCATGTTTTATGCATCCGCAACCAAGCGTGCATTGCGGAAGGTGGACTAGATCTATCACACCGTCTCCGTTTGGCGACTGGTGATTTTCCCACATCCCCCATTGAGATCCGTTTGCACGTGCGGGCACGAAGTCTCCCTCATCACCAACGGCTCTCTCTGCATCCGAGGTCGACTTCGACGGTGCCTATGCCGCCGAGAGACGCCAATCATACCTTAAGACCTCTAAGTTTAGGGCTAGGAAACACTTTCGAGAGCTTGGTGTAGCTCCCGGGCCTGTGGTGTCTCTGGTTCTGCCCAGGACGTTAACCTAGAGGGTACCACCTTTAACAATTTGTCGCCAGGCCTCTGCTTCCAAATCTTCTACAGCCCCGAGAGTAATTCTTTCGGCCAATTTGGAGCGCACTTCGTCTCACGCTGGATCCGTGCCAGTATATAAGGATGGCTCCAAGTCGCAGGAGGGGGATCGATTTTCCCGCCATATCCCCTTTATTTGAAAATCAACGTGGATCTACTAGGCTTCACGTCTGTCTTCACGGCCGAGGTGGTTGCAATACACCGCTTGGTATGGGCGATAACTTTTCGTGTCCGATTCGGAGACTGGAATGTGATTTATAGCGACTCACAAAGCGCCCTGAGACGCTCCCGGGGCATTGGAATCTCCACATCCCCTGGGTCGCGGTATAAGTGATGCCACGGTTGCTTCGAACAGGGTGGATTTCGAGTTTATCTTCTGCTGGGTTCATAAACCTAAAGTTGCGTGCCATTGCACTGCAACTGTTCACATGGACCTACCCCTCAATGCCGCGACGGCTTCAGGTTACTTTCTGTCATCTCCGAATTGGACACAATCGCGGGACGCACCGCCATTTGATGGAGCGCTCGGCCGCACTTTATTGCGAACGACTGCGTTATTCCCCAGACTATTTGGAACATTCTTATTGCATGTCCCAGTCTGGGTGATATTCGCAAAACGTTACCTGTCCCGGTACCGGTATCGGGACGAGCGGGATAGATATCACCTGTTCCTTGTACACGGGACAAGTTCATACACAGCTTTGTGGCCTATTTGATTATTTGGAGGAGACTGTCTCTTCAACTTTACTTAAATCTCTTTGGTGTTGGTTGAATCATTATACCGAGAGGGAGACAGGTCTCTCGCCGCCCCAGAGACTGATTTCTTCTTCTTCTTGTTTTTTTCTTTCTTATTTTTTGCGTTTTTGTTCGTTTTATTTTATTTTATATGTTTGTTTATCATGAATTTTTAAGTATCCTTCTACTATGCTGAACCTTTAATTGCGGTGACTTTGTTCCTTGGTGGTACTCGATGGTACGGCAGTGTAACCATCGTAAATAAAAAAATCTAACCTAACCGAACATTACGTAACATGACCAGACAAAAACTAACTTAACCTAACATTCCGTGACATGATCAGACAAAACCAAACCTAACCTAACATTACTTACATGACCAGACAAAAACTAACCTAACCTAACATTATGTGACATGATCAGACAAAAACTAACCTAACCTAACATTATGTGACATGATCAGACAAAAACTAACTTAACCTAGCATTACTTAACATGACCAGACAAAAACTTAACTAACCTAACATTACGTGAAATGGTCAGACAAAACCTAACCTAACCTAACATTACTTAACGTCACCAGGCAAAACCTAACCTAACCTAACATTACTTAGCATGACCAGACAAAACCCAAGCTAACATTACGTAACATGACCAAACAAAAACTAACCTAACCTAACATTACGTGATATGGTCAGACAAAACCTAACCTAACCTAACATTACTTAACATGACCAGACAAAACCTAAGCTATCATTACGTAACATGACCAGACAAAAACTAACCTAACCTAACATTACGTAACATGACCAGACAAAAACTAACCTAACCTAACATTACGTGACATGATCAGACAAAACCTAACCTAACCTAACATTACTTAACATGACCAGACAAAACCTAAGCTAACATCACGTAACATGACCAGACAAAAACTAACCTAACCTAACATTACGTGACATGATTAGACAAAACCTAACCTAACCTAACATTACTTAACATGCCTAGACAAAACGTAAGCTAGCATTACGTAACATGACCAGATCAAAACTAACCTAAGCTAACATTACGTGACATGATCAGACAAAACCTAACCTAACCTAACATTACTTAACATGACCAGACAAAACCTAAGCTAAGATTACGTAACATGACCAGACAAAAACCTAACCTAACCTAACCTAACTGAAAGTCATCTTTTAGACACTGCTCTTATTTGATTTTTCTCATTGTATCTCTGCATCACCTGAATCCATTGCCTTAATTGAGTTCATGATTTCAAAACAAGGGATCCCGTTCTTTGGGGGCGCTGGTGATCTTAAAGCGTTTGCAATTTTTGCTTTGGTAAATCCATCCAAACTACCCCTAAAATTTTGGAACAGTTTTTTTTTTAGCACAAATGGGAAGGAACGGTAGAGGGGCTCTACAAACAGAGGAATAACGATACTCCAGAGCGTATTGTCACCCAATTTTACGTGTAAAAAATAAGAAAGGTCAAATGAGTCATGTTAAGAATCCAGAACCTAATTAAAATATGGATAAGCAAGATTTTCTCCCCCTATCAATGAATAAATGAATCCAAATACCTTAATTAAAGTCATGATTTAGTAAAAAATAGAAAAAAGGATCCGTCTTTTTGACGGTTGTGTTCTTAAAGCGTCGGTCATTTTTGTCTTTGGATTTCCTATTAAATCCATTTTGACGTTTGAGCATATTTGCACCAGTGTGGGTTTTTTGAGCACAAATGTCACAATTGGTCTTTTTTTTTACAAACCCTCGTTGGTTATAACTATCGAATTGTTTCGAGTAAATCTTCCACAAGTAGAAAAAAAATAGCAGTCTGGAACGTGTTGTCAGCCATGAATGATTAAGAAATTCTGATTTTTGACTAAACAAAAATGTCAAACTTTGCTTCGTAGAACCAACCATCCCCTCTATTATTCTACTTAACAAGGGAGTTTAACAGCCCCTAATTTTTTTTTGCAATTTAACACCTCCTCACCCTAAGTTTCTGGAACTAACATCCCTCCTTTAGAAGAAATTTTAAAATGATCCCCTTTTTCCTAAAACCACCCAAGTCTGGATTCCCTCAAATTTACTTTTAATTATAAAATGCAATTATGTAAACGAAATGACCTGCTACTCCGAAAGGCGCCGGAGGAAATACTTGCTAAAACTAATTTGGCCCGGGAAATGAGTCTTACGGCTAAAAATTGATCCAAGACTCTCCACATATAGTTTGTATGTGTAGGTAACCATAAAGGTGAATCCACTGAAGCTTTATATGCGAAGATCTCACACAAACAAGCTCACACCCAGGGCTTACAGAAATTAAATTGCCAGATAAATCTTATTACTATGAAGTTTAGGATAAGTATTTTTGTGTGGCCAGCTAAGGCCATGTTTAAAGCGCTTACAATGGTCCATTTTCTCAGAATTTAGCGAGGAAATGTCCCCAATAATTCCGGTATTTGTTTTAAAAAAGAGCGGGTGTAGAGCAGTTGCGAAATTTCCAAATTTCTGGAGGGGGAGTGGGAAGAATAGTTAAAGGATATGGAGCAGAGGGCGGGGAAATTTCCGCGAATTGCCCCAATATTGCAGGAATATTTACACTTAAATCCATTCGAGTCATAGCCAATAGAGGGGAAAAGGGAATGAGAGAAGAACAAAGTCGATGGAAAAGGAGGATATTAAATATGTATCAATTATACGCAATCTTACTCTTTATAGTGATTTTATATGTCAAAGTAGTATTTATCAATTTTATTTTTTAAATATATAGACGAGTGTTTTCAAAGAATGCGAGAATAAATTATTCCATATTTTTATAAAAGATTTTCGTTTATGTTATGGCAGTATTAAATACTTTATTAATAAGCTAGGGGCCGTTCGGTTATCACATACAAATTGCAACTCATGCTTTATATTAGTGAAACTTTTCAGTATTTTAACTACTTCGATGAGCCGACAGCGTAAACAACATTTTTCAATTACTTTACAAGAAAATTAATATAAATTATAAACAAAAATTGACCCCAAACTGATTCCTGTGGAACACCGATAGTGAATGATGCACAACCATTTCAATCCATATAAGTACATCTCTTACACCCAGCGCTTTTAACTTTATTAGAATCCTATGGTTCTAATAAACTTTATCGATAACTTTATGTTGGTCTTAGGTTGATATCATTCCATGGAATAATTCTAATAACATAATTAAACAAAAATGCGCTACCAAAAGCCATGTTGAGTATCACTAATAAAGTTTTTGGTTTCTAAATTTTCCACCGAGATGTTTATTAATGGACGAAAAGAGCTTTCCAGCATCGTTAGTTGAGGAAATCGACCTAAAATTTCTAGATTAGATCTGATACCTTTTTGAAAATCGGAGTCCCCATTAGCTCCCTTTGAACTATTCCAACATTAATTAATTTTTTTAAAGAACACACAAATGGTTTTTTTTCATTAATCCGCTTTCAAATTCTTTGGGGTGAATTGGACAGCCTTTATCGAGAACTAGTGTTTAGAATATTTTTATTTTTATATAATTTCTTAGTTCGCTTCCGGTCATATGATCATTCGAAAGAGTACAAATTATTCCCATCTAAATGATTATGTAGGATATTAAAGGCAAATATATGGTGACTTCCACGGTAAAGACCTTTGCAAAATGTTCATTTAATGGTTTCATTAGATGTATTGGTTCGTCACATAGCACACCTTTAGGTTCCATCTATTTTCAACGTTGTTACGGGACTCTTAAGCATTCATAGCGGTTGTTTAAATTACAAATGCATTCGTTAATCTCTCTATTGATCTAAGGCCCTTGTCTAGATCTAGTAGGATCTCTAGGTTTATTACGACAAGCTCATTATTTATAGTAAAAAAATATTTGATGAAAATTTGCATACATCTCCGGTCTTTACCATTGCTCAAAATTTCGGGCTCAATTTTCTTGCTTTTAGCGATGCAGAGGAGAGCGTAATTACATAATTTGAAGTCTAGAATTAACTGAGAATTTTTCTTTATAGTTTTTTTAAATATTTATATCAAAACTGATAATGTAATGTCTTATTCCCCCCCCCCCATCCAAAAAAAAAAAATTAGCTAACATGTAAATATTCTATGAAATTTTCATCATCGGTCAAAATCAAATTCAAAATTTTACAGTCGCTTGTCACCTCATCAACTCTCTTTGATAAATAAATTAGAATTTATATAATTTACAAGATGTTTTCATCTATACTCGGCCTTTCACCACATAAATCAAAATAGGATGTTGATTATTTTTTTATACAACAACAACAAGAGAACTGACGCAACCAAAGAGCGTTTTCAACACCATGATGGCGACGACTAGCAACCTCAAGCCATTCGTGGCCTATTTAATTTAGGCACTCACGAGAAAAGGGATTACTCTCATTCATTCAACTCTCACTCGGCTGCTACTATCGCTCACGCTAGGTGTCAGCCTTCACATCAACCTCTAAAAGGCTTTGCATCCACGCAAGAGGCAAGGTCTCAGATTTGAGGCAACCAAGAAGAATTCCAACCATAAACCTTGTTAATAAGACAAACTGTGAACGTGTTTACTTAACCGGTTAACTGCTACAGAACCTTTAGTCTCAGAGACACTTGAATCTGGTCTTTGTAACTTGAGCTATTTTTCTACTTTGTTTTCATGTTCAGAAGGGTACAAAGTTGTTATTCACTTCTGCAGGTTGTTGCGAATGGTAACAGCATTGTATCCATTCATCGCGTGCAATTTTTCAAGGCTTTGAAACTTTGACTTGTGTGATTCAGTGTTTGTTACGATTTAAGAATCGCTTCTAACAAACATTCAAGTATTTTTTTTTATACGATAGCAACTTCATAATGAATGGTTCACAACCCAAGTCCTGTGTGGGACTCTAACTCTCGAAAGTGACCTGGAACACCCTTTGAGCTTAGTCACATGACCTATAACTGAATCCTTGATGTTCCCAAAACTGCGATCTTTACAATCCTTGGGACTTTTGCATCGAGATGATTGCCCACATGTCTTGAACATAGTCTATCTCGTTTATTCTCCACCTCTACTTTTCCCCATGCACCCAACTTCTCATATTTCAGAATGTTATTTCCCCCTTTTTGTACACGGACTCAGATGGAACATTCGAAATAATAATAATTAAATAAGGGTAAAGATGTATTTATAACTTAATCTTCAACAAATGGTAACAAAACACTTAGAAGTGACTAAGTTTGGGAAATTTATGATTCGTGCTTCCAATATTCAGACCTCAAATGTATTTTCCATTATATTCTGGTTATATTCCTTGGTTGTGTTACTAGAAAGCCAATATATTTTGGTGTTATTTCTTGCTTTGTTTCTCTCTCTACTCTTTCATATTCTCCCCAAATTTATCAATATGGAATCAAGAATTTGAACTCTGAGCAACATCCCGCTTGGAACAGTTTTTCTCAAGAAGTCATCATCTTCCCGGCTTTTTCCGCAATTTGATTACTAGGGAAGTGGCAGACTACAAGGAAAATGTTATTCCAAGTCGCATTCACTACCTTTAGGAGCCTTTAGTTGCTTACACTCAATAATCTTCTTCATCTATAGTTCAACGTACACGGCTGCTTTTACATTTGCTCTGACAGCTTAGCAAAAAATGTCAAGACTTGAAGGTACTCGAAGATTGTTGACCCCTTATCGAGACCTACAAGATATTGTTCATTAGGCCGAACTTAAAGGGTAAAAGTAGTGTCAACACTTTTCCCAGGTTCAACAATGACTCCAATTTGACGTTCCTCCTCCCCACGGTAAAGTTCTACCTGTGTACTAAGTCACATCTTTGGTATTGCTTCACAATGTCCCTCCTTCTAATTCAAATGCAAGGAAGAATGGAAGTTTGATAAAATTACCTTAGAGATAAATTAAGAAGGTCAAAATATTTGCCTCTCCTGTGACCTTGCATTTGAACAGCCGTACTCATGATTGAAGCAGCCCTAGATGAAATTTACCATACTATCTTGAGGTACATCAAGAAAACCATGCGATGAAACTACTATTTATTGTTTTATTTATGGATGTAAGGACTTTGATACTCATGGTTCAGTATCCAATGAAATGATATCACTCGAGCAGGTTACAGGCGAACCGGAATGACTTGAGCACGTGTATCCATGGTAGGTCTGGCGGAGTGACCAAGTGTAGAGAAGAAGGAGAATGGAAAATAAAGGAAATTGACCCTACAAAACTACCGGCTGACCTATCAAAAGAAACGATGGTGAAGAGACAGACGTTATAGCATTTATGGGGCTGGTGCTTCTACCACGGACCAATTTAAGAAGCTCTATATACCATAGAGGAACCACTCAAATAGGAACTGAATCGGAAGAATTGGAGACAGGCGCGATAATCTGGTAGTTGAAAAAGGCCATGGACTGACAGACCGTGGGGAAAATCGTATACTTGACATAAATAATCCTTGTTGATAGAAAACCATCTTAGTTTGTAAACAGATGTGGCTACTCTGTCGGGAGCAATAGGATAAAGAATACTTGTGAAATTTCTTAATACGAATATACTCTAGTTGCTACAACTACAAATTTTGAGAGGAATAATACTGGTTTTCTTTCTATACTTTTCAAACAATTAAAAAGTATTAAAAATCAGAAACCAGAGTTTTAGTTAAAAAATTTAGATAGGTGAATAAAATTAAAGTTTATTTCTTAAAATATAGATGCAAGGGAAAACTTGACTTTTTTTACCATAAAAACATGAAACTACTAAAAAATCATGGTAGTATTTTTTGCAGCAAAATTAACATGTACATACTGAAACAATTTACTTAAGTTGAGTAGAACCCGCTTTGAAAAGATTAATGTTAAGATGATAAACTGAAGGTTTAACGATTACGTCCAAAGGATTGTTCTTTTAGTTTATTATTCGTGATTCAAGCTATGATAGTGTAGTTTCAGATAGTGAGGTAGCGCAGCCAGCAACGCCTGGCAACCTCATGATAACGACTCCTTACAACCTCATGCCATTCGTGGCCTATTAATTCTCCCACTTACGGGAGACGCGAACTCATTTTCATTCACACAACTCTCTCGCTCGGCTGCCACTATCGCTCCACCTCAGGTGAAAATCTTCACATCAACCTTCCTGAAAGCTCTCCATCCACGCGAGGTACAAGGCCCTTGACTTGAGGCAAACAAGAAAAATTCTAGCTGTAGACATTGTTAGTACAGACAAATTGTGAGCGTGTTTACATAACCAATCACTCCATTGGTGACCCAATGGACGATTTACACTATCTCAAGACTAAATCACGAAACTCCATCGCTCAACACAATTTTCCCCTCTCTCCTCACGGTTCTTCAACAAGAGAACCGGCAATTTTGTTGTGGAGGCTGCGTGTAAAGAACATTGGATGCTAGCTGAGAGAATGGTTCAGGAGAATATGAGAATCAGCCTAGATTTTCTGATGTTAAGAAGGGACCTGTCAGCCACAGCACTGAAGGAGCTACCAAGGATGGTCCGATGGCTGAGATGGAAATTGTGTGCAATGATTTCCTGAGTTTCATATGTTTCATTATGGCGGATTAAAAATCAATAGACTCGTTGTTATGTGCAACCCCAGAAACATAATAATGGAAGAACATTTGCTGACGTAAACAGTTTTTCTTGGCTTACTTGACAAACTTCTAACATATTTTCTTCCAGAACCATTAGTGACTCTCCAAAAGCCTGAATATAATAAAAAAGAAATATAATCAATCATGTGTTCAAAACGTAGGATTTGAAAAATCACAAATATGCAATCGAACAAAACTTCAAAAACTAAGTGGGGTATTAGTTAATAACAAAAATGTTCAATTTTATCTCAATATAAGAGAGTATTTATGGCAATTGGAAATGATGATGGTCGAGCATCCTGGAAGAAAGAGTCTAAGGATACAGGAGGTTCGAAAGAAGATTTTTCCTTGAAAGCCGCTGTAGGGAAATCGTCACTCCCTCGTTCTCTCTCAGTGGAGACACGGGATAGTAACCGCAAGAACATCAGGGCCCGGCACCGTGGGGCAAACTCGTAACCACAGCTTCTTGCCACTCGTCTGTATGAAAAGCTGCACGGTTTTAAACTACAAGATCTCCCCTACGAGAGTATATTCAATTTCACCTTAAGTAAGAAATTGGAGACGCGTTTCTCTCAAGCTCGAAAGCCAACTGGAGCCGAGGTAAGACTTGCTGAGAAAAACCGTTGGAATAAGAACCCCCCCTGCAGCCCGTCCACAAGCCCCCCATCCTCCTACCCCTACCCCCAGTGGGGTGAAGAGGTATAAATAACAAACACTTGGGGAAAAACGTGGTAACATACGTGAGTCGCCAGGCTACGCAGTCCCAGGATCGAGGCTGGGCTACCAAGACTGGAGAGGTAGAATACGTGAGTCTATAGGCTGAGAGTCAATGTATTCAAGCCTTAACGCATCGCTAGACAGTGCGAATTACTCCTCAGAGTAATCCGAAGAGGAGAAAGGAACCTTCCTTCACTATCCCGTGTTGATATCCCTTCCTGCCGAAAGCGTGTGGACCCCAGCTGCCACACTCGCCAAAGTCAGTTGTGGCTTTCAAGTTATTCGTCCGCAACCTCTATCTGGCTGGTCGGCACGCGTCTTGGAGACAATAACATTCCTGAGGTAAAGTGCTCATTGAGTTCAAGGTCAGACGCAAGCCTGTTCCAAGGGGTATCCACAAAGATACTTGCGGCCAGTAAAGGTCGTTAGCATTTTGTCTCGTTTAAATTGAAGAGAGTGGTGGGTCAACCATCACTATAATATCAACTAAGTCAAGTTAGAAATCCTTACGGAGAAATTATTGAAGTCTTTTTTGTGTATTTTAAAATTCGTAGTACATATTTCTGTGGTTCATGTTTTGTTTTTGCGTAGTAAATTGTTAAATTTAAAATATAAGTTTATTTTGGGAATTCCTGTGCGTTTCTTTATATCCTTACGTGTTTGAAGTGGTTCTTCTTAAAAAAACAAAATTAGCACTCTTAGAACAAAGCCTACTTCATCAAAGAAGTATATCACAACAAAAGTGGTGTCCTGTGTGGGGTGATCAAAAGGGGTATTATACGACAGCCACAATTTATTTACTTCCTGGATCTCGGATCTAGTCAGGGTCAATACAGAATCACGGTGTTCAAGGCAAATTTTGTCGTGAAATTGAATTATATAAAAAAATCCCATTCGCTATTCGAGATGCATCAGTTTATGGCTCCTATTTTAACGGCCAAATCGTCGCCGTTCGTTGGATGTCGAGTGATAAGTAGATTTTTATGGAAGTTACAATTTTCGCTTTGGAAAAAGAAAGGAGGAATTTATGAGGGAAGAACTCGAATTGATTTCGGCCAGGGCGACATTGAAGGCACACCTGCCTTCGTGAGAAGGTGCGCGCGAGAGAGAAAAGGGAAAGAGAAAGAGAGTGGGGAGAGGGAGAGAGAGAGAGAGAGAGAGAGAGAGAGAGAGAGAGAGAGGGAGAGGGAGAAAGAGAGAGAGAGAGACTGAAAGAGTTACAAGGAGTTACAAGGAAAAGAAGTACCTCAAAGGCCTTGCGGCCCATATCGAGGAGGCAATTTTTGTGGTTTCGATTCTTAGCATGTACTGATTACTTGCTATGAGATCATCAACTTTTCAAATATAATTTGTCAAGTCTACTCTTGAACTGTTCAACACTGCTACTCTCAACAACTCCCGCTGGTAGTTTATTCCATGTGTCGCAAATGTCATATGTGAATGACTTACCCCCCGGAATGGTATTGAATCTGGGCAGCTCCACCTTCCACCCGTGATTTCGAGTCATATTCCGGTTGGGAGGGGAAGAGAGTGGTGGAAAGATTGAGAGTGAGAGAAGGAGGAAGGAGGAGAGGGGGACATCGAGACAGATTGAGAGTAAAAGAGGGAGGGGGAGAGAGATTGAAATTGAGAGAGACGAGACAAAGACAGAGAGTAAGAGAGACAAGAAAGAGACAGAGTGAGAGAAACGAGAGAGGGAGTGATAGAGTCAGAGAGTAAGAAAGACTAGACATAGAATGAGAGGCGAGATAGATAGACGAGAAAGACAAATAGGCTTCAAACTATATACAAAAATCGGTTACCTCATTTAAAACATATAAAGTCCATTTTTGTCCTCTGAAACAGTCGTGATTGCACAGTAACACAGAGTCGAACCTAATTTTTTTTTCAATATTTGTTTTCGCCGAATTCGCCACTGCTTTTCAATGTGAACGAAATTAACGCAATTTGATTTCCAATTTATAAAAATGGTGGAAAACATAAATGTGACCACAATGCGCCATGAGAAATTAATCGGGAACAGCAAAAGATCGGAAACAAGCGACAATAGCAATGAAAAACTGGAAAATATTTGGTTAGGGCCACACTGTAAATGATATCAGTGTAGTGTCATCCAAAACTAGAGAACAAAATATATAACTCTAACATTTTCTTGAAAATCCTCCTCTGACTTGCTTAACAATTGTACAAAATATTCTCTGAAAATTGCATGTAATAGTGTCCCAGTTCCATTCCAAAGACGAACGAATAGTGTCCCAGTTTCACTCCAAAGCGCAATGAATATTGTCTCGGTTCCACTCCAAAGAGCAATGAATAGTGTCTCGGTTTCACCCCAAAGAGCAATGAATAGTGTCCCGGTTTCATTACAAAGAACAATGAATAGTGTCTCGGTTACACTCCAAAGAGCAATGAATCGTGTCTCGGTTTCACCCCAAAGAACAATGAATAGTGTCCCGATTTCATTACAAAGAACAATGAATAGTGTCCCTGTTTCATTTCAAAGAACAATGAACAGTGTCTCTGTTTTATTTCAAAGAACAATGAACAGTGTCTCAGTTCCACTCCAAAGAGCAATGAATAGTGTCTCGGTTTCACCCCAAAGAGCAATGAATAGTGTCCCGGTTTCATTACAAAGAGCAATGAATAGTGTCCCGGTTTCATTCCTAAGAACAATGAATAGTGTCCCTGTTTCATTTCAAAGAACAATAGACAGTGTCCCTGTTTCATTTCAAAGAACAATGAACAGTGTCTCTGTTTCATTTCAAAGAACAATGAATAGTGTCCCGTCCCGGTTTCATTCCAAAGAACAGCCAATGAAAAAAGGTCTGGGAAAGTAATGTCTATTTGAAGATAGGCTGATTCCCAAAACTATAGAACGACAAGCCGCTGTTCTCTTCCTTAACAGAAAGAGCTTGGTTACACAGGCACCCCTGCGGGGGTGTGGCCTACGGCCTTATTTGCTAATCTTAAACCGCCTTTTTAATCCCTTTTATAGACTCTATATTTTAACACTCTGAACACCCTTTTCTTCTTCTTCTTCATCTTCATCTTCTTCTTCTTCTTCTTCTTCTTCTTCTTCTTCTTCTTCTTCTTCTTCTTCTTCGGTCTGTGTCCTACAGCCTATCATGATTCTTTTTTCTTTTCTCCATCTAAATTTGCTATAATAATTTCCATGCCAAAATTTTAATAAATTTTCTGAACTTCACCTTTTGTAATTCTTTTAGTTTTAAAAAAGTCACAAAAATTCGATACTTATATTTATTTCTGAACTTTACCATTTTATTTTTTTTATATTATAAAGGAATTATTAGAAATAAGTTTGCTAAAAAAAATTAAATCTACTTAGGTGACAACCGAACTAAAAGAAAAAATCTTATTCAAACCTTCAAAAAAACTCGTTCTTAAAATA
The DNA here is from genome assembly GCA_963969495.1 of Ceratothoa steindachneri. Taxonomy (NCBI): domain Eukaryota; kingdom Metazoa; phylum Arthropoda; class Malacostraca; order Isopoda; family Cymothoidae; genus Ceratothoa; species Ceratothoa steindachneri. The sequence continues at coordinate 157,144,415 of OZ018317.1, read as the reverse complement.
TAGGGTTATGGATAAGTATAAATGAAGCTATAACCAGAAAACATAATTATATCATAGAGAATTAAACTATTAAGAAGTATGCAGGTCCTTGTTATGAATGAATTTAGCACATCTTCTGCTCCTCTCTTTCACTTACATGTCGCATTGTACAGGCCTGATATAATTTCGCTCTTCTTCTTCTCTTTACCAGATATCTTCAGCACCCAGCACATTCTTCTTAACTTTACATATCAATCGATTTTATTTGACTTTGTTTTAGGTTGGTCTCGTGAACCTGCTTGTGTTTTGTTTCTTGTTTTTGTTTATTGCCTGTTTTTTTGGTTTTATTTGTTTGTAATTTTTCAAGTGTTTGTTTTGATTGGAATTGTGAATCAACTCAGCACTCGGCTGAATTTTTAAATATGGTGAATTATGCCTTTGATGGGAGACGCCAGATGGGCGCTAAAATATATCACCTAAAAACTCTGATTCGCTTTCAACCAAATTCTCGCACTTTCTCACACATATAAAGAAAAATGTTTCCACATATATAAGTGCAATATTCTCACTTATCTCACGAAGGACGAACAAAGGCAATCTTAGTTTTATGATTTTCCATCATCATTCCAACAACTCCACTACCATCTCACGCCATTTTTCCAAATCAATTTGTAATAATGGCAGTTTCACACGCATACATTGGGTCTTCATACCTGAGAGTTTTCACGTGTGTTTGCATCATAGCTGACAATAATCAGCACAAATTGGCGAACCACGCTCCCATTTATGCACAACCACACATTACATTTCCATAAGACCGACGCATGCGCATAACCCACACCACTACAGTTCTCAGTAGTTACATGGCGGGAAGCAGCAAATCTTACCCTTCTTCAGGTACCTGACAAAATACCACAACAAACATACATAAAATAATAGTTTATTTGGTATTCCACACTTCGATGTCGCTCCGAAATGGGAATGGGGTGGATAGTGTAGCAGAGTCCATAACCACGCCATCCCGACCCCAATCCCCTAAGAAAAGGGGTGGTCTTTCTAACGTCATCATTTGTACCTCTTTTAAACCTCCAAATATGCATTCCGCGCAAGTTAAGTCCCACCAAAGGGCGAAAGAGGGAGTTAAACGTTATAATAACAACTTCAATACTGAGCGCATTCACAAAACGCTCAAGAATAGAAAATGGAAAAGCTTGGGAGAAGAAGTATTGTGGGAATGCATGATCTCCCATACAGCACAGCCGACTACGAGGAACCTGCAGTATTATGAGAATGCACGATCTCCCATGCAGCACAGCCGAATACGAAGAAGAAGGAGTATTGTGGGAGTGCACGATCTCCCATGCGTCACACCCGACTATAAGGAACATGCAGTATTGTTGGAATGAACGATCTCCCATGCATCACAGCTGACTACGAGGAACATGCAGTATTGTGGGAATGCACGATCTCCCATGCAGCACAGCCGACCTCGAGGAAAGGAAATTAAGGGGGCAGAACCAAGACGAGTGGTCTCATGGTCTAGGATAGGGATACTATATTTCCTTTCAATACTCTAATTACTGAATACATTTTCCTGCATTTTTAAAATGTTGTCCTCAGTCAAAATATTCATCAGTTCATAATTGAATTTTGGAAATAAGGCCAACACTATCCTGCAATCCACCCAGTATCTTTCAAATATCTTTTTCTCCTCTCATCATTCGTTGTATCGAATGATAACGCCTTTTCCCAAAACAAATCAGTGATATCGAGAAATTTCCTACCGTGTCATTTCGCCGCGCCTTTTCCCATGGACCTACCCTTAAATGCCGCGACGGCTTCTGGTCGCTCTCCGTATTCTTCGAATTGGACACACTCGCGAGACGCACCGTCATTTGATGGAGCACTCCCCTGCGCATTACTGTGGCGACTGCGTTGTCCCCCAGACCTTTAGGCACATTCTTAATGCATGTCCTATGCTAAGTGATTTTTGCGCACGATACCTGTCCCGGTACCGGGACCAGCGAGTTAGATATCACTTGTTCCTTGTACACGGGACGAGTTCGTGTACACAGTCGTGCGACTTTTTATGAAAGTTAGCTTCCTCCATTTTCACTCTCTTTGTTGTTGGTCGCATGATCTTGTGCTGAGGGTAAGCGGGCGTTCCCCGGAAGCCGAAGCATGCTTCTTTATTATTCTTGATTTTAGAGGGTAGTTCTTGTTTTAGGCGTGTTTCGTTTTTGTTATTTGGCTTTAGACTTTGTTTCTTTATTTCAATCTTGATCATTTCCCCAAATTAATCTAAAACGGAATTATTTACAGGCAATTACTGCATCATTATATTTAATGATACTTAATTTCCTGGTTTTCGAGTAACATCATTCATCTCGTCATAATTGATTATTACCTTCGCGTTAATTAATGAAATTTGCATTCCTATATTAAAACCCTAGAACGCTAACCATGGTTAGGAGGTACCCAGAGCAACGACGTCATTGTCAGTTTTTCTTAATGTTAAGTCATAGTTCAACGTTCGAGTGTCTTCATGTAAATCTAATCCATTAAAGCTTTACATTTAATTTTTTTTTTCAAATCGGGTATGATATACCCATGGTTAGTAGTGGTGTGTAGTGAACTGATGGTTAGTGTTCCAGGGTTAATCAAACCACGAATTCCGCTCTTCTGTACTTCGTTTCCAGGCAATTTTTTACCAACCACATCCATACTTTTACCCTTACCAACAAACTTACCAGTACTCAGGCTGGTTTACCATCATATATCCTCGCCTATGGATCCACATAACCTTTCTACACAACTCAATCGTTAACACTTTCTGCACATTCGTCTCGCCTAAGCACACGTTTTGAAATCTTACTAATATTGCCAGTTTCTCCATGCTTATTCCCCCCAACAGTTATACCTATGCAATTCACAACAGGTCATCCTTTCCACATCCTCTTCATTCATTTCATAATACTCCACACTCCTTTACCAGATCTCCAACTGTTTCGAAATACAAATCATGTACCAATCCTCACCCTACATTCAACCTACACTTCTTCAGTCTCGCCGGATGTATCATACATCTTTTATTTCGCGTAATCAATCTATCAGGTGAGCTACACCCATGTTCTTTCTGGTAATCGGTTTCTTTCCAATATTCCTCTATTTACCATAATATTGGTTGAAGAAGCAAACCATCATTTTAAGTTTTCTTTTAAAGCATCCCTATAGATTTTATCTTGTCGCTATAGTGCTTCCATGGTCGTTTTACTGGCTTCATCATTCAATATTTTCTTTTAGTTTTTGTTTTCATTCATTTGCTCTCATACTCATAATAGAAATGATGTTCCATACTTAAAAATTACTTCATTTTACTTCAATCTTTCTTTTCTCAACCTCATTTTTTGCTTTCTCATATAATTAAGTCACATAACTGGAGCAACTTTGGCGTCAATGGTAGTCACTTTTCCTTGTTCATTGTGACCATTATAAAACCATTGACCTCACACCCATTTTTTTTTCTCCTTCGCCTGATCAATCATTTATTCTTATTACATACTGCGATGCATTTACTCCTTCATTCGCCTTATAGAAATCATAATTGCAACCATCCAAACTCTGGTTTTTACTCACCCCTTATTTCGGTTCTCTGTTTTATGATACAATACCATTCAAACAGAGGAATTCAATGGCATCTTAAAATCCTACAAATCAACTTACTCCATTTTCGGTATAAACGAATCAAATTCACCTTTTTTGCATTCACTTCACCCTCTGATATGTTTTTATTTTTTTCTCTTATCGACACTGTAATGCGTGACTGCCAATTAAATTTCGAATTACATTTAAAGTCCTCACATTTAAAATCCTAAACACCGTAACTCTTTCTTAACTGTCATCCACAGTGACAGTTTCGAGAAAACAAAGAACCCTTCGCTCGGGAAGCTCCCTACTGCTTCCGGTTCCTCGCGGTCGTCTCTGCTGCATGGGCGATCTCGCCTTCTCTGTAGTTGTCATGGTCTGCCTCTGGGCATACGCCCCTCTTCCACGCCCGGCGCTATCAAGCAGGTTCTGAAAACACATCTCTTCTTCCCGATTTTTTCCTCGTCGATGAACGGGCGACCTACGAAGGCTTCAAGGTCATGAGGACGCCATATACAAACTCTATTATTATCATTACTTGTATACATTTAATCTCTACTCTTATAATTAATTTCATATCTTTCACTACAATGAGTTTTATTATTTTGCTTTTGGATTCGTTTTTTAATCAATTTAACCATCCTATTCCATCCCATCTCTCACTCTTCCTTTCACTCGTAACTCACTCAATTGGGGAGATTCAAGGTTTGTGTGACCTTCAGTTCCATTCCTTAACTGCCATCCTCTAATCCACTTCTATCAGACATGTCGTCCTCCACATCCCATCATTTGATCTATTTTTATCTTCATTCGACCAGACCAGTAAACCTTCGTTCCACGCCTTTAATTTCCTTATTCATTCTGTTTACTATATATTTTCTACATCTTTCTTTTATTCGTCTCGTTCTTAGGTGGGTTACTTCTTCACCTACCCAGAGCTCCAAAGTCATTCTTACTGTCATAGAACAAATGGAAATAAAGGATTTTATTCACTCCTTCTTAATTCACTTCAACATTTTTATATTGAAATTTGCTAAATTAAAAATTATATTGGATTGTTAATATTTGTAAATTTTCCGGATGTTTGTGGGTTTTCTTTACTTCTTTTATTTTAGCTCATTACAAAAAACACGAAATACACAATAACGAAGATGGGACAAACTCCTATTATCAATCAAACTTTATACAAACACTTGACCATTTTAAATAAAGTGACGATCGATTTCCGTTGTTTCATAAATAGCTGTTGAAATTTTATTTCCCCTCCACCTACAGTTCTTTTTCTATTTTTTTTTTAAATTTGAGTTTTGTTGCGCAGATCGCCATTCCACAAATAACACTCGGGAACAATGTATTCGCTGGATTGACAAAAGTACATTTTCCTACCTAATTCGAGCGTACTGAATTCAACTCTGAAATCAGATTTTCTCTAAATGCTACAGATTTTTCGAAATATCAATAACTAATATTATACAATAATTTTCCTTTTATCACGCCCATCATCATGCCCTGAAGTAATTTTGAATCATCCTTTTGCGTTATTTATAGTAAAGCAGGTTTTTTTTGCACAAACATTTTATTGCCTATGAGAAGAAACTTGAATTACACATTAGGATTAAAAATACTGTAATCAAATAGATGCTAATTTATTAATTACCTTACATCAGGCTGGAGGACCTCTTCTTGATTTCAATCGGGCAAAAATTTGCGTTTGTAACTCTTGTAAGTCTTCTCTGGCTGATCTCTTCTAATCGTCCAGCAGTAGTCTGCCATCATGTGTCTATCTCAGTGACCTTGGTAGCGCTCTTCCATCGTCATCAAATCCTGATGGAAGTGTTCCCCTTGTTCGTCGTTCACGGCTCCCAGATTCTCTGGGAATCGGTCGAGGTGAATATTTAAGAAATGCAGCTTCACATCCATGTTGCATCCCAGATCACGATATGCTAAAAGCATATTAGTAACCAGATGCTCGTAGCTATGTGCTTTTTTGTTTCCCAAGAAGTTACGAACAACGGCAGAACATGAGAGCCAGGCTGCCTCCTCTTTTTCATTCATGGTGTTCACGAATCTAGAATCACTCAGAAGTCTTCGAATTTGGGGACCATCAAATACTCCTGCTTTTATTTTTTCGTATGACAAAGCAGGAAACGCCGATACTATGTACCGAAAACAATCATTGTCAAGTGGTCAACGCCTTGACATACTGCTTCATCAATCCCAGTTTGAGATGAAGTGGAGGGAAAACGATCTTCTCTCGACTTACAATTGGCTCATTAACAATGTGTGGCATTCCTGCTTCCAAAGTTTTCCAAACTGGCCAATGTTTTGCGGACCAGTGTTTGTCACGAGCTCGACTGTCCCACATACAGATATACTCGTAGCATGGAAACTTTGTATATCCATTCTGCTGGCCAAGAAGGAGGTTGACCATCTTAAGGTCTACACATATGATCCAATTGTGTTTATAGTACTTAAGTAAATCCATGACCATTCTTATGTCATCGTGAGTTTCTTGCAGATAGACAGAGTGACCCAGAGGAACTGCACCAAAGTCATTGCCATTATGCAAAAGGACACACTTGCAGCTACGCTTGGAGCTATCCAAAAACAGTCTCCGCTCAGCAGGGCTATAGGTGCCAAGTTCCAACTAGGTAAACAGATCAGGAACATCGTGGCAGTATACAAATGGTTTGTCCTCAGAGAAATACTTAACAAATGTACTCTTCCTTGTTTGGTAATATGATACACGTACCGACCTGTCAAGCATATGTCTTTCACTTAACCTGGAGGCGAAAAGTTCTGCAGCTTTCTTGGAGAGCGCCAAATCACGTATCAAGTCATTCAAGTCCTCTTGATTGAAACAATGAGGAGCTAATGACTGTTTAGCATCTAATGATGAATCTGCAGACTATGAATCTATTCCGTGGACGTCCATATCAGGTACATCATTTTCATCCTCCGAGGAAGCATATCTACTGAAAATCGGAACTGGTAAAGACTTAGAATGAGGAACTGGCCGGATCGCCGAGGGAATGTTGGGGTAGTCGATCTTGTGCCGATTTTTCTTGCCAATCCCTTTAGTATTCACCAGACAGAAATAACAGTCCGATGCATGATCCTTTAGCTCTCGCCATACCATGGGGATTCCACACAACTATGGCAAACAGCATGTGAGACCACTTCTTAACTTAATCGCCAAGTGGAACATCAAAATATGCCTTATATGTAAGTGCGGATCACAAAGTTTGATATATTGCGCCTTTGACGAACTAGCATGTAACAGCCACATATGTAGCTGAAGGTGTCTGGATCATTAACGCAATTTCCTCTTGACGAAACCATCACTCTAACATGAGACCTGAAAAAAGAAATAATAAAGTCAATATTTTTTCACAATAACAGTTATTACTATCTTACTACTATGTACTGTGAAGTATTTGCTTTCTACAAGCATGAAAAAACGAATTAAAATTGGCAGATAAATCTAAGTCACCAGAAAATGTGACTAAAATTATTCCCCTGTGTAATCACTCGAGCTATCTAGTAGATCTTGGCCGGTTGGAAATCAAATCGGAAGCTTTTGCTTAGTTTTTTTTAATACTGAAGAGACAGAGACGGTCAAGAGATGCCCAAATCATGCTCACATTCTGTGAAGTTCATTTCCAATGGAAAACAGTCGCCATCAAAACCCCAAATGGTACTCTGAAATCTTGCGACAATCATTGCTGATTCCAACGACCATATCATCATCATCATCATCACTAACTCTATAATTTAAGAAAATGATTTTTGGGAGTATTTGAATAATAATTTCATCTTAGTTTGGTTATGACTTAGTATGTTTTAAATTTTTATCAAGGTAATTTCTAAGAATTTCTTTAGAATTTAAAAAAAACAAAATAGTTTAGTTCAGAAAAAATAAATATGATTATCCAATGCTTTATAATGTTTTAAAAGAAAATGAATTACAATTGAAGTTCAGAAAATTATTAAAATTTAAGTAAGGCTGCTTTTTTATTTTATCTCTAACTATATTTTAGCGACGTGATTTTTTGAAAGGGGGAAATAGTTTAGAGTTCCTTTATAAATTATTATAATTGGCTGCTTTTTTAGATTTTAAATTTTAATCTTAGTAGCGACGCGCAAGCTCCCCCCGTAAGGAGGAGTGGCAAAGCCATTGAAATATATTTAATTATATACGATTCTGAAAACCAAAACCAAGTCATCACAATGATGAATTACATTTTCATATCTATAAAGTATTGCAATTATAAATAAAGGGTCAGAATATAAACAGACATTTTTTTTTCTTTGTTCGTCGAAACAAAAATAGCAATCAATGAAAACAAATTACAGTACTAAACCAGTCTTGTCTCCATATTTTGTTTTCACTGATTGCTTTTTTTTGACAAGAAAAAAACCCCCTGCTAATATTCTGGTTTATAGCTTCTATAACTATATTTTAGCAACGTGATATTTTGAAAGGGAAACAATTTAGTCTAGAGTTCCTTTTTAAAATTATTATAATTGGCGAAGTTCAGAAAATTTATAAAAATTTAAACATGGCTATTTTTTTTAGATTTTAAATTTTAATCTTAGTAGCGAAGCGCAAGCTCCCCACGTAGAGGGAAGTGGCGAAGCCATTGCCTGGTTTATTTATAATTGTGCTTAGGCACACAATCAGAAAATTTCTGACTTGTCTATGCTTGGAATTTGCATTAACTTTCGCTTATCTGATTAAATATAACTACATTTTTTACTCTGGTTTTCCCTTTTATCAAATTTTCTTAGTCCTGTGTTAATTCGAAGAAAACTAATACTTTCTAGTTATATTAATTGATCCAATTTTACTTGTAACGTTATATGTTTGTGATAAGTCTGAAAATGGATTCTTTCCATTGTGTCATAAATTTATTCCAATATTTCGCTCTGCGCCTTCTCAATCTGAGTGGGACGTTTCTCTCCGATTTTCTTATCCCCCAAGGTCTTCTATCATTGCAACTCTTTGGTCTTTGCTAATTATTACTTATTTATTTATGATGCCTATTAAATATGGCATAACAGTTTTTTGTTTTCTTTAAAAGAAATCGTACAACGAAGCTTCTCCATGCGTCTCTTTCATGTTGTAGATGTGCTCGAAGTGCTACGAATGTAACAGCAACTGGTTGTTTCTCTCTAACCTCTCGCTCAATGAACATCCCTTTACTTTGTGACGTTTTAGGCTGTAGTCTGTAAAGTAGGGCTTAGAATTTCTGGTCAAATTAATTAATTCAATATGGGCTAAGAAATTAGGTTAGGCTTCTTTGGTTTTCCTAAATACGTCATTGACCGGTGACTGTTAAGTTTGGCAGTCTCGGGCCCATTTGATATTCCAATAAGATAAAGCATCGGAATATTAAGCATAAGTTGTCCACAAATGGTTCGAGGAGCATTCTAGAGAGTTCCGATGAATGCTGTGGCCAACACGTTCACCCGAAATGAACCCAATTAAGCATTTATGGTACATAGTGGTCAGGTGTATTCGCTCCGAAGACCAGGCAACTACATATATGATGGAACTGTAGATATAAATCGGGAGAATGGTCAAATATATATCCAGAGTTCTCCGTCAGCTTGTGGATTCGATACTACAACTAGTTGGTGCATTTCGTCGGGTTAGAGAAGGTTTTACACGATACTAGTTACCCATCCCAAAACCTAAGTCACTTCACTATGTGTGTATATAAATATATACATATTAGTGTTTGTGTGTGTCTATATTGTGGGGAAATCTACATTCACCTTTGTCTTATTCACTATAGTTCGAACCACACAAACTTACGTGGAACTAGGCTTTTATCTTGTCGAAAGCGAAAGAAAACCAGCGGAAATATTCATATTTTGCGTTACGTTTTTCGACCTTTCCATCAATCATCTCTAGGCTGGAAGGTTCAAAATGGAACTCTATAGAAAATAAAGGTGTCGACGGCGAAGACGACATCGGGTCTTGCGGTATCTCCTTGGCTCATTTAAACCTTGAACGGCGTTTTCATGCTACTTGAATATTGGTATTTATCCCTTATCTACACTCTTCCTCAAAGCCTGATTGATGGCATTCAAAGTGGGCAATTTTAAAACCATAACAGCATTTTTTTAAATGGCAATATTGTAAATTTAGCTAGATCGTTACAATTAGATTGAGACAGATTGATAAATACAACATATGAAAAAAATCATTAGCTTTTGTTTTATTTTTATGAATATTAATAGATAAACCTACATAAATCTAATACATGCCTGTAGGTATTAACATGGTGAACACGTTAATATTTGGATCTAAATAAAAGCTTTGATGAGAACGAGATTTAATGGGATGAGAACAGAACCAGTTTTGGAGGTTCACAAGCTATATCAAACTGTAATGTTTTTCTATAGCGCCCAACTGGCTATTGCCTACAAGAGCATACGTTGACTACTTAATTTCAAGCCTGATATTAGACTGCATTAAAATAAAAACAACTCAAAATTACAACCCTCCCCACAAAAAAAAAATACAAAGAAGCATACCAAAACAAACAAAAACAACATTTTTCAGCTCTACAAAGACTGCAAAGTAGTGACCTAAGTGAATATTTATATGTTTATGGCAATACGTCGGCGATATTTGTGCTACTGAAAGAGAGAACGTGATACTCAGAAACTTGTTCTGTATTAATACCTCAAAATGTCCTATTCAAAGTTTTCATTTACATTTAAAACATACATGGAATACAGTTAGATTCATAGATAGCATAACAATGCATTTATATTTTATAAGAACAAAAAACATTGAAGATAAAGCGAAATATCATCAAATTTTATATCACATCCAGTATATCACAGATGTATATGTGTCAGAAGGGATCCGAGTGAGTCACTTACGACATGCAAGCATCACTATTTTACCTGTGTACCAGGCGAGGAACTATCTAGAAATATATTAGGTCATCTGGAAAGTTCCTGCCGCTTTGGAAACCTAATTTTAAGTAAATTTAATGAATTATTTAGTTAACATTTTGGGTTATTGTGATATCCCCGATGTGGGGGGAGAAACCAAGGTATTAGTTTGAATGTTTATGATGGATCATGAAAAAGTATGAAACTATTCAAAATGAATTAATTTTGGTTTGGTAAGATTTTGCATTTTCCAGAAAGACCGAGAACGGTTTAAATTCCAAGATTTTATCGTTATTTGAAATGAAGTTAAAATAGGATTTAGCTTAAAAGCTATAACTTTTGATATTTGAGTTTGAATAAAGGCTGCACGATTACAGAATGAATAGAGTTGTAAGTTTAATGATTAATAAGTAACTTAAGAAACGTTTCAAGTTGTAAAATAAATGTAGTTCCTTAAGAAACGTTTCAAGTTTGACAATACATGAAGTTGCTTAATAAACGTTTTAATTTGAAGTTTTAGAATAAATGAACTATAATATTAAAGAAGGAATGTTTACTTCTCCGCTTGATATGAATTAGATTGACTTACCGTTCACACACACACAAAGATAAAAATACTTAACTTGTGGAATCAGGATTTGCTAAAGCTAGAACTTTGAAGAAAAGAGGGAGGGGGGGAGAAATCCCTCAAAATAGTTTTACTAGAGTTTGGAAAGGATTGTAAATGGGAAGATTTGAGTTGGACTAGGGATTCGCTAAATAGATAGATAAAGAAGAAGAAAACACTTTTCTGGGTGTCCGACCGAGGACTAAAATTTAAATGTTTCTTTGAAAAGTCCCAGTAAGTTTCTTTTGCCCCCGGTTGAGGTTATCCTTCTTTGAACACCAGTACATCACCCTCAGTGGCCTCAAGTAGGTGAAGGGATACCATGTGGTCTTTCAATTGGAATAAACAAAATTATAAACCAAAGTTCACAGAGGTTGGAGAGATGGGTAGAATTCCACCACAAGAAACCGACAAAGAAACAAAGGGTTGTGAACGGTTGAGGGAAGCGGAAAAATCTATCAGTTTGATAATATAACTCAAATATTTGTTCTGCAATTTTTTCCCTTTTTATTAGTTTGTTTAAACGAAACCAATTGCTTCGAAAAAATAAGAATGGCTATGCAAAATCTTTGATCTACAAACGCACATCTCCCTAATAAACGATCAATTAGGACTAGATGGGACAATTTAGGTTATCGCTGCCTAGTCCTAATCAATAGTCTAATCATTCTAACATAATCCTCATTTGTTGATAATTAGGGAGAGGTGTATTGGTAGCTCAAAAATTTGGCATACCAATTCTTATCTTTTCAAAGAAGTTTGTCTTCTTTTGTAACTATTTTAATAGGAAAAGTGTAAAAAAGAAATGGTATCTAATTGACTAACTTTACTTTAAAATATGACCTAATATTTATCATACTTTGAGTTTTTTTAAGAACCTGCTCGGAGACTAGAATAAGTAGTACAGCAAAACTCATCAGGAAGGTCTAAATACCTCGAGGAACCAATCTGCAAAGGCGATCAGTAAGAGGTCTTTAAAATTATCAAAGGCATAGACAATATGGATTGTAATAAATATTTCACTATCGACCAGTCAAATTACACGGGAGGAAACGGTCGCAAAATTATAGGTAAACATTTTAACTCGCACGAATCTAAGAATTTATTTTTTAACCGAATCGTCAACTTATGGAATGGTTTCCTCGTAAAGGAAAACGCAGTGGATACTTTCAAATGTCCTATAGATAAATCCACGACTAACAGCGTTTTCTAGCGAATAATTAACTCTCTCGCCTTCAGGTGACAGATTCACCCAATTTCTTCTACTTTCCATCTCCCCTAAATAAATTTTACTTCTGGATTCTTCCTGCGTTTCGACTGATGCAAGGTGCACTATCTATCTTCCCCATAATCTTTATCTCAGGTCACCTAGTATGGACCACAAGGTCTGTTGAGACCTGTTTATTTATGTAACTCAATGCAACACTACGTAACTGCCATAACTGGATTCATTTATTTATTAAAGGTAGTGTATACTAGTTTAGGTATTCTTTTCGTGTGTGGTACACACAAACATTCACTGTTTCATGCACGATCTACAACATAATCTAACTTAGACTAAGTTGAGTTAGGTTAAGTTCTGTTGTAAATCGTCCCCGAAAGACTGTGATTGTAGACTATATATTAAAAAAAACATCACTCATTTAAATCTTTAATCAGTAATGATACAAATTAATAAATGAGGCGATTTAAATACAAAAAATCAAGTAAAATAAATTATAAATATGGAAAACTATGCTGTACATGACTAACAATTTGTGAAAATATTAACTAATAATTTCCCATGTGAAGAATTATCTTCATATTTTTATTCGCGTGCGAGTCTAGTCGCGACCGACTATACATCTCACTATTCGGTCGGTCCGTTTTGCTTCTTTTTTTTTTTTGCAATAACATCATAACTATTTGGCCGATTCTAACGAAATTTGAAACCCTGATGTTGTTTTACATTCTTTTTTGAACGATATAATTGCCAAAGTCATCCCAAGGTTAGCCCGGCAATTACTTTGTTTTAGTAATAACATCATAACTATTCGGCCCATTCTAACGAAATTTGAAAGCCTTATGTTGTTTTACATTCTCTTCCGAATGATACAATTGGAAAAGCTTCCCAAGGTTAACCCAGGAATTATTTGGTTTTGGTCATAAAATCATAACTATTCGGTCGATACTTTGCTAGACTAGACTAGGCTATAATATGCTATACTCTGCTAGGCAAGCCTAGAATAGGCTATACTATGCTAGGCTATACTATGTTAGGCTATTCTATGCTGACATATAATGTACAAAGGTAAGATATACTATGCTAATTTAGGCTATAAAAATGCTATACTAGGATAGCATATATTATGTAGGCTAGCCAATACTAAGATATGCTTGTCTAGGGTATAATAGGATAGTATATATAGGCTATACTTGTCTAGGATAGTTAATGCTAGGCTAGGTTATACTATGCTAGGCTCTTAGCTATGCTAAGCTATACTAGGCTCTTAGCTATGCTAAGCTATACTAGGCAAGATAGGGTTATACTATGCTATGCTACTGTAGGCTAAAGTATAATAGGCTAGGGAGGGGTATGCTCTGTTATACTAGGTAATACTATGTTAGGCTACGATAGACTAGCTAACCGAGGCTATAATAGGCTTAGCCATGCAAGGTTATTCTAGTCTAGGGTATGTTATGCTATTCTAGTCTAGGATATACTAGGCTAGGCTATGATACACTTGACTCTATTATGTTAGGTGTGATATGCTAGGATAGGCTATAACAAGCTAGCCTATAGTATGCTAGGCTATCGTATGCAAGGATATATTGGCTAGGCTATAGTAGCCTATTCTAGCTTGGCTATACTAGGTTAGCTCTGGAATGCAATGCTAAGCCATAACTGGTTAGGGTAGGCTAGGCTATAGTAAGGTAGGCTACACTAGGTAATGCTAGGCTAGGCAAGGAAAGGCTATACTATAATATGCTACCTTAGACTAGGGTCTACTAAGCTAGGGTAGGCTATACTGGAATGAAATAGGCTAGCTATACTAGGATACGGTAGGCTAGGATATACTAGGATGAGTACGATAGGCTAGGCTATACTAGGATACGATAGGCTAGGCTAGGCTATACTAAGCTAAGGTAGGATAAAGTAGGATATATTAGGCTTGCTATATTATACTAAGCTAGGCTAGGTTAGGCCCTGCACAGCCAGGCTAGGCTAGGTTCAAATAAAATTTGAAACCCTTGTGTTGTTTTACATTCTCTTTCCAATGATAGAATCGTCAATGCCCTTCCAAGGTTAGTACGGGAATTATTGACAGTTTTGAAGGTCATAATTCAGAATAAGTGAGAGCACGTGACTTTTTGGTCAGCAAACCTTGTTGTAGTAAAATTGACTCTTTCGCTCATATATGTCATTAAGAATTGAAGATGAGAACGAGTTATAGGTTCTCAACCCTAGTCAATAAACTTCATTAACTACGATCGTTTTTCCCAGAGATCGAGCACTCCTTGCTCAGTAAAATGGAGTGATTTTTTTTGACAGAATATCAAAGAAGCAGGATGCAGCACTGAGAAAATAATGCAATTAGCGTTATAAACGATTGCGTTATACTGGATCCTGTTGATATAATAATCTCTTCAACCCGCTTTAAATCTCTTCATGTTTGAAGAACCATATTTTTTCCTTTAAATGATTTTAAGTCAACATTAAAATTGCAACTTTAACGCTCTCTCTCTCATACAACTATCAAAATGCCCCCAAAAAAATGATGGGAAAAAATGCTGTGAGAAAGGGGTTGTTTTGTATCCACTGCCGGGTGCAACGAGAGGGAAACTCGCGACGAAACAGTTGGAGGGAGAAAATTATGGTTCCTTTTCGGCGTTTGTTTGTTCATTCGCTTTCGGAAATTAATTTTCGTGGTTACTATGGCGACTACGACATTTGGCTTCTTTTTCATCTCTATTTTGAGGACAAAATGCGAAGAAAAAGCTGTTTTGGACTCTGATTGATCCACAGAGACTTTGACCGCAAATAGCGAGGTCAAAGTTGAATTCAGAGTGGTTGTTTTGCATTCGAGTCATTCTGGCAGATACATTTACATTTTTAGAAGTTTTTAGTTATCAAAGTTACTATGTCGGTCCTTCGGTCCAAGGGTCAGTTGTTCGGATGCTAACCAGTGTTGAAGGTCGTAAGGTCAGATGATATGTTTGTTAATTATTAATAGGCTTGTTAATTAATGTTTTCAAGAGCACGCAACGTAGGTTTGTTTATCTTGTTTTCTAACATATTTAACAATTTCTTCGGATCTTACCCACATCTGAGGATCTGATTCACCTTCGTTGAAATTTTGACTTCTAACCTCCATTTCGTACTTCTCTACTTTATGTTTTTCAGCTTTGGTTGCGTGCAACGACTAATGACTATTTACACCTGTGTTTAGTTTTGGGGTTGAGGTATCTGCCCCATCAGCAAACCCTTCTATTTTTTCAGTCAGTCAAGGAACCGACTATGACATTTTTTAATTAATTTTAGGAGCCTATCTGGCGACTACCCACTTGGGCACAAGTCGCCGCACTCACGATAGCCTTGCATTAGTCTACTTATAATATGCAAAAAACGACAACAATAACAAAAAAAATGGCAACAAGGAAGAAGCAAGCTCCGGCGTCGGGGGAAGGTCTGCCTCTCCCCTGGCGCAGGAAAGTGCTACCTACAAAGAAAACAACAAAATAGCCTAGTTAAATAAAGGGGAGAAGGCCGCCCTCCGACTATGACAGTTTCAAAGGATTTCCATCCTATACTTGATTAAAGCTTTTAGGCTTCATCTACCATGTAGTAACATTTAGTATCATTGTTACAAAGAAAAATAATAAAAGTACAAGCAACAAAAAATCTGAAGCCTATCAATTGTGTGCAACAAGAGAGGGCCATAAACCCCTTGGAGATATTGGCCACCATAGTAGGCCAAGAAACAATGTGTAACCTCGAAATAGATCAAGAGAGGGCTACTAAACAGCATTTCCCAACTAACTTCACTCACATCACCCACGAATTGGTTTTTAAAAATTGTTTTTAACAGTTATAAAAACAGATATTACGGCACAATCACCTCGCAATAAGTGCCAAAGGACTTGTGAAATCCATCAATCCATTCTAAGTATCCTGAGGAAAATCGAAAGAGAAGAGCAACTCATATTCAGAAGTTAATATTAAAATAAAATGCACAAAGAAGAAGAAGAAATATCGGTAAATACGAACAAAGAAGCAATAAGCAGCAACAATCTAACTAGGAAAAATAAACAAATATTCCAAATCTAATACAAAATAAAAAGGAAACAAACATATAACCTGTTAGGGTAAAAAAAACCAAAAGCAATTAAAAACAAGCAGAACGAACACCTAAAACACATTAGAATAACCAGTCACCTGGTATCTTTGGTCAAACTCAATACACATATCTTTCCTTCATTATTTTCATTCTGTTCCACTCTTACTTCTTTCTAAATTTCTGATTTTTCTCTTTTTTTTAAAGACTAAAACTATTAGGTACAAAGTTTTTCGTAAATTCACTCGCTTTGCGCAAACGGTAATTTTTCCTACCTTCACTAAAATCAATACAGCTTCTCCATTATCAAAGCAAATTTGATAAAAATTCAAAATTTTTTAGAGAGGTCTTTTAATAACCAAAATCGCATTTTGATAATGAAAAACACCCCAAATTCTTTTTCAATTATGACACTGGTTTGCTTTATCGCTCTGATTCCCTAAAACACTTGCGTAGCCTTTAAACAATCAATAATCAATCAATCCCTAAAACAACATCCATTACTCTCAATCAGGTCATTTAAAAAAAATAAAAAATTCTAGAGATGTTGGTTAAATTTATATATAAAACCCTGACCTGATTGAGAGAAGTGGATTGTATTACTGAATTCGACGTGCGGAAATGGGCCTATTCAGTTGAAACCCCTTTGACCTTGAATTGATATTCATTTAAATTTCTGTTCCCTTTCGTACCATTCGTTTATTTCTCTTTGTTATCCCTCTGCTTTCATGTGATTAATAATAATAATACATCTATCATCTTTCAAAGTCAATTAATAATCATTAAAAAATAATGCTAACTAATATGGAGAATCAAAAAATTATATCGACATTTATTTTCCTCGCTGTTCAACAATTATTTCGTCCTATTTTTATTACTTTTAATATATGGACAAGGATGGCTGAATTGCTAAACTAGAATGCAAAACTTAATAAATGAATCTTTCACAAAATAGATGCAATGTCGGTTAGATTTGCTCCAAACATTTTTCGCTTGTGCAATCTTATTCCAAAATTTCAAAAGTCACAATTTTTCCCTCGACTTGGAAAAAATGACAAGATATTTCCAAGATTATAGATTTTCTGTCAGTGTGTACGTGTATAGCCATACACGAACATGGCACTGAGGCAAAGGCGATGATGAACATTATTTAGTTTGTCGTTTTTCATTTTCCATTTTAAAGGTTATTTCTATGAAACGGAGATTCGAAATGGAGGAAATTCTGATAAGATCTAAACTACGACATTATCTTTTCAGCCTTTAAATTTAGATGATTTTTCCGACGCGTCAATCAAGTTTTCCTAAATAAAAAACACCGCGCGCGCGCGCTAAAAGCCAAACTCTGAAGTGATATAAGGCCGTAGAGAGATATATAGAAACGATGAAAAGTCACATAAATACTTATTTATATACAGAGAGTGGATATAAGAAAGGGAACCCTGATGGATGCAGGACTTCTATTGTTATTATGGATTAGAACACATAAGGTATCTGAATATAGGCTTAACCAATGGGGATAGAATGGCTGGCTTCCACCCAATGTGTCACTCCCACAACCGAAGGAGGGTCTTCCAAAAGGAATATTATCTCGTAGGAAAGACTGGTTAAAGATAGGTCGATAACCTTGTTAAATGGGGATTCGCTCCCAGCAGTGCTGCATGCCTTTGTGGTGAACCCACCCAAACTATGGAACATATTCTTCGAGGATTCACTTCGGGACCAAGTTGCTCAGACATAAACCTATTAGAACTAAACCCCTCCTCGGCCCTTCAGTGGGCCCAGTGGTCACGTGACAAGATATTGTTATGGATTGGGAAGAGTACTTTAGCCCAACAGGGAATTGACTAAAAATTCCGAAACGGCATCAAGACCAGGATTGCCTCAAATTCCTGGATAGTCGCAGAGAGATCCTGTTTCTAATGTCAGTTGAAATGTAACAAAAAATAATTACATTATTCAAATCGGTGAATCGTGGGAGCTAATTTAAATGGATAATATCAGTTCCAGTTCAACAAACAAATCTGTCAAATTGCATGCGGTGTACCAAGGAGAACGATTATCTAGAAAAATTGTGCCCTCATGAGACCCCCATAACTTTTGTAACCTCAGGTCTGTTTTGTTTCCTTAAATTAAATGTTCATTGGAATTCATTTTGCTCTGCAATATTGCCATTGGATGAAGAAAGTGGCAAAATATTGCCACCCAAATTACGAGGTAGAAATCATTCTTCACTGCCAAGACCGAGAATCAAATATCAAAGAGGTGTTTGATGTCCTTCACAAATAAACCACAACATAAATATTTAGTTGTGGGGTTACTATAGGAATGAGTAGTTATTGGTAGCCACTTTCACAAAGCATGGAGTAGGCCTGGGAGACACTCTTGATCCACGCCAAGTGCGACTGTATCCAATAGATCAATCTAACAGCCCTAAAGAGAACTTTATCAATTGGCTATTTTACTAACCGCATACCATCATTGCATATACTGGTTTTACTTAGTATTCGGTTGTATATAAGGAAAAAATGACTTACACCTCTTCGACCCCCCTCCCTGCGACGCTCTTCATAGTTAGGTTCCGAAGGGCTTCTCTAAAAAAAAAAATATTGTGACAGAACTTTGGAGAGGACGAAGGACGTCCCGCAGGCCAATCCAAGCAGAATTAGTTGTCAAGTTTTGCTTTCCACCAGGCATTTTCAACGGGGGCGATAACGCTTCCCAGTGGGTGAATGTTTAATTTAGGGGAGGCAATAAATCGATAAATTGTCCCAAACAGGGCTGACAATTTTCACAAAAATTAATAGACAACTATCGAGTTAATTGCACACAATATATTCCGATACCGATGCAAGCGTAATAACATTCAGTCGCCAGAGAACTGTACAACCATAAAATTATTATACGAGGAGTTTGAAGCCCTTATCTAAAACAACAGTGTTTTAAGAGACCTCATTAGGCGATAAGTAAATTATAAAAATTAGGTACGTGTTTTAAACATGTTCAGCCTTTGTACACGAGTGAGCCCGCGGCTCCCTGCGCTTCTATATCGGATTAGTGCTTCTTTCAATCGGTTTATTGAGGTGCTCTCGTCATCATCATCATCATCATCATCATCATCATCATCACTAACTCTATAATTTAAGAAGGGGATTTTTTTGAGTATTTGAATAATAATTTCATCTTAGTTTGGTTATGACTCATGTTTTTTCATCAAAGTTATTTCTAATAATTCTTTTATATCAAAAAACAAAATGGTGAAGTTCAGAAATAAATATAATTATCGAAATTTTGTGAATTTTTTAAAACCGAAAGAATTACAAATGGTGAAGTTCAGAAAATTTATTTATATATATCTTCTTCTATAACTATATTTTAGCAACGTGATATTTTAAAGGGGTGAAATTTAGTTTAGAGTTCCTTTATAAAATTATTATAATTGGCGAAGTTCATAAAATTTAAAAAATTCTTTAGATTTTAAATTTTAATCTTAGTAGCGAAGCGCAAGCTCCCTCCATAAGGAAAGGGGGCGAAGCCATTGCCTGGTTTGTGAATAAAAAAATCTCTATTAAATATATAATGATCTTAAAGGATTGGTTATTAATAATTAAATTTATATTAAAGAGCTTTATGAAGATATTTGTGACAGTCGAAGTATCTTATTTTAATTTTAGTATGAGTTGGTAACAAAGCCGCTAGTTAGATATTGTTTGCGAGCAATTGGATAACTTATTGACGTTTTTACGGTATTCTAAATTTAAAGATTATTTGATCTTAAAATTATAAAGCTACTTTAAAACGTTTAGGACTGTAGGTACATAACTATGGTCTTACTAATTAACTAAGTTAACTGGTAAATTTGGCGAACGCACTTGAAAAGATTTCTCGGGGGATTAATTAAAATTTAATAACTAAATTCTTATAATAACTACAGTTTGATGATTACATTTAATTTATATTAGTTAGTTACTATATTTTGTTACGTTCGATGGATTGAGTGTATTTTCACCATTACATACTTGGTTCGTTTCAGGAATAGTAGTTACTAAACAACTATTATGATTAGTGTCATTGTGATATTTTTAGTTCTTTTTTCTCTTATTATGGCAACCAAAAAGAAATTTAGACAGTATTTAGAGGGGTATTTGGCCTCTAGCTTTATAGAATGCTTGCGTGATCAATAACAGCTAATGTGTCTTATTTGCAAGAACTCATTTTCCAATGAAGCTAAGAAACCAGCAGCAATGCTTGCAGAGCATTTAAAAAGAAAACATCCTGATAAAATGAATAAACTTATCTCTTATTTTTAAAATTTAAAGAAAAGCTTTGACCAACGAAATACGTAATTTTATTTAAAAAAAAAGTATAGAGCCAAATGAAAGTGGCTTGATTGCATCTTATGAGATAGCGCAAATAATTGCAAAAACTGCGAGCGCACATACAGTTGCTGGAAATTTGATTAAGCTTTCCTTTGAAATTCTCCTAAAAACTGTATTGCACCAAGATTCAGTGAATGTCTTAAAAACATTACCATGGAGCAATGATTCAATCCGTGAAAAATCGATGAAATGTCATCAAATATCAGAAGCCAACTAGGTGAAAAGTTAAAAATCAGTAAATTTTCAATTCAGCTTAACGAATCAACGTTAAGCGATAAAAGAGCTATTCTTATGACATATGTTCGTTTCATAGATGATTGCTGGAAACTATGTGAAGAAATGTTGTTTGTGAAACGTTTAGAAACTTATACTACTGGATTATCCATTTTCGAAATTACAAAATCTTGGTTTGCAAAAATCAAATACCATTAGCAAACTTGGTATCTTGCACAACGGACGGTGCTTCATCCATGCTTGGTAAGCAGAATGGATTTATTGCTCATCTGAAAAAAATATGTCCTTTAATCCTTGCAGTTCATTGTGTGGTACATCGTCACTATTTAGTTGCTTAAAATATTAGTCCTGATCCTTATGAGTCATGTAGAGTAGTTACTAAGACTGTCAATAAAATTAAATCTCATAGCAAATTCGATAAACTTCTTTGGAAGTTTGGCATTGATGCGGAACAAGAGCAAATAAGACTTATTCTTCACATGGAAGTCCGCTGGCTTTCAAAAGGAAACTGCCTGGCCAGATTTATAAACTTATTTGATACAATCGTTAATTTTGTGGAAAATATGGACGAAAAATATTTGGCAGAAGAAATCAGACACCACAAGTGCGCCATTTTCTTTTTAGCATAGATTTTTCGAAAGTTCAATGTACATAGTGTCACTTCAGCTTCAAGGCCAATTATGCACATTGCTTGATTATAAACGTGTTTTGAGAGCCTTTATTGAAAACTTACATTGGTTTCGAATAAAAATACAGAAGAAAGATTTAAAGACATGCCCGAGTTAACCGAAGTAAGTGAACTGATCTCAGAACAAACCAATCGAAAATAGGAAGAATATTTAGTGAAATTGAAAGAAAGATTCAATAGCCGATTCTCAGATTTATTTTCATTTGAAGTCCAGCCGTGGATGATACATCCCTTTGGTTGCGACATAGAAAGGGTCAATGAAAATATACAAGAAGAACTTATTGAACTAAAATGTAATGATGAATGCAAGTACAATTTTGAGAGAGGTGGAATTACTGATTTATTGGTTGTCAAATACAACGAAACAGCTAAAATACTAAATGGCTAAAATACTACTATGCTATCCAACCTCTTATTTGGTTGAATTTGGATTTAGTGTTGTCAATAAAATTTTGACTAAAGAGAGAAATAAAATTAATATATGTATTCGATGGGACATTAGACTAAAACTTACAATCTTTAAGACAGATATTAAAGTTCTAGCAGCAAAACATCAGCCACAAAGATCTTATTAAGAAGCAACGTGAGTAAAATTTAATTTAATTGTTTATCATTATTACAAATAAGTATAGACGATTATTTTTTAAAAATGGGAAAAGGAGGCAATAGGATATAAAAGGTTGAGAAACCCTGCTTTACACTAACGCACCGATTGTTCTTATTTCGGTAATTTTGAATAAGATTGGCGCACACTTTTTAAGCTACTAAAACCTGTAATATTGCTTCGTATCATAGTAAGAGTGTCCTAGGTGTAATAATTCGATGGCGAAGAGGGTTTATTAGACATTATAAAAGTCACAAATAGAAAATATTTTACCCCTATGCTGAAACAATAATTCTTCTGGCACGCCATCTTGAAATGCTATGAGTCGGACTGTCGTAGAATAGGCTCCCAATGATATACCATATATAACTATTCGTTAAGGGAATTTTCTATATTTCGAGTGCGTGGTAATCTGATTGACCGAGGTTAGTTCAAAAAGGAAGGGTGGCCTGGAGAGGCTTATTTATCTTCAATATGCTTAAGAAGTGGAACGGGCCACAAGGATAAATATTATGGCTACCATTAATAAAATAGAGTTTTATTAATTAAACTATCAAACAACACACGGAAAATGTTTACATAAACGGGGATTAAAAATGGGAGAAACACAGGAAATGAAAAAGGGTATGGGAATATCTGATTAATCTGAGGATTAAGATTTGGAGAGATTTAAAAAGGTAAACAAACAAAAAATGAAGGGGAAAATGGTTCTCTAACCGATTTAAAGCACAGGGTTGCGTTGACAAAAGGTCAAATGATTAAAGGTGTTGCTCAGCTTACGTAATTACAAAGTTGTTGTTCAAAGGAAGACGATGCGAAGGAATCTTCGGTCCAACTGGCGATTTTCAGCAGAAGGGTTCTTTGGGGGTTGTCCTTAACGAGGGGGAAGGACTGTCTTCGAGGAGTGAGAGCGAAGTGGGGCTCAGAGGTACGAGCGATCCTTGTGACAGCAAATCGGAGATGTTTTAGATGAACAATGGAGGTTATTGTTGAAACCAAGCGTTCTCTTGAAGAACGTTTAAAAGGGGGGAACTAAATTATCCGGACGTGATGTCTTGGGAACGAGAACCGTTTCTTGACGAACGGGCTTGAAGAACAATGGCTGTTCTAACGTTGTTCTCTTTCTGAACAACAGGAAGGGGGGTGAGAACCGTTTCTTGTCAAACGGGCTCAAAGAACAATGGCTGTTCTAACGTTGTTCTCTTTCTGAACAACAAGGGGGCCTTGTTGACTTGGCGTCTCGAAGGGCATGAACCTTGGCACTCAAGGAATATTGTCCTCTTCTGGACAATAAGGGGTTTCTCGGCAGAGTTCCTAGGTGCAAAAGCGAGACCGGATTGGCTTGATGCCTCGCGAAGATAATCTGGATCTGCCTCAATTGGGAAAAGCTACGGTATAAATAGCCAGAGCCATCCCCATGGCGTAGGGGATAATTGAGTGGGGGACTTCGGGGAATGTCCCGGTGGCGCCTGGGAAAATACCTTATCTGCCCATAAGCCTAATTCAATCTGTCGAGATCGACGTATGGAGGTGAAACGGGGGAGTGAACCTCCTTGATTAAACATTGGCTATGATGGGAGATAACGCGCTTCTGCTTCCTCTCGCAGGCAGGATGCACGTGGGTAAGCATGTGGCTAAGCATGGTTAACATGTGATAGAGGCTGAATTAAAGCGGCCTCGGA
The DNA here is from genome assembly GCA_963969495.1 of Ceratothoa steindachneri. Classification (NCBI taxonomy): domain Eukaryota; kingdom Metazoa; phylum Arthropoda; class Malacostraca; order Isopoda; family Cymothoidae; genus Ceratothoa; species Ceratothoa steindachneri. The sequence continues at coordinate 157,120,370 of OZ018317.1, read as the reverse complement.
CCATTCTATCACACGGACTAAGGCTCGCGCACGTGTTTTACTATTTGTTTGAGAGTCGGAGTAAGTTATGCTCACTTGTGCATTTACGGTCAATTTTCAGAACATATCCACTACGTTATTTTTGGCCATAAAATTATTTTACCCATGTTCTTAAGCTTATCATGAAGTTAGCTTCACATTTATGTGAGCACAGCTACGATAAAAAGTAAGAAATTTTTGCCGAAAATAAGCTATTTCCGGAGACAACAACGATAATAAATCACTAAACTAACCTTACTTAACCAGCCCTAACTCTTTATAAAAAAGGCTAAGTTAGGCAAGGTAATGTTAGGCTGGGTTAGGTTAGGTAAGGTTAGGTTAGGTTTGGTTAGACTTGGTAAGATAAGGTTAGCGATTTATAATCCTCGTTATCTCCACCTATCACTAATTTCGTCTAAAATTGCTTACTTTTCGTAGTAGGTGTGCTCATATAAATGTGAAGCTTACTCGATGGCAAACCTAAAAACGTAAGAGAAATGCTTATATGGCCCAAAAAATCGTGGTAGCGATGTTCTGGAAATGTACCGTAAACGTGTAAGTGAGCATAACTTAGTCTAACTCTCAAACAAATAGTGAAATGAATGAGCGCGAGGTTTATCATATCATGGTGGCGTTGTAGAAGAATTATTGTTTAGGAAATCAGGTCGAAATATTATCTATTTGTGACTTTATACCGTATGATAGACCCTCTTCGCTATCGAAATATTACTCCTAGGGAACTAGTATAACGAGACAGATCAATATTACAAACTTTATAGCCTAAAACGTGTGGAAAATAAAAATTCAATATTAGAAACAAACACTCGAGCGAAAATTAGGCCTCTCGTGACAATTCAAGATGTCATCATGGAAAGATTCTTGAGTGGCAGAATCGGGTTGAAGTATTGACGTTTCGTGACTTTATAAAGGGTAATGGACGCTCTCCGCCATCATGATATTACTCTCAGAGTATTATTAGAATGATACGAAGAAGTAGTACAGGCTTTGGCAGTCTAAAACGGGTGCGCCACTCTTATTCAAAATGACCCTTATTTCTACCATAAGGATTCATCTGAGTATTTTGCCTGCTGTCATTAACTTGACCCCGATTCTTTGTATTATTAATACTATCATTGAGGTTACCCTATCACTCTAAGAGCAAAGGTTTGGGAATAACGCACTTCTCAATCATTCTATCTAGGCAACCGAGTCCATTCACTCAACTCCTAGAGCTCCTGCTAGCTGAGTGGATACGCGTTGGTCTCACAACGTCACTGGACCGGGTTCGATCCTGGCAAGAGCGGACACATACGTCAACGCACGGAGAGATCTGGCTACCAATTGGCGGTGGACGCGCTGTGTTCAACCCTGTATTCGGGTGGGTAGATCTTACACTTCTCATCACACACACAACTAATTACAATACCGCTTTCTCTCCTCTCTCGTCTCTACAGCAGAACACACACACATTATATATTCCAAGGAATCCTACCCCGATGGGTATCTATATCCACATACCTCTGCCCCGGGGCGACGAAGGTTCCACCTCAAAGCTATTTGGTATAAAAGCAGAATACTTCCTGGCACCTCTCCCCGAAGGTTGCCATCGGTGACTCACCAGCGATTGTCATACTGATCCTTATGTCGATTTTATTATCCAGTCGGGATCCAGCCTGGACGAAGGCTGGTTAGCCAACCACTACTACTCAGCTCCTCTTAAATCACGTAGTCATTCATGTAACTCATCGTCATCATCATTACACCATCCTCCCTTTCAACTCCGCAAGTGGCGGAGGGATAATACTCCTGCTACAACTGAAGCATGGAGTAGCAGCCTGCCCTCCCTGCCCCAAGAGAAAGGGGTGTTCTCGCTCGGTTCATCTTTTTTCACCTCTTTTAAATATCCTACATTTCCGAGCCTGTTTAGACACGGAAGGGTCTAATAGGTATAAAGAGCTTTAAATGCTCTTTAAAAAAAAAATCTTCCCACAGAGTTAAATCGTCACGTATCAATGATACCAAAACAACCATTACCCCACGCTTAACGAAACACAATCCTACCCAGCTTATTTTCTTCCACGCCATCGGGCATTCATAAGAATGAAATGTACTTCACCACAACATCCACCCCGATTTTACCCCGGCAGAAAAATGTCCTCCACCCATCATCACTCCCACTTCTCTTAATCACTCCGTTAATCACTACCTATTCTTCCATCCCTCCCCCCCCTTACTAATATTCCATTCTTCGACCATATCACTACCATTTAAGGTACATTTTCGGTCAAAACCTCACTCATACCTTTCCACACACCATAAATACTCCCTACCCAAGCATCGCCCTCTCTATTTACACAACGTAACTGGGTATAGGGTGAAGAATGGTAAACCATACTGCAGTTAACATCTCGAAAATTGATTTGCCTCCCGCGATATTGGTTGGTAGTGCAGTAAAAAATACCTTTACCGTATTTACAGTAAAAAAAATACTCTTATCGTATATATAGAAAAAACTTTTATCATATTAAAAAATACCTTTATCATATTTAGAGTAAGAAATACCTTATTCTTATTTATAGTAAAGAAAAATGCTTCATCGTATTCCCAGTAAAAATCCTTTATCGGAATTACAGTAAAAAAATACCTTTATCGTATTTACATTAAAAAATATCTCTATCTTATTTACACTAAGAATTCCTTCATCGTATATACAGTAAAATACGTTTATCCAATTTACAGTAAAAATACCTTTATCGCATTTACAGTAAAAAAAATCTTTCACCGTATTTACAGTACAAAAAACCTTTATCGTATTTACAGTAAAAAAATACCTTTATCGCATTTACAGTAAAAAAAAATCTTTCACCGTATTTACAGTAAAAAATACCTTTATCATATTTACAGTCAAAAAATACCTTTATCGTATTTACTTTAAAAAGTATCTCTATCTTATTTACACTAAGAATTCCTTCATCGTATATACAGTAAAATACGTTTATCCAATTTACAGTAAAAATACCTTTATCATATTTAGAGTAAAAAATACCTTATTCTTATTTACAGTAAAGAAAAATCCTTCATCGTATTTCCAGTAAAAATACCTTTATCGCATTTACAGTAAAAAAATCTTTCACCGTATTTACATTAAAAAAAAACCTTTATCGTATTTACAGTCAAAAAATACCTTTATCGTATTTACATTAAAAAGTATCTCTATCTTATTTACACTAAGAATTCCTTCATCGTATATACAGTAAAATACGTTTATCCAATTTACAGTAAAAATACATTTATCGCATTTACAGTAAAACTTATCTGCATTGAATTTGTAGGAAAAAATACCTCTATCGTATTTACTGTAAAAAAATACTTCTATCGTATTTTTAGAAAAAATACCTCCATCGTATTTATAGTAAAAAATACCTTTATCATATTTACAGTAAAATAAAACCCTTTATTGTATTTACAGTGAATCCTCCCGCACGTTACCTGTCACGTTACCAGAACGAGCGGGTTCGCTACCGCTTCTCCCTGTTACTCTGGATGGGTTCGTGCTCTCCCTTTCATGTAATACAATATTACTTCGCTATCTCACGCTACATATTCAACCTCCAGTTCCAGCGCGTGCATACACAACGCCTGTACCTCACCCATTCTCACTAAACGTGTGCCATAGTAGCTCAAGCCCCAATATCTTATTTCTATCTTAACTCCGTCTCACAGGCAAGCCAATATTCCCTTCTCTCCCACCGATCAAACAGCCATTCAAGTCTGATCCACATTTCTTCACTACCTTTCTCACAACTTCTGATCCAAACACCAGTTAAAATACATAACAAAGGTCTTATGGTCAGATACGCCAATCCTCATACATCTCCCAGCTTGTATATCTAGAGGATATCAGCCGTACCCGAGCACTTTCGCTCTTCTTCGCCCAACTCAACTTTAGCTGAAGTAAAGACTCTTACACACATTTAAGTTTCACCCGATTTTCTTCTTTGTCTCGAGATGTACCAAAAGCTCTTATATTCTATCTCCTGTAACTTATTACTCCGCTCATAGCTCCCGGGAGGTGGAGGGACCCTGTGAGAAAGTTCCATTACGCAATGGAGGAGCGGCCCTGTGAGAATGTTCCATTACGCAATGGAGGAGCGACGTACCCTATATACAAAAGTTCCCCCCTGTAGTTTAAAACTACTTTGAAATAACTGTGTTTTATTACTTTAGAAGTTTTCAATTTACCTTTTATCGATACTTTTTTACCTAGCCTGTCAAGGCATGTTCAAAAATGAATCTTTTCTTATTTTCATATAATTCTCTACATTTCCTCATACTTTTTGACCCAGCCTAGCTCTAAGTTGCAAAGAACTTGACCTAAGATGCTAGAAAGCATGGCCGCATGAAGAATTAAATTTTCTGTCTTGAAATCGGCCAAAAGGCACAAGTTCCAGGGACCGTTGAATCATGGTTTTCACCATAACATTTTGTCTAACAAGTTAGAGCAACGAAATAGGCAGTAAAATTAAAATGTTTTTAATTCTCTTTCTAACTAATCATGATAGTCTAGGAATAAGAAATGATACATTGGTATATGCAAAGATTTCATAAATATCACAAAATTCGTTTTATCACACTTAAGGCAGACAAGGCACATATTTTTTGCGATTAACATTTTGTCACAAGTTTAATCGATCAAGAAATGAAATCCTTACATGATAGTTAATTTCATAATGACATTTACTCAGTCAGTTATTGAGGGTTCGTTTTTTGGAGCTGTCAATCGGCGTCTTTTGAACTCGACAGCTTAAAGAAGACAGTCCCTTAGCTTGGCATATCCTATCATGACATTGGAAAAATTGCCCATCCTCTTCGTGCTAAGTTCAACAGTCATTTACCTCTTGCAGATTCTTAACATAGTACAACGATTTTGTGTAGTCCTCACTCCAAGATGTGACAAATTCCGGAAACCACTTTGATTTGATGTTCAATGAGTGTAACAGGAAATGTAGTTCTAGGACAATGGGATCAACCAGGGTGGTCTTAGCTGTGAATTTCAGGAATAGACGCTTTCCTGTTTTGAAGCTAGCTGGTTTGTCAGTGGTATGTAACTGGGCAGCAATGTCGTGTTTCAATGTATCACTCAATCTAGTGCTGAATAGGTGAAATGTCACTACTTCTTGCGTTGGGTACCATTTGTGGTTTTGCATCATATTAAATACTGCATCAGCAAGCTCTGGGTCATTTTTCTTGTACTTTAACATGTCCTGGATTAGACTTAGATTATTTACGGGAACACCTGAAGCAGAGATTGGTATCATCCATACAGGAGCGTAGAACAGCGCAAGGAAGGTGTTGAGTTTTTCCATTTTTGATAGTGTCTTCGTCGCACTCAAGTTGATCTGCAAACATCAGCATTTACATGGGGTACAGGTTTCTGGCCATCCATCTGATAAATGGCGCCTAGTTGACTCCAGTGAATACTTCGAGGAGGCATTTCTCCAAGATCAACTACTGTTAGTTCAGCCAGTTTCCTTTACTTTACTTTTGGAATCCTTTCTTCCATTAGAATGTCTTTGACTATTTCTTCACTGTTCTTCATTTCCTTCAGCGATTTGATGTTGATAGCCATAATCTTTGTGTTCTCTTTAAACAAGTCCATCCAAATATCCTTCAGATGCTCAAACAGGTCCTCCCAAACTGGTTATACTATGATTTCCAGAGTGTGATGTCGATAAGTCAGATAGAACACCTCTTTGTTTAATATTTTCTATAGCAATTTGCAGCATCTCTGTGATTCCTACTCTAACTGTACGAGTATAAAGTGTTAAAAGCGAAGCAAAAGTAGTAACATTATCCTTAAATTCTCATCTCTCCAATAAACTCATCGAAGCCTCATCAGTTTGTACTGTATCAGAAGAATTTTCGATGATAGGTTGTCCCAATAACTTTCATTAAGAGTATGAAGGAGGACCAAACACTAGCACAACTAAAGTCTCTGAAGTACTTCCAGGTTCACTGTTCAAGCCATCTTTGAGCATTTTTCCCTACCAATGTAAGGCAGCGTACTGTGGGGTTTTCACAAAACTTGGACATGTGACTCTGGCTGATATTATACCGGGACAACATTCTATTGCAACGTGTTGTTGAAGTAAAAATGCCGAAGTCATCCAGATAAGCCCCTTCAGCTCTTAAAGTGGCATAACCCATGGCATAAAATTGATTGTCTAATAAACCTAGACGATAAGCTGTATTGCCGATAACAAAACATTCCATGACATTGTCTGGATCCTAGCCATCTGAGAGAATGGGATGCTAGATTCAATTGTTCCATATGCAATGTTCTGAACCTTTCTTTGTCTTCCCTGCTTTTCTGGTAAATTCTGAAGATTTAAGAATACTGGAAATCCTGTCTGTTAGTGGGAAGCTTCTTTCAGTGCAAGATCTGGTAGACGAGTCAGTTGACACCTCTCAGTGAACACCGTGACGCTTCTGAGATATCAATTCTGCTCCCTCCTGGGGCTATCTCAGCCCCCTCTGAAGCTATCTCAGCCGCTCCTGAAACTATCTCAGCTCCCCCTAAAGCTATCTCAGCTCCTTGTTTGAAGCCATTGTGAAGTTGTAACTTGTAGACGGTTTTCTAGATTCTGATTCGGTTTCTGCTATTTCCTGACAAATGATAAATTATCATTATTATTATTTAAACAAACCTATTAAAACAGGGCTAGAGCTTCTCTTTAGGCTGGTGGAAAATGATGCAGGATAGTCGCCGACTAGTTCTATTCACTCGTTCCTGGTTGGGTCCTGGTGCATGGTGGCAATCACACCCTTATTTATGTCTCTGTATAGAGGTGTTGTTTTTTAATGCACCAGCAATAGTGCCCTACCTCCCCATCCTTTACCTTTTCTAGTGCTCACATATTACTACCCTTTACCACTTCTAGTGTTCCCATATTACCACCCTTTTCTACTCCTAGTGCCACATCTTTCTACCCTTTCCTTAATAACATATTGATTAACAGTTCCTTCATCACAGTTAGTGATCACAGTTAAACTCGAGTTGATGGATTAGAACAATGTTTCCCAACCTGTGGTTCATGGCACACTTGAAGGGACCAACAGGCCTCCATGAATGGACCGCGGGACTAAACCTATAGTTAGGCTAAAAGATAATTTTAATTTATATGTGCGAATTACATTTAAAAAATAGATAATAATACAGATATTTTATTTCTTTTAATATTTTATAATAGAATTTGAATGTATGCATAAACCGATATTTTGCATCTTACAAACTTATTGTGTTCGACTTAATCTGTTTATTTTTTACTGTAAGTAGTGCTTTGGGGGGCCATAGGAAGAATTAAAGTTTTTAAGGGGGGTCATAGACCAAAACCAGTTGGGAATCACTGTGTCAGATCATGTTTATAATTGTAGGTTAATTAGAGAAGTTTTATTTCTTTTTCCCAGATAAAAGTTGAAAAAAACACCGTTGACGCTCCAAGTTCGAGGGAAATAAAACGGCAGAGAAAGAAAGTGAGGTTATAACGTACTTCTTAGGACATTTTAACTGCGGGATATGTACTGTTTATCACGAAACAACGCAAGATCGCACTTATCGAGATCCATGAGACCCTTAACTGCTTACCCTCACGAAATAACACAAGATCCCACTTCTAGGGATCCATGGAAACCCTTAAATAAGGGTTATCCTTAAAACTTTTTTTTATTTATACTTTTACTCTCTTCCGTCACAAAATAGCCTCAGGATACAAAGAAATCATAATGAAATTTAATGAAGCCATTCTCCTCTCTCAAAGCTGAGATGATAAAGAGCGCCTCTTAAAAGTCAATTTAATAGCCCAATTAATAGACAGGCTTAATAGGCTACGAGGCTTCCGCGAAAAGGAAATATAAGTGTACTAATGAGTGGTTAAGAGACCTTCCTCCTCTGAATCACTATAAATTGGTAGGAATAAATATACACAAATCCTCATTTAGCGCCGAATGCAGGCATTGACCTATTTCCGGTCATCTTAATTAAAGGCGATAAAAGACGAAAAGTTCTCCTTAGATAATTAACTGGATTTAGTTATTAAATTTATCTAAATTTAGTAAATTTTTTATGAAATTTATTTGTATGGATGGGCTGATTAACTCACTTTACTCAAATCTATTCTAATTAGCAGAAGTAGTGAAAGTTTCGCTCTATAATGCTATGAAAAATGGCCAAATTTTCAAATTGATCTTGATGAAGGATTCTAAACAACTAAAAAAATCAGAATTTTCGTTGCTTCTTCTTTTCTGGTAAATTTAATTTATAAAAGCAAAGACAATAATATTATACCGAAGACCAAAAAACATTCATCGCTGGTAACGAGCGACAACCTATCTTAATCTTTTGAAAAAATGATTGCTACATTACACAAAACAAACAGATTAAAATTATCTCAATTTATGAAAGAGTTATTTCGATATAAAGCTGGTATTCTTTTTGTGATTGACCGTCTATAATGAATATAACTACCTATATAAAGTTATGAAACTCAAGATGCCCTTTCATTTCCAAATCAGAGTGGGAGTCCCACAAGGAGGGAGTCTTAAAAAAACCCTATGCTATCTACGCAGCGGATATACCAAAACTCGGGAGGACTTTGACAATTATATCATTTGATAAAAAATGTAAAACATAATAAGGCTTTTGAATTTCGTTCGAATCGGCTGAATAGTTATGATGTTATTGCCAAATAATTCCCAGGTTAACCTTGGGAAGACCTTGGCAATTATTATATCATTCAAAAGAGAATGTAAAAAAACATAAAGGTTTCAAATTTAGTTAGAACTGGACAAATAGTCACAATATTATTACCAAAACAAAAAAGCAAAAGCAAAAAGGAGACTGACAGACGAATCAGCAGACATTGTGGGATATAGAGTCGCACGCCACTCACAAGATGCTGACTAAAGACATGAGTGACAAGAGCTATTATGTGGAGGAAAACTCACTTAAAAAAGTCTAAAAACATCCGGAAAATGTCACTGAAAAAAGCGCCATCTCTCGAAATTACGAATTTGAGCATCGTTGTCAGGCCATGAAAAACAAGATCTACCTTTAATTACAGAACATCTTTGTAAGCCTTCGCTAGTTATTTTAATGAGAAGAGGACTAATTTAACGAGGGTGCGTTCCCTCAGCTCAAATAAAAAGAGAAAGAAAACCAAGTCGGGTGATCAAAGAAAGAGAGGGTTAAAGCAGGAAAATTCTTGACAAAAATTCGTTTAATAACAAACATTGAAATCAGCCCGGTAGGAATTTGTACAAGAACTATCGTCATCAATATATGCAAACACATGTACGGCAAGCAGCAAAGGATTCTCAAATAGAAATGAAAGATAAGACCATGAAAGTGATTCGTATTATTGGTAATGCTTTAAAATTATTGAAAGCGCACTCTACATTTGAGAAAGTGTTTTCGTGAGAGTAAAAAAACATCAGGAAATTTAAAGTATGTCAGTAACATTTGTTCTAGATAGGTGATTTCTAAAAAGCTTTGATATCAACCCCTGAAATCCTCTAACCATTGACTTTGAGGTTTTAAGTAGAAGATTTCTAAAATGCTATGACATCAACCCCTGACCTCTTCTAACCATATATTTTTAGGTTCTAGATAGATAATTTCTAAAATGCTTTGACATCAACCCTTGACGTCTTCTAACCATTGACTTTTAAGTTCTAGATAGAGGATTCCTAAAATGCTTTGACATCAACCCTTGACCTCCTCTAACGATGAAATTTTAGGTTTTAAATAGAGGATTTCTAAAATACTTTGACATCAACTCCTCAGGACCTTCTCTAAACATTGACTTTTAGGTTCTAGATAGAGGATTTCTAAAATGCTTTGACATCAACCCCTGACCTTCTTTAAACATTGAATTTTAGGTTCTATATATAGGATTTCTAAAATGCTTTGACATCAATCCCTGACCTCCTCTAACCATTGACTTTTAGGATCTAGATAGAAGATTTCAAAAATGCTATGATATAAACCCCTGACCTTTTCTAACCATAGATTTTTAGGTTCTGGATAGATGATTTCTTAAATGCTTTGACATCAACCCTTGACCTCCTCTAACCATTGACTTTTAAGTTCTAGATAGAGAATTTCTAAAATGCTTTGACATCAACCCCTGAACTCCTCTAACGATAGACTTTTAGGTTCTAGATAGAGGATTTCTAAAATGCTTTGACATCAACTCCTGACCTTTTCTATAGCCATTGACTTTTAGCTTCTAGATAGAGGTTTTCTAAAATGCTTTGACATCAATCCCTGACTTTCTCTAGCCATTGACTTTTAGCTTCTAGATAAAGGATTTCTAAAATGCTTTGACATCGACTCCTGACCTTCTCTAGCCATTGACTTTTAGGTTCTAGATAAAGGATTTTTAAAATGCACTGACATTAACCCCTGACCATCTCTAAACCATTGAATTTTAGGTTCTATATATAGGATTTCTAAAATGCTTTGACATCAATCCCTGAACTCCTCTAACCATTGACTTTGAGGTTTTAAGTAGAAGATTTCTAAAATGCTATGAGATCAACCCCTGACCTCCTCTAACCATAGATCTTTAGGTTCTAGATTGATGATTTCTAAAATGCTTTGACATCAACCCTTGAACTCCTCTAACCATTGAATATTAAGTTCTAGATAGAGGATTTCTTAAAGGCTTTGACATCAACCCCTGACCTCGTTTAACGATAGACATTTAGGTTCTAGATAGAGTATTTCTAAAATGCTTTAACATATACTCCTCAGGACCTTCTCTAACCATTGAATTTAAGGTTCAACATAGAGGATTTTTCAAAAAGCTTTGACATCAACCCTAGACCTTTTTTAACCATTAACTTTTAGCTTCTAGGATAGAGGATTTTCAAAATGCTTTGACATCAACCCCTCACCATCTCTAACCATTTAATATTTGGTTCTTTATATATGATTTTTAAATGCTTTCACATCACTCCCTGACCTCCTCTAACCCTTAAATTTTAGGCTCTAGATAGAAGATTTCTAAAATGCTATGACATCAACCCCTGACCTCAGCTAACCATGGATTTTTAGGTTCTAGATAGATTATTTCTAAAATGCTTTGACATCAACCCTTGACCTCCTCAACTATTGACTTTTAAGTTCTAGATAGAGGATTTCTAAAATACTTTGACATAAACCCCTGACCTCCTCTAACGATAGACTTTAAGGTTCAACATAGAGGATTTCTAAAGAGCTTTGACACAAACCTTGACCTCCTCTTACCATTGAATTTTTGGTTTTAGATAGAGGATTTCTAAAATGCTTCGACATCAACCCCTGACCTTCTTCAACCAGTGGCCGTAAGGTTCTAAATTGAGGATTCCTAAAAAGCTTTGACACAAACTTTGACCTCCACTAACCATTAAATTTGTGGTTTTAGATAGAGGACTTCTAAAATGCTTTGACTGCAATCCCTGGCGTTCTCTAACCAATGACTTTTAAGTTCTAGATAGGTGAGTTCTTAAATGCATTGACATCAACCCTTGACCTCCTCTAAAGATTGACTTTTAAATTCTAGATAGAGGATTTCTAAAATGCTTTGACATCAACCCCTGACCTCTTTTAACAATATACTTTTAAGGTTCTAGATAGACGATTTCTAAAATGATTTAACATCAACCTCTGACCTTGCTTTGACATCACCCCCTGACCTCTTCTAACCATAGACTTTTAGGTTCTAGATAGAGGCTTTCTAATATGTTTTGACATCAACCTTTGACCTCCTCTAACCATTGACTTTTAGGTTTTAGATAAAGGATTTCTATAATACTATGGCATCAACCCCTGACCTTCTCTAGACATTGACGTTTAGGTTCTAGATATAGGATTTCTAAAATGCTCTGACATTAACCCTTGACCTCATCTAACCATTGACTTTTAGATTCTAGATAGAGGATTTCTAAAATGATTTGACATCAACCCCTGACCTCTTCTAACCATAGACTTTTAGGTTTTAAAAAGAGGGAATTCTAAAATGTTTTGACATCAAACTCTGACCTTCTCTAACCATTGAGTTTTAGGTTTTTGATAGAGGATTTCTTAAATGCTATGGCATCAACCTCTGACCTTCTCTAGTTATTGTCTTTTAAGTTCTAGATCAGGGATTTCTAAAATGCTATGAGATCAACCCCTGACCATCTCTAACAATTGAATTTTAGGTTCTAGAAAGAGGATTTCTAAAATGCTTTGACATAAATCCCTGACCTCCTCTAACCATTGACTTTTAGGTTAAAGATACAAGATTTCTAAAATGCTTTGAACATCAACCCCTGACCTACTCTAACCATATATTTTTAAGTTCTAGATAGATGATTTCTAAAATGCTTTGACATCAATCCTTGACGTTCTCTAACCATTGACTTTTAAGTTCTAGATAGAGGATTTCTAAAATGCTTTGACATCAACCCTTGACCTCCTCTAACGATAAACATTTAGGTTGTAGATAGAGGATTTCTAAAATGCTTTGACATCAACTCCTCAGGACCTTCCCTAAACATTGACTTTTAGGTTCTAGATAGAGGATTTTTAAAATGCTCTGACATTAACCCCTGACCATCTCTAACCATTGACTTTTAGGTTCAACATAGAGGATTTCTAAAATGCTTTGACATCAACCCTGACCTTCTTTAACCATTGAATTTTAGGTTCTATATATAGGATTTCTTAAATGCTTTGACATGAAGCCCTGACCTCATCTAAACATTGACTTTTAGGATCTAGATAGAACATCTCAAAAATGCTATGATATCAACCCCTGACCTTTTCTAACCATAGATTTTTAGGTTCTGGATAGATGATTTCTAAAATGCTTTGACATCAACCCTTGACCTCCTCTAACCATTGACTTTTAAGTTCTAAATAGAGGATTTCTAAAATGCTTTGACATCAACCCCTGAACTCCTCTAACGATAGACTTTAAGGTTCTAGATAAAAGATTTCTAAAATGCTTTGACATCAACTCCTGACCTTTTCTATAGCCATTGACTTTTAGCTTCTAGATAGAGGTTTTCTGAAATGTTTTGACATCAATCCCTGAACTTCTCTAGCCATTGACTTTTAGCTTCTAGATAAAGGATTTCTAAAATGCTTTGACATTAACTCCTGACCTTCTCTAGCCATTGACTTTTAGGTTCTAGATAAAGGATTTTTAAAATGCACTGACATCAACCCATAACCGTCTCTAAACCATTGAATTTTAGGTTCTATATATAGGATTTCTAAAATGCTGCTTTTACATCAATCCCTGAACTCCTCTAACCATTGACTTTAGGTTTGAAGTAGAAGATTTCTAAAATGCTATGACATCAACCCCTGACCTCCTCTAACCATAGATTTTTAGGTTCTAGATTGATGATTTCTAAAATGCTTTGACATCAACCCTTGAACTCCTCTAACCATTAAATATTAAGTTCGAGATAGAGGATTTCTAAAAGGCTTTGACATCAACCCCTGACCTCGTTTAACGATAGACTTTTAGGTTCTAGATAGAGGATTTCTAAAATGCTTTAACATCAACTCCTCAGGACCTTCTCTAACCATTGACTTCTAGGTTCAACATAGAGGATTTTTCAAAATGCTTTGACATCAACCCTTGACCTTTTTTAACCATTGACTTTTAGCTTCAAGGATAAAGGATTTTCAAAATGCTTTGACATCAACCCTTCACCATCTCTAGCCATTTAATATTTGGATCAATATATATGATTTCTAAAATGCTTTCACATCACTCCCTGACCTCCTCTAACCATTAAATTTTAGGTTCTAGATAGAAGATTTCTAAAATGCTATGACATCAACCCCTGACCTCAGCTAACCATGGATTTTTAGGTTCTAGATAGTTTATTTCTGAAATGCTTTGACATCAACCCTTGACCTCCTCAAATATTGACTTTTAAGTTCTAGATAGAGGATTTCTAAAATGCTTTGACATCAACCCCTGACCTCCTCTAACGATAGACTTTGAGGTTCAACATAGAGGATTTCTAAAGAGCTTTGACACAAACCTTGACCTCCTCCTACCATTGAATTTTTGGTTTTAGATAGAGAAATTCTAAAATGCTTTGACATCAACCCCTAACCTTCTTTAACCATTGGCCGTAAGATTCTAAATAGAGGATTCCTAAAAAGCTTTGACACAAACTTTGACCTCCACTAACCATTGAATTTTTGGTTTTAGATAGAGGACTTATAAAATGCTTTGACTGCAATCCCTGGCGTTCTCTAACCAATGACTTTTAAGTTCTAGATAGGTGAGTTCTTAACTGCATTGAAATCAACCCTTGACCTCCTCTAACCATTGACTTTTAGATTCTAGATAGAGGATTTCTAAAATGCTTGGACATCAGACCCCTGACCTCTTCTAACAATATACTTTTAGGTTCTAGATAGACGATTTCTAAAATGATTTAACATCAACCTCTGACCTTGCTTTGACATCACCCTCTGAGCTCTTCTAACCATAGACTTTTAGATTCTAGATAAAGGATTTCTAAAATGATTTAACATCAACCTCTGACCTTGCTTTGACATCACCCTCTGACCTCCTCTAACCATTGACTTTTAGGTTTTAGATAGAGGATTTCTATAATACTATGGCTTCAACCCCTGACCTTCTCTAGCCATTGACGTTTAGGTTCTAGATGAAGGATTTCTAAAATTCTCTGAGATCAACCCCTGACCATCTCTAACCATTGAATTTGAGGTTCTTGATAGAGAATTTCTAAAATGCTTTGACATAAATCCCTGACCTCCTCTAACCATTGACTTTTAGGTTCTACATAGAAGATTTCTAAAATGCTATGACATCAACCCCTGAACTCCTCTAACCATAGATTTTACGGTTCTAGATAGATGATTTCTTAAATGCTTTGACTTCAACCCTTGACCTTCTCTAACCATTGACTTTTAAGTTCTAGATAGAGGCTTTCTAAAATGCTTAGGCATCAACCCCTGATCTCCTTTAACGATAGTCTTTTAGGTTCTAGATAGAGGATTTCCAAAACTCTTTGACATTAACTCCTCAGGACTTTCTCTAACCATTGACTTTTAGGTTCAACATAAAGGATTTCTAAAATGCTTTGACACAAACCCTAACCTTCTTTAAACATTAACTTTTTAGGTTCTAGATAGAGGAATTCTAAAATGCTTTGAGATCAATCCCTGACATTCTCTAGCCATTGACTTTTAGGTTTTAGATAAAGAATTTTTAAAATGCTTTGACATCAACGCCTGACCTTCTTTAACCCTTGACCTTTAGGTTCAAAATAGAGGATTTCTGAAATGCTTTGACCTCAACCCCTGGCGTTCTCTAACCATTGACTTTTAGGTTCTAGATAGGAGATTTCTCAAATGCTTTGACATCAACCCTTGAACTCCTTTAACCATTGACTTTTAGATTCTGACATCTTCTAACCATAGAATTTTAGGTTATAAGTAAATAATTTATAAAATGTTTTGACATCAACCTCTGACCTTGCTTTGACTTCAATCCATGGCGTTCTCTAACCATTGACTTTTAGGTTCTAGATAAGGGATTTCTAAAATGTTTTGACATCAACCTTTGACCTCCTCTAACCATTGACTTTTAGGTTTTAGATACAGGATTTCTAAACTGCTATGGCATCAACCCCTGACCTTCTCTAGCCATTGACTTTTAAGTTCTAGATAAAATATTTCTCAAATGCTCTGACATAAACCCCTGACCATCTCTAACCATTGACTTTTAGGTTCTAGATAGAAAATTTCTAAAATGCTTTGACATCAACCCCTAACCTCCTCTAACGATAGACCTTTAGGTTCTAGATAGAGGATTTCTTAAATGCTTTGACATCAACTCCTCAGGACTTTCTCTAACCATTGACTTTTAGGATCTAGATAAAAGATTTCTAAAATGCTTTGACATCAACCCCTAACCTCCTCTAACGATGGACTTAAAGGTTCTAGATAGGGAGGATTTCTAAAATGCTTTGACATCAAATCCTGACCTTTTCTATAGCTATTGACTTTTAGCTTCTAGATAGAGGTTTTCTAAAATGCTTTGACATCAATCCCTGACCTTATCTAGCCATTGACTTTAAGCTTCTAGATAAAGGATTTCTAAAATGCTTTGACATCAACTCCTGACCTTCTCTAGCCATTGACTTTTAGGTTCAAGATAAAGGATTTCTAAAAAGCTTTGACATAAATCCCTGACCTCCTCTAACCATAGATTTTTTGGTTCTAGATAGATGATTTCTAAAATGCTTTGACATCAACCCTTGACCTCCTCTAACCATTGAATTTTAAGTTCTAGATAGAGGATTTCTAAAATGCTTTGACATCAACCCCTGACCTACTCTAACGATAGATTTTTAGGTTCAACATAGAAGATTTCTAAAATGCTTTGACATAAACCCCTGACCTTCTTCAACCATTGACTTTTAGCTTCTAGATAAAGGATTTCTGAAATGCTTTGACATTAAACCCCTGACTTTTTCTAGCCATTGACTTTAAGGTTGTAGATAAATGATTTTTAAAATGCTCTGACATCAACCCCTGACCATCTTTAACCATTGAATTTTAGGTTCTATATATAGGATTTCTAAAAATGCTTTAGAATCAATCCCTGACCTTTACTAACCATGAATTTTAGGTTCAAGATAAAAGATTTCTAATATTCTATGACATCACCCCCTGACCTCCTCTTACCATAGATTTTTAGGTTCTGGATAGATGATTTCTAAAATGCTTCGACATTAACCTTTGACCTCCTCTAACCATTGTCTTTTAAGTTCTAGATTGAGGATTTCTAAAATGCTTTGACATCAACCCCTCAATTCCTTTAACGATATACTTCTAGGTTCTAGATAGAGGATTTCTAAAATGCTTAGACATCAACTCCTCAGGACCTTCCCTAAACATTGAATTTTAGGTTCAAAATAGATGATTTCTAAAATGCTTTGACATCAATCCTTGACCTTCTCTAATCATTGACGTTTAGCTTCTAGATAGAGAATTTTAAAAATGCTTTGACATCAGCCCCTGAGCTTCTCTAGACATTGACTTTTAGGTTCTAGATTGAAGATTTCTAAAATGCTTTGACATCAACCCGTAACCTTCTCTCAATGCTTTGACATCAACTCCTCAGGACCTTCTTTAACCATTAACTTTTAGCTTCTAGATAGTGGATTTCTAAAATGCTTTGACATCAACGCCTGACCTTCTCTAACCATTGACCTTTAGGTTCTGAATAGAGGATTTCTAAAATGCTTTGACATCAATCCCTGGCATTCTCTAATCATTGACTTTAGGTTCTAAATAGGTGATTTCTTAAATGCTTTGACATCAACCCTTGACCTCCTCTAACCATTGACTTTTAGATTCCAGATAGACGATTTCTAAAATGCTTTGACCTCAACCCCTGGCCTCTTCTAACCATAGACTTTTAGGTTCTAGATAGAGGATTTCTAAAATTTTTTGACATCACCTCTGACCTTGCTTTGACATCAACCTCTGACCTCTTCTAACCATAGAATTTTAAGGTTCTAGATAGAGGATTTCGAAAAAATTTTGACATCAAACTTGACCTCCTCTAACCATTGACTTTTAGGTTTTGGATAGAGGATTTTTAAAATCCTATTGCATCAACCCCTGACCTTCTCTAGCTATTGACTTTTAGGTTCTAGATGAAGGATTTCTAAAATGCTCTGATATAAACCTCTAAAACTCTAACCATTGAATTTTAGGATCTAGATAGAGGATTTCTAAAATGCTTTGATATAAATCCCTGACCTCCTCTAACCATTGATTTTTAGGTTTTAGATAGAAGATTTCTAAAATGCTTTGACATCAACCCCTGACCTCCTCTAACTATAGATTTTACGGTTCTAGATAGATGATTTCTAAAATGCTTTGACATCACCCTTGACCTCCTCTAACCATTGAATTTAAGTTCTAGATAGAGGATTTCTATAATGCTTTGACATCACCCCTTGACCTCCTCTAACGATACATTATTAGGTTTAACATAGAGGATTTCTAAAATGCTTTTACATCAACCCCCGACCTTCTTTAACCATTGACTTTTAGCTTCTAGATAGAGGATTTCTAAATTGCTTTGACATCAACCCCTGACCTTCTCTAGCCATTGACTTTTAGGTTCTAGATAAAGGATTTTTAAAATGCTTTGACATAAATTCCTGACCTCCTCTAACCATTGAATTTTATGTTCTATGTATAGGATTTCTAAAATGCTTTGACATCAACCCTAACCTCCTCTAACGATAGACCTTTAGGTTCTAGATAGAGGATTTCTTAAATGCTTTGACATTAACTCCTCAGGACTTTTTCTAACCATTGACTCTTAGCTTCTAGATAGATGATTTCTAAAATGCTTTGACATCAACCCTTGACCTTCCTTAACCATTGACTTTTAGGTTCGAGATAGAGGATTTTTAAAATGCTATGACCTCAGCCCCTGACCATCTCTTACCATTGAATTTTAGGTTCTATATATAGGATATCTAAAATCCTTTGACACCAACCCCTGACCATCTTTAACCATTGAATTTTAGGTTCTTTATATAGGATTTCTAAAATGCTTTGACATTAATCCCTGACCTCCTCTAACCATTGACTTTTAGGTTCTAGATAGAAGATTTCTAAAATTCTATAACATTCTCTTCTGACCTCGTCTAACCATAGATTTTTAAGTTCTGAATAGATGATTTCTAAAAGCTCTGACATCAACCCTTGACCTCCTCTAACCATTGTCTTTAAGGTTCTGGATAGAGGATTTCTAAAATGCTTTGACATCAACTCAGCAAGATCTTCTCTAACCATTGACTTTTAGGTTCAACATAAAGGATTTCTGAAATGCTTTGACATCAACCCCTGACCTTCTTCAACCATTGACTTTTAGCTTCTAGATAGAGGATTTCTAAAATGCTTCGAAATCAACCCCTCACCTTCTCTAGACATTGACTTTTAGGTTCTAGATAGAGGATTTCTAAAATGCTTTGATATCAACCCCTAACCTCCTCTTACGATAGACCTTTAGGTTCTAGATAGAAGATTTTTAAAATGCTTTGACATCAATCCCTGACCTTCTTCACCCATTGACTTTTAGCTTCTAGATAGAGGACTTTAAAATGCTTTGACATCAGCCCCTGAGTTTCTCTAGACATTGACTTTGAGTTTCTAGATAGAAGATTTTTAAAATGCTTTGACATTAACCCGTAACCTTCTCTAAATGCTTTGAAATCAACTCCTCACGAACTTTTTAACCATTGACTTTTAGCTTCTAGATAGAGGATTTCTAAAATGCTTTGACATCAACGCCTGACCTTCTCTAACCATTGACTTCTAGGTTCTGAATAGAGGATTTCTAAAATGCTTTGACATCAATCCCTGGCGTTCTCTAACCATTGACTTTAGGTTCTGGATAGGAGATTTCTAAAATGCCTTGACATCAACCCTTGACCTCCTCTAACCATTGACTTTTAGATTCTAGATAGACGATTTCTAAAGTGCTTTGACCTCAACCCCTGACCTCTTCTAACCATAGACTTTTAGGTTCTAGATAGAGGATTTCTAAAATGCTATTGCATCAACACCTGACCTTCTCTAGCCATTGACCTTTAGGTTTTAGATAAAGGATTTCTAAAATGCTCTGATATAAACCTCTAAAACTGTAACCATTGAATTTTAGGATCTAGATAGAGGATTTCTAAAATGCTTTGACATAAATCCCTGACCTCCTCTAACCATTGACTTCTAAGTTCTAGATAGAAGATTTCTAAAATGCTTTGACATCAACCCCTGACCTCCTCTAATCATAGATTTTCAGGTTCTAGATTGATGATTTCTAAAATGCTTTGAATACACCCTTGACCTCCTCTAACCATTGAATTTAAGTTCTAGATAAAGGAATTATATAATGCTTTGACATCACCCCTTAACCTGCTCTAACGATAGACCTTTAGGTTCAACATAGAGGATTTCTAAAATGCTCTGACATGAACCCCTGACCTTCTTCAACCATTGACTTTCAGCTTCTAGATAGAGGATTTCTAAAATGCTTTGACATCAACCCCTGACCTTCTCTAGCCAGTGACTTTAAGGTTCTAATTAGGTGATTTCTAAAATGATTTGACATCAACCCCTAAGCATCTTTAACCATTGAATTTTAGGTTCTATTTATAGGATTTCTAAAATGCTTTGACATCAATCCCTGACCTCCTCTAACCATTGAATTTAGGCTCTACATAGAGGATTTCTAAAATGTTTTGACATCAACCTCTGACCTTGCTTTGACATTAACCCCTGACCTCTTCTAACCATAGAATTTTAAGGTTCTAGATAGAGGATTTCTAAAATGTTTTGACATCAAACTTGACTTTATCTAACCATTGACTTTTAGGTGTTAGATAGAGGATTTTTAAAATGCTATTGCATCAACCCCTAACCTTCTCTAGCCATTGACTTTTAGGTTCTAGATAAAGGATTTCTAAAATGCTCTGATATAAACCTCTATAACTCTAACCATTGAATTTTAGTATCTAGATAGAGGATTTCTAAAATGCTTTGACATAAATCCCTGACCTCCTCTAACCATTGATTTTTAGGTTCTAGATAGAAGATTTCTAAAATGCTTTGACATCAACCCCTGACCTCCTCTAACTATAGATTTTTAGGTTCTAGATAGATGATTTCTAAAATGCTTTGACATCACCCTTGACCTCCTCTAACCATTGAATTTAAGTTCTAGATAGAGGATTTCTATAATGCTTTGACATCACCCCTTGACCTCCTCTAACGATAGACCTTTAGGTTCAACATAGAGGATTTCTAAAATGCTCTGACATCGACCCCCGACCTTCTTCAAACATTGACTTTTAGCTTCTAGATAGAGGATTTCTAAATTCTTCGACATCAACCCCTCACCTTCTCTAGACATTGACTTTTAGGATCTAGATAGAGGATTTCTAAAATGCTTTGACATCAACCCCTAACCTCCTCTTACGATAGACCTTTAGGTTCTAGATAGAAGATTTCTAAAATGCTTTGACATTAACCCGTAACCTTCTCTAAATGCTTTGAAATCAACTCCTCACGACCTTTTTTACCTTTGACTTTTAGGTTCTAGATAGAGGTTTTTCTAAAATGCTTTGACATCAACCCCTAACCTCCTCTAAAGATAGACCTTTAGGTTTAAGATAGAGTATTTCTAAAATGCTTTGACATCAACTCTTCAGGACCTTCTCTAACCATTCATTTTTAGCTTCTAGATAGAGGATTTCTAAAATGATTTGACATCAACCCCTAAGCATCTCTAACCATTGAATTAAGGTTCTAGATAGAGGATTTCTAAAATGCTTTGACATCAACCCTTAAGCTCCTCTAACGATAGACCTTTAGGTTCAAGATAGAGGATTTCTTAAATGCTTTGACATCAACTCCTCAGGACTCTCTCTAACCATTGACTTTTAGCTTCTAGATACAGGATTTCTAAAATGCTTTGACATCAACCCCTGATCTTCCTTAACCATTGACTTTTAGGTTCTAGATAGAGGATTTTTAAATGCTCTGACCTCAGCCCCTGACTATCTCTTACCATTGAATTTTAGGTTCTATATATAGGATTTCTAAAGTGCTCTGACACCAACCCCTGACCATCTTTAACCATTGATTTTTAGGTTCTTTATATAGGATTTCTAAAATGCTTTGACATTAATCCCTGACCTCCTCTAACCATTGACTTTTAGGTTCTAGATAGAAGATTTCTAAAATTCTATGACATTCCCTTCTGACCTCGTCTAACCATAGATTTTTAAGTTCTGAATAGATGATTTCTAAAATGCTTTGACATCAACCCTTGACCTCCTCTAACCGTTGTCTTTTAAGTTCTAGATAGAGGATTTCTAAAATGCTTTGACATCAACTCCTCAGGATCTTCGCTGACCATTGACTTTTAGCTTCTAGATAGAGGATTTCTAAAATGCTTTGACATCAACCCCTCACCTTCTCTAGACATTGACTTTTAGGTTCTAGATAGAGGATTTCTAAAATGCTTTGACATCAACCCCTAACCTCCTCTTACGATAGACCTTTAGGTTCTAGATAGAGAATTTCGCTTAAATGCTTTGACATCAACTCCTCAGGACCTTCTCTTACCATTGACTTTTAGCTTCTAGATAAAGGATTTCTAAAATGCTTTGACATCAACCCCTGACCTCCACTAACCATATACTTTTAGGTTCTACATAGAGGATTTTTAAAATGCTCTGACATCAACCCCTGACCATCTCTAACCATTGAATTTTAGGTTCTATATATAGCTTTTTTGCAATGCTCTGACTGTAACCCTTGAGCTTCTCTAACGATAGACTTTTAAGTTCTAGATAGAGGATTTCTAAAATGCTTTGAAATCAACTCCTCACGACTTTCTTTAACCATTGACTTTTAGGTTCAACATAGATAATTTCTAAAATGCTTTGACATACACTCTTGATCTTTGCTAATTATTGACTTTTAGTTTCTAAATAGAGGATTTCCAAAAATGTTTTGACATCAACCCCTGACCTTCTCTAACCATTGACTTTTAGGTTTTAGATAGAAAATTTCTAAAATGCTTTGACATTAATCCCTGACATCCTCTAACCATTGAATTTAGGTTCTAGATAGATGATTTCTAAAATGCTTTGACATCAACCCTTGAACTCCTCTATTTATTGACTTTTAAGTTCTAGATAGAGGATTCCTCTAATGATTTGACATTAACCCCTGACCTCCTCTAACGATAGACTTTTAAGTTCTAGATAGAGGATTTCTAAAATGCTTTGACATCAACTCCTCAGGACCTTCTCCAACCATTGACTTTTAGGTTCAACATAAGGGATTTCTAAAATGCTTTGACATCAACCCCTGATCTTCGTTAATCATTGACTTTTAGGTTCTAAATAGAGGATTTCTAAAATGTTTTGACATCAACCGTTGACCTTCTCTAACCATTGACTCTTCGGTTTTAGATAGAGGATTTCTAAAATGCTTTGACATCACCCCCTGACTTTCTCTAACCATTGACTTTAATGTCTTAGATATTAATTTCTAAAAAATTTTGACATCGAACCCTGACCTCCTCGAACCATTGGCTTTTAGGTTCTCGATAGAGTATTTATATAATGCTTTGACATCAAAGAACAAAGTCCTTAACCCATTGATATAAGAGCGCCTTCACATGACCCCACCCTATTATTGTCGTCTTTGTTTTATGACCACCAACTAATGCTCGTTCTCATCATTGCCTCACTGAAATTCGCGTCCTTTGTGAATAGCTACGTTAGTTTCCATATAAGTAATTAGTAGTGCCAAAATCTTAGCTGTGCTCACTGGTAGCGTGGCCAGATTTTTGGTGGCGAGTCCTGGTGTTATGGAACACCACCAAACTGGTGCTGCCACTTCAGGTCTCCCTCGAAACTAACGGAGCTATTCACAGGAGATGCACCCTTGAGTGCGGCCATAAATAGAATGAACTTTGATGGTGGCTAACTGGTGGCCAGAAAAAATGGTGCTACCACTAAAATGTATTTGGAGGCGCAACTATTGTCGGATGATGTAAAGGGGCACTAAATATTCGGTATGTCAATAATTAATAATTATTTAAGTAAATACAGTAATTTGTAAACGCTTTCTTTCTTTTGAATTTTTGTAGGGTTCAACCGACCACTATTCTTTCTGGCTGGTATTCTTCGCAACAAACCTTCACCTAGATTCAAATCATTCAGCTTCACACACATACAGCTGGAACTGCAAATCCTAAAATAAATATGGCCTATACAGCTCTCCCTCTCTCTCTCTCTCTTTCACGTATACACACACAGGTGCAAGGGCAAAGCAACTGAAAATCCTACAAAAGAGCTCACTTATACAGGTGTCTTCTCGCTCTCTCTCTCTCCCACGCACGCACACGCACAGCTGCACCAGCAAGGCAACTGAAAATCCTAAAATAAAACTGGCCTATACAGCTATCTTTTTCACACAGCTGCAACATCAAGGCAATTGTAAATCATACAATACAGCTAGCCTATACAACTCATATACAGCTGCAACGGCAAGACAATTGCAAATCGTACAATACAGCTAGCCTATACATCTCACACACAACTGCAACGGCAAGACAATTGCAAATCCTACAATACAGCTGGCCTATACATCTCACACACAACTGCAACGGCAAGACAATTGCAAATCCTACAATACAGCTGGCCTATACATCTCACACACAACTGCACCGACAATACAGCTGGCCTATACAGATCACACACAGCTGCAACAGCAAGGCATATGCAAATCCGATAATAGAGGTGGCCCATACAACTTAAGTCACAGACACAAAGAGCCGAAAATCCTCTCCTCTTTCCGAGCGGCGCTACCAGCCAGATTCCTTCTATCTAACTCTTCAATGCATTGCATTGCTACCCAAACAAGTTATAATTATATTATTTATTACTCGATCATTTGTTTATAACTTCAAGATTTTCTACATTTCCGCGCCCTTTCCATTTAACGAACGACTCTTAAAATATTATTAATATTACTTGTAAATTTATTCTATCCTCACCATTAATCACTTTCCGGCTAAGTGCCGTTTTCTCTGCACATTTAGAGAAGGAATTCAACAAATCAATATCCATCAATGTTTTCGCGATATACTATTCGTAAGTGTCCATTAGATAATGACACCTCAATTACTATTTAATAATATGTTAAACCTTTACCTGACAACAAAAACTACATGTTTTTCATCTAACATATTCATTTTGTAGCTCAAACATAATTACATACTTACTCGAACATGTTTTCTGCAGGATTACATATGTTATTTCAGGTAGAGGGGGGAAGGGAATCTTCGCATTTATTAATTTTTCGTTGAGGTCCCATATTTATTGTCACACTTTATAGTAGGGGTGGTAATTCCAAACTGATTGTTGTGGGATTCTATTATTTTTCAAATCAACATTGTGAAAAGAAAATTCCTTAGATACATACTCTGTTTCTGCTTTAGCCATCAAACGTCCATTTGAGGTTTTTTTTACCTACTCGATGGCAGTAAATTTCCTTAACACTCCTTTCTGGGGGGGGGCCAAAGCTTTATCTTTAAGATAAATAGAGTGGTAAATAACGAGCTTCTCTTTCAGAATGGAATTCCTAAGTTATTAGATAAAATTTATTCAAATAATAGATTGCGGTAAATGTTTCTTCAAGGGATTTATTGCACAGTACAAATAGAGATTTAAACAGATATAAATAGAAGTATATGCAACATAGTAAGGAAAACTGCGACGGCAAAAGTCAAGGTGAAATTCCCAATTTGTAGTTCTTTTTTTGGTTGTTTCATTGATTTATTAGATAGGGCCATCAGGAAAATTCATGCACTAAACATTAAAATATTTAATTCCACCAAATGCCCCAAATTCGTACATTATTCATCAAAGATGCCAAAAACTCAATAACTTTGACGTGGGATAATAGATGTATACCCCCAAATTTATAGCTGTGTATAATGATTGTGCTGCACACATTTTTTAACATTCTAGCAATCTCCGACAACTTTTTCCTATGGATTTAAAAGACTTCAACCCCATCTCGCATCTCATTTTTTTTCTTTGGAAAAACAATTTATACTCTGGAATCTGAAATCCGCCAATGTAATAGCTTTCATGAATTTCGCCGAATTTTGGTAATTCTTATGTATCGAAACGTTCAATTTCTAAAATCTTTTCGTTTTCTTTTATTTTGTTCCTTGTGAACATTAAATTTGCACAGTATATTTTTCTGCCCACGTCTATCCCTAAAAGCGACGTTATCCCTCATCATACAGAAAAAAAAGCGGAGGGTATTTATTTATCGGCCCAATCTTGCCGCTCAAATTGAATTTAGATAGAGCCATGTTCCTGTTTTTGACAAATAATTTTTAGTTATTAATGGAGGGGTTTGGTTATGCAAATACGCTCACAATTTTTACTATTTAACAAGTCCATCTTGAAATTCTTCTTGGTTGCATCTTGTGTGGGTGGAGAGCTTCTAGGAGGTTGATGTGTGAGCATTTGGAGTTGAGTGATAGTAACAACGAGCGTCGTATATATGGCAATCATGTACCTTCAAGCAAGAAAGATCAGAATACATAGAAAAGTATAGGGATAGCTATAGTCAAGCTGCAACAGACAGCAGCCTGAGAGGAAATTTTCGGAAATAGCTTAAGAGGGAATAAGAGGACGGAGATAGGCAGGTGGCTATACACCAGTGCAACGAGTATGTTGTTGCGTTTTCGATAAGTGTGTTTACTGAAGTGTTTGACTGGCGAGACTGAAAGGTCAGCTAGGCAGGGAGGTACCTGGCAGATCGGCGACCCTGGTGAAGATCGTCGAGACGGGGTGGCGACTGATGGTACGTTGAGGCGCAGGCGACGTGCGAACAGTGGCGTAACTTAGGGTGGGGCGACGGGGTGATGGGGCACAAATTGAAAAGTTACTCCGGGCATCCATTGGAAGGGGGGCCCCAAATGAGCGTCCGAGCACTTTTTTGAATGAAAAAAACAGTTAATAAAACTGTTAAATATAGAGGCCCATAAAAGTATAGGCAAATATTAGCTCAAGCTGTATTAGACTGATAGAATGTATCGATATGAATTTTGATTAGTATATTTGTTCAATATGGAATATCTCGGTTTCACATTTTGTAGTTTATTTTTTAATCATACAAAAGTATTCCCTATTAAACTGTTGCATATGAGGTCTGGCTCGAGCTTCCCTAGTTGACCTGTTGTATATGGGGTCTGTCTCGAGCTTCCCTAGTTGACCTTTTGTATATGGGGTCTGTCTCGAGCTTCCCTAATTGACCTGTTGTATATGGGGTCTTGTATATAGTGTATGTAGAGCGTATGTGATTAGTGGTCTGACGAGTGTTTTGTATAAGTGCAACCCGCATTTTTTTTACTGCTGAGATAGAATCTCTTTATTATGAATTTTGTGTGCTTGGCTCTGGACTGTACGCTGTTTTGATATGTGTGAAAATGGTGGGATTTATCAAATGTTGCCGTGAGTTCGTTTTGTTATGGATTTGTATGTAAGTCTTAAGGCGACGGGGTATTGTAGGTTATGAATATGTTTGTATATTTGTATGTTGTGCATGCAGTTGTCGCGACACCATATAGTGTCACCTGGATTAGTGGTTATGAGCCACATATCCTCATATTCTTTCTTAAGATCGAGTAGGTATTGTGCGAGTTGCCCCAGAATTTCAGGGCGCTGGCCGGAGACGAGAATAGTCTCGTCGGTCGCATCCGCTAGTGTGTGTTAGTGTGTAGTTTGCCTGTGGGCGTGGGGTGTCATTTGTGTAAATGCTGGAAAGTGTAGGTGCCAGCACGCTGCCCCGAGTTACGCCAGCGCGTGGGGTGAATGGTCGCGACGTTATTTTGCTATATCATATGTTATTTCCTATATGAAAGGTATTGGGATAGGAGTTTTGTGGCGCAGAGAGACAGCCTCGTGTTGTTGGCGAGTTTCGAATGGAGTCCCTCATTTCACACTTTATCAAAGGCCTTCTAGGCTTCCTCACTGATAGAGTGTCTTCTCTCGTGCTTTCTGTATGATATCGTAAACGATGGTGACCATCTCACCGGCCCATCCTAAAACCATACTGAAAGAGAAAGAATCAGAGCTCCTCCTCCTCCAGGAAGTTCTTGAGGCGGGTATTAACCATACGTTCTAGTATTTTGTCTAAGTGCTCTAAGAGAGAAGTAGGCCTGTAATTGTTTAGTTGTTTGGGATCTTTATGTTGTTTGTGCAGTTGAATGTTGTGTGTAGCCTTGAATACTTTCGAGAAATATCAGGAGGCGTTATAGAGGTGTGATAATGTTGGAGAGATGATTTCGGACAGATAATGCATGATTTTGGCTGAAGGGATCCGGCTTTCCAACCAGAATCATGCAAGGGCTCGTTAAGAGTTGGTTTTTATGCAGCGGCTTGTCTCATTGACGGTGATTGAATTGGTTGATGTGGTTGTGTTATCGAGCACCTCCATTTCGATCAATGGGGGATGGTTTCAGCACGTTGGGATGGAGCCATCACCATTCCCGTGCGTCATGGAAATGTTCTTGTACGTGTGTCTTAAGAACTACTATGTGTGTGTACTTGACCCTAGTGGGATCTGAATGCATCGAGAATGTGATCCGTGTTCGTGTGCTTGTTTACTTGTAGTTTTATGTACCTAGGAGAGGAGAGGGGGTACATGCCCATTGATCCCAGTGGGACCTGAATGCATCGAGAATCTGATCCGTGTTCGTGGGATTGTTTACCTGTAGTTTTATTTGCTTAGGGTGGGTAGGGGTTCCGTGCTCAATGATCCCAGTGGAACCAGAATGCATCGAGAATGGGATCCGTGTTCGTGGGCTTGCGATTATTTCCTTGTAGTTTTATGTGATTAGGGGTGTAGGGGTTCCGTGTCCATTGATCCCAGTTGAACCTAAATGCAACGAGAATGTGATCCGTCTTCGTGGGCTTGTTTACTTGTAGTTTATGTGCTTAGGGGGAGGGGTTCCGTCCCCATTGATCCCAGTGGGACCTAAGTGCATCGATAATGTAATCCGTGTTCGTGGGACTGTTTACCTGTAGTTTTATGTGCTTTGTGCTTAGGGGATGGGGAGTTCGTGTCATTTGGTCCCAGTGGGACCTGAATGCATCGATAATGTTATCCTTGTTCGTGTGCTTACGATTGTTTACTTATAGTTTGTGTGCTTAGGGGGCGAGGGGTTCCGTGCCCATTGCTCCCACTGGGACCTGAAATCATCGAGAATGTGATCCGTATTCGTGGGCATGTTAACTTGTAGTTTATGTGCTTAGGGAGGTAGTGGTTCCGTGCCCATTGATCCCAGTGGGGACTGAATGCATCTAGAATGTGATCCGTGTACGTGGGCTAGTTTACTTGTAGTTTTATGTGCTTAGGGGTGAGGAGTTCCGTGCTCATTGATGCCAGTGGGACCTGAATGCATCGAGAATGTGATCCGTGTTCGTGGGCTTGCGATTGTTTAGTTGTTTTTTTATGTGCTTAGGGGTGTATGGGTTCCGTGCCCATCAATCACAGTGGCACCGGAATGCATCGAAAATGTGTTCCGTATTCGTGGGATTGTTTACCTCTAATTTTATGTGCTTAGAGGGGTGAGGGGTCTCGCGCCCATTGATCCCAGTGGGACCTGAATGCATCGAGAATGTAATCCGTTTTCGTATGCTTGTTTACTTGTAGCTTTATGTGCTTAGGGCGGGGGGTCCGTGCCCATCATTCTCTTCCCTCCAGAAGAGGTAGGAGTCAGCGCAACGAGCCTCTTCAGTACTAGAGATGATTTCGCCTCAATGACCTTTCCGGTGTAGCAGTACGCACTGTAGGATGCGTGGTCGGAAAAGTGTAATGTTTGGCTTTGTGGTTCCCGAAGTCTCGAAGTCTACCCACTTCGTGTAGCCGATTAGTAAGGGGGTAGCAATTATGATTGTAGATGTTGAGAGTAAAAGACAGATGGCAATGTGGTCGGATTCTAAGTGGGGACTAGGAGCTGTTTGCATGTGGCATCTTAATGCGTGGTCGTTACGGAGGACCACGTCCCGGTGACGAGGTTCCGCCACGAAGGCCGATGCGCTCGCAAGGCACCGACCAGCTACCTACCCGCATCGTTTGTTGTGTTTGAAAAATGTAGGATGCTGTGCATTATATGTTTCAATGAAAGGAAAAAAAGCTTTTTTATTCATTCAAAAAGTAATTCATAAAGAAAATTAGAACAAAAAAAAAAATAATAGCGGATGAATGATTTGGGAAAAGGGGTTGCTGAGTCTTTACAGGGTGGAAATGAAAATTAAAAGGGCAAAAACACAAGACGGGTAAGGATTAGTGAGCGACCACTTGCTTTCTTAACACATTAACCCTGATTTAGATTATACACACTACAACCATCGTTTCAATTAATTTAATTATTATCCAGAGTTATTATCTCTTCAAATTTAAAAACATATGAGGGTGATGCAGAACACCAGACAAGGAAAAAAAGAGTAACAACAAGGAGTAACAACAAGGAAAGAAGGTACCCTAGAAGACCTTACGGTCCATTCAATGAGGGTACCTTTGGACTAGCAGTCGAGCGGGCACATCTCTGCTCAAATACTTTACATCCTTTGACGGCCATTTTTCAAGACCCTGTCTAGTCTTGACTTGAACTGGTCAACAGATTCACTGTTAACAACTTCCACTGGAAGTGCGTTCCACTTACCGCAGATACTGTAAGTGGAAAAAATTCCACACAGATTGCGGTTGTAACGCTTCAGTTCAAGTTTGAAGCCGTGATTGTGCGTTCTGTTCTCACTCAGTGTGAAAATATCCCGGTAGTCAACATTGTCGAACCCTCGAAGTATCTTGAAAACTTCGATGAGCTGACCACGCAGTCTACGGGTTACCAACGAGAACAGATCTAATTCCCTTAATTTATCCTCACAACCTTTATGTCTGATAGAGGGAATCAGTTTGGTTGCCCTGGCTTGTACGCGTTCCAATCTCGCGATGTCCTTTCGCAATGAAGGACTCCAAAATTGTACGGCATACTCCAGGTGCGGTCGGACAAGTGAGTTGTACAAACACAGTACAATCTCCTTGTTTCGATATCCAAACTGGCGCTTTATATAACCTACCATCCTTTGGGCCTTTTTCTCCGCCTTAATGCACTGTTTCGAGAACTTGAGGTCACTAGTGATTGTTACACCCAAGTCCTTCTCAGTGCCGGTGGATTCAAGAGCAGTGCCCTTAAGGATATACTGAGATTGGGGGTTTCTGTGGCCGATATGCATCACTTTGCATTTCCCCACGTTAAAAGGCATTTGCCACGTGTCCGACCACTCCCCAATCTTCCCAAGATCTTCCTGCAGGCGGGCAGTATTTCCATCCTTTGCAACGTTCATACCAAGCTTGGTATCGTCGGCAAATTTGGAAATCTTGGCAACCATGTCACCGTCCATGTCGTTGACGTAGATGATGAATAGTAGTGGTCCCTGGACAGAACCTTGAGGCACCCTTCTAGTACGGGCACCCACTCAGAAGCCTGCCCATTCACCACCACCCGTTGCGGTCTGCGACTTAGCCAGTTCTCGATCCAGCCGGCTACTTTTCCGTCTATGCCCAGCGCTCGCACTTTCCCGAGAAGGCGGCGGTGTGGTACCTTATCAAAGGCTTTCTGAAAGTCTAGGTAGACCACATCCACCGCCTTGTCCCGATCGTGCTCACTGAAAACGAAGTGGAAGAATTCTACAAGGTTCGTCAGGCATGACCGTTGCCTTCGGAAGCCGTGCTGGGAACTCCTCAGTAGCAGGTTTCACTCTAAATACGACGTCATTTTGTCCACCATCATGCTTTCCATGAGTTTACCGACTATCGAAGTCAGACTGATAGGTCGGTAGTTTGACGGTTGGCTACGGTCTCCTTTCTTGAAGATAGGAGTCACCTCCGCTTCACGCAAGTCTCTAGGAACGCATTCGGTCCGGATTGACATGTTGAAGATTGCGCTCAGGTGTCTTGACACTTGATCGCGCACTTCTTTCAACACTTTAGGTAGAAACCCATCCGGGCCAGGTGACTTATTCGTCATTAGGTCACTGATCTTTTTTTTTATTTTCCCTTCGGTGAAGTCCATATCCTCCAGCTTTTCCCCCGAGTAAGAATACATTGGCTGGGGGATGAAACCACACTCTTCAGTAAACACTGAAGAGAAGTAGTCGTTCAGGAGGTTAGCATTTTCTGCATCTAAGTGCTTTAATGCCCCCTCCTCATTTCTCAAAGGGCCAATCGTTCGAAGGATTGGTTTACGACTGTTCTCATATCCAAAAAACTCCTTGGGATTCTCTTTACAGGCTTGCCACTCGGAGTTCCTCAGACCGCTTAGCCGCCCTTATGCTGTACTCTACTCTCCTGGCTAGCCTCCGGTATTCGTCAAAGTCACCCGAGATCTTCGATTGCCGGTACACAGTTCTTTTCTACCTAAGCAGTTGGCCGATTTCTCGATTAAACCACTTTGGTTGAACAGAAGAGAGCTTTCGTCTTTATTTACAAAGACCTCTTCAAGGAATGAACAAAGTCAAAATACAGCGGCTCTAATTGTAAAAGTGGGTGGGGGGCTCCTTTCTCTAAACCCTAGAAAATCTCAATTTAGGATTTGTTTCCGTAATAATTTAATCTAATGAAAACAAACCAGAATTCTCTTTAACATAGGTCAAAGTGTCAATATATGAACATTCTAAAATATTACTAAATATGTACTATATTTAATAATTGATTCAGTACTATTCCCTTGGTTGATTGGACCAAGCGAGAGAGGGAGAGAGAGTGAGAATAGAAGCGATGGATGTACTGATAGAAAAAGAGAGAAAATAGAAGTCAGAGGGATGTACTGAGAGAGAGAGAGAGTGGAAGGAGAGAGACAATGAGCGAGAGAGAGGGAGAGGGGAAGCGAGTGATGTAATGAGAGAGAGAGAGATCAGAAGCGTGGGATGTGCTGATAGAGAGAGTGTGAATAGAAGCGAGAGGGATGTACTAAGAGAGAAAAAGAGAGAATAAAAGCGAGGGGTGTACTCAGAGAGAGAGAGAGAGTGGAAGGAGGGAGGCAATGAGAGAGAGAGAGGGAGAGGGGAAGCGAGTCAGGTAATGAGAGAGAGAGTGAGAATAGAAGCAAGGGATGTACTGAGAGAGAAAGAGAGAAAATAGAAGCGAGGGATGTACTGAGAAAGAGAGAGTGGAAGGAGGGAGGCAATGAAAGAGAGAGGGAGAGGAGAAGCGAGTGAGGTAATGCGAGAGAGAGAGTGAGATCAGAAGCGAGGGAGGTAATAAGAGAAAAAAAAATATCTAAATACATAGATAAAAAAACAAGTTTCTTGACGATAGAAGAATTTTTGAAGTTAAATCTTTGAGCTATAAAATAGGAGAATTGAAAGTAGCATCACCGACTTCATTCAAATTATTCTTAAATTTTAAAAAAAGCTCTTCTCTAAAGAGAATGTGAGGTGTCAATTTATATGTACTTTGAGAATCTTATACGGAAGCGCAGGAAAATGACTTGAAATTTATCTCTACTTATTTCAATACTGTTACAGGTGGCAAGACAACGTGTTCAAGAAGTTCATTTAGGACGTTTCCTACTGTGATGCGCTTGAGATGATACAAATAAGAAAGCATCAAAAAGAGTATTTGAGCGTTTGGAAGGGTTTAAGTGTTCCAATGATTATAATTGTGATGCTATCGGGAGTTTCAAACTCATGGCAGGGTCACCCAAAGCAGTAAGGTCATGGATGAGATTCCAGACTAAACACAACCAACAGTAAGACCCTAACGGCTGACCAAGCAGACATGGGCTATATAAGATTCCTATGTTTGGCTCCGGCGTAGGAGGGCAGCATCCAGCGGGCAGGCGCGACAAAAGCGGGCCTTAATAGACCATGAACCCGGTAGCCCGGTGCAACTAGCTTCGCCCAAACCGCAGGTCTCAATGTTTTGAGCCGCAGTGGACGCGTTACTGGCCAAGTGCGCACGCGTGGCCGTCCTCTGCGAATGGCATTCGTCTCTGTTTTCTTTCTGGCCTTTTTTCTTTCCTCAAGGAGACCGGATAACTGCAAACGAAACCAATGCTCAGACACGAGCTGAGCCGACGACGACGTACAAATGGTGGTTGTTCTAACAGCATATTGGCTTCTTGCCCAGTTTGCCCATAGTAAAACTTTGCACATGCTTTACATCAAAAATAAACAGTTTC
Organism: Ceratothoa steindachneri; assembly: GCA_963969495.1. Taxonomy (NCBI): domain Eukaryota; kingdom Metazoa; phylum Arthropoda; class Malacostraca; order Isopoda; family Cymothoidae; genus Ceratothoa; species Ceratothoa steindachneri. Next base: position 157,086,459 of record OZ018317.1, on the reverse strand, counting down.
TGATCGGATGAGGGAAAGGGATCAAGTTCTTGACAAAAATAGGTTGTAGATATGAATTGTATTTAAATAGTACGTTAATTATAAATGCGCGGGGGGCGGGGTATTCTACTAAACACTTTCTTTTAAGGTAACTTTAACGTATTTTGCTTTTCACAAATTTTATTATTATCTCTTACATCATTAAATAACGTTGATGGGTTTTACAATTATCTAGATAATGTAATAAATATATAGATTAAAAGTTTTAAGCCCATGTTTAAAATTTTGCCGATTTCTATATCTAATTGCAAAACTGTGATTATTCTAAGGACACGATGATACATAATTTAAAACAATACGATTTGTGCTTTAGTGGTAATTAGAATAAAAATATATAGGAATTTGTACGAGAGAGTTTACTGTATACTACATATATGAAACTTTGATAGAGAGTGCAGTATTTATAAACTTATAAGGGGAATTTAATAGAAGGAACCAAGTCATTGAGTTCCTTTAAGTTTGCAAGTTCTACAAATTCTTAAATCAAGATTTGATCCAAAATGTTTATGCCGTGTATTCCCGTAAATTATAAACTTCTTTTAAACCAATGACCACATACGAACAGTGAAATATCCAAACCTCAGAAGACTAAAAGAACAAATAGTAAGAAAGAATGTAATTATTCCAATCCATTCGTTCTATCATGGTACAACGCAAAAATTTCATGAAAAAACATACACGATACTTTTCGATCCTATCCAGGCAAAAATAAACTCAACACAAAAAAAAATGTCATTAGTAAAAATCGTAATAAAATAATTACCACGAAAACTCCCTTGACATTTTACACTATTGGTGATCTTGGGCATAAGCTCAACCTTGGTGATGCACGGGGATTTGTGGGTCTCTCTCTTAACCACGCCCCAAACATAATATTTGAATTGGTTGCAGCCAACAATGGTTCCTGTTGCTTGAGTGGCACAGATTCTTGCGCCCTCATGTACGGCCTTTTAACGGACACCTCCTTGATCCAAGACAACACCAGCTGCCCTAAACACTCAAACCAGTCCTCCAGAAAGATAAACGGGGACATAACGTGGCCCTCAATGCTGACCACCCAAAACATTATGATCTGTCCCGGGAATTTGGTGTCCATGACTCTCGGTCGTCTTTGGGAGACGCTGCAAGCCAGTGGTTGTTTTGAAAGTTCGCCACCTGTTCCTAGCGAAAAATATACTCGTCTGAGTAAAAAAAAGCATGCCAAGCTTGAGGGGATGCTTAAGTCTGTTCACAATCTTCACAGCGTGTCCTATAGCTTGTCCTTCATTTTCTGGCGACAGAACCTGGGCCTTTCTCATCCTGTTTGAGTAGTGGATGTGTCCTTATGCTCTAACTGCCTGATAAAAGACTCTGACACCTACTTCTACCTGGGTATGGAATTCTTTGATGGTTTGGATCTCTGCGGCAAATTTGTGGTTCCTTTTAGTCGGCTGGGTAAGAGGACCAGTTGGATTTCTCTCAGGAAAAGGAATCTCGGAAGGCGGATTCAAGGAGTCTTTATTAGCAGAGAACTCGGTAGACTTAGGCACAAAGCATTCTATTAAACTTGTGCTGGGTAGGCGAGGTAGGCCTACTAATGTTCACGTCTATTTCTGACTATCCTTCTGACTACCTGACTGTCTGACTGATTGACCTTTTGACTTGACTCTCTTTACTGCCCCTAGGCTCTGACCAAAGCTGTATATAGTGTATCGCAAATTAGTGGACGTGGCCTGCTGTTAACCAATAATTTGAATTGGGTGGAGCTTAATCTACTGGATGTTTATTTGTGTGTGCACGGGGATAAAGGAAAACTTTTATCTCAAATTTAGAGAATACGAATTTGTGTTTCGCAGCCCTCTGACAATAAATAAGGTCCGCATCTTTCCTGTCTTCAGCTCGGTGTCAATGACTGCACTTATTTTACGTTTGTTGGTACAGAGGTGGCGTTTCCCACAACTTTGGTGATAAGGGTCTGGACAAATATCGCGAGAGGTGTGTAAGTGTATATGCGTGTAAAAATTCGTTTTACATGTATCCCTTTATAAGAACATTATACCAGGTGTCCCATAAAAAAGTTAACCGTACTTTGAATTAGTATAACTCAAAACTTAATCTAGATTTTTGGGTCCTGCTAAAGGTGTGTTATTTAACAACTATTTATCTGTCGATTCTGGAAATTTCATTAAATTCCCTTGTATGATATTGATACACTAATGGGTTTAGTGGAGGCTATCAAAAATATGTTTGCGCAAGGAAGTAAAATAATGAAACGAAGCCTAGGAAGGCTAGGCCACCGCGCACTTTCAAGAGAAGCGTAGGGAGCCTAGGTAGCCTAGGTCACTATGAGATTCTTCAAGCAAAGCCTAGGCCATTTTACAGGGGGTTTTGACCACGCTGTGGTGTGGTCTCGTCATTATTGCTTACTAAGCAAATCAAAGCGTTCCTGTGTAAAAGTTTACTTCCATAGAACCTTTTTAATCATGCAGTTAAAAAAAGATCAACGCGTATTTTTAGTCACAAACTTTATTATGACTGGCAGTATTAAACAAGTACAAGATTCATTTCAACAACGTTTTCCAGGTAGGCCCCCACCAAGCAAGCCCACAATTTGGAAAAATGTTCGCAAATACCAACATGAAGGAACATGCTTAAATCTAAATAAAGGTCGTTCGGGTCGTATGAGAACCATAAGAACAACAGAAAATATCGAAAATGTTTAGATGACACTTCTTCAAAATCTACATGTATCAGTCAAAGTCATCATTTAACCGCATTATTAAACATGACTTCAAATGGCATCCCTATAAGATGCATGCAAGACACCAGCCTCTTGAAACTGATTTTCCTCGTCGTAGACAATTTGTCGAATGGCTTCTCCATAAACTTGTTCGTTTCTTGGAAAACATTGTGATTGGTGACAAGGCAGCCTTTTTCATGAATGGAAAGGTAAATAGCCATAACATTCGGCAATATGCGCCGCTGAACCAACTCCCAGCATTCAACTTTCACGCACGTATTTGTCAGCAGAGAGTGTCTCTGCGGATCGGAATATACGGGAATGGCTATCTTGTCGGCCCATTGTTTTACGAGAATATCTTGAATGGTACTGTCTACTTGAGCATGATCAACGAAAGGATCTTCCCGGAACTGCACCAAATTTACGGCAATCAATTCAATAGACTTGGGTGGATTCAGGACGACGCACCAGCTCATAGACAGCTTGCTGTAAGAACAAAACTAAGAGGAACGTTTGACAACTGCATTGTCGCGCTAAATCATGCGATTGAATGGCCCCCAAGATCCCCTGACTTAACACCGTGCGATTATTTCTTATGGGTTATATCTAAAGAATAAAGTGTATTCTACTCCACCACAAAGCATCAACCAGTTAAGAGAAAGTATCACACGTGAAGTCAATAGGCTTAAGGAAAATCACAAGTTAATCAAAAAAGTTGTTCAATCAATGCGATCAAAGGCGCAACTGTGCTTGGAAAGAAATGGAGTACATGTGGAAGGAAACGGTGCTTAGAAAATTAAAAAAATTAAAAAATGAATTTGTATTCCCTATATGAAGAGGTGTTTTTGTTAAAAATGGATTTAAATATATTTGTTGATTTTAAACTTCGAAGTTTGATTATTTTACTTCTTTGCACATAATTTTGATAACCTCCACTAAACTCATTAGTTAATCAATATCGTAAAAGGGAATTTAATGAAATTTCCAGAATCGACAGATAAATAGTGGTTAAATTCGTTATATTTTGCAAGACTCAAAAACCTTTAATAGGTTTTGAGTTATAATAATTCAAAGTACTGTTAACTTTTTTCTGGGACACCTTGGAAATATTAATGTTTACTTGATCAGATGTTGTATATTATTATTTATATGGCATAATCTTATATATTTTAGATTACTTGCATGCGCATAATTATGTGCGTGCCCATTTAAAGCCTTCATAGGATTTATATGAAACTCATCTGTGAGGCTTCATTGTCAATCCTATTTCGTCTTTCAATGTGGCACTACAAATATTTGCTCCATCAATCCCTACTACCATTAACGAGCAGCTTGTTTTGTGTACTCTATCTTTTACGCATTTTTCCGTTCCCACCCTTAATACAATAATAATCATGTCACACACTACAAAACCTAATTCCAACGGGCTTCTGGATATAAAGTATGACAATAATTCTACCAGTTGTGAACGAATATTTGATTCATATATGACTTAGTAATTTAATTGACACTTTAGTAACTCGACTGAGATCGTAATAGACTGAGAACCAATCAAGGAAAGTGCTATCGAGATGAATTTGGATGAGTTGAAAGCTTTCGCCTTGGTTGAGAATTTAATTTGGGGGTGAATGTCTAATTATGGCCCTTACATATTCCATTAATTACACTGTGGAGCCGAATTGCGAATACACGTTACTAGTGTGAGTATTTGAATTTTTAAGTCGATTAATATTCTATTAATTTCAGTGATATATTTTTAATGCTTCATAATGATAATACAAGAACCAGAGTGTTCCTGACTCTTAAATAATTTATTTCAGCAACCTGACAACGTAGAACATACAAACTCCCCAAAATGTATATCTTGTCACTGAGATTTTATAGAATTTATAGCGGCCAAATGATAGTCAATGCTTTCTAGAAACTTGTATCAATCTTCAGTATGAACTTGACTTCATCCACACATCGTCTTCATCTGTTGGGTCATCGGTAGATGCGCTGTTTTTTTTTAACTCAGCGCTGGGATTTATGATAGACTTTTATAAACATTGATGCTGAAATTTGCAAACCATTTCTTGACTACACAAGTGTATATTTTAGTTGTTCTGTTGAAATTAAGACCATCCAACTTCACTTTTCTTGCTAATGGTAGACACTTTTCTGTCAATCTTTTTTTTTTCATCATTTCATCCATATACATAAATGTTCAATTAGCAGCAGAGAAATATCATAACACTATTCTTTCTCTCTATCTTTCCTCACTATTCTTCCATACTATTCATTCTCGCTATGCTTCTTCACACTATTCTACCAGAAAATTGCTCCTCACTGTTCTTCCACATTATTCTTCTTCATTATTCTTCCTCACTATTCTTCCTAATTATTTTTTCTAGCTATTCTTCCTCGTCATTCTTCTAGAAAACTCTTCGACATTATTCTTTTTCATTATTCTTCCTTACGATTCTCCCTCACTATTTTTCCTCCCTATTCTTTCTAGCTATTCTTCCTCGCTATTATACCACAAAATTCTTCCTCACTATTCTTCCAAATTATTCTTCCAACTATTCTTCCACATTATTCCTCCTCATTATTCTTCCTCACTATTCTTTCTAGCTATCTTTCCTCGCTATTCTTCCACAAAATTCTTCCTCATTATTCTTCCTCACTATTCACCCACATTATTTTTCCTTACTATTTTTGCATACTATTCTTTAAAGCTGATATGTTTGCAAACTATAATACTATAGCTCATAATGCACTCTCACTACAACGTAGGCCGGTCCTTAGTACACTTGATCTTGACAGCTTTTGTCAGTCTGATCTTTATGTGTATTTCATTATCGGTTCGGGGGACCTTGTCCAAGATATGAAGGCACGAGTGTCATAAATACATAAATTAACGAAACTATGGATTCTTTTTTGGCCCTGCCGCCATGCAGGTCATTTTGGTGTAAGGAGGTAATCACTCTCTTCTACCAAACACTAAATCCAGCCGCAGCCAAATATTGATTAGTTGCTTCTTAACGATGTTTGCCTCAGCTTCAATCGTCCTTAATGATGTTTGTTTCACCTTCCTTAGTGATGCTTGTTTCGGCTTTCAACTTCCTTAGTGATATTTTGTCGTGGTATCGTAAGTGTATATACCTTAGCAGCTGTGAAGGCAATTACACTCACGTGGCAGGCAGTTGAAAGATGACCGTTGATGCTGAGATGATGAAGTGGGACAGTAAGTCTTCCCTGGGTTCGGGGGAGTTTAAAGCGATTAAATCTTTCGAGCGCCTAATTGTTGACCGGGGAGTTTTTTAAATGCTAGGTTTCATTCAAGGTTATTAAAAGATTAAAAACCCAAATAAAGGTTAATTACAACAAAAAAAGATAAATATGGAAATATATACATAGGGATAAATTGAGAATTAATGTCGGGCTCAAAGGAAATAATATCTCAATGACTAGAGACAATCAGGGCAAAAAGTTTGACTCGGTCAGAAATGAAAGTAATGACAAAAGGGGATAACCTTCGGGACGCAGTATAAAATGTGAAAATGCTTTTACCTTGTAGACCCAACTCTTGGTGAGGGGGTTGGGGGTGAAACAAAGCTAGGATTCTTACGGGGTGAGATAATCTTGCGGCACGGGCGAATTAATTTCAACGGCGAGAGTGGATTACCTCGTGCACAAGTGAGGTAATCTTGCATACTGGGCGAATTACTCTTGAAAGGTGAGGCGAGATATTCTTGAACTCGGGGCGAGATGCTCTTGTATGTGAGAATAAGTAATCCCGACCGAGGGGGCAAAGTAATCTTAAAACGAGATGAGATGAGTGGGTCGCACAATTCTCCGAAGAAATGCCGCTTCTTGAATTAACCTATTGACTGTGGCCAAAATTCAGGGCAATTAGTCTAGCCAACGAAACCTTCTAACTTTTCGACTCGAGACGAGGGGTGTGTATCCTCGCGAAAAGCGGGCGATACTCTATCACTCGAGTAACGGGAGACCTCAAATTAAATACTCTGTTGGCTGGCTCGCTAGAAGGCTTCCAGGGCATGGAAGTCCTGGGGGAATATAGTAGCGCCGTTCTTCGTTTACCAAGACGAGATAAGGCGTTAGGAAGACGTTCGTTCAGGCGGCCATCCTCGCCTCAAGGCATGGGGGTTAGCTGGAGACTCGTGTCTGCGGGGGATTAGAATATCCGCGGGGCATGGGGTTCTCGGTGAAGGCGTCTCATCGGGGGATCGGCTGGCTTAAGCAAACACAGCTGTGGACAGTCGCGTTGGCTGTGCCCACGCGATAATTTCTTTGCTTCCTCGCCTTTTTGAATCCTGCTTAAGGCCACGTGGCCTCTATTCCACTATGGAAAGAGTCAAGGTGGTCCTTCGAGGTCGTTCTCTCACATATTGATGTTTTGTTCAGCTTTCTCCTTCCTTAATGACGTTTGTTTCGGCTTTCACCTTCATTAGTGATGTTTGTTTCGGCTTTTACCTTCCTTAGTGATGTTTGCTTCAGCGTCTGTATAGGTCGACATCAACCTTCCTTAGAAATGTTTAGGTCAACTCTAACTTTCCTTAGTGATATCTTAGTCGACTACAACGTTATTTCTTGATGTTTGCTTCAGCTTCAACCTTCCTAGTTGATGTGTGGGTTGACATCAACCTTCCTTAGTGATGTTTGGATCGACTTTTGCCTTCCGTAGCGATATTTGGTCCAACTTCAAACTTTCTTACAAAGATACAATCCAGCATCTATATATGATAATTTGTGCTTCTGCACACTTTTGGAGCCCATTTTTTCAGTGTTACAGTGTCCATTTACTACCCTATTATTGTCTATACTAATGTCAGTGGGGTATTTCTTCGCTCAACTCCTTCCCTGAGTGTGTTCCCCGATGTCTCTAAATTTAACAATATACTTCCATGTGTCTTAAAAATCTCTCTTTCATTTGTCTATTCCGAGACGCAGCAAAAATGTCAATTGACAATCGTTTGATGATGAAAAATTTATCCTAAACAACGAATTCGATTTCACATCAGATTCTGTCAAATTCTCGAGAATCACAAAGTCTGTTAAAAAGCCCAGTGACTTTTTATTGAACAGATAGCTTAATTTTACCTATGGGTTTTCGAACATTTAAAAGGCGTGTATACAAATATCAGACTGTATGTATACATATGATTTGGCTGATTCCAATAAATGTCAATATTCATTTGGAGTAAATGGATACAAGCTCCATTTTTGTCTCGTTTCACGTGTTTTATAATGTATTTGCAAGCAATTTTATGACGAGAAATTGATGCAAATTAGAAAATTGGATGATATTCTCGGTCTATTTAAACTTCGGGTCAAAACTCCATCTCAGGTCAACATAAGCGAAGGATCCTTGATTGGTTTCGATCTCTATACTGCGTTAGTATGGCTGGTTCTGCTCTATTTTCAGAGACTCAAATAGTACATGTTCCCTTTCTCGCTCTACTCATAAACGTATGACATGAATCGTCTGTTGATCGATGATGGCGTAATTGAGCTGATTTTGCATGTAATCAGACTGCTTCTTCATCTATCAGCCTTTATTAGTCGCGTCAATAAAGATAAAAAGGAAGAAAAATATTTTCAAACTGATATTGGGGAAGGGGAACACCAAATTTGCCCGAATTTCAGAAACCCCCAGTTTTTTTTTCAAATTGCCATATATTTGTGTAATAAACACCAACCAGCTTTTAAATTATGTACACTAGGTACGAATTTAAAGAAGTTTAGCAAAACCATGTAGCTACTATTCTATTCTTCATTCAGAGTGTTCATGCATACATCATCTTATGTGTGTTTTAAAAGTACCAAAACTCTCTCAAATACAATAAAATACAGGGGAAACTTTTAAAATCTTGCACAACTTATAACGGAACATGGTATCAACACAGATTATTTTTACATTACATTATTTTTCATGATATATGGCATGAATAACAGATCACCAACTGCATGTAGAAAAGATATACAAATCCAGATGAAAATCTGTATTACACTGGTACATGTTATAGAGTATTTGGGGATAAACTAGAAGAACAATTTGTCCCTTCCATTTCGTCAGCCAAATACCTCCACAATAGTTTTAATGTTTACCCTGTTGGCATGACCTCTTTCAATTCAGAGAAGTCCTAATGCTAAGAGCCTATGCTGGCCCATAATAGATCTAAGGTAGGTTTTGAGTCTTCTCAAGCACAAGAATGACCTCTCTGCTCGACAAGATGTTGCAGGTATAGTTTCTAGGGTTTTTGCCACCTCCCTGAAGTGTGGCAAAGTTTCACACATATAATTTGACTAGAGATAGTTTGCCACTTTATTTGCAGTTTTCAAATTCACACCTTCCAGATTCTGAAAAACGGCAGTTTCAGCCATTAGGATGTCTTGATCCACAATGTAGAATTCAGACACTGCTTTGAAACTATATTCTGCTGCTTTGCCTAATAATACATCTGCCAAGGATGTCATAGTATGCAATGCTGGCTCTATGATGGTCTGTAAAGGAGATAGGTTCTTCAGGAGTCTCTCCTGGGAGTGCTTGCAGCCTTTTGGATGGTTTCTTTTGGCGTTTTGTAGTTTCTACTTCCATTAGCGCAGACGAAAAGGGTCGCCAAGTGTCTGTTGTCTCTCTATCCATTGAAGGGCACGGTAGCGCGTATCTTTCTCTCTCTCTATCTCTCACTCTGATCTCTGACACTATTACATGTATAAATGGAGGCCTATGTTCTATTATCTTTCGTATAAATACATCATTACACCATGAAATGCCTAAAACAAGCACGATAAAAGTTTACTGCCATACAAAAGACAATAAACGGAAGTGGCTCGGTTCCTTTATATTTTTTTCCCTCGATCGTAAACATGTTTGACCTTGACAGGTGCACAATAAATATACGGCTAAAATAACGATTTTTCATAAATTATCTTCCTATTTCTACATACCAAACATACAAATGATTATTCATTATGCTAATTGAATTGTTGAAATGTTAGAAACTTACATAAATAGCCGACAAATAACCCCTGGATGCGGAGGTCCAAACACTACCTGTGTAGAAGAAGAGATTGTGGGAGATTTATTTACAGTTGGAGTTTCCTTCCACCATCGTCAGGAGGACGCCAACAGGTATGAGAAAACAGTCTTGTATTCATTGAAAATGAATTGAGTAGGATGATTTTTGTAATCGAATGGAGATACTCTAAATGATAATCATAATTGTTCATATGCGATTATTTATTACCTGGTTACAAATCCAAGTTTATCATTATTTTTTTCTTATTTTTGTCATTTTTTAAATTATATAATAATTTTTTTCTTTCCCCGAATGCCCGAATGTCCCAACCCATTTGCCCAAATTTTAGCAGATTCCCGAATCCAGGGGAGGGGGGCAGTTGCCTTCCCTGCCCCTCCGCCTCCCACGCCCATGCGTGGAAGCATTATATTTTAAAGCTGTACGTGGAAAAGCAGCCTATTTATGAATGAAGAATCATAAGATTCTCCTCTCACCCTTGCTGACAATGAGGCTTTCACGGAGCGAAGGAATGATAAGTCTTCCTGTTTCTTTGTCTCAATTCAGAGAGGTGTACTGTTAAGAGAGAACGTCATTCCAAGTTCTATCCTCGGGTAAAGTTCTGTAAGTTTTATTTATGACTCGCCTTTTAGGTATAATTTCTACTCGATAGACTAAGGAAAAATATGTAGCTCGATTTGGAACCGCTATTAGGGTCTTTCTTTTACGCTACCTATTAGAAAAGGGTCTCTTGTTAAAAACAAAAGGAAAAGATGAAAATTTGTGATAAAAAGGAATGAGGACACAATATGGATAAAAATGACTCCTGGCGTAAACGATACGAGAACAAAATTCGATGAAGGATCAAAAGAAGTCCTGAAGACTTCTTGAATGGGTATAAATATCACCACCCCATCTAAAGCTCATAGATTTGGCATTGGCAATAGTCAATAGGAAAGAAGTGGAGACAACCAAGTGAAACCACCCTAACAATATCCTATACAACTCCTAGCTCGGATATGACATTTATTTACTCAAAGGATGAATGAGTGATGTGAACAAGCTCATGTGGATCTCCTCACCTTAAGGCTTCACCACATAAAACCTTGCCAAGGTTGGGCGACTCTCCTGACATACCTACAGCCCTGGTCCACGTCGGGCGACTTTCGTAACAGACATAAAGCCTTGGCCCATGTTGGACGACTTTCGTGGGACACATAAAGCCAAGGCCCACCTTGGGTGACTTTCGTAAAAGAAATAAACCCCTCGCCCACGTTGGGTGACTTTCGTGACAGACAAAACCATGTCCCACGTTGGTGACTTCCGTAACAGAAATAAACCTCTGGCCCACGTTGGGTGACTTTCGTGACAGACATAAAGCCCTAGCCTACGTTGAGTGACTTCCGTAACAGACATAAAACCCTGGCCCACGTCGGGCGACTTTCGTAACAGGCATAAAGCCTTGGACCATGTTGGACGACTTTCGTGGGACACAAAGCCCTGGCCCAACTTGGGTGACTTTCGTAAATGACATAAAGCCCTGGCTGTCGTTAGGCAACTTTCGTAACAGACATAAAGCCCTGAACCACGTTGGCTACTTTCATGACAGAAATAAAACCATAGCCCACGTTAGGTGACTTCCGTAACAGAAATAAAACCCTAGCCCACTTTGGGTGACTTCCGTAACAGACATAAAACCCTGCCCCACCTTGGGCAACTTTCCTGAGAGACATAAAGGCACGCTTACGTTAGTCGACTTCCGTAAGAGCCATACAGCCCTGGCTCACGTTGGGTAACTTACGTAACAGCCATAAAGCCTTGGCCCACGTTGGGCAACTTTCGTGACAGACATAAGGACCTGTCATACGTGGTGCAACTTTCGTGACAGACATAAGGACCTATCATACGTTGGGCCACTTTCCTGACAGGCATAAAGAATTGACCCACGTTGGGTGACTTTCCTAACAGAGATAAAGCCTAACCCATGTTGGGCGACTTCCATAAGAGAAATAAAGCCCTGGCCGACGTTGGGCAACTTTCTTGAAAGACATAAAGCCCTGACTCACGTTAGGTGTCTTATGTAACAGATATAAATCCTAGCTCACGTTCGTCGACTTCCATAAGAAAAATAAAGCCCTGGTCGATGTTGGGCAACTTTCGTGACAGACATAAAGCCCTGACACACGGGTGAATTCCGTAACAAACATAAAGCCCTGGCTCCCGTTGGGTGACTTCCGTAAAAGACATAAAGCTCTGGCTCACGTTGGGCAACTTTTCCGACAGACATAGGCCCTGACCCGCATTGGGACTTTCATGATGGACAAAAAGATCTTCAACGTAGGGCTACTCTCGTGACAGACCTAAAGCCCTGGCCCCATTTGATGACTTGCGTAAAAGACATAAAGACCTGGCCCCCGTTGGGCGACCTCCGTAACAGACATAAAGCTCTGGCTCACGTTGGGCGACTTTCCCGACAGACATAGGCCCTGGCCCACGTTGGGACCTTCACGATGGACAAAAAGACCGAGCGACGTAGGGCTACTTTCGTGACAGACATAAAGTACTGGCCCCCATTTGATGACTTTCGTAGCAGAAATAAAGCCCTGGCCCATGTTCAGCGATTTTCCAGACAGACAAAAAGCCCAGGCCCATGTTCAGCGATTTTCCTGACAGACAAAAAGCCCAGGCCACATTGGGCGACTTCCGTAAGAGACATAAAGACCTGGCTCACGTTGAGAAACTGTCGAGACAGACATAAATCCCTGGCCCACGTTCGTTGACTTCGTGACAGACATAAAGCCCTAGAGAACGTTGGGCAATTCTCGTAAAAGACATAGAGCCCTGGCCCACGTTGGGTGACTTTCGTGACAAACATAAAGCCCTGGCCCACGTTGGGCCACTTTCGTATCAGACATAATGCCTTGCCCACGTTGGGCTACTTCCGTAACATACATAAAGTCCTAGCCCACGTTTGGCGACTTTCCTGACAGACATAAAGCATAGCCCACGTTGGGCGACTTCCATAACAAATATAAAGCCATGGCCCACGTTGGGTAACATTCGTGACGGACATAAAGCCCTGCATACGTTGGGAAACTTTCGTGACAGACATAAAGCGCTGGCTCACGCTGGGTGACTTTGGTAACAGCATAAAGCCCTGGCCCATGTTTAGCGACTTTTCCTGTCAGACAAAAAGCCTAAGCCACGTTGGGCGACTTTCCTGAAAGGCATAAATCTATGGCCTACGTTTGGTCAATTCCGTAACAGACATAAAGCCTAACCGACATTGGGCGAGTTCCATAAGAAGCATAAAGCCCTGGCCGACGTTGGGAGCTTCCACGCCAGACATAAAGCCCCGGCTCACGTTGGGCGACTTATATATGTAAGAGACATAACGTCCTGGCCTACGTTGGGCGACTTTCGTGACATAACTAAAGCCCTGGCCCAGGTTGGGTAACTTTTGTGACAGACATAAAGCACTGCCCACGTTTGGCAACTTGCGTAACAGACATAAAGCCTTGGCTCACGTTATGCGTCTTTCGTAACAGATATAAAGCCCTGGACCACGTTGGCTGACTTTCGTAACAGACTTTAAGCCCTATCCCACGTTTGGCAACTTTCGTGACAGACATAATGTCCTAGCAAACGTTAGGCTACTTTCGTCACTGATATAAAGCCCTGGCCTTCGTTTGGCAACTATCATAACAGACATATAGCCGTGGCCCAATTTGGACGTCTTTCATAACAGACATAAAGCCCTTGCACACGTTGGGCGACTTTTGTAACAGAAATATAGCTTAGCCCACGTTGGGCCACTTTCGTGACAGACATAATGCCTTGGTCCACGTTGGGTAACTTTCATAACAGACATAAAGCCTTGGCCCACGTTGTGCGACTTTTCTGGCAGACATAAAGCCCTGGCCCACGTTGGGCGACTTTTGTGAAAGACATAAAGCCCTGGCTCACGTTGGGCTATTTTCGTGACAGACATAAAGCCCTGGCTCACGTGGGTGATTTTCGTGACAGCCATATTTATGTCCAGAACCACAGAAAAATCAAATGCATCTGAGCAATCACAAGTCCCTGATAACACCGAACGAATGTGTCAGTTGCATTCTTTCTCCCAAAAATCTAATGCAGGGTTGGATACAATCCCCATAGATATATAGCTCCTTGGCCCATAGCATACGGCTTTTCACTGCAAATAAGCAACTTCTCGTTGTGGAAGATAGAATTAATATGATCTCATTTTAATGTTTAGCTTCTCCTTGGCACATGTACAACTACCTCATACAAATCGCTCTCATTCTCCTATCTCAATCAATCTTATTCCTGAAAGCCCAAGAAACCATTAACGCAAGCACACACTCACACACACCTACACACACCTTGAGTCGAATAATAATTACTCAATCATGTAAATACGTACCCAACCGCACGTTTTTACCGTCGCAATGTGACACCATCCATTTTCGTTTACAGCCTCTTCATCCCAAATTATCGAAGGTTTCTGTAAATTCAACTTCCCCCTTTACTCCACTTTTTTGTTGTTTCACAGCAATGGAGTGTAGAGTGCAGCAATGGGCTACAAGGCTACAGCTGACACCTGTAGGAGTGTGTTCACTTGGGTCTCTAACCCTTGCCGTGGATCTGCGAGGATTTATCTTCCATAAGTTTTAATTTCCACAATCTTCTCCACTTTCATTATATATATATATATATATATATATATATATATATATATATATATATATATATATATATATATATATATATATCTTCATACAAATTGGCATACTGCATGGTAAAGATTCTCTCGATAGTATTTTTTTTTCAATTTAAGTAACAACCATAACTTTCTCGTTTTTCCATACACATCTATTCCTCCATTCGCTAGTACGTTATTCCATCCCTCTTGGTCATCCATCTCAATACCGGCTGTAATTCTGTCTCAAACATCTTTTCCGACCGTGACACTCATATGCTATTCCTTCAAGCATATGCTGTCACACAGGGCCAATACACCTTTTTTGCGGTTTACTCACTCTTCTCTTATAACATACACTAACATGTATATTTTAATTAAACTTTCTTGATCGATAAATTTGACTTACATCTCGGGTTTCCCTTTGAGCAACTGAAACAAACAAACGAATATTCCTTTAGAATTTAACCTACCCTAAATGTACAATAATAATGATAACAAGGGAAGCGGCTCCGCCAATTCTCCTTACAAGAGGAGCTTGCACTTTACAGGCAGACCTTCGTTCTGTGGCCTACAACCTATCTGGCTCTAGCGACGGGGTTTTGTTCTAAATAAATTAAAAGGTTTCTACTATAAATCTCCTAAAAATTTACTCTTGGTCTAAGTTTTTTTAGATCCATGTTTATTTTAGAGAGCTAAAGACAAGAAAAAACTTCTATCGGAATTCCTTTGATATACATATGTGTGGAAATAAATATCACGAGGACAAACATACACTAGTTTGTTTATACAGAGTCAACGGTTACGTTCCATATGGTCCGATAACTTAACCCCCCCTCCCCTTTGCCCCGCTGTCTCAAAGATCCTCCAGGTCGCTCGCAAAGAAAGATTACAATCAGCAGATTTCGTAGTCCGTTAATATATACATAGGAGAGTGGCAGAGCCTTTAGAATAAAAATCTATGAACAGGCTCACTGTCCCTTCCGATTGTTTATGTCTATTTTCGCCAAATAGACGAAATTTCACTTCTCCGTACGTAAACCAGAAGGGCGAATGGTCACAACGTTGAAAATATATGCTCTATGAGAGTGGCTTAAAGGTGGGCCCTCGTCTCTCCTCCCCTACCCCAGGGGATAATCGACGTATATATAGTTTGATCTGGAGAAATGTAATGAGAATCGGAGTAGCAATCGAGACAAGAAGACGAGTCCCGGTGGCAAACCGGAAATCAAGAAGACAGTGGAACCGAGCAAGATTTTTCTTCCCGAGTCCGCTCCTTTGGTCGCCTAGAAGAGTAGACCAGTGGTATCGAGAACCATTCTCATGCCAATCTCGTTCAGAGAAACCCCATATCTCAGTTTTTCTGAATAAAAACAGATAACCCTCACCATTGAGGAATACCAACGTGAATGCTTATTCTAGGAAAGATTCACCTCATGGTCAAGTCTCATCATCGTGAAGCCCGCAAGTTTAACACAAGGATTAGAATAACCCGTACATCCACAATCCCCTCGTTTATATCTTCAAGAAGTATCGCCACGCGCTTCCCACCTACCTCGGGGTAAGCATCAACTTTTCATCCCGAATAGCCTCAACAAGCGTCTCCTTCTCCCAGAGAGACGATCAGTCAGTTTCATGTCCGCGAGAAAAGCTTCAGTCAAACATGTCTCGAATCATTTCATCTGGGAGGTACTCGTTCAAGGTCATCCAACTCCAGACTCCCTCTTAGTTAAAGGTAAAAGAAATCCAAAATTTATTCATGTTCGTTAGTTACCATTCCATGCGAAAGTGAATTTTGCGTCAACCATCGCGTAGTACTCATTGGTAGTATTAATTTTTATTAGATCCTCTTATTATAGCATTAGTAAATTTAAAGTTTTAATATTTCAATTTTTTATGTAATTAAAAGTATATTTTTTTGCCCTAGTTGTTTAATTAGATCATCGAAACGTTGCAAATAGCAATAGATATATAATATTACGAATCTTTCTTGGTTAAAGAATCAAAATTAAAGTAAAGCAGTATTAGAGAACCCCTTGATTAGTAACAAATTTGTGCCTAGGAGTTCGAGGAAAATTAAACATAATATGAGGATAAAGTCGGTCTATATTTTTTTGTTAATTGATTGTGATTAGTCCGTTAATGGTGTTAATTAGTTTTTTGTGGTATTCTAATTAACAGAAAGTGTGGATGATAAGGTTGGGTTAGGCAGAGCGCTACTTGTTTCGTGGTTGCATAAGAACCATTAGCATACATCGGTGAGCTTTTGACGAGCATAGGTAAAATGTCGTCGTTCGAAAGGTTCTACCGACAGGCCAAATTCTTGGACTTAGCAGGCAAATAACTAGTTGCCCACTTCCTGAAAGAAGAGAGGATAGAAAGAAAGGAAAAGAGAGAACAGGCGCAAGCGGAAAGAAAAGCAGAATAAAGAAGAATACAGATGGAATTTGAAACAGATAAAAGGAGAATACAGATGGAAAGAAAAACTTAGAGAAAAGTGGAACGGAGCTACTCAGTTCGAGTACATACGTACTCGACCGTATACGACGACAACATACAAAACAATCCTCAGTGCTCAATTTTTTTTCATCTAGATTTTATTTTATTTAAGAATAAATAAACAGCATTGCCTTAACTTTAATGCATTTTCTGAAGTTCACGATTTGTAATTATTTAAAAATATTCGAAAACATTCGATAAATCTTATTTATTTTTTGCCAAATCTTAGAAAGAACTTTGATAAAAGCTTCAAATTTACGAAAATCCAGCATTTTTCATTAGTTTTTCGAACTGTAAATAAAATATTAGAAAGAACTTAGATAGGAGCTTAAAATATACGAAAAACCAGCATTTTTCATCAGTCTTTCGAACTGTAAATAAAATATTAGAAAGAACTTGGATAAATGCTTCAAATATACAAAACGCCAGCCCTTATTAGCAGACTTATTAGCAGTTTTTTGAACTGTAAATAAAATCTTAGAAAGAACCTTGGATAAAAGCTTCAAATACGAAAAACCCGCACTCCTTAGGAGTTTTTCGATCCCGCACCGGATGGAAAAACAATTCATCTTTGGGTTTTCAACTTTAGACAAACATTATGACGACGAAGCGCCAAGTGTCTTCGGAAGGAACATTGCGTCGTTACGACGGATTCACCGTTCTTAACAAACTCTTCCACAACAAATGCACAATGCTCTCCACTCCAGGCCATGGTGAGTTGCTAAATGAAACACAAAATAAATGGCATTTAATGTGCATCGTAAAAATAAAAAGTATTTCTTGTATCTACATGTGTTTGTTTTTTATTAACCTTTGAAATTGGGGCAACCTTTCTGGCGCACCCTGTATATGGTGCACTTCAAGGCCTTGCATTCTTCGTAGAACGCTCCTTCATGGAATAGGTAAAGGACTAACATATCAGAATCCCCTTAAAAGCGCTGACCGAGGGAGAGGAGCGTATAACAGTGGGCAGACCATTCCACAGATTTGAAGCAACCTCAAAGAAGGCACGATCAACCATCCCCACAAGGGGCTCGATGGCCTAGGAGGGGCAATAACTTTGCTACAATTGAACCTCTCCCCCCCCCAGACTCTAGTGCTCATAGAGAAATTGGTGCCCTTTCCCGTCGTATTTTGCTCCTCTTTTAAATGTCCCATTTTTTTCCACGCCCAGACCCAACAATGGGTGAAAAAAGGCGTTAAACGTCCTAAAAAGTTTAACCATGGAGCAGAGACAAGTCAAGGAACCAAAAGCAGGATGCCAATATCCTATCAACCGCGCTAAATTGCCTATAATTTTTATTTATTTATTAATTCTAAATATTTCCTCTGGTTATACACTCCAAACACTCCAAGTATAATAGTTATAGATTCCATGTATAATGGTTAGACACTCCATGTATAATGGTTATAGACACTCCAAACACTCTAAACACTCCATGAATAATTGTTATACACTCCAAACACTCCAATTATAATGGCTATACACTCCAAACACTCGAAGTTTAATGGTTATTGACTCCATGTATAATGGTTATACACATCATGTATAATGGTTATACACTCCAAACACTCTATTAATAGTGGTTATACACTCCAAACTCTCCATGAATAATGGTTATACACTCCAAACACTTCAAGTATAATGGCTATACACTCCAAGTATATTGGTTATAGACTTCATGTATAATGGTTATACACTGCATGTATAATTGTTATAGACTCCATGCATAATGGTTATACACCCCAAACACTCCAATTCTAATGGTTATATATTCCGTGTATAATGGTTAGATACTCCATGTTTAATGGTTATACACTCCATGCATAATGGTTATACACTCCAAACACTCCATTAATAATGCTATACACTCCAAACACTACAAGTATAATGGCTATACACTTAAAAACACTACAAGTATAATGGTTATAGACTCCATGTATCATGGTTATACACTCCAAACACTCTATGCATAATGGTTATACACTCCAAGCACTCCATGAATAATGGTTATACACACCAAAAAATCCAAGTATAATGGCTATACACTCCAAACACTCCAGGTTTAATGGTTATAGACTCCATTTATAATGGTTATACACCCCCAAACACTCCATGCATAATGGTTATACACTCCAAACACTCCATGAATAATGGTTATACATTCCAAACACTCTAAGTATAATAGCTATACACTCCAAACACTCCAAGTAGAATGGTTATAGACTCCATGTATAATGGTTATACACTCAAAACACTCTATGCATAATGGTTATACACTCCAAACACTCCATGAATAATGGTTATACACTCCAAACACTCCATGAATAATGGTTATACACTTCAAACACTCCAAGTATAATGGCTATGAACTCCAAACACTCCAAGTATAATACGTCTTCAGGGAAAATCTATGATAGATTTCACTATAATATTAGTATTAAGAAATAATTATTTAATAAGTATTATTAGTTCTTTGCATACACTTCCGTTGAAATTCACCCCAGTGCACTACATTATATTGCATCACCTACGACCCAATTTTTTACATTCCATACAATTATATTCCGCTTCTCGTTCCCTCAGTTTGGATTTGTGTTGGAGAAATATTTTGTCATTCGTGAATAATCTCGTTTAGAGAATTTTGTTCGAATTCTAAATCCACTAAAAGGATTTCCTTTGAAATCTCATTACGAGATTTTATCGTTTGAGTGGAAGATGTTACTGGGCAAATTTCGTTTGCAGGACCATTTCCGAGTCCCTCTCTGGCACCGTGCCATCTACATCACTGCAAAAAGACGAGAGTGTTCACTCCTTTCACTTATTCAGGATTCGTTTCCTGGCTTCTTTCTACATTGACGAATAATTGGTTTTCCGTTTTGAGGGACATTTTGGATCGATCTAACCACAGAAATCGAGAAGCGAGTCAATTCCTACCTCCTTATTGTTTAGAAAAAAGAAAGCTCGATGTTGCGGAGGTGAAGATGCTGAGGTGAACTTCAGGAGTGACCATGAGAGACAAAGTTAGAAACCAGCACATTCGAGAATCGGTGAAAGAAACAGATCTATCAAAAAAAGTACAAGAAGCAAGATTGAGATGGTTTGGGCACATCACAAGAAGAGAAGATGAAGAGCAGCATGTAGCAAGGAAAGTGATGAATATGGGGTAGATGGGACCCGAAGAATAAGAAGGCCGAAAATAAGATGGAATTACTGTATTCTGAGTGAATGCGTGAGGAAGGACTAAATAGAAGTGCACTAAACAGAAATCTTTGGAAACGACTCATCAATAATGGCGATCTCGGGTAGGAAAAAGCCAAGAAGAAGAAGAAGAAAAAGATAAGGCATTTAGTTTATTAGGTTTAAAGATCTTTCTAAGACAGAGGTCGGCGAATCGGGGTAAGTTAACCCAAATGGGATAAAAATGAAAATCTTGGGCGTAATAAAGACTCATAGATAAAATTACCCCAAATTTTAAACCTATTATTCAATAAGCGAGGCAAATTATGAAAGTTATATTTTTTCAAACCAATAATTTCCAGTTTCTTAATAAAAATATAATCTAATTTTGTGCGGCCCATTTCTTAAGTTGTCACTAATGTTCATCATCATGGATTTCAACGGCTGGAAACACCTCCCCCAATTTTGCTATTGTATAAAATTTAAACCATTTCCCCAACCCTTCAAATGACAATGTTTTCAATGAAATTCTTTTTATAAAATTTGTCTACTATTTTCTTATTGCACATATTTTTTTTATTTTTTATTTTATTGTTAATTTTGTATTTTATTTTTAAAGATGTTTTATCACGTATAATGCAGAATTTTCATCTTGTACGACTCTATTCTTCAGAGGAATAGATTCAATAAACTATTTTGATTTCGAATGGCCGCATGAGTTTGCTGGATTCCGTGGACTTTCATGCATTGCCGGTAATTTCGCTGTACATAAATGTTTTGGGGTAATACCCCTAAAAGCTCTCCGACCTCTTTTTTTAGGACAAATCTTTTCTTCCAACTTTCAGACATGTTAACTATGAAGAAACTAAATTTTTCTTGAGCCCAAAACAGTTAGGAAAAAGACAATTCCAGGAACTGAGAGATTAGTTCAAAAGAATCTACTGACCTATAGATGATTACCAAATGAGTAACCTAAACACGCATTGGATCAGGAGGTTATTATAGTATATTCAAGAACTGAGAAGATGAGGCCATGAAATTAAATTAAAACGTTGAAAACTACAAAATAAACACAATTTGACCTTTAAAATGAGAGAAAAAAATTAAAAGTGGGCAAATAAATACTTCACTTTCGCTGCTGATGTATTAATATTCGATATAATGCATGGATTTAATATTCAATAAAAAATCAATACTTAAAAAATTCTTTCTTTCTATGCAACTTTGTTTCAGCGATGAATCCTTCTTTCAGGTAATGTGTGACAAAGCGTAGTTTGTGAGAAGCGTCAATTATGAATTACTCTCTGCAACTGTGAGTACCGTCAAACAATCAATATCTGTAATGGCTTGGTAATAAAGGAACAGATTCACTGTATATTGTTGAAGGTCCAATACGACAGGAACCATATAGGAAATTCTGGGGAAAACAAGTCTCATTCCTTAGATACGAAACTCGTTTGAAGATGAAGAATAATTCAATTTTATGCAAGATGTAGAACTTTGTCACACATCAAGGTCTGTTAGAACATTTCTGCATTCACAAAATATGCCTGGAAATTTATAGAAAATAGTTAAAAGAAAAATGAAAGCGAAGTCCATACAAAATTAATAGAAACACAACTATGGGTTTGTAACTATGAATATTAGGTTTAAAAGCTGCCATAGAAAGACTAAACGTATCGCTTCTCTGACTAGGGCTAAATATGACTTAATTAATTTATGACGTTCAGAATATTCAAATATAATTACTTGTAACATAATTATATCATTTCCAGACTAGTTTTGAATACTTTTTAATATAACTAATGAAAATGCGCATTTTTTTTGTCAGTCAACTCAAATAATTTGTCTACCTTCTCGACACGGAAGAAGGTTACTAGAAAAGTGCGAGGCATACAAAATATTTTTAAACATAGCGAAAACGAAAGCCTGTATACAGGAGTGTCCGAAAGCCTTGTCACCACAACCAAAAAGTAATAGGAACAATAGAGGAACACTATAATTATATAAAACGCATCTACTAGTTTTAGTGTATTCACATTCAATAGAGGAACAATATAATAATTTCAAACACATCTGAAATATAAAATTAAAACAATATTTGAAGTAGAAAATTAAGACATTATTTACAGGGGTGACAAGACTTTCTGACCACCCTGTAGTTTCCATTATCATAACAAGAGGGAAAGTCTCACGAATGACCTGCAGCGTTTTGTGATAAGATGGTAAATGGTTATTCGATTGATGGTTTCTCATGGTTCAAATCACTTACAAGAGCCTTTGAATGGTTGACTGAGGCTTCTGCCACTAGATGGCGCCCCCCAGGCGCCAAATCCGATGGCAGATTCGCAAACTCCAGGGTGAATAACCATATGTCTCATGGTCATATGGGTCATTCCATGGCTCAAAATGGGTACAATTGAACTTTACTCCATTTGAAAAAAGCAACGCCTAGACCTGGCGCTTCGCCGCAGGTAAAAATGATTCCAAAACTCGTATTCCAAACTTATTTTGTAGCTACTTGTTCATGGAGTTTTGTAGAGTGAAGAAACTAATTCCATATCCTACATAATAATTGGAAAGACCGGTACAACTTTATTAATAATTGAAAGAGAACGTGGGGGGAGGGGGATCACCAGGAGTTTCTCCCGTTGTGCTCCGGAAACACAAATCAGAGAGCACAAATTATGACTTCATTAGTAAACTATACAAAACCAGTCACTCAATGCTGAATATCTTGTAACCATCTCTTGAATTTTAATACCCCCCTTCCCTTTCTTTCTAAATTTCCTATGGGTCAGATACTTTTCTAAGTAATTCACTTTTTTTCTACAGTGAATAAATCTGAGGGAGAACAGAGTGATGTAAATAAAATGTTAAGCTGGAGTATGACATCTATCATGTTAGTTTTAAGTGATTTAGCCTTCAAATCTTGCTTCAGACGTTTCCTACAACCAATTTTCCTCCACAGCTCCACGTGTTATTCCGAGGATCCCTGTCGATGCCACGTCACGGCCATCGCGTCTAATCCCCTCATTGCTACGTCATTCACTCAAGATGAGAAAACAAGAAGCCGATAATTTAATGGACAGCGCAGTTTCGGATAATTTTCGGATCTGGGGAGGGTGAGTGGGGTTGAATTTTGTTTTCGTCTAGAATTCTCTCTTCTCGCTAGAGTTGGGACTCGGATCCATCGACTGGCGGTAGGAGATATTTGTTTGTTGAGAATGAGTCAAAGACGAAGTCAAGCATCTTTCATTGAATGTTTTGGAAAATAGGATAAGAAGAAAAGGTACTGGTAATATTAGGAAAGGTCTGTAAAGTTCAAGGTAATCTGAGCGATAACAGAGACAGTTTTATGTGCTAAGAGACATGGCAAGACACGCCACTCTTTTTAACCTCGTCACATTCTACGCCGAAAGGTTTCCTTGTGTGAATGGAGACGCCATAGAAGCAGAGAAAGACACAGCTCTTATGGCTTTTTAAAATCGGGACGTTTCCCCAAATGGTACATAAATATTAGCCTAGGAATATTATTGGCTTTCGTTGAATTCCCACTCTTAGTGTCCATTTCTTACGAGCCCATCTCTTATGAGCCCATCTCTTAAAGATCCATCTCTTAGGGGCCCATCTATTAGGGGCACATCTCATACGGAATCATCTCTTATAGGCCTATTTCTTACGGGCGCATCTCCTACTTACCCATCTCTTACTGGTCCATTCACCTCGACTGAGGAAACAAATATAAAAAGATGGAAGATAAATCTTTCAGGACACATTTCAACCTGTTATTTTCATCCCCCGAAGTAGATGTATAATAAAAGTACAATAGTTGTATGTTCGTTGAAGATATTTCAGAACCAATTCTATATGATCATTAATACATATCCATTCCGCACAGAAAAATAGAAAATTCAATTCAATTAAAACCAACATTGGTCCAATTATTTGGCCTAAAAAAAAACGGACGATGTTTGTGTAATGGAATATATCTTGTACTGTGGTGTTAGGTTTTTAAAGGGAATAGCGCCTGAAGAATAGAAGAATATTGAGATAATAAAGTTTATATTTAGATAAAGAAGAAAGATAAATACAAGAATTATAAAAATTTAAGTTTTTGAGTGTCTTTTGGCAGTGTAATGAAAGTTTTGACGGATCGTTTAAGAAAAATAAATGTTGTAAAGATAGATATGATATGTTTAGGATGGTTGGATGTTGAATATATCGATGGTTTGCGTTAAAACAAGTACAAATGCGTTGTCGGAATGAATGGTTTGATAAATGTGCAAGTTGTGCTAAATCATGAGTGTGTAAGTAACTTTGGCTCTATAATATATTCATATTTGAGGTGTTGTGGAAAATATAGTTGGAGGTGGACTACAAGAAAGCGAGGTTGATCGAAAATGTTGATGCATCGTGGCTCATTATTTACGGTGTCTGCTAACAACCTCTCGTTAGTGTTTATAAATGAGATGGGTGTTCATTTACCATGGTATATATGAGAATGGGCTGAAAGTCAATCAAGAAAGTGTGTGATGATAGTATTAGGGGTAAAAATAGAGTGAAATATGATATTTGAGTCTATTTTGTGCAACTTGAGGAATTAGAAGGTTCTAAGTATATAGAATGTGTCAGTAAAGCTCTGTTTGCCGGACATGACGTAAAATTCACTTTATTGTTGTGTGTAAAAATTGTATGTGTAAAAGAGTTTACGATACACAGGTTATAAAATGACGAATGTATCAAGTCTATCTAGAAAGTTAGTAAATGCTAAATGTTTTAAATTTAAAAGTGTTAGAAAATTACGCTAGAGTAGTTAGAAGTAAGACTACGGCGTCGAAGATACTCGTACTGCGCTCTTCACCTACGATCAGCTAAAGGGCTTAGCGTTGACTACAATCCTCTACCACCTACCAAAAGACATTGGTATGCATACTGAGGAGGTACTTTTAGGGAAAATCCATAATATACTGCTTGAGAAAAGAATAGTACAGATAAAACTATCCCCATAAGAACTACTACCATTTGGAACTACCACACCATTCCATAGCCAATGACTTTAGCATTCCCTATGAAATTTAATACAAACTAAAGACTGCTTTTAACTCCTTATGCTGTTAACTAATTCCATGCCTCGAATTCTTGAAGTCTTTTTTGTCTACTAAAGTATTCCTGAGCGATGGGGTACAAGTGTCGAAATGGTTCCTAGTCCATATTCTGGCAAAGGGTAAACGACTTCTAGTGACCATTATTCTTGAAGCCACGAAGAACTTTGAACATTATCCTTTGAGCGCCAGTCTTTGTGACTCTAGGAAAAATATACTGAGCTCCTGTAGTCACTTCTAAAGAAAATCTATGCCTAAAAGATAGGATTATCTCAGTCTACTAGACGGGATTATCATCGTAGCTCCGGTTTGAACCCTTTACAGCCCTTTGATGTATTTTCGAAGGGACAAAGACCTGAAGCAAACGGCGTATTCCAAGTTCGGTCGCACCAACTTATTATACAATGGCAGAAAAAAATGTCCTAGGTTCAAAAACCAAACTGCCTCTCAATATATCTTTATACGTGGTGAGCCCTTTTCTGAATCTCAAGAGTATGTCTGGAGAAATTTAATTCACTGCTAACCAGCATATGCAAGTTTTTCTCTACTTCAATAACCTCTAGTCTGTGCCTTTGTCGATAGTAGTCCGACCATATATTTGCATACCTGAATTACAGAACAACATATTTTTCGAGGTCTACAAGCATCAACCAAATTTCAAGTACTTCTCGATTCAGTTAACGTCTATTTACTTATTAAACCTTCGTCTATATCGTTGATATACATAAGTGCTAAGAAGGAGCCCTGTTAGACCATGCTCTTTACCTATGACCAGCTAAAGGGCTTAACGTTGATTACAGTCCTCTGCCATCTATCAGACAACCACTTTTCTGCTAATTCTCAACGCCTACGCCTTGGTTAACAGCCTCAGTTAGGGTACCTTGTCGAATGCATTTTTTAAAGTTCAAGTACAATATGCCCACCGCCAGATTTCTCTCTTGCTTGCTTATTAAGCGGTGAAAGAACTCAAGCAAGTTCGTCGGGCACGACAACTTCCTGCGGTACTCATTTTAAGAGTCTTTTATCAATTAATTTTTCTGTAAAACTTTTCCTACAACAAAAGCCAGCTTATAGACTGTAAATTACCCACATAGCCACGATCGCCCTTCTTGTAGATGGAAATTACGTCGGAAATCTGACAGTCTATCCGTACCTATCCGGCATCCATGGAGACATTGAAGATCTGTAAGAGACGTAGAGTTACCTCGTTCTAGACCTCATGTAGGATATCCCACCGAAGATCGATGAACCAGGCAATTTGTTTGGGATTTAGTTTCTCAAGCCTCTATGTTATCTATGCGGCGCTAGCTCTTATCTTATTCAGGGTTTCTATTCCTTCTAGCATCACTCGCCGATTCGTTATCTCATCTTTACCTACCCTGTTGAAGGCAAAGAAAAAGTAATCGTTAGGAGTGTTGGTGATAACAAGATTACATACCTGCTCCACACTATCTCGATCCATAAGTGGTAATATCCACTGCCGCGCCAGCTTCTGGTTGTCTATATACGGGAAAAGTTCTTTGGGGTTCTCTATGCTAGATACTCCATTTGAATTACTTACTCACGTTTAACATTTTCAACAAGCTTATTGACTTTTCTTAGCCGAACAACAAATATTTCCAACTCTCGAGGGTTTCGACTTACTTTCTACAATCTTGATTGCCTGAAGAGGGAATAGAAGGCGCCATTCAAACAACGTCAACTGGGAACCTCATAACCTAGCCTACCAATTGCTATATGAATCTGAGCATTTTGATTCAGCATCGTCCCCGTACAATGTACCAAATTCACGGATGGAAGCTCTCAAACCACGAATGTTTGTATGTCTAATGTATAAAGCAAAACTTCCATAGTTGCTCTCTTTGTTTTGTAGTAGGTGAAGAGGGATACCTAGCTTAAACCTAATCATATTGTAGTTGCTCTTTGCCAAACACTCCTCCATAGAATAAGATGTTACCTTCGGTGGAGACTACCAAATCTAAAGTTTTATCCTGTCTCGTTTCCTCAAGGACCAATTGAGTAAATAATTTATGCTCAATGAAGTCCACGAAGTGCGACCCCTCCCGATCGACTGTCAGATTGTTTCAATTAAGGCGATAGTTGAAGTCACCTAGGATAGGTTAGAGCGATTCAATTTCTATGTCGGACAATTTGATATACAGGTCTTCATCAACCAATGCTATCTGCTTGGATTGACTTTAAAGTCAAAAGCCGGAACCTCGTGCCCCGATAAAATCCTTTCTTTAATGGGAATCAGAGTATCGAACGTATGTCAGTACCCCTCTTTATAATATCAAACCCTTCGCTCAGTGTCTCGCACGTAGTTCGCCTGATGTGTTGATAATGGAGTGAGTGTTTAATAATAGTACCTTTATAAGTTTTTTTTTCTAACTTTAGAGACATCTTTCACTATACTATATCTCTGATGGATCGAGCTCACGAATTGCTTCTAGAGTTCGACTTTTGCTCAAATCAGCAGCTTTACCAGCAGCCAGGGCTGGGGTAAGGTAATCAAACTGTGCTGAAGAGTGCTCTGCGGCATCTGATCCTTCTCCACTTCGCTCACAGTCTACTGTTTGGTGCAATCCCTGTTCATCAAAAATATTTATCTTTTAATTACCTTTATATGGACCAATCAAGCTTTTTTGGTCAAGTGGGTCTCACTATGCACATATACGTTGCAATTCCTATAAGAAACCGTCGAACGAATCGACGACCCTCACCTCAGTCTGATAGGTATTTATAAAGTCCCTAGTTAATAATCAGAGTATTGTTGACAAAAACACTGAAGGGAAGTCTTGGTAAAATACCGACGTGTAGGGACCTGTTGCTCTTTAGCCGCTTTTCGTCGGGGGTGTTATCACCCCCACCCCTATAATCGATTCAGTGTTTCATGTCTAGCCGTCTCGGACAAACAAGTCATCTCCACCTGCTTCGGCGATTAGAGGCATGCTCTTATTTATATTCTTCTTCTCAACTACTTTCCCTACTTCCTTTGTGTTCTTGCTCCGGAAATACTTGACACACAATCCGGTGCTTCCTGCTCTTCTTCCTGATTCGTTGAGGTCTTTGAACTTGGAGTCTCCGACAAGTAGCACCTGTCCCCTAAACCCATCGTTTAAAGTGACGTAGATTGACTTAGTTTTCCCTTTGATTTGCCTCCTTTTTTCCATCGGCCCGTGTAAAACCCTCTGTGAATTTGAGGTTCTCTGACCTTAATTTCTCGATGAAGATGATGAAGATTAAAACTTTTCATATGAGAGAAGAGATGAATAATACTACCTTTTAAATTTAGCTGAAGACATTATTCTTCAATTCACGGCTGTGAGAAAAAACCTCAACACTTATTAATTTTAAATTTTCTCCAACATTTTTCACAAACTCTGATAAAGATGCTCTGTTATCACTTTTTAAATGAATAAAAAATCACAAATGATAAAATCGATTGAGAGGAAATTAATCTCAGACCGTTTTACTGGTTTCTCGTATGCTATAACGCTCGAACAAATCTGATTAAAACTTTGCTAATTAAACTCAACCTGGTCCCGAGAGCTTCAATAATACTCTTAGAAAATAACCGTAAAAATTGAACCTATTAAAATAGTCTAGATTGAAATTTGTGCTTGGAGAACGAGAAGCATATGATAGCATAGGTTCGAATCCCACTATTCAAAGTTGATAATTTTATTTAGTATTTTTTTTAGCATTATTTTTAACTGATACTATTATCACACTTGATTATGATAACTTCCTTTCTTAGGATTAGCCTACAATGATTGGCTCATAAGGATAGTAAAATTATATTTTGTAGGGAATTTGGACGATAATTGAGAAAATTAAAGTATTACTCGAAAACGAGAAGCATAGGTTCGAATCCCATTAATTTCAAAGTGGATAATTTTATTTAATATTTTTTATCGTTAATCTTAACTCCTACTATTATCACGTTTTATTATGTCAACTTATTTTCTTAGAATTAGCTTAAAATGATTTACTCATAAGGATAGTTAAAATATCCTTTGAAGGGAATTTGACCGATAGTCGAGAAAATTAAAGTATTTCCCGAAAACAGGAAGCATAGGTTCGAATCCCACCATTTTGGAAGCAGTTAATTTTATTTAATTACTTTTTATCTTGGTCCAAAGTTGGAAATATTGCCCTAAGACTTCAATTTGATTTAGATTTAAATTTTTAAAGAGTCAAATTTAATCTAGGTTACTAAAATTTATCTTAAATTTCTCAGGCCGAGCACCATCGGGAAGAAGAAAGAGTGGTTCCACGAAAGGCTTCTAACATGGCCTACAGGTTACCTCTCGATCATGCCTCTCAAGAATTCAAGCGTAAGCACAACCTCCATCACAATCTCCATCTTCACATCTTCTCTACTTCGATCTTCCCTTCCACACCTCCAATCCAAAACACAAAAATATGGGGAGAATCACAACGAGCCATTGTATAATTTACCCCGCTCTCAGCAGCCGAATGTTCGGTTTTTCCGGACGTCTATTGGACATACCACGAAGGAGAAAAACATGGCTATGAATCTCAAGAGGAAATTCAAGAGCGAAATGCGAAGAAAAAGAAAAATCGAATGGAATAAGATGTCCTTAAAAAAATGTAAAAATGAATTGTACAAACTGAAGAAATTTGTGAGAAAGAGACATAACAATGCGGAAAATACACATATAAATATAAAAGCTAACTCTAAGTCAAGGTTATTGAGTTCGAAAGTTATCCTTAGTTCGCCCGATTTCATTTTGCGAGAGATATCGCACTATATTAATAAGTTTGGCGCAATTTATATTCGTGATTGTGATTCGAGAGAATTAATAAATGAGAAAAGATTTTGCTATGATTTCTGTTCTATCGACGATTCGGAAGTGACTATATTAAACTTTATTCCTAAATCATCAAGAAAAATAGTCTGGAAAAATAAATTATCCGGAGAATTTCCTTTCCAGAATTATGAGGAAGAGAATTCAGAAGGACTAAAGTTTGGAAAGAATTTTGAGTCACGAAAAATGACTCTACTCGAGCAAATGATCTTTTTCAATATTTCACTTAGCTTAAAAAATGTTATTTATCTGAGTTCTCGAGTGGTTCAACCACAAAATAGTTTCAAGTGTGCTCATCTATTGGCATTGGGTGGGAGATCCTATTGCCAGATGAGTCTTAAGGAAGTTCTAAGGAGTAGGAATCTTAACCACTCACATTGCATGCTGTTTCCAAAGGTGCTATTGATAATACCAACTTCTTTCAACAAACCGTTTTATGCAGATAGAAAATGCAAAGTAGCTTTGCACAATTTCAAAATACTCCAGGCTAATGGAGAGGTCTCTAATTACAAAAACACCCTTTTTTATTGTTTCCAAAATGTTTTTCATTTGAATTTTCCCGACTGTGTATGTTTCCAAATATTGAAATTCCCATTTGCAAAAACTTCTGAGGATAAAATTTTGGAAATTAATTTCTTGGCTCCCGTCGCCCACTTCTCAAACCAACCGACCGGTTATAATCATGGCGACAGCTTTTTAACAAGACCGAAGAGACAAACCACTCAAGCTAAGGATTCCCTCCTTCAGTCTCATCTTGGTAACCAAGATGAGAGGGGGAAATTTCATCGACGGACACCTTTGGTTTTCGAGAAAAATGGTCCCACCGAGACTCCATTAGCTCACTTTATGGTTCATAGAAAATTTCGGCAACAAGTTTATAGATCCTCTGATTCATACGGTAGCGCCAGGAGCATATCTGGACGGCGCCAAAGAAGCAACTTCGATTCAGGACCCCATAATTCAATAATTCCGACTCATGGGAGCGGCAATATAACGTCTGTTGGGCAGGATGAACTTGAAGATGAGGTACGTGATCCTCCTTTTTTCATAAAAGAATGCAATAATGAATTCTATAAAATAAGTATCTTATACAAAAGATTTGAAAGCTCTTGTTTGCATGGCTGCAAGTAGCACCTGTCCCCTAAACCCATTGGCCCTTAAATATTTCTTTAAGGAAAGGCCAAGCATCTTTAGTTTCTTCCAGTCTCTTACACCCGTTGGCTAAATCACTCTTCAGGATTTCATGTAATATCTTCAACTCTTCATGAAAAATACACTTACATTACCTCTCTCCTTTTTCCTTTGCTCAATACATTTTTATTTTCCGGGTTCAGTACTCCCTAAGGGCGCATTCATTATTCGAGGAAGGAGCGCACCTGCTAAATCCCTAAAGAACCAAGTGTCACCTTTTGTCTCTTTACCTATGCAATTTAACCTATTCTCTTCTTCTAAACTTTTTTTTTTTTACTTTGAATTTTTAGCTTTGCAGAAACTTATTATACATTTACACTCGATTTTTTGCACAGAAAAGAGGAGGTAACGAAGACCGGGAGACAAAACTATGAGAACAAATTGGAAAAAATAATGGAAAAAGGCTCTGGAAACGTTTTAGACGGGTTATGACCAGAGCGTCCCCAGGAAAAAGGATATAAGGAAATATTCCGCGATTAAGGATTTAAGGCAAAAAAAAGGCGGAAAGAAAAGACGTGTAGGAAAAGAAATAAGAATCGAGTGATCACGAGATCGAACCACAGACTACGGGTGCCTTTGTCCACTCGGTTATGCCTAAGCCTAAAAAGACTCAAACCAAACCAAGCATTAATCCTCCCGTTTTGTAGTTACAGAACACCCGAGTCACCCCACAGTGTAAAGTGGCGGTTTTGAGCAATATAAGCCGTCTTTCGATATTATTATTATTATTATTATTATTATTCGTCTCCCCGAATCATTATCATTAAAAGAAGGGGAAACTAACGAGTACATCTTAAGAATTTTTTTTAACATCCTAAAAAGGTGGTAAAGTAAGCCACGTAGAAATGAGAGAAATGATAAATAGAGAAACACAACGAATAATAATTGGGGAGGTATGGATCAAGAGGCTGCCGAACTCCTTGAGTCTTCCCCCCCCCCAAAAAAAAAACAGGGGCAGAAGCAGCCACCGATGACGATACCATTTCAATAACTTGCCCCAATGCCAATTACAGTCCAACAACATGTTTCAATGCCAGTTACAGTCTAATAGCCTTCCTAAAAGCCAGTTACAGTCCAGCAACCTGCTTCAATGCCTGTGACAATCCAACAACCTGCTTCAATTACAGTTACACTCCAAAGGTCTCCCTCAATGCGATTTGCAGTCCATCGACCCTGCTCACTGCCCACTACTGTCCAACAATCTGCCTCAATGTCAGTTACAGTCCAACAGCCTGCTTTAATGCTAGTTACAGTCTAACGGCCTGCCTCAGTGCTCACTACTGTTCAATGCCCACTACAGTCCATTAACCTCAGTTACAGTCAAAAGCCTGCCACAATACCAGTTACAATCCATAAACCTGGCTAAAGGTTAGTTACAGTCCAACAGCCTGTTTTAATGCCAGATACAGTCTATCTACCTTACTCAATGCCCACTACAGTCCAATGACCTGCCTGAGTGAAAACTGCAGTCCAACAACCTGCCTCATTGTCAATTACAGTCCAACAACCTGCCTCAATATCAGTTACAGCCCAACAACCTTCTTCATTGCCAGTAAGAGTCTAACAACCTACCTCAGTGCCTACTACAGTCCAACAACTTACATCAGTGATCACTACAGTCTAACGACCTGCCTCAGTGCCCAATACAGTCCAACAACTTGCCTCAGTGACCACTACAGTCAAACAACCTGCCTCAATGACCAATACAATCCAACAACCTGCCTCATTGCTAGTTACAGACCAACAACCTGCCTCAAGATCGTTTCTCATTCTGGAAAGATCCTGGATGAAGGATTACTAATAACGCTGAGTTACAAAAAAAAAATCCTTGCCAAGTGTCTCTGTTTTTACAACTGTTTTCGAACAAATTTGCAGAGGTAAATCCGAAAATGAGATCTATTTTTTTCTGATCATGTTAGCTTTTTGTACCAAGTCAATTTTTAAAAAAATACGATCTTAAAACTAAATCGATTACATTTTTGTGACATTTTCGGTTGATTTTTGTTAGAATCTCACATCCAAAATAGTTTTTTTTAGATAACACAATTTATTAATTGTTGCAAAAAATGATTAATGTACATTGAATAGTAGATATTTATAGAGATAAGTAAATGTAAATTGGATATTAGTTTATCATTGTTCAGAATTAAGGACATGAACTTCCGTTTATTCGAACTCCTAAAATGCTCAGCGGTAGGGATTACTCTCTTCAGAGTCCAACAGTAATCAGCCATCAGGACGGCATCCCAGCGTCCCTGGTACCTGGTCTCCATCTTTTTCATGTTCTGATGGAATCTCTTCCCTCGCCCGTGGCTTATCGATCCCAGATTCTCAGAAACCGATCCGGCCCAAGGGCTTCTTCCGGCGGGGGAGAGAAGCGGGTACATTTCCCACTTCCCCCCATTGCCCCGTCCTTTATGCTATCGCATAATCCTTCTTAATCATTCGCTATTATATTTTTGCCTTAATATAATTATAGTTATCATTCGCTGTTATTGTATCCTTTATATGATTGTCCTGATTTCTCGGCCTTCAAACTTCAATGTTTCTCTTTCTAAAGCTTTGGTAAAATAGTCCTTACCATTGATCGAGGGAGACATTCTTCCCACTAAAATATTTGCCTTTGTAAGATCAACGTTACTGTGATTGGAAAACATTATCGAGATAGAATTCCAGCCTTTTGTGGACGGATGGAATAGTTGCTGGGTGCACAAACCTCTACTGTCCATTTTTGTAGTTTAGTATTTAGTCATAACTAGTATAAGTACCCGGCGTTGCCTAGGCTAAAAAGTCCTGAGGCCAAAAAAATACGGATTTATATTGTTTGAAATTCTTATATTTTGGCACAAAAATATCTTTACTTATTGATTATTATTATTATTATTATTATTTTTAGGTTGAAGAGAGATTCAGAAGAGTTTCGCACTCTCCCTATCATATAATATACTTACAGGGAGAAAACATTTCGCCGCGCACACGCGGCAGTTTGCGCGCATGCGTGAATGACCGTTAGTTATGAGCGAACAACGTCGTAGGCGCAGAAACACATCGAGCGGTTATAAATACAGATTAAAGAGGTTGGCGTGATGTTATGAATGATATTTAGAGGACCGAAACAGTATAGAAGATTGCAACATACAAACAACTATAAAATTAGAAGAGAAATTAGGTGAAAGAGAAACATTTAAAAAAAAATAACTGGATTTTGAGAAATCGGATTTACATAATTAACCTTCAAAGGAGTATGAACGAAGGACTCTGTAGACATATTTAGTGATTCAGCCAATTTGTGCCAAAGAAATAGTTACCCGGAACTTTAAGTAACGCAGAACTCTAGGGTATGTCCTATTAAATATGTTTAAATCTGAAAACAAATTGTAATATTCTAGAATAGTCTATCTGAATGACAGTCAGAACCTAACGTAGTCACAGGATTATGTACGAGTATTATACATGAGAGTGGCTTCTTTTCCCATTCTCTACCATCATTTCGGACTTGGATACGGTACCATTAACTAGTATTCGTCATCTTTCTGTCCTACGGAGGGAAGAGCGAGAAGAAGATTAAAAGAATTTTTATATGCCAAAAAGTGAAGTTGTGACTCATCTAGCCAAACAAATACCAAGGACTCCATTTGGGTCAGTTGTGTGCCAGCGGTGCCTTTGGAGAATCAGATCTTAGAGGCACTTTGCCCTCGAGAAGGATGAAACTCAATGGAACGAAGTCTCTAAGTCTACAGATCTTTACTTTGACGCGACCGATGTTTGCTAATGTAGTTCTATTTTGACTCCATCGTAATAAAAGTGCCATCAATGATAGTGGCAATAATGAAATTATTTTTTTTTAACGTTTTGGCCCTCTTTCACCCATTATCAGGTTTAAACAGGTGTGGTAAATATTTAGATTTGACTGTAGTTCTATTTTGACTCTATCGTAATAAAAGGGCCATCAATGAGTGAGTGGTAATAATTAAATGATATTTTTTTACGTTTTTGCCATCTTTTACCCATTATCAGGTTTAAACATGGTGGTAAATATTTAGATTTGGTTGTAGTTCTATTTTGACTCCATCGTAATAAAAGGACCATCAATGAGTGAGTGGTAATAATTAAATGATATTTTTTAACGTTTTTGCCATCTTTTACCCATTATCAGGTTTAAACAGGTGTGGTAAATATTTAGATTTAGCTGTATATTTTTATTCCTTTTACCAATTTCATTAGCGCTGCAATTGTGCGTGGCTCGTTAGGGAGAATTTCCTGAGTGTTGGGTTGTTCCCCAATTGCTTATTTCTTTGACGGCTGTATTTAGTGCAGGTTATTAGTATGTGGTTAACGGATAGTTGGAAATTATATGTGGCGGGGTATTGGCGAACCTGTAACTATGGGTAGGTTTACTATGTTCTAAGCACATGCGCGCGTGGGCAACTTCCTCTCTTCGAGATTTCCTTGAAGTGGTATTCTACTTTTTTACTTCGTCCCTAATTTATCGCGTCCTTGCCATTCTGTTTGATATTTTTCTCGGAGTGTTTTGGTTTAAGGTTATAATAGTCCTTATAGTATGTCAGGTTCATAGGCAGAGAGTTGTCTGCGACCTCATTTTGGATCAATGTTTCTGCATCTTGGTTTTCTTTGATCCCTACATGAGAGAGAAACTAGAACAGAGTTTTTTCCTGAAAGAGCCGTTAATTTCCTTTGAATTTCAGTGGCGAGGAGATGGGTTTGAGTTAGTGACGTTATCATTATCAGTGCACTGTTTGAGTCATGAAAGATTTTGGTGCTACCATTATATTTTTGTACATATTTAAGAGTCAAATGGGTTGCCATGAGTAGCCCCGATAAGACTGGTAAACTCTGGCAGACTGGCTGTTTGTATGTGGTGTGACAGAATTACCGCACATGCCCCGCCGTCAGCAGACTTCGATCCATCTGTAAAGATGGATTGGCAAGGTTGGTGAGATTTCTCGTGAGAGAAATTTGGCAAACTGCTAGAGGTATTTCTATCTAAGCGGAGGCCATAATAGTTGCTGATAAGAATGTCTGTCTCTGGTTAGTTTAATGTGTGCATCAAGTGTAGATAAGGTAGCTTTTGGTACCTTGAACGGTTGCTGGTGTCATATTTTTCAGTATTTTTTGGAGCTTGGTGTTTGTTCTATAGGTACTGGCAAGGTATTTTAACTCTAAAACTTGCCCTTGGTTACATAGGGGACGATTCCAGTTTCGGCACAAATAGAGTCGATTGGGCTAGGTTTAAAGGCCCCAGTGTCGAGGCGGAGAACTCGGTGATGTACTGCATCTAATATTTGGATTGAGGATATTTAGCGTGCTACGTAATGGTGGCTTCCATAATTGAGTCTGGTCAGGATGAGAGCTTTATGTAGATACAGGAGTGAGTTCCTGTACCCTTTGTTACATCGCTTTTTTAGGTTTAATATGTGTTCTTTCTAAGTAAATCTCTGATCTAATATCGGTCCTAAAACTTTTTTTGTTATTTTGGAAATTGATCGGCTGTTGTTGAGTTAAAGGAATATGCATAATACGTCTTTTTCATCTGAAAGTAACAGCTATTGTTTTCTCGGTCGAGATTATGAAACCGGGCCATCAGGAATATTCTTCAATACTGCCGATTGTTTCCTGTAGGTGATTTGACACTTCTTTTGGAGTGGTGCCTGAAAACCAAATTACCAGTTTGTCTACAAATAGAAAAAAGTTAATCGATGGTGGTACTGCTAAGGTCAGGTAGTTTAGAGCTATGAAAAAAATAGAGGCATGCTAAGCACACTTCCATGTGAAAAGCATTTCGTGTTGGATGTACTGTGTGGACAGTATTCTTTGTAGTCTAACTATAAATTTTCTAGCGCTGATAAAGTTCTGAATGAAGAGTGCTAGTGTGCTTCTGATTCCCAGCCTATGTACCTGGTAGAGTAGTAGCGACGCCAACCTTATCTCACACGTTGGCAAGGTGGAAGAAAATAGCTGTTACAAAATTACCTTTGGTGAACGAGCGGCCGACGTCGTACTCTAGGATAGTCAAGGGATCTAGTGTAGAGCGAGTTTTACTATCTATATCAGTAGTCTTTTGATGACAGGATGTTGTTCGTTTCAAGGTATTAATTCAACTTAGCGTTGACCATTTTCTAGAACAGTTTACACAATCATGAGTTCATGGAGATAGGCCTATAACTTGTTGGGTTCGCTGGGTCCTCCTCAAGATTCAATATCAGTAGGACACACGTCCTACGCCATTCATCTGAGAAGGAACCATTGGTCCAGATGTCGTTGTAAATTATAATATCAGCTCTAAGCCGTTTGGGTAGATCTGGCTGATGATTAAGTTAGATATTTCGTTGTCTGCTGGTGCCGTATCCAGGATTTCTTGTAAAGCTGCTTGTAACTCAATCAAGGAGAATAAATTGTTTTACGGGGGCGGATCCATTAGGGGAGAAATCTAATTCTGTTGATTCTATTTGGGTTTCTGGGCTAAGAAATATTCGTTCTGAGAGCCTTTCGATAATTGTACTGAGGGAATTTGCCATATATGTTGGCAACTTCTGCTTGATCACTGATGGTGTTGCTTTTATACGAAGTAGAGGGAGGTGAATAAGTTCAAGATCCCCTGACTTATTCTTAATTTGTCGCCATATTTTTGAGATGGTTGTATCATTATTTATTGTTTGTAGGTACTCATTCCAGGATTCTTGTTTGGCTTTTTTGAAGGTCCTTCGAGCTACGGTACATGCTCTTTTGTAGTTAGGTAGTGTTCTGGCTAATCTAAAAGGTCAATGAGCTCTGTTTCGTTCCCTTTTGGCCTTTCTGGCACTGATCGTTCCACCATGGGATGGTGCGCTTCCCATGTTATGGGTTGGTCTTTTGAATGTGTTTTCTGGCTGGTTTCTAGAGTTTTTCCGTGTAAGAGCTGGTATCCTTTATCTCAGATGGGTTTTCTGAAGTGGGTTGGAGTCTGGTCGGCGTTGAGGCAAGGGCGGGCCACTTTGTTCTGTGGTAGTTCCTTCTTTGTTTGCATGTGGGAACAGTTTGAGCTAAGATTTCTCTCACTATCGTGTAGAGATCGCTACCACTTAGATCTGTATAAACAATCTAGTGAATGTTGGAGAACTGAGGCTCAGGTCTATAATGGAAGATGTGTTAATTTGTTGGTGTAATGTGTTGAACTATGTGTGTTTAAGATGTTTAGGTATTGGTGCTCGATTACGTCTGTTAAGCTTTGTCCTTGCGTGTTTGTTTTAGTGTTGTGCCAGTAGTGACTTCTGGCATTAAAGTCACCAAGAACAAAAAAGGGTTAGCGCTGTTTGGTGTTAAAACATACTACCTCCTGGCACCTCTTCCCCCCCAAAAAACGGCTCATGGGGCCCTCGGGACGACCAGTGATTATCATACTGACCTTTATGTAGATTTTTGATTATTCTGTCGGGGATCCTCCTGGATCAAGGAAGGATTGGCGTCGACTACTACTACGAAGGAGGGTTCAAGTAATTATTGGAAGAGAAGTTCAAGGTTTCGACGATCGGGGGGGAAGATTAGGAGACAGGTATACCGAGCATACACTAATATACTCTGAGCAGTGAAGCCGAAATGCTATGGCGTTTAAAGGTGTATTTAAATTGTAGGACATGTATGAGATATTTTGGCGAAAGTAAATTGTATTATCTTTGGTTGGCTTTGTGTGTATGGAATAGCAGTGTAAGATTGACTTCAGGTAAATAGTCTCACCGAGAGAAAGATCTACACTGGATCCTGTTCATGTCGTGAAGTTATTAAAAAAAAATTCTACCAAAGGCCACGAAAGTTCTTTTGCAGGAATCGAGTTTGTTTGTTTATTTCTTTTGTTTGTCTATCGATTTGGGGGATTTAAAGGAACACCACATTGATTTGTCCAACCTTTTACTACGTTAGATTATCATATATGAAATGAAAGCTCATTAAAAGCGCTTTTATTCTTGCCAAAATCATAATAACTTACGGCGCCGTTTTTGCGACACAGGGGTTTCTTTCAGAACCCCCCCCTTGAAACCTGATATCATATAAATGACTATAGAATTACTAAATATTAAGCATTTGAACTCAATTTAAAAGCAAAAGATGCAAATATGATTTAGTTATCATTTGAAATCAGTTTTTTTCAGTTCCATGAATATTTATGTTAATAGTGGACTAAAACATATATTTTTCGAACAAGGTCAACAATAAGTTTTGTTCTCAGTTGGAAAATGGGGTGTTAGGTGAATAGTAGTGGTGTTCTTAATGCCTTGGAATTTAGTTCAATCTATATTCAAATGATGTTAAAAATATAAACCAGTTCTCAGGCGCTGTTTTTTTTAGCAAATATTTTAAATCGCATGGTATAGTTTTGCGTTTTGTTCACAAATCAACTTTAAAAATCTTCGGAGAATTTCCACAAATGTATAAAATTTTGTATTATCATAATCTTCACTATGTTCTAATCATTTTGCTAAAACAAAATATATACTATAAAAAGTGCATAAAATTTGCAATAAAATGATATAAAAATCAATGGTGTAATTTTTTTTCCCACAGATTAACTTTATATATCTAAGAAAGAATTTCCACGAATGTATACAATTTTGCATTATCTTAATTTTCACTATGTTCTCGTCATGTTGCTAAAAAAAATAATTATACCATAAAGAAGTACATAAAATTTGCAATAAAATGATATACAAAACCAAAAAATGCGATTTTTAAACGAAACAACATGAAAAGTAACTAAAGAAGAAATATGTTATCCCCTCAAATGCTCCGGGTTGGGCAGAGCTGCGAGATTTTGATAAAGTTTTTAAGTATTGTCAGTTTTGATGTACTTGGTACTGTTAGGTTTGGTATAATGGGATTTATTGTTGTGTAGGTAGTTTTTCCTATAGGATAATCTTTAGGTTTTATCTGAGTGCACTGTAATCTTGGTTTTGTGCTTGATAGATGAACTTTTTATTGGATGGCAGACGGGAGTGCTCGTTGTGAGCTCACTCTTATCGGTGGGGATATTTGTCAGAAAATCTTTTCATCGATGTCAGGTTCCTTAATTATATCGAATTTGCCATCTACACACGAGCAATTCTTTGTTGGTTTTGGTGGAGAATTGGGTAGAGCCTTTCGCTTTGGAAAGCTTTCAGGAAGACTGGTATCTGCTTTGGTTTTTGCATTCCAGTTTTTTCGATGGAGTACTCAACTCTGACTGCGCTGTCTCTTTGTCTATAGGAACAAAGGTGTGAGTAACTGCTGTCATTGGTTGCGAGGCTTTCTCTTTTATAAATGGGAAGATGAGTAGCTCGTTTTCATAGCATACAGTCTCTATGCTAGATGAGCTATTTCTTTAGGGTCGCTTGACTTCTGGATTTTTAGTTGGAGAGGAGGAGGCAAAGGTGATAGATTTGGGTGAATCTTGGCGGTTTCTTTTTTTGCAATGTTGCCTTAGATATGAAGATTCGTAATTTGGGATTTAGTAGTTTGGGCATGTTGGGGTATCTTACCTTTAGACATTCTAAGGGTATTGAGCTGGTTTCCCTGTATTTAGGGTTTTTCTAGTTTTCGTCAGTTATGATGTTGATTGAGAAGTCAATTCAGTGGTTTGGGTTTTTGGGAAGGAAACAACGTTCTTTCCTCTTCTGCCATGTCTTTAAATGCTTTGTATCTTCTAATACCGAAACGGACCATTCTAATACCTTTTGGTGGAAAATAAAATTTGACATGATCTACTCAAAGCGTGGTGGTTATCTCCACACCTATGGCATATACATATCTGCTGCCCTGCATTGTTCAATGCTATGCCCATTTTCGGCACATTTGAAGCATAGTTGTGGATCGCTTTTCTTGGATGGGTATTATTGTTCCTGCGAATCTGATTGTTTGTGGGGTTGTTTTCTGTTTAAAAGTAATTTTAACAATTCTTAGTCGAGCTGAACGAGTCTATTTGATGACCGTAATCTTCGAATAGCCTTTAAATGCTTTGCATATGTAGGCCTCTGTGCTTTGGGGTCCTGGACTAAATCTGCTGAGTAAGACTGCACCTACTCCTTTGTTATGAACATTTTTGTTTCTAGATTTTACCTCATTATCGCGTAAAGTGGGGGTTGGGAATGACCAGTAGTTGCTTAGATATTTTTTTTCTGATTTAGCTTTAACGGTAGTCTCTGTTCGATTGAGATTAATTTAGAATACTGGCTGAGTCTATCCAATACGAGCTGTAGTCTCTTCAGGATCTCAAGGGCACAGAACGTTCGTTTTGGTTGTTTTGATTGTTATGTACCGTTACCAGCATGCCGGGGCGAATAATTAGGGAGTGTTGGTATTTTTCGTAATTCATTGATTTTTTTGTTGGGTTGATTGTTCTTTTTATTTCATTGGTTGGGTTAATAAATTATAGTTATCAATGGCAGTAAGTAAAGATTCCCCCCCCCCCGCCCGTAACGGCTAAAACTGACCCCATTAAGGAAAAGGCACTAGTGGACGCCTCTTAATTGGCCCCATCCATTATCACTTGGTAGGTGGGATTCGCTTTCTCCGCTACTCCTTGAGAAAACCTGGAATAAATCCTATACGTGGTGTGGTAGGCAGCAGGTTGGGATGACGGTTCTGGCTTTGTGACTGGTATCAGAGCGGTTGAAAGGTTCTTTGGGTCACCGGTTCATGATCAAGAAGGT
The DNA here is from genome assembly GCA_963969495.1 of Ceratothoa steindachneri. NCBI lineage: Eukaryota > Metazoa > Arthropoda > Malacostraca > Isopoda > Cymothoidae > Ceratothoa > Ceratothoa steindachneri. The sequence goes on along the minus strand of OZ018317.1, from coordinate 157,044,484 downwards.
CCATGAGCAGTAAAAGGAGAGGTGAAGGAAAGGGTAGAAAAAGTAACGAAGTAAAAAGGGTGGATGAAAGGACAGAAGAAGGGTGAAAGAGTGTGAGTTTAAAAATATGAGGTAGGGGTTAGGGGAAGAAGGAGAGGCAGGATAAACTGGGTCAGGACGGGGCCCCATTAGGGTGGCAAGAGAAATACGACGCCGTGCCCCTTACGGGAAAGTCTCTCTGTTTTTTATGTTTCTCCTCTTTCTGTTTCTTCTCTCTGTGCTTCTTCTCTTTCTGTTTCTTCTCTCTTAGTTTGTTCACAGATTTTTCCCTGTAAGGTGCTACCTTCTTAGTTTCTTCCTTCTTACTTTGTTCCCTTTCAGTTTTTTCTATATTATTTTCTTCTCTGTCAGTTTCTACCTTCTGGGTTTCTTCACCTCAGATCCGTTCCGCCCAGTTTGTTTTCTTTGAGTTTCTAATCTCCCAGTTTCCTTCTTTTCATTATTTTTCCTCTCAGTTTCTTCCCTATCAGTTTCTTTCCCCTGGATTTCGTCCTTCTTTGTATATTCTCTTTCAGTTTCTTCTCACTCAGTTTCTTCCCTCTTAATTTTTTCCTTGTCAGTTTTTTCACCCTCAATTTCCTCTCTCAGTTTCTTCTTTTCTCCATTTTCCCTATCATTTTCCTCCCTCTCACTTTATTATTCATTCTCAGTTTTTACTCTCGCAATTTCTTCCCTCACAATTTCTTCTCTCTCAGTTTCCCTTTTCTCAGTCTCTTTCCACTCTGTTTATCTATTTATATTTTTGCTCTATTTTTTCTCTCTCAGTTTCTTTTCTCTCACGTTCTTCTCTCCCAGTTTCTTTTCTCTCACGTTCTTCTCTCTCAGTTTCTTTTCTCTCACGTTCTTCTCTCCCAGTTTCTTTTCTTTCACGTTCTTCTCTCCCAGTTTCTTTTCTCTCACGTTCTTCTCTATCAGTTTCTTTTCTCTCACGTTCTTCCCTCCCAGTTTTTTTTCTCTCACGTTCTTCTCTCCCAGTTTATTTTTTCTCACGTTCTTCCCTCTCAGTTTCTTTTCTCTCACGTTGTTCTGTCTCAGTTTCTTTTCCCTCACGTTCTTCTCTCTCAGTTTCTTTTCTCTCACGTTCTTCTCTCCCAGTTTCTTTTCTCTCACGTTCTTCTCTCCCAGTTTCTTTTTTCTCACGTTCTTCTCTCCCATTTCTTTTCTCTCACGTACTTCTCTATTAGTTTCTTTTTTCTCACGTTCTTCTCTCCCAGTTTCTTTTCTCTCACGTTCTTCTCTCTCAGTTTCTTTTCCCTCACGTTCTTCTCTCTCAGTTTCTTTTTTCTCACGTTCTTCTCTCTCAGTTTCTTTTCTCTCACGTTCTTCTCTCCCAGTTTCTTTTTCTCACGTTGTTCTGTCTCAGTTTCTTTTCCCTCACGTTCTTCTCTCTCAGTTTCTTTTCTCTCACGTTCTTCTCTCTCAGTTTCTTTTCTCTCACGTTCTTCTCTCCCAGTTTCTTTTTTCTCACGTTCTTCTCTCCCATTTCTTTTCTCTCACGTACTTCTCTCTTAGTTTCTTTTTTCTCACGTTCTTCTCTCCCAGTTTCTTTTCTCTCACGTTCTTCTCTCTCAGTTTCTTTTCCCTCACGTTCTTCTCTCTCAGTTTCTTTTTTCTCACGTTCTTCTCTCTCAGTTTCTTTTCTCTCACGTTCTTCTCTCCCAGTTTCTTTTCTCTCACGTTCTTCTCTCTCAGTTTCTTTTCTCTCACGTTCTTCTCTCCCAGTTTCTTTTTTTCTCACGTTCTTCTCTCCCAGTTTCTTTTTCCTCACGTTCTTCTCCCTCAGTTTCTTTTCTCTCACGTTCTTCTCTCTCAGTTTCTTTTCTCTCACGTTCTTCTCTCCCAGTTTCTTTTCTTTCACGTTCTTCTCTCTCAGTTTCTTTTCTCTCACGTTCTTCTCTCCCAGTTTCTTTTCTCTCACGTTCGTCTCTCTCAGTTTCTTTTCTCTCACGTTCTTCTCTCCCAGTTTCTTTTCTTTCACGTTCTTCTCTCCTAGTTTCTTTTCTCTCACGTTCTTCTCTATCAGTTTCTTTTCTCTCACGTTCTTCCCTCCCAGTTTTTTTTCTCTCACGTTCTTCTCTCCCAGTTTCTTTTCTCTCACGTTCTTCTCTCTCAGTTTCTTTTCCCTCACGTTCTTCTCTCTCAGTTTCTTTTCTCTCACGTTCTTCTCTCTCAGTTTCTTTTCTCTCACGTTCTTCTCTCCCAGTTTCTTTTTTCTCACGTTCTTCTCTCCCATTTTCTTTTCTCTCACGTACTTCTCTCTTAGTTTCTTTTTTCTCACGTTCTTCTCTCCCAGTTTCTTTTCTCTCACGTTCTTCTCTCTCAGTTTCTTTTCCCTCACGTTCTTCTATCTCAGTTTCTTTTTTCTCACGTTCTTCTCTCTCAGTTTCTTTTCTCTCACGTTCTTCTCTCCCAGTTTCTTTTCTCTCACGTTCTTCTCTCTCAGTTTCTTTTCTCTCACGTTCTTCTCTCCCAGTTTCTTTTTTTCTCACGTTCTTCTCTCCCAGTTTCTTTTTTCTCACGTTCTTCTCTCTCAGTTTCTTTTCTCTCACGTTCTTCTCTCTCAGTTTCTTTTCTCTCACGTTCTTCTCTCCCAGTTTCTTTTTTCTCACGTTCTTCTCTCCCAGTTTCTTTTTTCTCACGTTCTTCTCTCCCAGTTTCTTTTTTCTCACGTTCTTCTCTCCTAGTTTTTTTCTCACGTTCTTCTCTCTCAGTTTCTTTTCTCTCACGTTCTTCTCTCTCAGTTTCTTTTCTCTCACGTTCTTCTCTCCCAGTTTCTTTTCTCTCACGTTCTTCTCTCTCAGTTTCTTTTCTCTCACGTTCTTCTCTCCCAGTTTTTTTTCTCTCACGTTCTTCTCTCCCAGTTTATTTTTTCTCACGTTCTTCTCTCCCAGTTTCTTCTCTATTACAATAAATCACTTAATTTATTCACTTAACTAACAACAAAGGGTTTGTGACCAGACTCTACATATATGGGTTATATGAACATTGCTTTTGCGCAAATTTCCCCTGTAATTAATTCACACCTGACTATTCCATTTATAGAAAATTCCTGAAGAAACTACTATGTGTAAAATTTGCACTAATTTACAACTGTCAATTAGAAAATGATCAATTTTAACGATATCATCATCATCATCATCATCATCCTCATCATCCTCATCATCATCATTAACTATAATTTAAGAAGGGGATTTTGTTTGAGTATTTGAATAGTAATTTCATCTTAGTTTGGTTATGACTTATGTTTTTTTATCAAAGTTATTTCTAATAATTCTTTTATAATATCAAAAAACAAAATGGTGAAGTTCAGAAATAAATATAAGTATCGAAATTTTGTGAATTTTTTAAAACCCAAAGAATTACAAATGGTGAAGTTCAGAAAATTTATTTTTATATATCTTCTTCTATAACTATATTTTAGTAGCGTAATATTTTGAAAGGGGGGAAATTTAGTTTAGAGTTCCTTTTTAATCTTAGTAATGAAGCGCAAGCTACCCCCGTAGGGGGGAGTGGAGAAGCCATTGCCTGAGGTGCAACAAAACTATGCTATATATACTCCTAAAATTTATTTTAAGATTAATTTATAGTATTAAGGTTTGTTATGGGGCTCTTCAAGGCTATGGGCATTCATAGTGTGCCTTTTTCCACCTAGGAAATGCCTGATAGAACGCCTGGGTCTTATAGGCACTCTTGAAGGCGCCAAGAGAATGAGATGAGCAGCTCATTCCACATTCTCGGAGCAAATTCAAAGCAAGCGCGATCACCCTGACAATACAGGTGACTACCAGGAACACTCATTAAGGGAGCACAGCCAGAGACACAGAGTTCTGATAGGCTGGGATAAGGTTGCTGAGGAGGAAGCAGTCGTGAGGACGACGTGTACCAGCGTCGTCCTCACGGCAAAGGCTGTAACTACATGTAGGAGAACCGATTCAGTGCTGGGTCCTGTCTTGAAACCATAGTGAAAGATCTCATCGGCCTTTGAAGACGATGGGGGATCTAAAATCCTGGATGCCATCAGCCTCTCAAGAATTGAGGGATTGGGCGATAGTTTTTTAGGTCATTCAAGGTCAGGTTTGGGTTTCTTTAGGATTAGGCGAACAGGAACGTTTAAATAAGTTGGTTCTATTTTAGACGAAAGTGAGGTGGTAAAAATAACAGTGAGGTAAAGGAGTAGAATAGGGAGGAATTGGGGGTAAAGACTTGGAGAGAATGGGTCGTGGGGAAGTATTTTTTTAATGAGAGGAGGGCAATCAATTCATCAAGGGACACTTTGGAATAGAGGAAAATTCGAGTGGGGGAGGAAAAGAGGGAGTTACTCAGTGGCGAAGATTAAAACCATAGGTTATGACCACAGCGGATACGGATTATTTTCACAGAGAAGAAAGCTGAGAATTCTTAAAAGGAGAAAGGGGAAAGAGACTGTGATTTCAGAGGTGCAGAGACATTTCAAGTGGCATTAATAAGGTGTGAGTTGTTTTTACCTGCGGCGAAGCAGGCAGGTCTATGGGTCGTGAAAATCTCGTGTTGTGTTCATCTTCTGTCCGCAACGAGTCGCTGGCGCAATGTAGCCAGCTAAAACCAATGCTACCAAAGGTAATTGAGGTCACTGAGTTCAAATATGATATAAGTTGACCACCAGGTGGCGTTGGCTCAATGTAGCCAGCTAAAACTAAGGCTACCAAAGGTAATTGAGGTCACTGAGTTCAAATATTATATAAGTTGACCAACAGGTAGCGCCACCTGGTGGCTAGAGGCACTAAATCGGCCATTTTCGCCGCAGGTCCACTAGATCAAGTCCTTCTAGTTGTGATTTGCAAAGAGACGGTGGGTGTGAGCATCACGTGAGGACTTCAGGCAGGCATCGTATGAGTGAGTCGCAAGGAGCCATCTCTCGCATGTATGGCTGTTTTCGAGAGTTCAAAATGAGTGGATAAAACCACGGGGCACGTTGTCGGCGAGTGGAGTTGAGGAGAAGTTGGGCATTGGCGTTGATGGTAGAGGAGAGGATCTGTGAGAAAGAGCGGAGGGATGTATCGATGGCAGCAAAGGTGATAGGAGAATCGAACGGGAGGAAAGAAAGAGACGATATCCATTGCTATCTGGCACTGTGTAAGTGAAGAGAGCTGGAAATGATGTAATATTATATAATATTAGCATTGTCGACGGAAAGTTCTTGCAATTTATAATTGGCAACTCAACATCTAAAAACGAACCTGATCTAACCTAACCTAACTTAACCTAGCCATAACTCTACTTAAAGTACAAGAATAATTGTTTAAATCAATGCATTTTGTATTTGAAAGAGATTCGCATTATAAACAGAACAGTGCAAAGATACTAATTTAAGAATAAAAAATATCTTAGAAAAAGTATTATGCGCTAGATCATTAACTATCCCATTTGAGAGTTAGTCCCTCTAATAAGTAACTTTTTTTAATGTAATCTATATTTTTTAGTTTTTTTTAATAAAATATTTAACCTTAATAGAACATTGTAGGATAAAGAATTTTTTTTTCAAGTTTGGTTTATTATTTTGTCATGGTTTTTCAAGTTAATCTTTTTTTTAACAATGTAAATTTTCCGCACGGCAGTTTTCTCCCTGTAAATTTTCCCTCGTGGGATTATTGTCTTGGGCAATTTGCCCATATGGGCAGTATTCCCATGGGTAATTTGCCCATATGGGCAGTATTTCCATAGAAAATTTACCCAGTAGCAATGATTCCCGTACGCTCAAAGGCCAATATTTAGATAAAGATAGGAAAGTAGGACCAATGATAATTTGAAGGGCTGTGGGTAGATTTTTGTTGAAGGTAACAAATTGAACAAAAGGTAACAAATTAATTGAAAAGGTAACACAAAAATAAATAGAAATTCATTAAATTTAGCTTATTTATTAAAGTATTACTTTTTTACAATCTCTTTTGACACGATATTTCACTTCCTTCATCTTAATATTTTCTTGAGCTGTTCCCAGTTTGAACATTCCTTTTTAAATAATCTTTTAGACCAAAGAAGTACATTGACTCGAAGTAATTTTAGTAAGGATCGACTTAGCTTAAAGATCTGTCATAAATTTTGACAATAACGAGAAATGTTAATTTTATCCACACTTTAAATATATCGTATCCAAATTTCTATGGTTCTTTTTAATTGTGATCCGTTTCTAACCTTTGATTCGTAAATACCCCCCAAAACATTTTTCGGCACCAGTTGAATGGCGACGAATTGAGAGATGTCATAAATTTTATAATAGAGGGAAATGGTATTTTCCCCCTACATTTTATAAATATAGTATCCATATTTTTAAGCGGATTTTCCGTATTTTGAGGAAATTGAAAACTTTTATGAAAATAATTTGTTGAATTATGTTCATCATGTTCAAATTATGCTCTGTAGAAAATTGTAGTGTTCCATGAACAGGGTGTCCCAAAATTTTAATTTGTTTAGCATTTCTTTTCATAATCCCTTCTTAATGGATATTAAAAAGAAAAAAAATGATGTTTCTTTTTCCGACTCAATCATGATGAGGCTTTTTTCATAAGTGTTGAACGCGACTCTGTGGACTGTTGTCTTGGACATATCAAGTCTCTGACTGGCCTTTCCTCACCGAAGTTCTTGGCTCATTTTCAAACCATTGTCGAATTTGTTCAGTTTTGTTGGGGGGTAATCTTTTTCCATTCTCTTCCTTTCTCATCATGTACGAATCCTGTTCTTGTAAATTTGATCAAAAGTGAACGGATCACGTTGTCTGTAGGTCTAAAGTTTCTTTGGAACTTTTCTTGTACTTCATTAAATTTTGCTCTTCTGATACGAGCTATGACAACAAAAATCCTCTCTTCTGTATTCATTATTAAAGGGTTCTGAAAAGGATTGAAAATCAAATTAAAATTTTAGGACACCCTGTACATGGAACACTACAATTTTGTGCAGAGCACTATTTGAACATTATGAACATAATTCAACAAGATTTTTTTCATAAGGGTTTTCAATTTCATCAAAATACGGGCTCAATTTTGGGACAACGGGTATTTCTCTGGAATGATGATAGGGAATTTACAGCAAGTGATATAATCGATGTAGGAGTTCTTTTGGCGACATCATTTCTATCCAAACTTCAAGTAATTCTAAGCCTTACTACCATAATATAAGAAGAAAATCTCTGACTTATGTATATACTTTGCAAGACATTGTTATCTCTAGATACGTTATCAAGATAATGCTGCAACATCATTTTTGTCAACTTTACTCCTCTTTGGGTCTTTATTTTTATTATTTAGTAATCAGATCGAAAAAAATCCCAAACCTAAAAAAAATTCTTAATGTGGTAACAAAAGTTTAAAAAAACAGAGTTACAATTCTGTTACAAAAATAACAAAAATGAACACATACGTAGGTGAGTCAAAAAGTTCTCAGACAAATGCCAGATTATTGAAATGTTCGATTTTGTACAAGTAAATACAGGGTCAAACACGACTTTCATGTTTTCTGAACAATTCCTACAAAATTCGTCATTCAATTTGTCGAGACTCTTTGTATTAGATGTGCTTCAAAAAGGTTACTTTTTTGAACCCATAAAATGGCAAATTTTGAGATAAGAGCGAACATTAAATTCCTGACTAAACTTGATTGGAAGCCTGTTAAGATTATTGACGCTCTACAACAGGTTTATGGTGACTCTTCGCCATGTAGAGCGGTAGTTTACGACTGGATTAAGCGCTTCAAGGGGGGCAGAGAAGAAGTTGAAGATGATCCACGTGAAGGGAGACCCTCCACCTCCATTAACCCAGAAAATGTCGAGCTTGTGAGGAATCTAGTGGATAAAGATCGCCGTATTACTATTGATGAAGTTGCCAATGCATGTGAAATCTCTCATGGCTCAGCATTTGGAATTCTAACTGAAAATCTTGGCCTGAGCAAGCTTTCAGTACGTTGGGTCCCAAAAGCGTTGCGAGAAGACCAGCTGAATCATAGGGCCAACCTTTCTTTGGCTATTTTGACCAAGATTGAAGCAAACGAGGATAGTTTTTTTGAGCGCCTCGTAACGGGAGATGAAACTTGGGTGTATCAGTTTGATCCTGAAAGTAAAAATCAATCAAAAGAGTGGCACCCAAGGGGGGCAGCAGGGCCTATCAAGTTCAAGACAGAGAGGTCCGTTAAGAAGATAATGGCTACAGTTTTGGGGGATTCGGAGGGAATTATTTTAATAGACTTATTAGAAGGACAAAAAACTGTTACATCCAGCTATTACGAAGGAGTTTTAAGGAAGCTGAAAACTTCAATAGCCAAAAAACGACGAGGAAAGCTCCACAAGCAAATCTTGTTCCACCATGACAATGCCCCTGCACATTCGTCCAAAGCTGTGAGATCTCAGCTACGGGAATTTCGATGGGAAACTCTTGCTCATCCCCCTTATAGCCCTGATTTAGCACCCTCTGACTTTTTTCTGTTTCCAAATTTAAAGGAACACCTAAAAGGAACCCGGTTTCAATCATTAGATGAAGCAAAAAAGCAGGTCATTACTTGGTGCCAGAGACAACCCCGTGAATTCTACAAAGATGGTCTTTACCGTTAGATTCATAGATTAAGAAAGTGTATAGATGTTAATGGAGCTTATGTAGAAAAATGATTACAGTATTATTACAAATAAAAATTTTATGCCATTTATCTGAGAACTTTTTGACTCCCCCTCCCCCTCGTATTTATTCATATGCTGTGATAAGTTTTTTTTATTTATTTATGTTTATTTTTATTTATTTATATTTTTTATTTATTTATTTAATGATCTATCTATATATATACTTAGATTTTTATTTAGTTATTTATTTGTAATTCGAAGACCTGACAGCAGCAAATCCCCCAAATTCGTCCAATAATAAACAATGAACCAAACACTCAGGAATTTCACATTCTCTTTCAGCTTGCTGAGAGAAAACCTCCTCATAACATGAGATTAGTTAATTCTTATGTATTTTCATGCGCTGAATCCAAATATCACCTTGAAAAACGCTTATTGGCTATAGGTTTAAGGATACGTGGCATGTAATATTTGATAATTTTATTATATAATAACGTACAGTAAGTGCCATTATGTTTTAAATTTAAATCCATATCCACTCTCTGCCTTTAAGCTTGAGACTTATAGTAGGCTGAAAAATCATCTCTTGCCAATATTCAGCAATACTCTGCAAGCATTGTTGTGCTGAATTTACCCTAGTACCGCTTTTCCATGGTTGAAATATCTTGGTGAAACCTTTTACCATGTCGTCACTAACTGCCTCACAGTTCACTGAAAAAAGTCTAAGTGTGAGTCCACAAAATGTATTTAAGTGACATGTTACCTACCATGTTCTTGTAAGCCCTAATGAGATTTTCCACTAATTCTTCATAGTGTCCTTCTCTTCTGTTTCCAAGAAATCCCTTCACCACTTACTTGAATGCTTGCCAAGCAGCTTTCTCCTCTCCATGAAGGGCTGATTCAAAGTCATCATATTTAAGAAGCTCTCAAATCTGAGGACCAATGAAAACTCACTCTTTTATCTTAGCGTCGCTCAGTGAGGGAAATTTTGATGTTAAATACTTGAATCCCTGACTAGATTTGTCCATAGCTTTTACAAAGCTTTTCATGTGCCTCAGTTTTATGTGTAGTGGTGGTAGAAAAATTTTGTTTGGTTCAGTGAGAGGTGGATATTGAACTTTTTTCATTCCAGCTCCAATGATTGACGAGGTGGCCAGTCTCTCCTGTTATAGTGGGAACCTCTTGCACGGCAGTCCCATTCAAACAGAAAGCAGCGGTACTTAGTGCATCCCCCCTGGAAGCCAATCATAAATCAACAACTTTTAAGGAACCACAGAGCTGCCATTGATGCTCATTATAGTTTATGCATTGCAACTTATACTTTATATTCTCATAAGTTTCTTTCATATGTGCTGCATAGCCCGCAGGAACTGATGGTTCACCATTGCCGTTGTGCATCAAAACACATTTCAGAATCGTTTTTGATAAATCAATGAACAGCTCCAGTGTCTGGGTTCGTACTCGATTTCAAGTGCTTCCATCAGACCACTAATATTGTTGTAGGCCACTAAATCACCTTCCATTACGAAGAAATCATTGAAATGCTGCTGACGGTCACAAAACTTTTAAATTTTCACATCAGCTGTTAGGAGATCCACTGTTAAATACCAGAGCCTAGCACCTCTGCCTTATTGTTAGATAGTTGCAGATCCCTGACAAGGTCATGGAGTTCCCCTTGTGTTATGAGATGTGGTCTAAAGGAGCGTGATTCATCAAAATTTGGGTCACTCTGTATTCCAACACTACCATCCTTCTCTGCCTCCTCCTCACCACTTTGCTCATCTGACTTGAAGGATACCCAAATTGGTGCATCATAAACAGGTAGATCTTCTCCATGTGGAACTGGCCAAATAGCTGATAGAATGTTTGGATATTCAATGGACTTCTTTTTCTTTGATAAGTCCTTTTGTACTGGAGGTACCATGCAGAAATACAATTGTTGGTATGGTCTGTTGGCTCCATCCACGTCATTAGCACAGCAAATGGCATTCCTTACCTCTAACTTATCAACCATTAGTAAGGTTAGTAATACAAGTGTTGCAACATGTGTGAGGCACCTAGTTCCTATCCTGTCACCAATCTTGCATCCAGAATATAGGTGATATTCCTTTCTAACCATAGCAGTTATACGGTGCTTCTGTGATGCAAAGGTCTCCTCAACACAAATGTAGCAGAAGTTGTCTACTTTATTCGCATAAGTACAAGGCACCTGAAAGAAGAAAACAACAAACAATCAGAAGATAAACAAAAAAGTTATTCAGAAATTTAGTATTATAATACAGATCATGACAGCTTAGCAGAAGTATTTATATCATTCAGTAGAAAAACGAAATTAATATAAAATACCTCACGTGTATATCAATAGCTTGCTCAATGAATATTTAGTATAAATTTATATAGCGTTTGACTAGAAAAATCACCTAGCTTTCACCTCAAATGGAAACTTGCACAGCACAACGGCCTTCTATGACTGCTGGAACAATACTGAAGGAAAGTGAGACTGTCCACCAACTTAGACACAAACCCTAACACAACAACAGAAGACAATCGAGCAAAACAAAGAAACAATCCACTTTCAGATCACACAACAATACTTGACAAAAAGAACCCACAACAAAATATTAAGTGCACCACCTCCAACCATACACAACTCAGAACAAACACTCACAAAGCAGATCAGAAGAATACTAGCACAGATACGAACAAACAAATCACCACTCCTGACGTCATACATGCACAAAGTATCTCCCACCACCCATGCAACACCAAACTGCCCCAAATGCTTAACACAGTTACACGACACCACACATCTCTACAACTGCCCACAGATACACACAGACCTGGGCCCGGTGGATCTCTGGGAGAGAACCCGGGAGACGGCAGGTCTGCTTTTGCGATAGAACTGGGAGCTGGGTGTAGGGCCTGGAATAGGTGTGAGGGTCTCCGACCCACTGTCGGGCCGGGGACAGGGTCGCCACCACCACTACCACTGTGATTGTGGTAAGAAACACGTTGACACAAGCCTGTTGGAACCTGTCGTAGAGCTAACAAACAACTTTAACTATGTTATTCATTATCAGCGACCTAAAATTAGTTGGAAATTGCTACTCTGGTCTCGGAAGCATTTGGTTGTTGACCAGTGTAGTTCATAGAAAGTTTGCTGAAAAAACTCCTCGATTTATCCTTCAGAACTTGCAATAAAACGACAAAGTATCCTCAGAAATGCAGACAACTATCTTAAACCAGCTGCAGCTAGTAGGAAACTCAAGCGATTTTGCCCCACTCATGGTAGCCTGCTATAGTTTCCACTGGTCACATTAACTACAATGTATATGCGTTTATCATAGCAATGGTTTGCCACCGACATATGGCATGGGGGCACAATTGGAAGCGATTCTTACTCCAGACAACCAAAGGGTATATCCCAGATGCTAATTTAGCAAACCAAAAAGGAAACGTGTCGCGTCAAAGGGCTACTTTAACCAAACCATTTGCCATCGCAACAACTCGATCTTAAAATTTCCTAATCCCGTGACTTGACTTCCTCTGATTACCTCTCTGTCATACTATTCGCATTATCAACGAGTGAGTAAAAACCCGACCAATTTCTACCATTCAGTAAGTCGTAGTACTAATCCTTAAAGGATACCCAGCTAGGTATATTTAACTACCTATATTTTATAGTTTCGACTATACAATTAAGTATAAGTTTATTTGGTGGATTCCTTCTCCAGGTGTGATTTTTAGGATGTTGTATTTTAATATTAATCAGTTTAGGTTTGCTTTTTGAAGAACGACATTTTTTAGCAGAAAACTCGAACGAGTTCCGAATCATGACACTGCATCCTTTAGCTGTAAGAACAGAACAAAGTTTGATCCAAGATATTTATTATATATAAAATGACGAAAAAAAGGGAATCAAAACAGCCGATGTTTCGCTCGTCTCAAACTTCTTCAGGGTAATAATTGTCCTGAAGAAGTTACGGACGACCAAAACGTCGTCTAATTAAACTTCCAATCTTAATGAATGATTTCTCCTACCCTTCCCTTTCTACCGCAAATTTAGCTTCGGTTGCTGTTCGTCAGATTCCAAATAAAAGAAATTCACTATTTTACGTGTATGGTTTACTCCATATTCTAAACCATCTTTGATAAATTATGCGAAAAATAAAACGTTAATAATACTATGCTATTTGGTCTCTCTTTTGGCAACTTTTACAATTAATCTTCGTAGAATTTTAGTTATTCCACAAACTCCAATTTTAGGACCTAAGGACAGAGATGCCCATTGCCTTTGTTCCGAATCATGACACTGCATCCTTTAGCTGTAAGAACAGAACAAAGTTTGATCCAAGATATTTATTATATATAAAATGACGAAAAAAAGGGAATCAAAACAGCCGATGTTTCGCTCGTCTCAAACTTCTTCAGGGTAATAATTGTCTTGAAGAAGTTACGGACGACCAAAACGTCGTCTAATTAAACTTCCAATCTTAATGAATGATTTCTCCTACCCTTCCCTTTCTACCGCAAATTTAGCTTCGGTTGCTGTTCGTCAGATTCCAAATAAAAGAAATTCACTATTTTACGTGTATGGTTTACTCCATATTCTAAACCATCTTTGATAAATTATGCGAAAAATAAAACGTTAATAATACTACGCTATTTGGTCTCTCTTTTGGCAACTTTTACAATTAATCTTCGTAGAATTTTAGTTATTCCACAAACTCCAATTTTAGGACCTAAGGACAGAGATGCCCATTGCCTTTGTTTTTATCTCTAAATAAAAAAAGAGAGAGAGATTCTCCGCTTGCCTGATTAGCTTCAGATGATCGTGTGTTGGTTGTTGAGGCGAATGAAAAACATTTTTTTGTGTGTGCCTAAGTAAGTAAAGATATTAATAAATAAACATCTATACATACAAATGAATAAAAGAATGAATAAATAATAAATTAATTAATTAAAGAATGAATGAATAAAAATAAATAAATAAGGAATGAATGAATAATAAATAATTAAATGAATAATAAATAAATGAATGAATGAATCCATAAATAAACAATAAATAAACATATGAATGAATAATAAATAAATAAAAGAATGAATAAATAATAAATTAATTAATTAAAGAATGAATGAATAAAAATAAACAAATAATGAATGAATGAATAATAAATAATTAAATGAATAATAAATAAATGAATGAATCAATAAATAAACAATAAATAAATATATGAATGAATAATAAATAAATAAAAGAATGAATAAATAATAAATTAATTAATGAATCAATAAATAAAAAATAAATAAATTATGAATGAATAAATAATTAAATTAATAATAAATAAATGAATGAATCAATAAATAGATAATAAATAAATATATGAATGAATAATAAATAAATAAAAGAATGATAAATAATAAATAAATATATGAATGAATAAAAATAAATAATAAATAAATTGAAGAATTCAGGAATTTTTTGCCTCAAGGGTAAATGAGAAAAATAAAACGTTAATAATACTACGCTATTTGGTCTCTCTTTTGGCAACTATATGAATGAATAATAAATAAATAAAAGAATGAATAAATAATAAATTAATTAATGAATCAATAAATAAAACGTTAATAATACTACGCTATTTGGTCTCTCTTTTGGCAACTATATGAATGAATAATAAATAAATAAAAGAATGAATAAATAATAAATTAATTAATGAATCAATAAATAAAAAATAAATAAATTATGAATGAATAAATAATTAAATTAATAATAAATAAATGAATGAATCAATAAATAGATAATAAATAAATATATGAATGAATAATAAATAAATAAAAGAATGATAAATAATAAATAAATATATGAATGAATAAAAATAAATAATAAATAAATTGAAGAATTCAGGAATTTTTTGCCTCAAGGGTAAATGCGAAAAATAAAACGTTAATAATACTACGCTATGAATCCACTAACGGAAGCTGTGGAGTAAATAAAGGGAAAGAGGATTTGGAACTCAAAATGTTTTGAGGGTTGGGGAAGAAACAGGTAATGAATATTTGCATCGAGTCAAGATAATCCCTCCCATATTTATTTAGAGGGATTATTTTTCCTTGCTAATCTTGGAGGGAAAGATCATATTTTCTGGGTATAATTTGACGACATAAGGTAAAATTGCATCGGCAAAAGGCCTGGATCGGAGATTGTGAAATCATTAAACCTTTCAAGAATGATTCGCATGTTTAGCTTTTTCCGTGAAATTTGTACAAACCAGTTTTAATGAGAACCCCATTAAACGTGGTGGGTAGACCCAGGGTAAAACTGTGCAAACTGATAAGGAGGGGTTTATCCATAAAGCAGAGCATGATCGGGGACGTGCACCCCACATTCGTTTAAGGGTTATATAGGGTTTATGACTCACACAGCGTGGTGCCACTCTTGGCAAGGATCGAGAAAGGAATCCGTCCAAGAAAAAGCATGTAAACAGTGACCAATGGAAAGCTCATCGAAAATGACCTTGGCTATATCAATTTTTCTGTCAATCCTAATTTAATATAAAATAAATAATTAAAATAATTTTAATTAATTAATATTAAATTATTTCCTTAAATTCTTGAAAAAATAAATAATAAGATTCTTCTAATTTTTATCTTTATGTCAGACTGCTTCACTTTACTTTCTGGGGTGGATTATCTTTACCTGGTCAATTTGAGGGAAAGATTATTTTAGCTTAGTAATTATGGAGAAGAGTTATCTTTACTAGTTTTAGCTGAGAAGGATTATCTTTATTAGTGTTATCTAAAAGGAATTATTTTTACTTGTGTAGCCTAAGAGGGATTATCTTTACTTTGTGTTTGCGGAGCAATTATATTTACTTAGTCATTCTGGGGAGGAAATATCTTTACCTTGTCAATTTTGGGGAGGGATTATCTTTACTTGGTAAATTTCAGGCGTGATTACTTATCTCGGCTTAGTAATTTTGCAGAGGGGTTATCTTTACTAGTGTGGCCTAGGAAGGATTATCTTTATTAGTGTGACTTAAGAGAGATTATCTTTATTTGTGTGGCCTGGGAGGGAATATCTTTACTCGTGTGACCTGGGTGGAATAATTTTACTCGTGTGACATGGCCCCCGGCAGGGAAGTGCCCTGTGTCGTGTATTACGCTCGGTACCCGGAAGAGTTGCACATCACCCCGGCCAGGCTGCAAATTAGGAAAGCTATGGCACTGGCATGACAGGAACTCTCGGATGGAACTTTGAAAAGTTTTTGGTCCCCTTCCTCCTCGATTCCTCTCAGCGCTATTTTATCTTTATTTATTATTATTAGTAGTAATATTAGTATTATTATTACTATGCTCTCAACCATTTGCCTACACTCACTTCATACCAGGAGGAACTGTTCTCACCTGGACAGAGTTTGGCCTGCTAGACATAGTGCCTTACTGGACTGCATGCCATTGCATGCCAGGGTATGATAATAATACTCGCTAACGGACCCGCCTATGTCTACTCTCTTTAGTACATATTCGCTTATATCTACCTTTCTTTATTACATACTCGCCTATCTCCTCCCAAACTGCTCTTCTATCCACAGAGGTTCTGACTGACCGGCTCACTTTCGCCTCTAATGGGTCCTTAGTCGTGTGGCAGTGTACACCTTAAGGTCAGTACCTACTGTGAGAGCCAAAATCTCGCTGGCTAAGACACGTAGTAGGCACGAGGAGTGCTGGACCGTCCACTCTGCTAACCTTCTTCTAGTGCGCATATAGGGTATCTACGCCGACATCATCTTATATGGTTAAAACTCGAGGACAATTTCGCTCGAATGGCGGCCCGGGTTGTCAAAGTTTGTGTAAGTGATCACATTCTGGAATTTTCGGATCTCTCGACATTTCTCTTAACTTCCAAAGACAATGGGAGGTCATAGTATCTACTTTCCACGCATTTTGTTCTTTTTCACTTACCATAGCTACAATATTATCTACTTTCAATGCATTTTGTTCTTTTTCACTTATCATAGCTACAATAGTATCTACTTTCCATGCATTTTGTTCTTTTTCACTTACTATAGCTACAATAGTATTTATTTTCCATGCATTTTGTTCTTTTTCACTTACCATAGCTACAATATTATCTACTTTCCATGCATTTTGTTCTTTTTCACTTATCAAAGCTACAATAGAGACATAGTGGGCGATCGCAGGCGCATGTAAATCCACCTCCAAGCACGGCCTCTTCTTGTCTATGTATCGGAGACAACTAGGTGCCTCAAGACACACCTTAGACCGGTGTAGGGGCTCTCCCCTCCCAATTCATTTCTGGAATAGGGGTTCCCTTTTGCAATTTTTAGAACCGCCTTCGGGCAGCTCCGCCTCGATCAAAGAGGTAGTTCCTCCTTTACTTTTTCAGGGGGCATTCCAAACTTCTAGCAGAGAGATCGCTTCTCTCTCTCTTTTTTGAAGGGTTCTGGGGTTTTCCCCTTGCCCCCTTTTTTTGATTCACCCTTGGGCAACTCCGTCTCTCGACCATCGGCAGTCCCCCCTTTCCTGTCACAAGAGAGAACCAAAAGAGCAATCCGGCGGCCTCAAATTGACACCCTTAGAGCAGCAAGGGATAGCAGGCCCCGTCGGTTCCTGCACCCTATGGGTAATCCAAGTGTGGTGCAGCCGTAGCCGTCCGATCATTACCTCATCTCTTCTATTTTTTTCTCTTCGATGTCGGCCATTTCTTTGTTTTCCTTTTTAATTTTCTTGAGGTGTGGGTGGCCATTTATAAGCTGGTCTGTGTTCCATTTGGAGATTAGTTCTTACCTTGAATTGTAGTCTTTGTGGTCTGCCCGTTTGTTGTTTTCCCCGTTGGCTTGTTGCTGCCTCTTTAACTTTTTGGTCATCCAGTTCGTTTTTACTGATGCCTACATGCAAAGGGCACTAGCATAGCTTTATTTGATACGGCAGGTGGTTTATTTGGTATATGATGGCGGCTGCGAGAGGATGGTGTTGTGATGGACTCTGAAAGAGCTGTACAGCGCTTGCGGACTCATGGAATACGGTGTAACTCTGTGGAGAACTTTGATTTGTAGCTTTGAGAGCCATGTAAATTGCTGCAAGTTCCACGGTTAGGATTGACACTTCTGATGGTAAGTGTATCATTTGGTTCTCTCCTGGTAAAATGACTGCACAGCCAACGCTCTCCGCCGATTTTGAGACATCAGAGTAGATTAGTGTGCCCGTTAGGTGCATCGTTTCTATGGTGTTTAAAGAGCTGAGTTACTGTTGAAGGTGGGAGGGAAGATTTAGAGTAATATATTGATACACATACACTTAGGCGGGCAAACTGCGGCCCGCGTTTCATTTCTGAATATGACAAAATATTGAAAATTTATTATTGAACATTTTTAGCAAAATCTCACATTATACGTTAATTCTGTAAGATTTGGGACGACTTTGAAACTTTAATGGTTTGACTTCTCCAATAAACTCATTTCATATAGGTTTAGTTTCACATTTTCGATCATTATTTAAATTTGGCAATATTACATATTGCGTCAATAACTAATTGTAAATTGTAATTCCTCACTCTGATATAAGTCTAAAACAGTTTGAAAGGGGTGGCAAAATTATGCTAAAAAATTACCCTTAGTTATTCATGTGTAACTATATCTATGACTCGACAGTATGTGCAAAAAATATACACAAAGGTAATTGCAATTAACTTATATGTATTCGAAATTTCCATCTAACTGTTTAATTGCGGCCCGAAAGCTTTACATAAGCTTCACTGTAGCCATCTGCTTAAAATTGTTGCCTATCCTTGTTTTAATGAATTATGTATTCGTACTGGAATTGTGTTTTTGATGATTATTAAAAGTTTGAAGTTCTCACGGTGTAAGCGGATGAAGTATTCTAGACAATGTTAGTTTCTCTGAAGTTTTAGGGTTAGCATGCCGTTTTTATGCGTAGGGACTATGCAGGAGAGCTTTTGAATACTCCCGTTGCTATTCTAATAGCTTGATGATGGATCGAGTCAAATTTTCTCACCAGATACTTTGTAGCTGCAGCAAAGAGATGGCTGCCATAATACAGTTTGGGGAGCAATAACATTCAATGAATTTGTAGGAGTGTTTTCCGATTGGCTTCCCATTGTTAGTGGAATAATCTGGTTAGCAGATTAAGGGGGTGTATGGGGTGCCTTCAAAAGGGAATTATTGTGATGTCCTCATGTCATTCTTCGGTCAGATATAAGGCCAAGGAATTTCGCGAAAGGCGGATGATTTAATTTGGTTCCCTACCATAAATAGTGGGATTATAGGCTCTTGCCTTCTTTAAATGAATGTTCCTTGTATGTATTCTCTTTCCCTCTCTATCTTTCTCGCGCGCTCTCTCTCTCTATCTCTCTCTCTCTCTCTCGCTCGCTCGCTCGCTCTCTCTCTCTCTCTCTCTCTCTCTCTCTCTCTCTCTCTCTCTCTCTCTCTCTCTCTCTCTCTCTCTCTCTCTCTCTCTCTCTCTCTCTCTCTCTCTCTCTCTCTCTCTCTCTCTCGAAATGTTAAATCCGCGTATTCGAGGATGGAATTGATGATATCTTGAAGCTATCGTGTAAATTCTCTTGCATTTATTCTTCTATGCCATACTGCAAAGTCGTCAACATACATGGAACATGTTATTGGCGGTAGAAGATTGAGAGGCAACTTGTTAATAGCTAGAATAAATAAAGTGATCTTAAGAATGCTCACTTGTGGAACACCCTCAAATTGTTGAAAAATATGGGTGCGAGCTCCCTGGAAGTCAACATAGAAGTTCCTGTTTGAAAGAAATTTCCCTTTAAAGATTGGTAAGTGTCTTGGAGTCCCCTTCGCTATATCTGGTGGAGTATGAGGTGTCTCCATACACTGTCATATGCTTTGGATAAGTGAAAAAATATTTACATGACAAAGCCACCTTATGAGAAGGCGCGTCCGATGTCAGTTTCTAGTAATATCAGGGGATCCATAGTCAATATATTTTTAAGGTAGCCCTATGGGTTGGGTGAGAGGAACCTTTTTGATTCAAGATACCACTTCAATCTCTCATTAACTATTTTTTTTTCAAAGATTTTGCAAAGTTAGAATGTAATGGTTGAGAAGGATCCTTTTTGGAGTTTTAGAAAGGGTACTATTATGGCTTGATGGTATTATTCTTGGAAAAAGTGTGTGTGAACCAGAGATCTTTGAGTATTTTGAGAATGTTCTTCAAGCAGTTAGGATGCGATCGATGGGAAAGAATATCCGTAATTTGGTAGTCCCCAGGTGCGGTGTTCGGAGAGTTGGCCAGTGAAGCTTCTAGTTCGTCATGAAGGCAACTTTATATGGGAGGAGGATAGCTGCTGTGGTGAAGTTAATATCTTTGTTTTCTGTGTTTTTTTATTATATTGAATTGTGCTCTGCTTGCTTACTTGTTTAATGTTGTCCATTGTTGCCGATGACGACGTCACTCGATACATGGATGATTTTGATGATGTTTGGTGGATGATTATCGTCTTTGGTGAGATCGTTGATGGCTGCGGAGTCCGCGAAGGTTGGCACAGCCTCTTCTACAGACATCGCAGATATGGAAAGTAGGTGTGTATTCTTCAGTCCAACATCTTCACTCTTCCCTGGTGAGTCCAGTGGCAAGGAAATGATCCAGGGCAACTGGAGCAGGTTTAAGTTGCAGTGCTCTAACGAAAAAGAGTCCCTCCTTGGACTATCGCCTACTGCACGAGCACCGTGCAGATTTAATCTCCAGGTTTACCCCTGAACTCTTGGCCCTTCCAAGGGCTCACACAAGGCAGTGGAGTTGCCTGGGTTATACTGCCCCGCACTCGGTCGTTGGACGTACCTTCAGTTAAAGGCGGGGGGGACCACGAACAGGTAGTACGCCAACAGTTGAGAGGTAGAGACTAAGTAACCTTATCTTCTATGACTTAAGATTAAGACTTAAGGTTATATATTGCGCATGCACTTCCAAACCCCCCCACGTGTGCTTTGCAAGACCCATTAGAAGTAGCGCACAAAGGCTCACCGATGGTCGTGGTGATATTTTCAGGGTCGTTTTAGTATGGGTCGGTGTATTATGTTGGGGTTGCAAATTATTTTGCGGACCCGTTGCCATACTTTGCCTATGGATGCTGTGGAGTTTATTATTGATGTGAATTTCTGCCATGATTCGCGTTTGGCTTTTTTTTTTAACTCATATTTTACTATTTCACTTTGTCTTATTCAATGTAGTCACCGATTGACCTAGAGCTGCGTAAGTTTCTCTGGGCTAGGTTTCTTTCTTGCTTAGTCCTTTTACATCATTCATTTCACCATAAAAGGGGGGGGGGAGGAAAAATTATCTATTAATAAAGTTTGCGGGATATGTTTCTTGGCGGTTTGTATCAACACTTTTGTCAAGGATTTTACACCATTGGGTGGGTGTAGTTCTGGCGTGGTGCCAATGATTGCGCTTTCGTTATAATAACCTTGCTAGTTAGCCCGACTATAATAACAGCGTCATTTGGTCGGAGTCTGGTTCGTGGTAGGTCTTATGATAATTGGATAATGATCGCTTCCATTCAAGTCAGAGTGGGTGTACCAGACAAGGTCTGTAGACAGGTTTGGAGAGCAGAGTGAGAAGTCGATTGTGGTTAAGCAGTTATTCTGTTGTTGATAGTGAGTTATTCGCTATTATTTAATATTTCTAAGCTATTATGTTCTATTAATTTGAGGATAACACGGCCACGCGTATTGTCTTCTCAATCACGACTTCTGGCATTGAAGTCTCCAACGAGGAGGTAGGGTTGGGGAAACTGATTAATTATTTCTTTTATGTCGGTTTACGTAAGGGTTATTTTTGAATATCCGAGGGATTTTCAAAAAGTCTGGGTGCAAAATGATAGAAATATTTATTAAAAATTAAAATATCACAAATGTCACTTATATTTCTCAACATAGTTTCCATTTAGGTCAATTCACTTTTGAAGGCGATGTTTCCACCGACAAATCCCTCTTTGAGGAACTCCTGACCTTTCGAATTGCATCATGTCTTGACTTCACCTTTTGCCTCTTTGGATCGATTGAAATTTTTACCCTTTTCAATGTTCCTTAAGCTTAGGAAACAAGAAATAGTCCGAGGGAGGTAAGATCACTGATTTAGGGTGGATGGGGTATGATTTGCCATCGAAATTCCCTCAAAGTTCATCTTGTTAGCCCTGAAGAATGGGTTGGGGCATTATCATGATGGAACATCACTCCTTTGTGCAATCTGATCATCCCGCAACGCTTTCGGCACCCAACGGGCAGAAAGCTTTCTGAGACCAAGATGCTCTCTTAAAATTGCATATGCTGATTCTTTGTAAATATCGACTTCTTTCATAATAAAGTCAATGCTAATCCTACAATCTTCATCCAGAGGCTTTTGAACGGCGGAAACCTTTTATACATTAGTTGATGTGGATGGTCTCCCTTCTCTCTCGTCGTCATTAAGGTCTTCTCTTCCTTCTTTGAAATGTTTTATTCACCTCAAAACAGTGTTTTTATGTGGTGTAGACTCAGCATAAGCATGCTACAAAGAATCGACAATAGGAGGGGATTTCCAATCCAGTTTTGTTAAAAATTTGCTAACAGCTGTGATCTCAGAAGTTTGCTTTTCCATGACTAAAAAAAAACTAATATATTGTACACAGTCACTTGCTACCTGAAATGCGTAAGAGGAATAAATGATGGTTTTTGCAGGTATCAGCATAAACCGAAGATATGATCAAACGTGTTGTGACTTCAAAATTTCTGATAATCTTCAAAATTAAAAAGCTTGAACCAAAACCTTTTGAAGATCCCTCGTAGATATATCGAAAATATTTTGTTTATTTTTTCCAGTTAGATTTGTACTGCGATTGCATTTAGTGTATTTAGTTGTACAGGAGTAAACAGGGTATTCTGATTGAAAATATTGCATTGACACCTTTTTCGTTTTGGGTTTCGAAGTAACAGGGAAATTTACTTCTAAGGAACTGCTCACGGCTTATGTGCATGGTCTCGTTAGAACATGCATATAGGTTTATATTCTTTTGGAAAGGCTTTGCAGGGATTGATAATTGGTTCTTAGACCGCCTATATTCCGTTGAAGGAAGTGGGTAGGTACTTTATTTATTTTATGGCTGTGTTATTATTTTTTTTTGGGGGGGGGGTATATTTGGGTAAATATAGTTTAGAGGAACTTAGTTTTGTGATTGGTTTTTATTTGATAAGTGGTTTTGGAGATATCCTAGGCTGAGGGTGGATAATTCTTGATGTTCTGGGGGCGTTTGACCATTGGTCTTGTTGTATAGGATGTTTCGGGTTGGCCTACTTTGTCTAATTGAGAAGAGGAGGACGATTTCTGTTTAGAGTCTGGGAAGATCTTGATTAGAGAGAGATTCTTACGTTGGCTGAGTATATTTGGTTCCCACGTAGTTGGCCTATGTGAAGGTTCTGATGAGGAACCTTCACAAAAGCATAAAAGGCAGTCGTTTTTCTTCTGTTGATGATATCAAAAGAAATGTTTTAATAAAGTTTCATTCTCAGAATCCTCGGTTGTAGAGAAATGGTTTAAATGAATGGTAGCATCGCAACAAAACAGATCACTTACTGAGTGACACTCGGGTTCTTTGCAGTCAAACCCCGTCATACTCAAGAATTCCGCTCCAATGGTGCTTAATTAATAATTTGAAATATAATTTATTTTTATTTTAGCCCATCTTTCCTACGAACTCTTTAAAGATCATATATATATATATATATATATATATATATATATATATATATATATATGTGTGTGTGTGTGTGTGTGTGTGTGCAGCTGAATGGATCTAATGCTTTTTAGGAGTGAGCTGAATTTGTGTAGCTTCTGTGACAGTGACGCCCTTTCCACTTTCTCTCTTCTTTTGACCCAATTGCTTTACAGCTTAATTGCTATAAAATCAATCGAACTTCCCCCTTTTCTACACAGGTCGAGAGAAACTAAATCTCTGCGACAACATTTTCTTAACAATAATAATAATGAACACTTTATAAATAATCTAGCACCACGTTATGAATAATTAATTGTATCGGCCTGACGATTCCATCAGTTTATGAATCCTTCATTAATTAATAGAGTAGATATAAAAGTTATTTTTTTGGCGCCTGAATGGAAAATCCGGTGATAATTGGTAGATACTTTAATGACTATACGCGTGTATAGTCGGAGTAAATAATGATGAACAGGTAGTACTGAATGACTAACTAAGGGTAAAATATTTCACAATAACTAAGTTCTTGGTGTTATATTTTAAAACCAGGAGGCAGAAACAAAATCTCCGATGAATTAATGAGCGGGGCTTACTAAAGTCACGATAAGAGCTGAGATATATATTATGTTTTAATATATAAGAGGAATGTTTGTCGCTGTGTCTAAAGATCGATTAGAACCTCCCTTTGCTGGCCTTGTTATATTCATTTATTTCATGACGCTTAAGTATAATTGTGTGGAAAAGAAGGCCGATAATTTGTATACTTTTTATATGCACCGCAATAGGTGACAATATTCTGTGAGTGCATTCTTTCAATATTGGAACACTGGGCTCATTTCGTTGTCACCATCTCTACAAAATAGTTTTTTTACCTCATATCTATCCCAACCTAAATTACAACTTTATTTTATATCCTATTTTTTGTCATTCCGATGGAATAATTCTCCTTCATTGTGTGAGTCATATTGAATGAATCCATTTTCATTCATTATTTTTTCGGTGGTAGTTTAAATTATAGTTTGGTAAGAGAAAAATTTCCTGGATGGATTATTCACTCTTACTTCATTATTAGATTAGATCTTCTTTGTTTTAAATGCCTTTTTCTTAGGGCTATTAATTAGATACCATAAAAAAACGATAAGAAGCATTTTAGCTTGAATTTAAATTCAATCATAAAACGCTTGCAATAAAATTGATTTTTGCTGTGCATAATTTATTCTCTTTCCATAAAATCAATTGTGATTCTATAAAGCTGTGTTTGCTAACCCAGGGCACAGTTGAAGGTGGCCACCGGAAAATGTTAAGATTTAGAGGGGCCACAAACTCAATAAAGAGGATCACTGAACTCAAATTATAGAAGCTTAAATTATTGTTAAGCCAATAGATAATTTTAATTTATGTAGTTGAACTACATTATAAAAGTATTAATTCACAAATTTCCTGTTTTAGGATATTTTATATTCAAATTTGAATTTATCTGTAGCCAAATATTTAGTATCTTACAAGCATATTGTGTACTATAGAGCTAAACAGCCTCTGTCCTACTGAAAATAATGGTTATGAGGCATACATGAAAAATAAAGTTCCAGAGCTACTTTGAGCTCTTGAAGAGCTTGGCTTCTCTCGCAGGTATACACAACTTCGAGGCCTACATGAAAAAATAAAGTTCCAGGGCTACTTTGAGCTCTTGAAGAGGCTTGGCTTCTCTCCAGGTATATACAACTTCGAGGCCTACATGAAAAAATAAAGTTCCAGAGCTACTTTAAGCTCTTGGAAGAGCTTGGCTTCTCTCGCAGGTATGCACAACTTCGAGGCCTACATGAAAAAATAAAGTTCCAGAGCTACTTTACCTCTTGAAGGAGCTTGGCTTCTCTCGCAGGTATACACAACTTCGAAATCAGCCGCGGTTGCAATGAGACCACAGATTTTCAAATAAGAAAATACCTGAAAAATAAAACAAAACATTCTAAAAAGTACTTTAAAAAAACAAACAAACTGAAAACCCTATTGTTAAAATATTTCATTGCTAAAATATAGCTTTATGAAGCATAATGATAATGTAGAAGAGGAGATCTCTCTGAACCGTGGCGCGTTACAGGTCTGCTCGCGTTATCTGGTGGACCCCACGTTTGGATAGTAGTTATGACTCGTCCCCCAAATAGTTCTAAAAACGCCAGTGTCCCGTTTGAATCCTGTAAACTTGTTCCAAACTTGTTAGTCTTGGTTGGTCGATTGGTTTATCTTTCGCACAATCCCATGATACAGCTATAATTATTATATTATATTATTTTATAGCCACCACAGCAACGACTCATTACATTTTTGAACAGGATGTCTCCACTGAGATTGAAGTTCCTTTTGTTTTAATATGAGGAATGATTCTGCTCCTTTTCTCTTTTTCTGCGAGGGATGGAGATTTTTTTTGTGGGTGGAGGGGATTATTAAAGTGAATTTGGTCGTAATTCTGAACCCAATGTAGATGAGGTTCAGAGGCTTAGAGGTTTTGTAGGTACGTAGCGTCATTCCCCCTTTGTATCCTGGACGAAATCCCAGACCAGGTAACGAAATGCACATAAAGATCAGAATGACACTCACTGGTGATATCGAATGGCAGCAAGGGCCAGTCCTCTTTGGAGGAGTAGAGGTAGGGGGCTATTGTGTGAGTTTGACACCAACCGCGATAGATAGACCCTTAGTGAACCAAGAATGTCCCCGGATCTGATTCGAGGGTATGTGGATATGATGCCAAAGGAACATTGGTACTCTATCGGCAAGGTTCCCGAGCAAAGGAGAGTGGGTATCTGAACCGTGAAGACTGGAAGGGAAATGATAGCGGTGTTGTGATTGTCTTTGTGCAAAATGATGCATGTAAAGTACTTAGCATGGATGTGTATCAGCGTATCCGCCCAATGGGCAGATACACTGAAAGTTTTGTGTTCACACACTCATTGGGCATAGAACGTGTGCCTCGATGCTAGAAGTCAAGCGATGTATCACTAGGATAGCGAGAATCCTGCCCTTTAAACCGCCCCATATTGTCTCACAAATTACAATCGGTAATCTAAAAGTTTTGTGGTCTGTTTTTTTTGTGTGTTTTTTCGATTAAAACAAACTAGGAAGTTTTTTGTGGTTTTTAAATCAAATAAGGCGATTTGAAGCGATTTGAGTGTGTGTGTTTTTTTTCTTAATCGGTGATTTGGGCGATTATTAAACAATTTTCTCTGGTGTTTTTGTGAGCCGCAGATTTTTAGGACAGGAAAATCCTAAATTACCTTTTATGGCTTCTGAATGGAAAGAGAACCAGTGAATTGAGGAATCAAAGTCTATTTCCTTCCTAACTATTGAAAAGAGAGGTTTGTTATAGAAGACCTTACGAGATGCTGGTGAATTAAGGTGATACCAGAAGATAAGAGAACATATAGCCCAAGGAAAAAGATGCTAAGAGATCTGAGGAAATGTTACTAATGGAAGAGATACCAGGAAACCTGAAGCCATGTTGCTTAATCAAAGAGATGACAGGATGTCTTATAACCAGTAGTTCAAGGAAAGGGATAACAGGAGTCCTGGGAACATGTAGTTCAATAACACATCCTAGGAGTCCTGAGGATATGTAGCTCAATGAAACATCCTAGGAGTCCTGAAGACATGTATCTCAAGGAAAAGAATGTCAGGAAACTTAAGAAATGTAGCTCAATGAAAGTGATGCGGGTGGGACTTGAGAACATATAGCTCAATGAAACATCCTAGGAGTTTGGAGGATATGTAGCTTAATGAAACATCCTAGGAGTCCTGAGGATATGTAGCTCAGTGAAACATCCTAGGAGTCTTGAGGACATGTAGCTCAATGAAACATCTATGAGTTCTGAGGACATGTAGCTCAATGAAACATCCTAGGAGTCCTGAGGACATGTAGCTCAATAAAACATTCAAGGAGTTCTGAGGACATGTAGCTCAATGAAACATCCTAAGGATCCTAAGGACATGTAGCTCAATGAAACATCCTAGGAGTCCTGAGGACATGTAGCTTAATGAAACATCCTAAAAATACTGAGGACATGTAGCTCAAGTAAATGGATGTCAGGAGACTTGAAGAAATTTATCTCAATGAAACTTATGTGGGTGAGACTTGAGAACATGTAGCTCAATGAAACATCCTAGAAGTCTTGAGGACATGAAGCTAAATAAAACATCCTAGGAGTCCTGAGGACATGTAGCTTAATGAAACATCCTAAGAATCCTGAGGACATATAGCTCAATGAAACATTCTAGGAATCCTGATGACATGTAGCTCAATGAAACGTCCTAGGAGTCGTGAGAATAAGTAGCTCGATGAAACGCCTTAGGAGTCCTGAGGACATGTAGCTCAATGAAATATTTTAGGAATCCTGAGGACATGTAGCTACATAAAACATCCTAGGAGTCCTGAAGACATGTAGCTCAATGAAACATCCTAGGAGTCCCAAGGAGATGTAGCTCAATGAAACACCATAGGAGTCCTGAGGAGATGTAGCTCAATTAAACATCCTAGGACTCCTGAGGACATGTAGCTCAAT
This sequence comes from Ceratothoa steindachneri, assembly GCA_963969495.1. Classification (NCBI taxonomy): domain Eukaryota; kingdom Metazoa; phylum Arthropoda; class Malacostraca; order Isopoda; family Cymothoidae; genus Ceratothoa; species Ceratothoa steindachneri. The sequence continues at coordinate 157,016,550 of OZ018317.1, read as the reverse complement.
GAAAGATCCTAGGAGTCCTGAGGACATGTAGCTCATTGAAAGATCCTAGGATTCCTGAGGACATGTAGCTCAATGAAAGATCCTAGGAGTCCTGAGGACATTTAACTCAATGAAAAACCTAGGAATCCTAAGGACACGTAACTGAATGAAACATCCTAGGAGTCCTGAGGACATGTAGCTTAATTAACCATCCTAGGATTCCTGATGACATGTAGCTACATGAAACATCCTAGGAGTCCTAAGGACATATAGCTCAATGAAAAACCTAAAAATCCTAAGGACACGTAACTTAATGAAACATCGTAGGAGTCCCGATGACATGTAGCTCAATGAAACATCCTATCAGTCCTGAGGATATGTAGCTCAATTAACCATCCTAGGAGTCCAGAGGACATGTAGCTACATGAAACATCCTAGGAGTCCTGAGGACATATAGCTCAATGAAACATCCTAGGAGTCCTGATGACATGTAGCTCAATGAAACGTCCTAGGAGTCGTGAGAATATGTAGCTCGATGAAACGCCTTAGGAGTCCTGAGGACATGTAGCTCAATGAAATATTCTAGGAATCCTGAGGACATGTAGCTACATGAAACATCCTAGGAGTCCTGAAGACATGTAGCTCAATAAAACATCCTAGGAGTCCCAAGGAGATGTAGCTCAATGAAACATCCTAGGAGTCCTGAGGAGATGTAGCTCAATGAAACATCCTTGGACTCCTGAGGACATGTAGCGCAATGAAATATCCTAGGAGTCCTTAGGACATGTAGCTCATTGAAAGATCCTAGGAGTCCTGAGGACATGTAGCTCAATGAAAGATCCTAGGAGTCCTGAGGACATTTAACACAATGAAAAACCTAGGAATCCTAAGGACACGTAACTGAATGAAACATCCTAGGAGTCCTGATTACATGTAGCTCAATTAACCATCCTAGGATTCCTTATGACATGTAGCTACATGAAACATCCTAGGAATCCTAAGGACACGTAACTGAATGAAACATCGTAGGAGTCCCGAGAACATGTAGCTCAATGAAACATCCTATGAGTCCTGAGGACATGTAGCTCAATTAACCATACTAGGAGCCCAGAGGACATGTAGCTACATGAAACATCCTAGGAGTCCTGAGGACATATAGCTTAATCAAACATCGTAGGTGTCCTGAGGACATGTAGCTCAATGAAAAGTCCCAGGAGTCCTGGGAATATGTAGCTTGATGAAACGCCCTAGGAGTCCTGAGGACATGTAGCTCAATGAAACATCCTTGGAGTCCTAAGGACATATATCTCAATAAAACATCCTAGGATTCCTGAGGACATGTAGCTCAATGAGACATCCTAGGAGTCCTGAGTACATGTAGCTCAATGAAACATCCCAGGAGTCCTGAGTACATGTAGCTCAATAAAACATCCTAGGAGTCCTGAGTACATGTAGCTCAATGAAACATCCTAGGAGTCCTGAGAACATGTAGCTCATTGAAACATCCAAGGAGTCCTGAGGACATGTAGCTCAAAGAAAGAGACGCCAGGATACCTGATGAAATATACCTTAACGAAACAGATTTTAGGAGACCTAAGAACATGTGGTTTAAAGAAAAAGGTAACAACAAACCTTAGGACATGTACTTCAAGGAAAAAAGATGACAGGAAACTTGAGGCCATTTTATTTTTCATATAGAGTTTAAAGCCCTCTATATTTTGTTAAATAGATGTCTCTTTTAAATATTTTATTATTGAATCGACTCATCTGGATTATTTTCAAAGGTTTACGTTGTGTGAGGTTAATATCGGAAAATATATCTTTCGACATACAGAATATAATATAATATAAATTCATGTTATCTAGTAATAAGCCTTATTATACATTAGTGGTATATTTTACCACCTTGTTAATTACTGATTGTAATTGTCTTCTTCTTTTCATTTGTAACGGTTGACGAATCGTATTTTTATTTACCTATGTAGTTTATATCGGGTAAAATCTCACTAGATTCTCACTTGTTCGCTTGCATTCAACATATGTGGTTCACGATAATATCGCTCCTGCTGTAAAGACTGTGCTTTCTATCGGAAGGATTTCATTGTCATTAATTGTTGCCTTGTCATTCCTTTGACACCCAATTGATTGCCGGTTTGGCAACTAGTGAAAGTGTATATACCGAAGGTCTTCCAGCTGTAAGTATTGTATATACGTAAATTTAATAGTAGTGATTACAATCTTTAATTTCTAATTCCTCAACGCTGCTATTAATAGCTTTAGAACAGTAATCTGTTCGCTTGGTGTGTACAAAAGGGTGTCTAGTTACTCTAAGACAACTTTATTTACAGTTAATTCCTAACTATTGGTTTCTTTCTCTTTTGAATTTTGGTCATCTTAGTAATGGGTGTTTAATTGTTATTTTTGTACGCCATATATTGCATTGTGGTGAAAGATAATTTGAAAACCTGTAGTAGTTGGTGTATTTGGTGTCTGCTAGTCGCAGGCGAACTTGGACCACTTCCTCTATTCGGGTTTCCTTTTTGAAGACTGCCATTATTTGTTGTTTTCCTTTATTTCCAGGAGATGGGTATGTCCATTTCTTTTACACAATGTCCGACAGTGATGCTAGATTTTTTTAACGATTTGTTGGATGAAGTCACGATAAAAGAGTGATTGGAGTGGCATGGTAGGAGCTTGGGTGATTTCTTTCTGCGGATTTGTCTGCTTTCTCGTTGACGGTAATTCCGCCATGTCCTGGACACCAGTAGATACTTATGTGGTGGGGGAGTTTGCTGAAATTCATAATGATCGCTGTTGCTGTTGGCTGTTCCATTTTTCTCGATTTTATCATACTAATGCGCTGTATGAGTCATAAAAAATAGTGAGCTTATCTGAGTGGAGATTATTAGTAGTTTATGTGGCAAGAATGGCCATCAGTTAGCTTATAGTACATAGACATTAGGATTTAAGCACCCGCAGATCGTGCGTTGTGGGAAGATGGTTGGGCAGGCTGTGCCTTCAGTGGATTTTGAGCCGTCCATGTCTACTTTGGCGTCATTTTGGTGTATCTTTTTGTAATTTAAGAATGTTTGTGCCACAACTGATTCGTAGAGGGCTGATCTAGTTTGGGTGAGGGCTGCCAGGCAAAATTTGGAGTGGGTAGCTTCTAAGGTGGTGTAGTGGAGCATTTTCTTATAGGATATCAGGGTGAGGGAATTTTCAGTCGGTTTCGAAGTAAAATGATTCTTGAGGTATAAGATTAGTAGGTTCTGGGTCGAAAAACTTGCGATGACGTTGTATTTTGCAGGTTTTGGCTTAATTTTGAGCTATATCTTTGGCTTCTGATATAGAGCCGATGTTGGAGGGGAGCAAAACCTGTTTCTACGCATTCGGGGGTTGTGAAGATAGACTTAAACGCGCCTGTAGCTAGTCGTAGTACTTGGAGTTACAGATGGTCTAAGCGGCTAAGATGGAAAAGCTTAGTTAGTAGGTTGACTATTGGAATGCTGCCCTTTTTTATATTTATAATGTGCGATTTCCAACTAATTCGGTTGTCGAGTTTGAGCTTCAAGAATTTGTCTGGCGTTTTGAGGGTTATTTATTTAATCTGCCTTTATTTTAATATTACTGTTAGGGTCTCTTTTTTCTGCTGAAGGTTACAGCTATAGTTTTTCTAGTGATATTTTGAATCCTTTTGCTATTGTGTATGCAGTCATTGCGTTAATAGAGTTCTGGAGTTACTGTTTTATTACGATTAGGTTGGTTCCTGTAAGCCAGATGGAAAATTCATCCACGTAAATGGCGATCGTATTGGTGGGTGTACATTTAGTGCTAGCTCGTTGACAGCCATGGCGAACAGTGTTGTACTCAACACACTGCCTTGTGGTACTCCTTTGTGTTGTTCATAGACCCTGGATCTTGTACCTCGTAGGTCTACAGTAAATCGTCTGTTTTCTAGGAAATTAGAGATGAATAAGTGCAGAGAACCACGGAAACCCATAGTATGTATTCCTTCTATAATGTGTCGCCGCCATACCGTGTCGTGCGCTTTAGTGACTTCAAAGAACACTGCAGTTAATACCTCACTTTATGAGAATGCTCTTCCGATGTCATGTTTTAAAAGAGGTCAATGGATCTAGAGTCGTCCGGTGCTTTCTGTAGCTAAGCTGACTTGGAGAGAGGAGTTCGTTGTCTTCTAATTGCCATTTTAATCGTGTGTTGACCATCTTTTCTAGGATCTTGTATAGACAGGGGGTGAGGGCATTTGGTCTATAATTTGTCGGCATGGAGGGGTCCTTTTGTGGCTTTAAAAAAGGAAGCGAAGATGCTTGTCGCCACTCATTTGGGAGGTGGAGAGTAGTTCTGTTTGCTTTCATTTTCTTTATCCTCTTACAAAATTTGATAAAGGGGTTGTGGAGGTAGGGGTTAGGTGTATTGTTTTCACGACTCTCTTCCGGGCTGTTTTGAAAGTTCGTCGTACCATGACACATAGCATTTTATACTATAAGTAATCTTTGTTGGATTTAGAGGCTTTATAATATCGCGAATCCACCACGGTGTTGTGGTTTTATGGAGTCTTGGACAATATTGCGATGTGTTTTTGCGCGAGGTAGTTTGTAAAGCTTGTATAAAGGGTTCGTGATCGGTTGCGGTTTTAGGTGGGTTGAGTTTGATTGATATTTGGTTAGTTTCTTTTGAGAAGGCTTGCCAATTACCACGATGGTAGTTTCAGTATCGATGAGGAATGATGATGATTTGAGGGAGGATCTCAGTTATGATAGGGTAGTGATCGCTTCCACATAGCTCTGGGTAGATGTGACAGTTGGGAAGTTGGAGAATGGATGGAAAGATTTGTACAGGGAAAACTATTAGTTTGTTGAGGGTAATGGGTTGGCTGGTCATTGTTGAGCATTTCCAGGTTGTTGTGTTCTATGGCTTCTGAAAACTCTGTTCCTCAACTATTTTATTTAACGTCTTGCATTCGTATGTTGGACATTGACATAATTTATCATTGTGAGGGTATGGAACGTACATACTCGCATGCCGCCAGACAATCGTGAGAACGAAAGAAATTTGTCGTTTGAGTTGACCTTCGTCTCCTCTCCCCCCCGCTCCCCCGACATTCTACCACCCTCCTCCGCCTTCCCCTTGACCTAAGTCGTTATCCGTGCAAACTTCCCCAACAGGCGACAGGAGGTCTGACGAAAGAAGGCCTATCTCACAGAGAAGCCTAAATTCTATTTGCCTTCTTTATGATACCATGGAGATTGTCCAGAAGGCGCTGCGATAAGCGAATTGTCGTAAATGGAATCTCTCTCTCGATTTCATACAATCCGCGGTATAAATGACAACGCCGTTCATCCCTCTGGAGAAGTTTTCCAAACCTACTCGGGTAACCCTCACTTTGAACGAGAGTCGTTGCCGTAACGTATCGACTGCCAACGCGCCGCTGAGTTAACTTGGTCGCTGTCTCAAAGTGTTCCTGAGGCAAATCCCGCCCCGAAGAGTCTGTGACTTGAAGAATATGCTCGGTTGCTCAACGTAACTTGAGAAAGAAAAAGGAACATCCAAATAATTACTGGAAGTTACTATTTGTTAGTGTCACATTTAGTTAGGAGTGAACTAACCGGAACTGCAGTCAGTAGCCCCAAACCCGTCGTCTTATCCCCCCTTTCACCGAGAACTCGTGTTCACGCCACCCGAACCACCCTGTCTGGACTTGAGTAGTCGTCTCTCCAATCCATCACAATTAATGGTAATCTGTAAACCCAGTGTCCCTCTATTCTTAAATTACCTATTTAATTAACAGTGATTGATACTCCCATTGAGTCATTATAAATCTACACGCTTAACGTCAGTGTTATCCTCCCCTCCTTTTTTATTATTATTTAGAATTGCTGTCAACCCGGACTAATCCGGTTTAATATTTAATCCTTATTTACCTAAATGCCCGTTTAACTATTGCTACTAATTATTATTTCGTTGTAAATTAAAGTTTATTTTTGTACGTTTGTTTATTTGGGGCTCCTCCTTTTTGATGTACCATTGGCAAGACTTTAATTAAGAATCCCTTCGGCTAATTTATTCAACCTGTATTATGCACTCTTAGAATTCAACAATTACAAACCTCCCTCCCAGTAACAAGTGGGACTTTTATAGTGAGAATCCTGGCCGTGGCACAACCCGCCTCTACCAGCTTTCGCAAGTTCAGTAGGAATTAAAGCCTATACATATATAATGATCGTAGATTGAGTCATAGGGTATCAATACCATCGACTTAAACAAAAGCGGTGTGATAAAAATCAAGGACTAGAATAATTATTGGACCAGACTATGAGCAATTCTACGACAATCATCAAGACGGAGATGCGAATTGGGTAACCAGGACGTCAAGGTCAGTTCAGGTAAAAGTTATGTTGGGAGATACATATATTTAACAGATGGTGATCAGCTCTTTTATTTAAACTATGATGAAATTGAGTTCGGTGTTGAGTGAGTTTGGTATATAGGGAATGTGCGATGTATGTAAATATCCATTACCTTTAGTATTATTTGTTGTTTGTGAGTATCAGCTGTAGTTGTTACTTAAAATGCGAGCATGATGTGTATGCATTGTATCATTGAGAGATGCATGAAAGTTTGTGATTTCCGAATAGATCCTGCAGTGATCGTAGATGGCTCTGAGCCCACGAGGGGTCCACTGCATGAATTTATTTATTTTCGGGATTTAAAGTTAAAGTAATTGATGGTAAGTTAAAATACCGATCCCGTCTGGAACATATTCGTTCAATAGTTTCCAAATGCCACCATAACTTTAATTTCAGCGTAACTTCTAAGCGTTTGTTCAGATTGGTAGTTATGTACAACTAACTAGTTTGCTCGTTTGCCAAATTCCCACCAGCCTAGGGCTAAAAAAATTCCGGTCATTTAACCAACATCTGTTCGAACTTTCAAAAAGAACTGCTATTCTCGGAGTACTCATTCGGATTCCCTTTTGTTAACTGTTTTTTTTTTCAGTTCAACGCTTGAACCCATTATAAGAGTTCATAAAACTCCAAAGTAGTCATTTATGAGGTTTCTTTGAGTGTCTTATTCATTCTTGCAACGTGAGCACTACACTCCTTCCATTAGGAGCCCGTGATATCACGGGACCTGTTCGTAAGCCTAAATTGCGTAGCCCGTGATAAATATCATCGGCGTCACTTTCATGACGGCGATGATATTTATCATGGGCAACCTGCTCCTTAGAGCAGGGTTGCCAGATGTAGATAATTTTAGCCATTGTGGCTAATTTCATAAGTTGCTGGCTCAAAAATAAATAAATAATTTATCCACTAGTTATTTGGCTAATTGTGGCTAATTTCTGTTAGTTTTAATATTAATATCAAAATCAATTAATAATTGCAATAAGAATTTACATAAAATCTCCCTTCCAATACAGATTGAATTGGAACAAGTTTTTCATGTAGCTTACATGTTGCGTTTGTTACGTACGTACTCGCAAGTCTCAACGTGAGAAAAAAATTTCAGCCATTGGTAAATTAAGAAATAGTGTTCTTTACATGTTTGCAACCATTCAATCCAGCTGCGGATTGACCATTTCTATTGATGGTTTTTGAGTTAATACTGCTAACAGTTAAGTCCTAGTTATTCAGAATGGCACCACTGCATTTCTTATATACGTGTTACGTGAACAATTCTCAATCACTCCGATTATTAATTCATTTGTGCAGTTCGTTGCAATGCAATGAATTTTGACTCGTATATTTTCGAAATAAAAAAGTTAATTTTTGCCCATAATGAGTAGCAATAGAAAATGCAATAAAACATGAGAAGCTGAGCATTCATGGTTGATGCTTAAAGAAAATGCATGTTTTTGCAAATTATGTCTTTGTACAATATCAGTTTAAAAAACATAATTTAGTGATGCATGAAAAGTCAGCAGTGAATAATAGTAAGGAAAAATGTTTAAAGTCCTCTAAATCCATCTCACAATTTATTCCATTTTAAGGCTCAAATCTCATGTAGCATTAAATAATAAATGCTGTAAAAACTTTAATGTCACAGAAAAAATGCTAAATCTTTTTACAAGTGAGATGTATTTGCAAAGTTGTAGCCAAAGCCAGACCCAAAGTATAGAAGGGGCACCAGGAAGCGGCAGAACTATTGAAACGGAAATGGAAGCTGAAGAGTTTGATATCATTGTTTCCCAATACTTTTAATTAAATAAAGTTAGGTGCCATTTATTTATAATTATTTTTTATTTCACCTTTTATCGTAACAATACTGATGTACTATATCATTTGGCTAATTGTGGCTAATTTTTTCCAAGCCTGTGGCTAAAAATGCTCCAAACCATCTGGCAACCCTGCCTTAGAGCGCCCAGTTATCAGTTTGTATTCGATAAGAGAGGTATTGTGTGTAACCTTCGTAATGTCAAGAAATTTTAAAGAAACAGATTTTTAAGTTTTGCATTTGAGTAGTTATGATAGCAATTTTTGAATGTGGTATTGTCATTCAAGAATTTAGTAGCGATAAAAAACATGAAGATGAACAGGCACACGCACAAATAGGTGTCAAAATTGCCGTAACAAATGCAAATGATGTTTTAGAAATTTTTAAATGTATTCAGATTGATTCAACTATAAATCATATTACTAAAGAAACAAATTAATATACTTGTAAAGAATGCGAAAAGAAAGTTACTCTGGGTCTATTGAAATAACCGAAACATATTATTAGACTGAGTAAATAGTTTAAGGGGGAAATAAGACTGTTTGATGGTCTTTTATTGCTTATAGACATTATGCAAAAGTCAACACTGCTCCATTATTTTACAAATCACCCCTTATTGCGTACCCCACTTTTCTCTGAAAATGTCAAGGGACGGATTTCTTCTTCTAAGGAATTTGCATTATTCCATCTCTGAGGAAGCATCTGACAAATTATTCAAAGTAAGAGAGCTTCTTTCTTATAGAGCGTTTTCAATCTGCATATTAATCAAGAAAGAGTTATGTTTATATGAAAGTCTATTGCTTTGCAAAGGTTGCTTAGCGTGAAAAATATGCATATCTCTCAAGAGGTCAAGATTTAGAAGAGAAGGATTTTTATATGTGAATCCCAAACACCAAAACAGGATATGTATACAATTTCTTAATATATACCTACAGAACTACTGAACTCCATATTCCAAATAACATAATCACAGGATTTAGCCTTGAAAAGCTGAAGCATTCTACTAAAATCGTTTTGCACCTTTTTGTAGACATATTGGATAAAAGAGGGGTTTTTCTTTACCAATGGACAACTATTCTTCATCACTGGCTTTGTTTGATTTTCTAACTGCCCACAAGACAGATGACGTTGGAACACTAAGAAAAAAATCGAAACAAAGATTCTCAAACAAATAACTAGTTCTAGACTGAAAAAAACCCCCGCAAGATATTAGAATGTACCGAGGGAAGCTCATTATAATGAAATGGAAATATAAGCGAGATGTGATTATAAGGAGTTCTGTCCATGATGGAGAAAGAATTGAAAGAACTGGAGGTCCAGTAAAAAAGAATAAGCCCCTAGTTTGTGTAGATTGTAAACATGTAATGGGTGGAGTTTACAAAATGGATCAATTGCTGTCATCATATAATGCAGCAAGATCGTAGCTAAAGAACCACTGAAAGAAAATATATGTATCTACAATTTTTAGATATTGTTGTACTAAATGCTTATAAAATTCACCTGAAACTTAGTGGAAACTTGACACTATTGAAATTTCTAAATGAGCTATAGTTTCTAAGTATGAAAGTTGTGCAATCAAACTAACATGTTTTGTAGCAACTGCTTTACCATCCGGATTGAGAAAAAGACATTTCCCTATCCATATCTCTCCAAAACCTAGTAATTCTGGTTAGCAAGGAAGAAATCTGCCATGTATGTGGTGCATAAAGGAATAAATCTGCCGTGTATGTGGTGCATAAAGGAAGAAAACCAATATTAATCTACTGCCAATGTGACATTCCATAATGTATTGTTCCTTGTATCGAATATTTTCAGACAAAAGTACATTATTCCAGTCAATAACGGTAAGAATTTTATATTTTTTCATTATTCTCCATCCCTATCTTTTCTCCTTTATTTTTTCTTATGTTAATTATATTTATTTACAATATAGTAAAAGCTACAAAATGGCTATAAAATAACACACATAGTTTAAATATTATTGAAATAAACCCATCATTTTCCTCCGCAAATTTTGGCTATTTTTTTTAATTTATGTGCCCGCATTGAACGAGTTAATTTCTAGATAAATTAAAAGCTGGCACGAAGGCTGCGAATATTCCATTGGATGAAACGGGATATTTGCTTTGTATTTCTGACATTTGTACCGTTCCTGAATGCCTGAAAACTCCCGATTCGGTGGAGCTTCCGAGTTTGACTGATGGTTTTGGTGTCGCTAGCGTTATAATAATTATAATAATAATAATAAATTTCTTATAATGCGCTTTTCAAGGCCAGAGGCATTCACAGAGCGCACGTTCAGCTGAGGGCTAAGATCAGGTGAGTGAGTAGGCAATCCTGAACAGATGCATTTTCAGGAGTCGTCTGAAAGTGGTAAGTGAAGCAGCAGATTTAATTTCGGCTGGAAGAGCATTTTAAAGCTTGGGGGCACAGACTGAGAAGGAGCGGTCGCCCATTGAGCAGAGGGACGAACGAGGAGTATTCAGGGGAGGAGCATGAGATGACCGAAGAGCCCGAAGGGCGAGACGTTGGAAAAGGGAAGAGGAAAGGTAGGTTGGGGCCTTTTGGTGAAGGACCTTGAAAGTGAAGAGAAGAATCTTGAAATGAGAACGATATCTGACAGGTAACCAGTGCAGTTCCTGAAGCAGGGGCTCAAAAGGGGAGAAGCGAGAGCGACGGAGGAGTAGTCGGGCAGCGTAGTTCTGGACTAGCTGAAGGGGACGTAGAGAGGAAGATGGCAGATTTACAAGGAGAGAGTTACAGTAATCAAGGCGGGAGGTAATGAAGGCGTGGACAGCAGTCTCAAGACTTTGGCGGTCGAAGTGAGAGCGAATGCGTGAGAAGTTATGGAGGAAACAAAGGGAAGATTTACTAATATTGTGGATGTGGGGCTTGAAGGAGAGATGGTCATCAAACACAACGCCCAGATTTCTAACAGAGTTTCCACCGAGAGGGAGGGAGAGAAAGAGGGATTTAACTTTGTATACTAGATGTCAGGTTCAGGAGGATGGAGTGATTTGGATAGGTGTCGTTTTACTTACGATGCAGTTTCCTCTTGTTATCTAGGGACAATGTAGTTTAGGTTTTATGCTGATAGATGTTTCCCCCTGTGGAACGGGGGAAAATGCTCGCTGTGGGATATGTTGTATGGTAGTCTTTATTGGTGAGATTGTTTTGTGACCATTGCATGAATTAATCCTCTCATTTAATCTAGATTTTTCACTAGATGCAGAAATCGCCTGTGTCGGGGAATTCTAGGTGAGGCTTTAATCTGAGGTGAGTCCGCTAGGAACTGAGCATCCAGGTGGACCTCTGTAATCCGGGCTCTTTTGAACATGTTTAAGTTCATCTGTATCACTGTACTGTTTCCTTAGGTGCTAAGCAGTAGGTATTTTGGGTCGTCGAGGGAAAATTGTTGGATGTTCTTGGGAGAGATGCGAAGAACTGATCTCTGTAGTAAACTGTGTCCTCACTTCCTTCTTGTCGCCTTTATCTCTGTGCTTTTTGTTAAAAAGAAAGAAGTTGATTTGAGTGAGTTTTATTTGTTTCCTTTGGTTGATATAGCCTTGGGAGCTTTCGAGTGTGGATAGCTAAAAGTTAGGGATTCGGAAAGTTGGGATTTATGGCTTGTTTAGGGGGTCTTGCTGGTCCCTGCTAGTTCAAGAGATTCTTCTGGGGCTTTTGATTGGGAGGTTAGTCAGTTGGTAGTGTGTTTTGGGCAGCATCAGCATAGCTGGCTTCGTTCAGAAATCGTCCTTTTACTGGCATATCTGCCAAAACTTGGTACCTCCGAATGTTGTAATGGACCATCCTAAATTAGCACTTCTTGATGGAAGAGAAAGTGTTTGTATATTTTCTGAATGCCTGTTGGCTTCCTCCATACTTTATACAGTATTCAACGCTGCTGGCGCCCGACTGGGATAGCAAAACATAGTGTGGGTCCAACGTGCAGTATTTGGCTGGATTTCAAAATCTAAGAAAATTTAATTGTGTTCGGGATAGTTTGTTGTTTAAATGTAATCTTGACGATTTTTAGGTAGCATGGGGCGGTAGGCTTATTTCTTTTCGAAAATCGAGATCCCCTCCTTTTGTTAGTCATCAATTTCAAAAAGCTTTTGTATGTATTTGCATATAAAGGACACTGTGCTATTTGACCCATACATAAACCTCCAAGTAGGGCGGTGTCAACTCTAGTATTATGACAGTTTAGTTAGTAGAGTTTATTTCATGTTCACCTAAGGCGGGGAGGGCGAGTAAATTTTTTTTCATATTGATTCCAATTTTGCTTTTACGTTGGTCTCAGTTTGGGACGGGTTAATAGAGAACTCTGACTGTGCTTATTCAGTGGTGGTTTGCAGTCGCTCCCGAACTTCAAATGCGCAAAAATAGCTATTGTTTGTTGTAGTTTTACTAGTTATGTATTGGGACCACCAGGCTGGCCTGAATATTTGTTTTAGGTTGTTAAAGGTTTTTTTTGTTGGTTTATTAGTTGAGTGGTTAGTTAGGTTTTCTAAGGGTATCCATGGCCAAAATTATTCATGGAACTGTGGAATATAATTTTCAGAAAAGAAGTGAGCCTAGGATAAAATTATCCAACCTCATTCTATTCTGTCACTCTCTTTCTGATCATGCTATCATCTCTGACATGCATTGATGCGTGGAATAGACAAAAAGGCCTTCATCAATTGAGCAGAAGCTTAACCTTCCGATTATAGCCCGAAGCATTTTTTTTTGGCTTGCTCAGGGGGTTTGATTCTCCCTTCTTATAGCCCGATGCCTTTTTTTGTTTGCTCAGAGAGTTTGACTCTGCCTTCTTATAGCCCGATGCCTTTTTTTGTTTGCTCAGAGAGTTTGACTCTGCATTCTTATAGCCCGATGCCTTTTTTTGTTTGCTCAGAGAGTTTGACTCTGCCTTCTTATAGCCCGATGCCTTTTTTTGATTGCTCAGGGAGTCTGACTCTGCCTTCTTATAGCTCGATGCCTTTTTTTAATTGCTCAGGGAGTTTGACTCTCCCTTCTTATAGCCCGATGCCCTTTCTTTGTTTGCTCAGGGAGTTTGACTCTCCCTTTTTATAGCCCAAGGCCCTTTTTTGTTTGCTCAGGGAGTTTGACTCTCCCTTCTTATAGCCCGATGCCCTTTTTTTGTTTGCTCAGGGAGTTTGACTCTGCCTTCTTATAGCCCGATGCCTTTTTTTGTTTGTTCAGGGAGTTTGACTCTGCCTTCTTATAGCCCGATGCATTTTTTGTTTGCTCAGGGAGTTTGACTCTCCCTTCTTATAGCACGATGCCCTTTTTTTGTTTGCTCAGGGAGTTTGACTCTGCCTTCTTTTAGCCCGATGGCCTTTTTTTGTTTGCTCAGGGAGTTTGACTCTCCCTTCTTATAGCCCGATGCCCTTTCTTTGTTTGCTCGGGGAGTTTGACTCTCCCTTTTTATAGCCCAGGCCCTTTTTTGTTTGCTCAGGGAGTTTTACTCTCCCTTCTTATAGCCCAATTTTCTTTTTTTGTTTGCTCAGGGAGTTTGACTCTGCCTTCTGATAGCCTGATGCCTTTTTTGATTGCTCAAAGAGTCTGACTCTCCCTTCTTATAGCTCGATGCCTTTTTTGTTTGCTCAGGGAGTTTGACTCTCCCTTCTTATAGCCCGATGCCCTTTTTTGTTTGCTCAGGGAGTTTGACTCTCCATTCTTATAGCCCGATGCCCTTTTTTTGTTTGCTCAGGGAGTTTGACTCTCCCTTCTTATCTGTTTCAGCTTCTAGAAGATGATTCACGCTAGCGATGGCCAGATTCGCGATGCAAAAAGCACCTCTATTTCGTTTAAAAATGTCCGTATGAAACGGGAGTTCCAGGTTTCCATTAAGTCTGAAATTTACACTAGTATTTATTTCTCTTCTTATTACTCTCCATTTTTATCATGGACAAAAATTATGGGATAAATAGAGTTGAAGAAGTTTAGTAAAAAGTTATTTCAACTAACATTTTATTGAAGAAGGAAACGACATTGGGGAGAGGAGGGTAATATCCCACAGACACAAACTTAATACTTCGCACCCCTACAACCTCACCTTACTTCGTATACACCTATTAAATAGCAAGTAACACTAGATTTATTAAATATATCCAAGCACCTAAGGTTATATTATAGTTGCAAATAAAACTACTTTTAATTCTGAATCATATAAACTGGGGAAAATGAGCGAATGAGCGCCACCAAAACGGAAAAAAATAGAATTAAATATATGAGAAAAATCACTGAGTGAAGGAAAATAAAATCGCTCTTGCGTAAACAACTAAATGGAGCAAAGAAATACAATAGAATGGAAGGCATAATGAACCAAGTGGAACAAAACACAATAGAATGAAAGGCATAATGAACCAAGTAGAACAAATCACAATAGAATGGAAGGCATAAACAACCGAGTAGAGCAAAAAAACACAATAGAATGGAAGTCATAAACAACAGAATGGAGCAAAACAACACAATAGAATAGAAGGCATAAAGAACTGAGTGGAGCAAATAAAATAATTTAATGGAAGGCACAAAGTTCCAAGTGGGGGAAAAGAACACAAAAGAAGGAAAGGCATCAAAAACCGAGTGGAGCAAAAATAATAATAGAATGGAAGGCATTAAGAACCAAGTGAAGCAAAAGAACACAGTAGAATTTAAGGCATGAACAACAAAGTGAAGAAAAGTAGTTAAAATATGGAAGGCGTGAACAAACGAGTGGAGCAAAAGACCACAATAGAATGGAAGTTTTAAAAAACCGAGACGGAGCGAAAAAAACACAATATAATGGAAGGAATATAAAACTAAGTGGCTAAAAAATTAATAGAATGGAAGGCATAAACAACCGAGTAAAGCAAAAAGATAATAGAATGGAAGGCATAAATAACCAAGTGGAGCAAAAAAAAACACTAGAATGGGAGGCATAAAAAACAGTGGAGCAAAAGAACACAATAGAATGGAATACATAAAGAACAGAATGGAAAAAATAACACAATAGAATGGAAGGGATAAACATCTGATTGCACCAAAAAGGAAACAATAGAATGGAATACATAAACAACGAGTGAAGTAAAAGTACATAATAGAATGGAAGGCTTAAGGAAGCGAGTCGAGAAAAATAACATAATAGAATGAAAGGCATGAAGAGCTGAGTGGAGCAAAAGAACACAAGGCATAAAGAACCGGGTGGAACAAAAAAATAAAAGAATGGAAGGCACAAGGTTCCGAGTGGATCAAAAGAACACAAAAGAAGGAAAGGCATAAGAAACCGAGTGGAGCCAAAATAATAATGGAATGGAATACATAAACAACAAGTGAAGCAAAATAACATAATAGAATGGAAGGCATTAGGAACCGAGTCGAGCAAAATATCATAATAGAATGAAAAGCATAAAGAACCAAGTGGAGCAAAAGAACACAATAGAATGAAAGGCATAAAACACAGAGTGGAACAACAGAACAAAATAAAATGGAAGTCATAAACAACCGAATGGATAAAAAAAACACAATAGAATGGCAGGCATAAAGAACCTAAGTGTACAAAAGAACACGAGAGAATGCAAGTCATAGACAACCGAATGGAGCAAAATAACACAATAGAATGAAAGGCATAACGAACCAAGCGGAACAAAACACAATAGAATGGAAGGCATAAACAACCGAGTAGAGCAAAAAACACAATGGAATGGAAGTCATAAACAACAGAATGAAGCAAAACAACACAATAGAATAGAAGGCATTAAGAACTGAGTGGAGCAAAAAAAAACAATAGAATGGGAGGCATCAAGAACCCAGTGGAGCTAAAAAACAGAATAAAATGGAAAGCATAAACAACACAGGGGAGCAAAAGAACAAAAGAGAATGGAAGTCATAAACACAACCGAATGGAGCAAAAGAACATAATAGAATGGAAGGCATAAACAACCAAGTGGAGCAACAAAATAATAGAAAAGAAGGTATAAATAAATAAGCAATTGGAGCAAAAACATAATAAAATGCAAGGCATAAAGAACCGAATGGAGGAAGAAACAACACAGTAGACGAGGATGTATAAACAACCGAATAGAGCAAAAGAACACAATACAATGCATGTCATAAACAACCAAATGTAGCAAAAGAAACAATAGAATGGGAGGCATAAAGAACCGAGTCGAGCAAAAGAACACAATAGAATGGGAGGTCTCACGAATGGTTTCTTTATCGTCCCGATCTTCAGAGGAAAACGTTACAGTTGGTTACTCTTGAGAAAAGACAGACTTCTTAACCAGTGTCGCATAAATTTCCGACAACGACATCAAAGCTACTGAAGCGTTTTTGCTCATGGTTGTTGTTCGTTATTTTCTCAATCAATTCAGTTGAGTTGTTTATATGCGAGCTTGAGATAATTTGACTATATGGTTTAGTTGTAAGGAGGGTTATAAATAGTCGAAATAATCGGTCTGAGTGAGATATTAGTTTGCGTATTTGGGCAATCCATAAAACTAGGTACATTTTCAATGGTTTGGTATTCAATAGGAAAGTTAAAGTATTTTTAAGGTCCAACGTCTTTTCTATGTGCAAGGTGTTATTAAAAAGCACTACTGCATTGTCCTTATTAAATTCAGCCCGGGAATGGGCGATGTCAATGTCATTCGTATGCCTATTTCTAAATACGAATTTGGAGTCGCAGTATTGAGTTATTGATCTATTGATTTATTTCAGAGATTGACAACTGATATATTGTGGCAATTTTTCATATGTAGTAATGTTTATTTCCCTGTTAATATGATTTAGAAATAAATAAATATATTTGTCCACCACTGGATTCCGACAACCATTGTTTTTAAAGTATTTCTCAAAAAGAGTCAATTTTAAGTCGATTAAATTGGATGTTAAACAAATGTATTAGGCTCGATGATGATAAGAAAGAGTTACTAAGTATAAATACTGAAATAATCATACTTGACCTCCCCCATCTTCCTTCCCCTGGAGACTCCCGTTTGTAGTGTCGCCTCTCAGTTTCCTCCCGACGTTCAAATTTCTCAACGATTCCAGAAAAAAATTCAAACTTATACAAACTTTTCGTTATCACAACCTGTTTCTGCTACGCTGATTCCAAAAGTCTACTGTTGTCACCCAGGAAACAATACACACCATGTACCTATCTGTATATCGTTTTCATGGCTACACGCGCACAGATAGCTGCTTGTCTCGTTCCCCTCAGAGGCACAGAGAGAAATGAAGAGAAAAAAATACACTTGTAAATTCTAATCGTCCATAAAAAGATTTCCCATTAATTAAAGATATTTTTAAATCGATAATGGGTCTTGCTAGCGTAAATCATTATCGAGAGGCTGAAACACAAAAGAAGGCAGAGTGGAACTTTCTGAGCAAACAAAAATCGACAGGTTTCGGGCTATTATTGGAAGGCTTAAGATTCTGCTCAATTGATGAAGGCCTTTTTGTCCATTCCACGCAGCAATGCATGTCAGAGATGATGTTCAGCATGGTCAGAAAGAGAGTGGCAAAATCGAATGAGGTTGGATAATTTCATCCTAGGCTCACTTCTTTCCTGCAAATTATATTACACAGATCCGGCCCACACTTATGCCTCCTCAAAGATTGTGTTACCTGGTGCAAACCATTGCACATTCGACTACAAGAAGCATTTGTACATGGCCATTGAGAGTACATGCCTACACAGACTCTAAAGGGAAGGCACAGAAAATAAAAAGGACGAACCTCCTTCATGAGCATCACTGTAAGGCGCCCTTCGTTTGGATCAATATTAGGTTAACGCCAGAGATTCAATTTTGTGCTACAGCTTTCATGAAAACAGAATTACATCTTATGTAATAGTCGTTGTGTTTTCACTGTCAGTAGGAATAGGTAACATTGGCAGAGATGCCAGTAATAATAAGTACCAATTGCAGAGATGCCAGTAATAATAGGTACCAATTGCAGAGATGCCAGTAATAATAGGTACAAATTGCAGAGATGCCAGTAATAATAAGCACCAATTGCAGAGATGCTAGTAATAATAAGTACCAATTGCAGAGATGCCAGTAATAATAGGTACAAATTGCAGAAATGCCAGTAATAATAAATACGCATCGCAACGATGCCAGTAATAATAGGTACCAATTGCAGAGCTGCCAGTAATAATAGGTACAAATTGCAGAACTGCTACAAATAATAAGTACTAATTGCAGAGATGCCAGTAATAATAGGTACCAATTGCAAAGATACCAGTAATAATAGGTACCAATTGCAGATATGCCAGTAATAATAGGTACCAATTGCAGAAATTCCAGTAATATTAAGTACCAATTGCAGAGATGCCAGTAATAATAGGTATCAAATGCAGAGATGCCAGTAATAATAGGTACAAATTGCAGAAATACCAGTAATAATAAGTACTAATTGCGGAGATGCCAGTAATAATAAATACGCATCGCAACGATTCCAGTAATAATAGGTACCAATTGCAGAGATACCAGTAGTAATAGTAATAAAAAAGATTTGTAGACAAGCCAGTAGTAATAACATTTGTAGAGATGCCAGGGTTAAATTTCGGAAAATGCCGTCCCTCGATTTTTTTTGGATAATTCATATATGTTTGTGCTGAAAAAAAAGTTTTCTTGCGAAAATTAAAAAAAAAAAGTGTTTCTTGTTAGGTTATTGGAATTAGATCATATTGTATTATATATAATTTTCAAGGTAATTTTGAAGTGTGAGGCTACGCCCCCATAACACTCTTCGATTGGGAGGTTGCACCCCCACATCCCACTTTTTAAATAAACTTGTAGTATTCATAACTCGAAAGCCCATCATAATTCGAATTCACTGTAGCAATTCCAATATTAATAGCTTACATTTGCAGAGATGCTAGGGGTAATAGATATTATTTTTAGACCTACCATGAGTAATAGATAAATAACATTTCTCGAGATTCAAGTATTAATAGATAAAATTTGT
This sequence comes from Ceratothoa steindachneri, assembly GCA_963969495.1. NCBI lineage: Eukaryota > Metazoa > Arthropoda > Malacostraca > Isopoda > Cymothoidae > Ceratothoa > Ceratothoa steindachneri. The sequence goes on along the minus strand of OZ018317.1, from coordinate 156,997,377 downwards.
AGAGATAGTAATAAAATAGCAATAATAATAATGAAATTTTCAGAGATGCCAGTAGTAATAAGTAAATAGTAATAATAGTAAATAGTAATAAAATTTGCAGAGATGCCAGTAGTAGTAAGTAACATTTGCAGATTTGCCTATAGTAATAGGTAACATTTCGAGAGATCCTAATTTAATCACTTCTCTGAAAAACCTAAATTGTCTGAACTGATTCGAGCCAATTTTCAAAGCTGAAAAAGAAAGCAATTCTTTCTCGCGACTCTGATTGTTTAAATCAAAAGTTTTAGCCTAAAGGTAGTGTTGGTGTAGTGTAATTATTATTTTTTTAGGTTGGGGTTTTTTAGCCACCAGAATGCGGAAATGAACCCTGAAACTAAAATTTTCTGGGTAAGTATCTTCGATCTTTCTTCCTCCTTTGTTTTGGAAATCTTTTCCTATTTGTGAGATCTCAAAGTTGGTAAGATTGTCCATAATTTTAATCTTTATAAAAAATTGATTTCGATTCTGCCTTGGCGATATATCTCTGCTTAAATCTTTCACGTCCAAAATAACGCTAATAGTTATTATGGATGAGAAAGAGTCTGTTTGGAAAATGTTACTATTATAAAATTCAATGAAACTTATATCAACTTTGATTTCAGTCTCTCTTACATTTTGTTTCTAATTTATGGAATATCTTTTTCGTTTCGAAACCTAGTCTTTAATTAACAATTTTCTGCTGATTTTCTTTGAAATCAGCAGAAAAACTAAAGGATATAAATCCCGACTAGGAGAAATTTAAACAAAGATCCTCGCCTTCTTAAAGTTGGCCGGATCCTTCGTTGCCAAAGTTAGAAAAGATCTGGAAGTTGCTGATGGGGGTCCAACATTAGCAGCAAAACGCAAACCACATGCAAAGGTTTCTAATACTACCACAACCCAAGAACTTGGTAGAAAGTATAGTTACAAGGTCAACAGACCTAGGTCACGTGCTCTCAATTATTTCAATAATTTTAATAAAAAAATTAATTAACAAACGTATTATCAATTAACAAACATATCATCTCTCTCTATCTCTCTCTCTCTTTCTCTCTCTCTCTCTCTCTCTCTCTTTCTCTCTTTCTCTTATGACTTATGAGCATATGACCTTATGACCTTAAAATCTTTCAAAACCTCATTAAAAGATAAAATGGTTGCCGCCCGACTGACATTTAGAGTCCCGTGAACGCCACATAAAATTAAAGGAAAAACCTGAAAATTTGATCAGAGCCTTGCAAAGGACTTCAAGGTTTCCGAATGCATCCTCTGAACAGTTGTTCAGGAAGATAGACGTTACAAGTCGTATGTGAAGCGGAGAGGTCAGTTCATACGAGGTAAGACGAAAGAGAATCGTTTAACCCTTGCTCTCCACGTTGAAACACCAAGAAACTGAAATGCTTTGTTTTTTTTCCTTTGGTCACAAAATTTTGGATCAGGACCTGAAACTATACCAAATGAATGGCAGATGGTTATGCCCAGTGCGAAGCGAGGGGCCGACTGTAACGCATAACAAGTTTCCAGCAACTGTGACGGTCCTGGGAGTCAGTGGGAGATATGCCCTGCCCCCACTCACTTTTTATCACGAGACTTAAGAGTCAAGGCTGCTTCATGCACAGAGATTTGGGAGAAGGTTGTGAGGCCCTGGTTATACAGGGTATGCAACGGAAGACCTTACATCTTGAAACAAGACTTCGCAGCATCTCATAAGGCTGGAACAACCATGGGCATGTTCACCCAGACACGTAACCTCCTATCTCACCTGACCTCAGTCTACTGGACTATTACGTATGAGGCGTCGTCATGAGAGAGGTCCATTATTACCCTCATAACACCATTCAATCCCTAAAGTTTGCTTTAATAAAGACTATGTCCGAAATTGATAAAGATAATCTGAATCGAGCATGTGAACGATTCAGGATGCGAATTGAAATAGCGATTGAGGTCCTGAATTCATTAAAAAGGCGTATTATAAGGATTCTCAAGATTATTGGTACTCATTTTCATTTAAATACAGCTTTTCTCTGATGTGCTATGCGTCTTTTTCTTCATTCCAACAAATGACCTGAAAATTCGGACGACCTATAAAAATAGTCACGGGCCGTGACTAAATTTAGGGTAGGCAGAGACTGTGAAGCTGCCGCAATTCATTTATATAGAAATAAAATTGTAGGCAAAAAGTAGGAATTGTTAAAATTAATTGCAGCAGTTTCATAGTTTCTGCCTACCCTGAATTTACTCACAGCACGTGTCTGATATATATATATATATATATATATATATATATATATATGTAGGAGGGGAAAATATCTTTTAAAAATCAACCCACAAATAGTTTTTATAGACAAACTATCGATAGGAAGTTTTTTTAGCATTAAAGATCCTATCTTTTTGGAGTTCCGCACTGATAATATTTATTTATTTGAATGTCCCGGTTGTACTGGAGCCCCTTACAGTGGCAGCAGTGTCAGGTCTCTTGAGGCTAGGTTCTCTGCTCATATGGGGATTAGTTGGCGCACAAACAAAATATTAAATAGGAAGGAAAAGTCTTCTATTAGGGAACACACCATAAGCTGTAAAACTGACATTTCTATTGATAATTTTCAAGTATTAGCCTTTAACAACAACAAACATTGCCTAAGAACCCTCGAATCTTTATATATCAAACACTACAAAACTACACTCAATGAAGATTTAAGTGCAATATCTTTATTAATTAACTAATTTTAACTACAGTTTGTTAATTGGTTTGTTTTTTAACAAACCAAGCGTCACTGTAACCTATAAATACTAGCCCCTTGTTAAACCCACCATTCACTCTCTAGGATGGATCCACTTTAGTAAGTACCCAAATTTACCGTTTTTATATTAAATGGTTTTTAACTCTTACAGTCTTTACAAAATTAAAAACAAAGTTTAAATTTATTATCTTTAACTAATGCTAGGTCAATTTCTCTTATAGTTTCTAATTAATTTCTGCAATAAACTTTAAATTTATTAACTAATTTTTGGGGTCAGTTTTAAAGCAAATTTAACTGTTGCCAAGTCATATTTAAAATTTTAACTTATAGTACATTTTACTGATATTTTATAATAGTGTCACCCTTTAAAATAATGTCTTGTTGGCCTTTTCAAGTTTTCTTCATATGTATTAACTTTGTAAACTTATTCTAGCCTGAAGATGAAAACTTGTAGTTTTCGAAACGTTGTGAAAAATTAAAAGATGCTGCATTCATTTCTCGTGGCTCTGGGATTTATCCTCAATGTTATATATATATATATATATATATATATATCGTGGTAATGTTGTTGTTGCTTTAGAGCGCCAGTCTGATCCTATTACTTATGAAGGACAACAATACTTCTATATTGGCTGAGTAGACTTTTTAATTACCTTATTATTGAGAGAGTACCACAGCGTCTAATCCGTTTTCAGGAGAGGGCCCGTTAAACACGTAAAGGATCCATGGAAACACCAGAATTCTCCAAAAATTTATATATATTTTAAATTTATCAATTAACTACAAAAAAGTAAAATATTTATAATCACCTAATAAGTTTAACGAGGATAACTGGGCCTATTACAGAATCTATTGATGTCCAAATCGAAATAGGCTACAAGTAAACAAACCAATTGCCGATTAGTTATTTTATAGTGACCCTTTTAGATTAGCATTAAACTCCAATTTAAGTTTCACTCTTCTAACTGTAAATATGACGGGGTTCACTAACAATTGTCTCTACTTCCGTTAATTTGAGTACCGTAATAAACTCATACTAAAACAATGCAAATATAAATGGGCATTCTGACTTACATGAAAGAAAGGATCAGGGGTTGCCGGATGTCACTAGATGGCTTTTATTCCGTTTTGTTGTGTTGGAGCGGCCGATTGTAGATTTTCCACGAGATGGGAGGGTGTAGGGGACACGATGTCACTTCTTCGGATTTACGTTAAAAGCGGACGGAGGAGTTGTACTCTCTGGCTCAAGGAGTGCTCTTCTGGGTGCTCTTGAAGTCTTTTTGTATCCTGGTCTTCTTTGAGGGGTTGTCCAACTGGATTTTGGGTTATACGAGGAGATGTTGAATATTCTTGAAAAATTGGATCTTCCTCGGGTATGGTTTCTTCTTCTCTCTTCAGTATTAGGATCGCAATTGGAGAGTCACTCGGGGGTGACTGGTTCTTCTATTATCATACTTGCGAAATTCCTGTTTAGCACTAGGAATGTTGCTTCAGCCAAGCTTCTTACTACGCCTGTGCAGGATACTTCGGTCTGGCACCGATACAAAACGTAACGTTTCTAAGTTATTTCGAAACTGGGAGAAGAACCGATCTTCTCGAAATGGTCCTCTATCGTCTCTCACCGAATAATCCTTTCTCTTTCCTTATGGGGCTTATTTATATCCTCTCGACCGCCCCATCTAAGGGGGAAGATGCGAGACCACAGAGGGGAGAGCGAGGGGTGAGGCCGCAGAGGGAAGAGCGAGGGGTGAGGGGAGGGTAGTACCGCGGTGCCTAAGTCGGCTTCTTAATTAGAGGCACCGCCAACCTCACCATCCTTGGTGTTTTTTTTTACTGGCACCGATTTTTGTGGCAATTTAACCACGGGCCTCCGGATCTCTTAGGTAATTGGATCCTTTGATAGAGCTTCCTTCTCTATAGTGGCATATCTCTTTTCGCGTGGTAATAATTGGCGACTAGCATATGCAACTGGATGACTCGTTTCGTCATCCTTGTATTGAAGGAGTACACCTCCAATGCCCTCGTTGCTCGCGTCGGTCTTAATCCCAAAGGATTTTTCCGGTTTAGGCAACTTCAAAATGGGGGCAGAAATGAGCTTACTCTTGAGCTGATTAAAATGGGAAACAGCGACATCATTCCAACGTAGACGATCGGAGGAAATTCTTTTTTAAAAGGGAGTTGAGGGGCGCCGAAATTGCAGCGAAATTCGGGAAAAATCGCCGATAGTAAGAAGCTGATCCTAGGAATGATCTTAATTGCTTTTTAGAATTCGGAAGGGGCATGTCGGCGATTGCCTTAATCTTGTCCTCTTGGGGACCCAACTGGCTTTGTTCTATTTTGAAACCCAAGTATTTTATGGTTTCGTGGGCAAAATGGCATTTGCTGGGGCCAATGGTGAGGACATTTTCGCGCAGTCGCTCAAAGAGAGCTAATAGGGTGTTTAAATGGTGACTCCATTCACGAGTAGCGACGTAGACGTTATCGAAGTAAAAGGATACATTCGGTAGTCCATCTAACAACCTTCTCATGAGACGGTTATAGTTGCTACAAGCAGTCACGAGGCCAAAAGGAAGGCGCTTAAATTGCCTTAAGCCTTTCTCCGTTGCAAATGCGGTATATGCTTTCACATCGGGCCGGAGGGGAATTTGATAATACGCCTTGCACAAATCAAGTTCTGAGATGAACTTGGCGTTTTCAAAAAGGTGGAGGTTTTGGTCTACCAAAGGGATGGGCTCGGCGTCGAACACAGTTACCAAATTTAACTTCCGGAAGTCGATGCACATCCGATAAGAGCCATCAGGTTTCTTGACCATGACGATTTGGGAACAATAACTAGAGGTGGAAGGTTCTATTATGTCTAAACTAATTAAATTATAAACTTCGGCGTTAAAAGCTTGGCGTAAATGAATCGGCATGGGATAAGGTTTTGAACGGACGGGTTATAAGGTTGTTAATTTAATATCATGCTCGAAACTAGTAGCGCATCCAGGCTTCTCTGAAATAACGTCGTCGAACTGACATAATAGTTCTTGTAGCTGACTCTTTTGATGTGGTGTCAGCTGCGCGTCGATATCCAGGTCAGAGGGTTCAAAAGACTCGCCTAATAGGGAAGGAAGAGGGTAATCGGCATCAGGTTGGATGCACACTGTCTGCATTACATTAAGGGACTCCGCGGGGTAATCCTCTTCAAGCGCCGATGTTTCGTCCATGCTACGAACGCATCTCCATGGGCGCGTTAGGGGTACTTTTTTTCTTTGAGTCCACGGACAGTCTCCGTGTCCTTGTTTTGGGCCTTATCACCTAAGGGTGTTAGTAATTCACACTCCTTTTGTGCCAACCTAAGGTCCTGGTTAAGGGTCTCCGAGAATTCGGACGGTATCGTGGTTCTGAGGGGGACGGACTCCTGGGCTTCTTTCTTAGCTCGGCCTCGAGGAAGGGTGGCCTGAGACACAGGGTCGTAACTTACTTGGGGGCTCTGTCCTATAAGTACAGAACAGAACTGTATGGGTGCTGAAATGACTTCAGCCCAGCCATCATAATACTGACACTGCAGGTAACATCTAACGACGGGGAATCGGTTTGCTCTTTCAAGGTAGTCATGTACCACCGCAAATTTTTCGTGGTTAGGGTCCACTGGGGGGAGGAGCTCGTCGGACACGATGAAACACGTGCACCCTGTGTCCCTGACGAGAGTCGATACGTGGCAGCCGTTCACGCTGCCCTCCTCAAATGTCAAAGTTCCCGGTGAACTTTTGTCAAAAATAAAATTTACCTGGTGGCCTGACGGAGGGGGAGAAGTTGCTGCTTGGGTCTGCACCACCAGGGAAGCCGGGGTGGCATTAATCTGGTGGACTTGGTGGGCTGGTCCGCTTTTAAGCCTAGAATTTGGGGGGCAATTCCAGCTTATGGGGTTTTCTACACCACAGGTGAAGCATAGATTGGTCGCTTCGGGAAGAGTGATGGAGGAGAAATCTTAACGGGAGGTTTGGTGTCCCGTTGTTGGTTTTGGGGTTTTATGGGGCCCGGAAACTTCGTCAGCTTTCCTAGGAAGGGGCGCGAATCCTTCCTTCTTTCCTGGTTGGGGGGTTGGTGAGAAGTTCGATTCTCCTTTGGGTATAAATTATGGCTTGCGGCATAGACATCCGCTTCTTCGGTACACTCTTTAAAGGTCTGGCACCGACGATCCTTGACGAACGCGCGGATCTCCGTCAGGAGAGACGCCAAAAATTGATCCCGCATCACAAAGTCTGTTAAGGACTCGTAGTTAGGATCAACCTTTGATGATTCTAACCAGAATTTAAAATTCCTCCGAAGAATGTATCCGAATTGACGCAACGTCTGTCCGGGTTTAATACGAACTCCTCGAAATTCTTGTCAGTAGAAATCGGGAGTCATATTATGAGCGGCCAATAACTCAGCTTTTAAGGTGCTGTAGTTAATTGTACATTCAGATGGTAAAGATATGAAAAATTCGCGCAATTTAAAATTTAACAAGGGAAGTAATCTTGCTACACCTTCAGCCTCCAGATCCATGTTATTGATCTCGAGGATCTTTTCGAAGTGGACTAAGAGATGCTCCGAAATCCTCTCCATCCCTGAAATTGGGGAGCTTAAGTGGGAGATTGGGCTGGGCTTCTGAACGTGAAGTGGCTGATTGTATTTCGGCTTCTACACGAGCCATTTCAATCTGATGGTGAAGCTCAGCTTGTCTTTTCCGTTCCTCTCTTTCTCTTTCTTTTTCTTCTCGTTGGATTTCTCTTTCTCTTTCTTCTCGTTGGATTTCTTTTTCTCTTTCTTTTTCTTCTTGTTCTTTTCTTTGCTCCTCTTGAACGTACTCAATTAATTCTCTTCCGGAAAGTCCCAAGGATTCTCCTTGCGCTTTGAAGATTTCTAACTGAGTCATATTTGCACTTGGGGGCGCAATAGTCAACCAACTAAATTCCTTGCAAAAGGAATTATGCCTTCTAGAGAGTACACCTGCCTAAATATGGGCACTGACCTATTCGTAATTGGTTTCTCGACCTAGATAACCAATGACTAAAATCACACAAAAAAAAACACAAACAAATTATTATAACAGTTCCTTGAGCTACTTCAGCTTCTTAAGTTTCAAAACAAAGGGGTAGCAATCGTTAAAACAAAAGCTAACTACTATACTCTATTCTTATAACGAATAACACTATGCTTTACTTGACTGAGACCAGTGTTTGCAAAGATATAGCTTTAAACCTTACACACTTGATACCAAATTTGAATAGTATATAAATATATATATATATGTCGTAGAATGGACTCTCGACGATATACCATATATAACTATTCGTTGAGGGAACTTATTTAATTATCTTTAGAGTGCGTGGTTATCTGGTTGACCGATATTATTTATCTTCAATATGCTTAAGAAGTGCAACTGAACTCAAGGATAATAATATTGCTATCATTAATAAAATAGATTTTCATTAATTAAACTATCAACAACACACAAAACGGAAAATGTTTACATAACAGAGAATGGAAAGGGTCACGGGAATATCTGGCTAATCTGAGGATTAAGATTTGGGAGAGATTTAAAAAGGTAAAAAATGAAAATTAAAGGGATGGGAGGGTTCGCTAAACCATTTAAAGCACAGGAAAGGGTTGACAAAAAGGTTAAATACTCAAAGGTAATGTTGAGCTTACGTAATTAAAAGTTGTTGTGCAGAGGAAGGCGACGCGAAGGAATCTCGGGTCCGCTAGCGAGTTCCATTCTTGGGAATGAGAACCGTTTCTTCACGAACGGCTTGAAGAACAATGGCTGTTCTACGTTGTTCTCTTCTGAACAACAGGGGGGTGAGAACCGTCTCTTGTCTACGGGCTCAAAGAACAATGGCTGTTCTAACGTTGTTCTCTTTCTGAACAACAGGGGGGGGGTGAGAACCGTTTCTTGTCAACGGGCTCAAAGAACAATGGCTGTTCTAACGTTGTTCTCTTTCTGAACAACAGGGAAGGCCTTGTGGACTTGGCGTCTTGAAGGCTCGAACCTTGGCACTCAAGGGATATTGTCCTCTTCTGGACAATGATGGTATACCTCGAGGTAGAGGGCCCTGGTGCACAAGGTGAGACCGGATCGGCGTAATGTTTCGCGAAGAAAATCTGGTTCTGAATCTGCTCTTATTGGTGAAGTTTCCATATAAATAGTCGAGCCATCCCCTTGGCGTAGGGGACAATGGAGTGGGGGGCTTTGAGGGAATACCCAATGCGCCTGAGAGAAATACCTTATCTGCCCATAAGCCTAACTCAATCTGGCGAGGTCGGCGCATGGAACGAAACGGGGGGGGGGGGGGATGAACCTCCTTGGTTAAATATTGACTCAGGTGGAGCGATAACGCGCCTGGCTTCAAGGCGAAGATGCACGTGGGTAGCAACGTGCTTCTAAACAACATGTGATAGTGGTCGAAATTAAGCGGCCTCAAACCGTTCTATCACAGACAGCTTTGTGGGAATGAGTTTTTTTTTACCTAAGGATGATAACGCGACCAAGACGAAATCAATGTTCGCTCCAGTCTGGCAAAGAACGAGTACATGAGTATGTGCGACTTTTTTGTATATGGATCCGGATACTCCAAAACCGCAGGGGGTTACTTTTGTAGCGCTTATGTCTTAAAAATCAGCTAACCTAAAATTGCCCTCAGAATTTTCCCCAACCATGATTATTTAATCTTGTAGCGCCTATGTTTGAAAAAACGGCTAACGTTTGTTTGCCCTTAAAATTTTTCTCAACTATGATTGGTCAATTTTGTATCGCTTATGTTTGAGTAGAAAAATTATATATAGTGTAGCAACCTGTAAATGAACACTACGTGACGACGATGCCAGGAAAGCTGGCACACATTCCTTCCACTATCACACTTTTTCTCTCTATAACCTCTCCTACTATCCCACATTTTTTCCATCTTTTACCATCAATGTTCAATGTTCAATGTTCATTCCATTGAATTCACCGCTTGGATAGTTCACATACCGCTCTCATTAAACTTGGTAAAGCAATCGCCCAGAAGAGGATATAATTTTGTCGCTTCCCAAAAGAAGGCTATCCGCGCATCTCAAAGAAGCAGCTCGAACTTTTACAAGATACAATTATCTGAAGAAGGAAGACTCGCTCGAGAAAGAATCCAAGGAGTTGCATCAAAACTCTAAATTCTTGCTTCATTTTTCTTTCATTTTCATCTATTCTCTCACTCACCGTTTCGCCTCCCACACCCAAAATCCTTTCTCAGGGGGGTTACATAAAAAGAGAGATAATATATTTTTCCATCCACTGTTAGTCAATCCCATTATGACTGGCTTATTCCCCTTCCCCCTGGCTCCGTGGCCTAGTTCCCTTGCTGCTGGATACTGTCACCACAACCTCGTTCCAACTATACAATGCAGTAGCATTGTATAATTGAGCTGGGGGAAGAGGATTAGCCCACTACCAGATACCCGTACCAGAGGAGCCCCCGGACAATGGGCTGGGCTGCAATTTCTGCATGGGAGTCTAACCACTCCCACTGTGGAGCCTCCCAGGACCACTGAGGGCCATACAACCGTCTCAGTGCATGGTGTAAGCAACCGGGGTTTTTAATTCCCTCGACGCGGTGGCACCCCCAGCTAGCGATGATTGATTCCGCACTAGCCAGCAAAAAGTTCATCACACTTCACCCCTTCAGAGGAGCCCCCCCCGGGTCCATCCAATCATTCATCATCACCCTCATCCTTGACAGCTAAGTTAGCAGGGGTATGGCCTACGGATCAGGGGGGCCTACACAGCGTACAAACAAACAAAACCAGGGAATACCGAGGTCTCCCGTTAAGGACTGAGCCTGGGAGATCCAAGACCGAGAGATAGGTTCTGATTAGATCCCTGTACTCGGAACTGAAAATCAAAATCACAAAACTAATCGACGTGCCACATGGATACCAACCTTATACCACAAACAGGAAGACGTGGGACGACTAGTATCACCAGAAGGAATAAAGACATTGGAAAACATCGCCCTAGCACCAAAACTACCACCACAACTGTTGGCCAATCGTTTCTTCGAGTTTAGAAAAGTAGATCTCGACGTGGGATTTCACATCAAGGAAGAATGGAATCTCACAGCAAGGAAGAACTTAAAACGGAACTAGAAAGTGAAAACAGACACCTGAAAATAACGGAGATGATAAAATTTGGTCGCCACACTCACGTATTCAAAGTAGTGTGCTCAAAAACAGAAAGGGCCAACAGGTTAGTGCAAAACGGCCTCTAGCATTCGGAAGGAGAATTTCGTCTGAGAACATAACTATAGAGAAATTAATAAATGTGCAGACGTCTTCTCAATGCTATGCACTAGAAGAGCACGTAACCAAAATCTGACCCAATAAAGATAGGAAAATGTGTTCCGAATGCGGGAAAGATGGCCACTAATTTCCCGAGTGCACGGAGACAACACAAAAATGCCTAAACTGCCAAGGTCCATACAGGACAATGGCCGTCAACTGTCCGAAAAGAAGCGACATAATAACCAGAAAGGAGCAAGAAGAGAGCCAAGAAAAAGAAACGAAAACAAACCAAACCTACGCAAATGTAGCTAAAGCAGCAGTAAAAGAGATTAAACAGTCAGAAGAACAAAAAATAACCATAAACGTAAACGAAGAAACCGGCCTGGATATTCTGGTGTGCATAATGTTTGCACATGTACACAACATTGCACAGTCAGGAACATTTGCAGACATACTAAATCTGCTCCTCAAAAAGAACGGGATAAGGAAAATGTGGTTTCCGCCCAACCGGCTCTAATTTACGGAGTGACAGCTGGCAAAATCCTCCATGTAAAGGACATGCTGGGGTGGGTGCCAAAATAGAAGAGACAGAGGAAACAGCAGAAGAGGAGAAAGAAACAGAAAACTACGACAAATAAATAAAAAAAGAAAGAAAAGGCTAAAAAAAGACAAAGAAAAGACAGAACAAAGAGGAAACTACCGACTCGGATTCATCTACAGAAGCAGAAAACTAAGAAGGCTGCCACTATGAGGCTAAGGATTTCAAACTTCGTATCTCTGTGCATGAAGCCTACCCCCTACCAAAAGGTGCCTGACCAGCCGACATCAGGAAAGGTCTGGAAAAAGGTGCATGCAAATGGACTTATGTAACGTAACATGAGGAAAGCTCAATGAAAAAACTAATATGAGAAGAACGCATCGAGTTTATCCCAATGACATCAGGTTGATAAATAAAGAGACCGTCGATAAACTCTCAAACGGTCGACTCAAAAGTACAAATGAAAAAAACAAAGAAATAGAACTAAAACAATGGACAACACAAATATTAAATTAAAAATATTACACCTTAATACTGACGGGTGGAAAAATAAAGCCATCCAATACGGCAACATCTTCAGGCATCTGGACGCAGACATAATATGCATCTCGGAACATGGAATAAATGACAATGAATATATAAAACCAATAACTGGAAAGAGATACGATAGCACAGCTATCGCAATAAAAAAGAACATCCGTTATACTCAGGAATGCGAAGTAGACGAGGCCTATATCGCTGTGACATTGAGATGGAGTTTACCCGACTCACGGTCGCAGCAGCCTACCAACCTCCCCGTCGCTCGTACAACCCGGTCTAATGAGTGATGGAGATATTTAACAAGAACAATCCTACCATCTTACTGGGTGACCTGATTCCTCGGCCACAAGAATCAGGTTACCTCACTAAGAACAACGCCGGTCGTAACCTAGAACTTTCTAATGGATAGGAATATACTCCAAAGAGTAGGCCCTGATTTCCAGACTTACATAACTAGAAGAGCCTCTACCCGACCGGATATTGTAATGACAACTTTAAACTTTTCATATAACATCCATATGGAACCTATAAATCGCACATCCTCCCGCCCGGCCCCCATCCTATGGTGGTGGGGTCGCAAAACCCTTATACCCAGGGAGGGTGGGCAGGGGGCATGCGCCTAGCATGGCCTCCTGCAAAAAGATAGCTAACTAGGAACGGGAGAAGACGAGCCTTCGCAGCTCCTCTCAGTTGGCCCGGAGTCCGCGGCAATTCTATTGAAGGAATATTATATTGAAGATGAGACCCTCACGGGAATGGCCGTACGCTAACCCGAGTCTGAACTCTGGGCTTTTTTGGCCGGACAATTCGATGTCGCCTTCGAGTACCAATCGGGGGAGGTTAGGCTCGTCAAGCGAGTCTTTTGCTCCTTCCACCTCGAAACCTTAGGTAGATGGGCGGCTTCGGAGGAGAGGGTCCTTCTTTTGGAGGATCAACTGTCTCCGATCCACCAAACCTACCATTGGGTGTTTTCGAAGGAGCCGAAACTCTTTTAGTGCTGTCTTCCATTTGGGGGGCAGCTTTATGAACCCCGGAAGATGGCTTCACGACCATCTGCAGGGGTTTTGCCTCTTGTGGGTCTAACGACTCACAAATAGTCACGCTGGGGTAAGAGAGGGAAGCCCTGGTTTTAGCCGCGGACTGGGTGTGAACCCTTTGTGCCACCAGCTTTATCAGGAGACCGCCCTGGGTAGAACCCACAGAAAAGTTACGAATGTGCGCGGAAACGACCGTGCTCGTAGGTTTGGATGAGCCAGGAGTAGGCGGTGTCTTTCTTAACATTGAGGTATAGGACGTCCCAGGCAGCCCCAGGCGCGCCAGGATCATGTCCTTGGCCTCACGAAATGAGAGACGATCGTGGGCTTGAACGGCCAGGATTTCCTTCTCAAGGAGATACGCACCGCATTGCTTCGAAGAAGTAGGGTGTGGCTCTCCGCAATTGACACACTTAGCCAAACACGATTGGAATTATCGTGTACGGCCTTGGAGCAACCTACACAGACTTCGGATAACTCCGACTTTGCGCGTCTCAGGAGCGATTAGTATAGCCAAAGCGGTGACAGTAGTAGCACTTCTGCAGCAGTAGCACGAATACCTTCACGCGGTAGCAATACCAACTGGCACGCACCGACTCAGGGAGCTTGTAAAGGTCGAACGTGAGAAAGAGTGGAGTGGGGGGTCTCGAGGCCAATACGTCATTCTCATCACACGCTCAACCTTGACCGCCTTGGTCAGCCAGCTCTAAGGTGATTTTATCTTTGGAGTAGTTCACGAGTTCCCTCGCATACACTATCCTTTCACCAAGTTCATGGTAGAGTGCGAGATAACACTCACAGGCATACCATCAAGTATCCGAAGGGCACTAATCATGGTCGTCCGAGAAACGGGCCACCTTCCGCTTTCTACCAATCACACTAGCTAAGGTTCTCCTCTGATGAATCATGTTGTCCTTAACCAACATGCGGCCATCAGTGGGGTAAATAACGAGGAAGCGTTTGAAGCCAGTCGGCTCGAAAACGCCAGGTAGCCTCTGAATGAGGGGCTTCGACGTAATCGAAGCTCCGCTCTGCGCAGGTGTAGTGTTTGTCTGGGACTCTGCACCCTGCAAAGAACGGGGCCGGACGTGCCGCTCTTGGCTTGTTCACTAACCAAAACGGCAGCAGACCCGTCCGTCCCCGTGGTTCCCGTGGAGTGAGAAGAGCCCAGAGTCTTCTTCGTCTTTTCTTTTTAGGAGAGAAAGGAATTGTCATGATGAAGAAAACAAAAAAACGGTAGAACTTTTCCTTGTCTAGGGGTGAGTAATATGGCCTTTTTAATATGGCTCCGAGTATATGACCTTCTAAGAGCTTATAATGAAATCATATTATCCAAGGGATGTGTTTCACAGTGTTATATGGCGGTAAATAAGATAAATTTAAATGCAACTGCATACTATACAGGGCCGATAATGCAGCGCTTGCATCTAGAATTTCAATATCTTCGGTCACCAGGTTAGCTTGCATTTGAAGAATGTTTTTATGTTAGATTTCAGGTTGATTAAATTGAGAAAAACGGAATTTTAATGGATACACGTGATTAAATATTAGGCGATTGAACAATGTGTTACAAAGTTGCGTGACAGCCATATATGACCTGATGTGTTTCATGGTGCAATGTAACTTGGCAACGATACGAGATGTGAGATAGGGTGCTAGGTGTTTTAGACGATATCGCTGAGCATTCAGGGCCGAGCGCCATATACGAGATTCGCTAGATACACACCAAAGTTTAATTTCTATGAGTTTCTTTAACCTAGAAAGAACAAGGCAAGTTACTTTACTCAGTGACCGGGGCTGTGGTTAAAAGAACCACCTTTAAATGTCTGTGGGTAGGTTTGGTTAGTCCGTTACTATCAAGGTGCCATCACACATTCGTTTTAAGGTGCATGGTGACAAAGGCACCAGTCAGTTCCTCCCATAGGCATGACTAGCTAGAAAAGTAGACCGCTATCGATATTAATGGATGAAAGGAGTCCAACTATGTTACCCAAGGAGTTATGAATTCCTGGTTAACGGATTTGGCGCTCATGGCTGCAATGTGAATTGCTTCTACCCAGCAAATAAAACAATCCACCATCGTTAACAAAGAGTTTACCCCTTGCACAGTTGCATTTTATTTCAAATAGTTTGGAATGAGTCGTAGAGATGGAAATAGTTAACGGTGTGCTGCTGTATTTTAGGGGACTTTTACTGTATCCAGGTGCGTACCAAGCGATGAACATTCTTATTTATCCAATGCTAGATAAAACATGGTGCATGTGTATTTTAAGAAACCTCTAGTGCTTGAAATAGAAAAGCGATGCAGGGCAGCTAAAAACTCACTCACGAAACGCTACAAGAATATACAACCACGCCTTTCCTGTAGAAACATCACAATAAATCTTGGAATTCTCCTAATCATATGTGACATTATCTAAGTTGAGTGTTCTGAGGCGCTCATGTACGCCTGTGAGAGCAGGATCATCTCTTTTAGCGTCTGATATGGTGATTTACATCAAATGAAGGTACCTGGATTTGGGTGATGGCTAGGCGAGATAGAGCATTAGCTTTCATATTGTATTGCCCCTTAAAGTGGCGAATATCGGTGGTGAATTCCTATATAATATCTAGGTCGTGATTTTTTCGCTGGGAATGGCGTTCTGACGTGCCCTGGATTTCAGATAAAATTCCTCTATGGTCTGTATAAATAATCAGAAGTCTCGACTGAAAATACTGTAAAGGTTTTCGGAAGGTTTTGTTTAAAAAAAATAAGATCGAACTCCATACGCTTTTTACTTTCTCGTAAAACAGACCTTTCTCGTCATCCAATGCGTCCATCATGAGGGAAAGTTAAGGCGTATAATCCACATAGGTTAACAGTGTGTTTAGAGCCAAAGCGTTCTTGATATCGTTGAAACCTTTGCCAGCATCTTCCGTTAAAGAAAGATGAGTTCTTCTTTCAGCTGCCCCCTCTGAGGATTGTCTAAGGGTACTAAATGATGCGCATGCATTTGATGAAACAGCTGTAAATGTTTAGCATCCCAAAGATTCAACATAATTGCACGCAGGTACGCTGCTGTGCTAATTTATTAATGGTTTCATTTTATTTTCTGTAGTGGAGATGCCATATTTATTAATCTATTGGCCCGGGTACGCTTTATCCAGAGCCACAAAGATACATTTGACCAGATTAATATAAGCTCATTTGGACTCTAAGCTGCCTCAAAGATGTCTATAATGAAGAACACAAGTCGAAACCTCGTAACACAGAATCCATGAAAGGTTGGAAAGTTTGATCTTGGATTTTTATACCCGCTGCCATTTTAAGCCATTCGAATAAACTAACAAGCGTAATCGTATCAATTTTCTGGATTAATCCCGCATCGGGTGGTATCTCTCGATAATCCACCACGAGATCTACCTTCAATAAAATTATTTTTCCGTATACATTGGCAGTAAAATCCATGACATTTGATACGGCTTCTTGATTACCTAATATTTGGTCATTCAGGCTTCTAACTTGACAACATGACTTCAATTCCCTCGACAATTTGGAAACATATATGAACAGGCGGTGCCCAGTTATTCCTGAATGGGTGAATGATGCTGGCAGGCATTCCCTTATCAAATTCCGGCTTCGCCGCGGCGAGTTTGTATAATAGAAGACTTTGAGAGCGTAAATAGATGAGAAGAGAATTGTTGATCATGCTGGGGGCAACCGCCTTCCTAATAGGTTCATCTCTTTGAAGTGGGTGGGCAATGTCTGGAAAATTGAAGAGTTTTTGCAGATGATGATTTAACTACTATACGAAAGTAATGCTGGACAGATTTAAGAGCATTTTACTTTCCATTAAAAAGAAAATACCTCCGGATACCTATTCCTCCCGTTTAAGGTCTAGAAATAAGGAGAAATGAGCTTCGTAATTCCAAATTAAGTGCGAGTCATTTTTCGCCGTAATTTAGGTTAGAACAGTTTGAGGCTCGTAAAAACTCCCCGAAACAATGCTTACGGCTGGCCCCGAACCACCAGAAAATTAATCTTGATAATTTAGTTAACTAAGAGTCGATTTTCTTTGTAGTTACTTCCTAGGACCGAAAATAAGCAAAGGGGAGTAGCTAGTTCCCGCGAAAGGACGCTACCAACAATGGTTATCATGCTACCGTTTAAGGGAGAAAAGTCGATTGTGGTTAGTGGTACGACAAGAAAGTTTAACCTTGAAGAATACTCCTCACCCTCGGATGCAGATACCAAGAGCTTCAATTCTCTGAGAAAAGCGCTCTTGATGGAGGTTGTCACAGAGAGAAGCGTTCAGGGAATAAGCGAGGGACTTCACTGCACTCAGCACATTCAAAAGTGTCCTGCATGCGAGATCCTTGTACTTCAAGGCCTCCACAGGTATCTGGCCACTGAAAGTGATACTAGGCTAAATCAACGACAACTTGAGTGAAATATACTTTTCAGTAGTTGTATGTAAAGGATTAGGTCACGCTTGATCTCTGCGGCTGAAGAGGTATAAAGAAGATTATGTGGGCGTATTTTACCTTATATCTCACAGCTATGTGGTTCTCAACAAGCACCTAACACAGGTGGATCCATAATTCGTAATAACTCTTTAGGTACAAGGAAAGGTGACTTAGACTCCTTCGATGGTAACGGGCCAAACATTATCTTTGGCAACCACTAAGGAAAGCTTATGCTTTAGAAAATGGTAAACCAATGGGATAAAATTTTTCTTATACCAAATTGTGGACATCATTTTAACACCAAATGTGAATTTCTACCACAACTTGTTAAGTTTGATCCGTTGAATGTATAATCTAGTTGCTAGATGATGCACGAAAATAGTTTTGGGTGCTCTATTATTCATATAAAATAAATATTGTATATTAATTCCGCGATATTAATAACATATGAATTATTCAATGCAACTTGGGTTCAAAACTATGCAAAGCTATCGATTGGCAATATTTTGCTAGAGCAACGATGGTCCAAATAATTTAAATGTTATTATTATACTAGACAATTAAATTTACTAGTCACTATCACTAAGAATTTTCTTATTAAAATATTTATTCGGCCTAATTATATTTATTTTGACTGGAATTCAATTACTGCACCGCACCGTAAATAGAGTACGTGAGAGAAACAATGGGAAACTTAAGTTGGTTGTGTAAGAAAATAGGTGTATTCAGGCCAGTTACCGTAGTTATATAGTATGATGTGACCCAAGATACTGGAATGAGTCGATGAGTAGACGAATAGATAGAGCGAGGAATTGCTCGCTCACTCTAGATGAATAATCATCCAAGAATCTGCGTTTTGTAGAACAAGGCCAAGAGACCAAGTCGTGTGCTCTCAATTGCTTAAATAATTTGGAAAGAAAAAATAACAAACGTATTATCAATTAACAAACATCATATCATCTGACCTTGTAGTTTTGGAACCACATTGTAAAATCGAATATGACTCAAAAGTACCTCAAAAATGAGCATTGTATAGTTTTATAAAATTGTATAATGGGTTCACACGTTAAACTAAAATAACACCTTTCGGAAGGGAATCTGAAGGGTGCTCTCAAAAGAGTGCTGGTTCCTTGAGGTGTCATTATCTCTCCTTTTTAAAGTTCTAAGAAGGATGTCGAGGAGTCATAAGACCGAATTTTTCTCCATAGAACGGTTGGTCAAAAGACCTGATTTTTATTTCCTAAGCTGCTGGGATCTGGGCAAGCCACCTCGAGTGGGAATTGGGTCCTGGCTTTAAAGTTTTCAGTTACGGATCAATTTTGCCGTTGTAAAAGGATTTGGCGACGAGAAAAAGGTACTTCTGATCAGAGGAAAAATCTGACAACACTTCATCTATCATCAGAAATTCTGATCCATCTGCGATTGGAACAAACTCTTCATCCCATTTTATCTCGTTTCCCCTTTAAAGACTTCCCTGTCGGTCCTTTGAAAGAAATATTGCATTTGGTAGGTCCGTCGACGGTTTGGAATTGATGACGAAGGCAGAGTTTATTTTTATGAAGATCATACATTGACTAATGAACTGTTTTAACTCGTCGATGCTAACTTTTTTCCTGATGTTGCCACTTGCCCCAGTGTTAACGGCGGTTGAGTCAACACCAACGACTTCCAAATCATCCGTCAAATTGCTTTCTTCCAGAAAGGTTATGATGGCATCGGTCGTCGGTTCGGCAGCTTTTCCCGTTGGTGTAACATGAATGGGATATTTCCCGCGGGTAAACTCCCGCCTCCTCCGTTAACTCGAGTGTTTCAATCTCCTTTCCATTGAAATGAATTCCCTCGATGACGTCATTCAGGCGCTGAGACTCTATGTTATTCAAATCTTTTTAACCTTCTCCTTTTAGCGTCGAATTCGCTGAAGATTGACGACTGCAGAAGAGTGCCCCGTCGTGATGATGCCAAAGTCTATCAGCGTCGCAGTGACGATCGCGGTGGCCAGTCGATCCGACGCACCCCAACGTATCGCCTCACGCGCAACCGTTGGCAAAGGGATTCGATAGGCGTCGCCTGACATAAAAATAAAAGAGAATTACAGTTTCTCTGCCCCTCTCTCTCTCGGATGAAATGCTAAGCTACTCGTACTAATAATAGTATTAATACATGTACAGCAGATTTGTTAGTGTAATAAAAGTTTCATGCAAAAAAGTTAGTTTCTACATTCTAATATTACGCGCTATTCTACATTTACTCGATAACCTATTAACAATCCAAATAAGAAATATACCTTTGCACCAATTGTAAATTATATCCCGCTGCTGGTTCAAAAGAGGAGAATCAATCTTAATGTTCTGCTCGTGAAAATATTTTTGTGCTTAAAGAGACAAAAAACCAGAACAGATAATGCGTCTTTCTCACCTTTTAAATTGTACGTGACTTTGTCATGACGTTGCGCTGATTCTTCCGTCTCCTCCGCATCTGCCAAAAATTCGCTCAATTGCTGGCGGTGCCACTCTTCCTCCTCTTGCTTTTCTTTGGTGACTTTAGCGGTGTGCTCCTCCTTCTTTTTTTCTCCCTTGATCTTTCTCGTTTCAATCACTTTCAATTTCTTCGTTGTTGGAATGACAATGCGACCAATTTGAGGCAAAGGAAGTTTGGACGCATGTCGATGGCTCTGAGCGAAGATGAACTTGCGTTCGTTGGGAGGAATTTTCTGGTCGAGTGTGCATCTCTCGTTTGAACAGTCGATATGAATGACGTCATTGTCGTCTTGGCGCATCAGACACTGACGAATAAAAACTCCCAAGACTTGTTCGAATTTGGCGTCAAACGCTTGGCGATCTTTATCGAAGTGTTGCTTCTTGTGCGCGACTTTAATCTTGTCGGCGATGGAATGAGTCTTGAGAGCAAGAGATGTGATGGCGCGTGTGTAAATTTCGACGGCCATTGGAACGATTTCTTTGAAGAGAGAAAGGCTGACCTTTCGACCGACCTCCTAAAATAATGAATAAGATTCGATGATCTCACTTTCTCTTTTTCTCTCTCTCCCTCTCCCTCTCTCTCCTTTGCTCTCTGCTAGCCCAAATGATATTCCCTTCAGTGCTCTCTCTCTCTGCTAGCCCAAATATAATTCCTTTCAGCGCTCTATCTTTCTCTCTCTGGCTCTATGCTAGCTATAATGCTATTCCTTTCAACTTTCTCTCTCTCTCTCTACTAGTCCTAATTTTATTCCTTTGAACGCTCTCGCTTTCTTTCTATCTTTCTTTATCTCACTCGCTCTCTGCTCGCCTAAATGCTATTCCTTTCAGCGTGCGCTCTCTCTCTCTCTCTCTCAATCTTACTCGCTTCTAGCTATACTGCTATTCCTGTCATCTATCTCTCTATCTCTTTCTCTCTCTCTTTATCTTTCCCTCTCTCTATCTCTCCCACTGCCACTCTGAAGCGTTACCAGTGTGACCTCTGTGGGAAATTTTTCACATATAGCATCTGTGGCACTTGGAACGAACATCCAGTGGAAGTTGTCAACAGCAGCTTTGTTGAACAGTTCAAGTCGAGACTAGAGAAAGTCTTGAAAAGTAGCCGCTTGGAGACTTGAAGCGTGGCGCGAATGCTCTTCTAGAGAGTCATTCTGACCCTTTTTAGGACTGCACCTGCTAAAGTGTTCATTCTCTGGTACCCTCTTTGAATGGATCGTAAGGTCTACTAGGGTACCTCTTTTCCTTGTTACTCTTTGTTACTCCTTGTTAATCTCTCTCTCTCTATTCCTCCCATATCCCCTCTCTCAAACAAATACGTATATAATATGTAAATCTATTTCATTATTCGAAGTTAATTGGATATATTGTAAAAAATGTCTAAAGCAAGCAAACACGCTGATTCTCGAAGTCGCTCGAGTAATTTCATCGGATCGTCTTAGCCGTTGCCACTCTCAGGTATTTCAAGACAACGAGATAGGCTAAAATATCTTGTTGTTTTTGGAGGGCTGAGAGTGGCAACAGCTTAAACGGTCCGATGACTTCACTTAAGACACTTTGAGAATTAGTGTGTTTGCTTGCTTTATGTATTTTTGACAATATATACAATTAATTTCGAATAATGAAATAGATTTTCATATGCAATCGTTGCAGTCTTCGAAGGTTTCGCAGATTCCACTACTGATTGGCTCGACTCGACCTTTGGGATTCCAATCCTCCAATCAGAGCTTGAGTTTAAGATAACACGTGAATACAACATGATTAAATTTTGGGACAAGTTATAGTTTTGGCTAATATTGTTTTAGGCACTGAAAGCATAAGATGAATAGTAGAAAAATTGTAGTTTTAGAGAATTTAGACTATATCATAAGGATTCAACACTTCTGATTTTATCGCAATCTTGTCAGCGTAGCGTCTCGGCCTAGAGTGGGTTTGCTACCATTTTTTAAACCACTCTTTGTTTTTCTTAACGGTGTTATATGGAATTCCCTGTACACTAATTAGACACCTGCCTGTATCCAATTGACAACTTAAGAACATGCAGTGGCATATTTTTTAGAAATAAAGTCCCCACACACTCATGACGATCGTACACTCTTCAAAACATTTCACCAAACCATGGTAGATACAAGGCTACATTTAAGTATTGGTTAAAGCCTAGCTGAAATCAACAATTCTCAAATAACCTGAATAAAATATGCTGCTGTATATCCGAAAATATAAAGATGATACCTAATTTTTTGTCCCGTTTACTTTTTAATACTGTTTGTAATTTAAAATGGCCTTTTACCTTCATAGCCCTAAAATTCATACTGATTAAGATAATTTACTGATTTGAGGGGGCAAGCTTTGGAACAATAATCAAGGATTAACTTGTTGAATATTTAAACCTTCACCTTGTGTGCATGATAATCAGATTGGCTTCCACACAGGAGTTTGATAAATGTATGCAAAAACATAATGAGGTCGGTAAAACAAATCGTGTAATGCATGAAATATGCTACCTGTAAAAGGTTTCTGCGGATCTTTAGAACCTGAAGGCCAGCTGAATTACAATCACGTATCTTCGACCAGCACGCTTCCTTCGCTTAGAATATTCACACCTTTCACGTCGTGATACAATGGACAAAAGTTATGTTGAGAATAGAATAGTGTATTTTGATATTTCTACCTTTAAAAAATCAGAAATTTATTTGTAATTTTCTTTTTTAAACGTTCCTGATTGGTATATTACAAAAAAAGATTGAAATATATGCTACTTAACCCCCAAAAATAATATTTGGATGTATATATTTTGTATAATTTTGTTAATTCGGCATTTTTGGCCTCATTCTGTCACTAATAAATACAAATAAAAAGTATTGAGGTAAAGGATCCCATCTCTAACATACTGTTTACTATGTAGATAGAGGTATGTAATAAAAAATCTAGAACGAAAGTAGCGTGAGGTGAGTTGCGAACGGCTTCCTGCGTCGACGAATCATCGTTGACGAGCTGTGCATCAGCTGCGCCATCGTGAGTCCCAAAAGACTCATTCAAGTGAAACTTTTAAACCTTCTACTTTTACTTTTCGGCGCTGTACAAGTAGAGTGTTTAAAGAGATTTTAAGAATATTAGAGTGGAAGCAGAAGAGAATCAGAATAAATGGGAATGAAAAAAAAACAGGACTCACATATATATTGAGGTGCCCTTCGCTTTTGCCGATGACACAGTATTACCTCCTAATAAAAAAAATTATACAGTAAATGATCATAGAATCATCACAAACCAGTTTCAGAGTGGACTAAAACTTAACTTTTCAAAGGGAAAGATAATAGTTGTGCAGAAGAACGACAAGCAAAATTAGTAATCAGGTTTTAGAGCGGGTACAAGAGTATGTATACTTAGTACAGCTTGTGAATCATTATTGGTAGATGGAAAACTCAATCAGTAGAACAAAATTAGGTTGGAGCGCCGTAGGATATCTTAGCTACACTTTAGAAAAGATGTGTGAGCTTTATTTTAAAGAAAAATGTTTTATGCAATAGATGTTACCAGTTTGAATTAATGTTAATAAAACTTAAATATTCACTTTAAAAGGACACAAGAACTGAAGACGAGCTATAGACACATTGAAATTATAAATGTCAGCAATAACTAGGATAGGCCAGAAAATAAATTCATGGATACGCAGGGGAGAGAGGCAGTAAAAGGAGTAAAAGATCTGAAGTGGAAATAGGCAAAAATCATTGCTAGAAGAAGCAATATTATATGGGCTAAAAAAATATATAAACCAAAAACCTTTATACATAAGAGCTAATCTACTCCCGTGGGATCATTCCTGACTGTCAAAGTTGTTATTTTCTGGTTGCGATCACATCCCACATGAACGAATTGAACTTGTAACTTCAGGGCAAGGATAACTTTGTCTGTGATCCCTACAGAATCATCAAGGGATTTCGGAGAAAGCTGTCATTGTTTGAAAGACAACTAGAAGGAGAGAAATTTCTTCATTTTCACTGTTTCAAAGAGTCCTGCGCGAAAATCGCAGATGTGAACCTCGATTTTCCGAAAAATATTATTTGTGACTTGAAGGAGCATTATTTTGTGAGATTTTCAGATCTCATCATGATTGAAGGTGAGACACTTCTGTTCCAGGAATCCATTTTATTGCAACCTTCATGACGTGACGGTCGAACTACATTTGGAGCTCAGTGATGAAAGGGATGCACAGAGAAGGAAAACTTGTTGAATTATACCGTTTCTTACCTGATGATGAGTTTCCAAAGTTGAAAAAATTTGCCTATGGTATGTGAAGTCAGTACAACGAACGAGGTTGACTGATGAACATCTGAAAGCATTTCACTTGGTTGTATGCAGCAATGCCAAACCAAACATTGATATCTTGAAAGCCAAACGCCAGTTTTACAAACGTCACTAACGTTTTTCTTGTTTACTTCAGTTTATTTACTCCACTTTTATTTTTTTGAGAAGGGCCAAATTTACCCGTTAAGCCGTTCAAAGTAAATATATTTTGCGGGCATTCTGGTTTTAATATCCGTTGAGCCTTCATACGAGTAGCTCAGTGGATGCGCACTTGGTGTGATGTAAATATCTCTTTGCTGTTTATGCCACCCGAGCGATAGTCCAATATAAAATGTATAACAATCAACTATTTCCATTGTCTATTTTAATGATGACATTTCCAGTCCCAGTAAAAGGTAAGTATCGAATCAAGAGAACACTTATACGTTACAACTAACTAGGCAATGATATAAAGTGTCTAAAGATTACAAGTTTTTCGGGCTAAATCTGACGAATTTTAATATCACGTTTTTTAAAGAATCTTTTGATGTATAGGTGAACCAACAACAGCCTTGGAGAGTGTACAGAGTATAGTTTTATTTGAAAAAAAATTAGTTGATATGGAGAAAAGGAAACTATTTGAAATTTGGACGAGATTTACCTCCATTATGATGATCCGTGCCGGTTAACTGTTGCTCAATGCTGTACGACGTGACAGTGACAGCTGCAACGCAGACTTCGAAGCCCTGGCCAGCAGAACGGAACACAACAGGCGTTTTGACTGTATTCGTACGCCTGAATTCATCCGACAACTGCAGGAGAAGGAGATAGAAGAACGAGCAAGCGAATGCGGGATTTGACGAGAGAGATGGGTGTTGTAGTCACCTCCATGAAGCTGTCTATGAATGAGGAGCTTCGTTACCACACGTGCAAGAGTCACAAGGGATAAATTTTGACAGTCAAAACCAAGGAGAACTACTTGACAAGATAAAGAAGCTCCTGAACTATTTGATGCATCTGGTTGAGCCGGGGAGGATCTGTTTTTTCTCAGATGGAAAAAAGTTCAGCCAGGACGAGTTGCCCAACCTCCAGAACAACAGTTGGCTTGCCACAATCATGGAAAGTTTCACGTATCATAAAGCCCAAGTCCCCCCAAACTCTGATGATCTGTGGGTTTCTCCAGTAACACTGACGCCATGCCGCCTAACATCTTTGAGCATATTCTTAGGTGCAATTCAGACGGATATCTGGAGTTGCTGGCGATTGTGCTCAAACTCTGGGTGAAATGGTTTTCTGCTGGAATGCCATACTTCCGTAAAGAGTCAGAAGTGGTGCCGTGCTTACAACCCCAAGGTCGATCTGTTGGCCAAAATCAACGAGATATTTGAAGATCTTCCCAGCGATACATTGAGCAACGGATGTGCCAGGTTCCGGAGCCACCTTGAGGTCGTGATGGAAGAGAGGACGGCGAATTTAAGTAAACTGTTATCTCTCAGCCTTAAAGTTGATATCTTTTAAATTTTTAAAATACGTTTATTGTTTCATGAGATATTGGGGTGGATTTTTTTTCTTTAGGCAAACTGCCAAAATTAGCCCGAGCACTCTTCTAAACAAATATTGAAAATAATTAAAGTTCTCTTAAAACAGCTGCCTTTTTTGTAATGCTTCTTCATGGAGCTAAAACAATCATGATTAAAATGGGGCAGGTAAACATATGGGATGTAAAGGCCATATGCGAGGAAAATAAGACAAATTAGATTGTTGCATTAACTATTTTATTGTCAAGATATCATTTACATATTTTTACATCGAAGAAATAAATAGACTTTTCAACAAATAAATGTATAAACAAATTATATAATGACCAAGCAATGGCTCTGCCACTCCTCCCTATGGGAGGAGCTTGCGCTTCGCTACTAAGATTTAAAATTTCAAATCTAAAAAAAAGCAGCCATGGTTAAATTTTTCTAAATTTTCTGAACCCCGCCAATTATAAGAATTTTAAAAAGGAACTCTAAACTAAATTTCCCCCCCTTTCAAAATATCACGTTGCTAAAATATAGTTATGGAAGAAGATATATAAAAATAAATTTTCTGAACTTCACTATTTGTAATTCTTTGGGTTTTAAAAAATTCACAAAATTTTAATACTTATATTTATTTCTGAACTTCACCATTTTGTTTTTGATATTATAAAAGAATGATTAGAAATAACTTTGATAAAAAACATAAGTCATAATCAAACTAAGATGAAATTATTATTCAAATACTCAAAAAAATCCCCTTCTTAAATTATAGAGTTAGTGATGATGATGATGATGATGATGATGATGATGATGATGATGACAAGGTATAACAAGTTTAAACAACTTATCTGAAGCGAATGTAAGGAATTCAATGAATGGAAATTATATGAAACAATTTTAAATAAGAACTGTTCTAGAGCTACTGGGAAAAAGAACTCTTATTGTGAATAAGTTTGAACAGAAAATGGCTACTGAAGTCAAAGTTTTAATGCAATCAGCAGACACATTCTCTGCAGCATCTTGAGTAGCTTCCCAAAGGTCATTCATGTTCTTCAATTACATGCTATTTCATAAATGTCTCTCTTCAGGATGCTGCACACGTCTTATATTGATTTATGCTGCAACTGTCGAGATGACATTCCATAATTGAATCTCCTAAAAATCCTTCGACGCTAACTTTGAATCAAGACTAGGAGCCTTATCCTGCTCGAGTACAAGGGATTTTTCATCCTTTCTGGCTCTCTCATGAACCAAGGTAATAAGTTCTTTTCCCCAGGAACTCGTAGTACGCCTTCGAATTCATTTTGAAAGATCCTACTAGCTTGTGCTCTCAAAAATGCAACCAAAATCATCAATCCTCCTCCACGTTGCTGTTTGGTAAACTGCTTCACCTGACGTCCATTGGTAACTTAGCCTCTTGCTCCAACATTGGTCCCGTCCAGTGTCGCTTGATTCGTCTGTGAAGATAACTTTCCTAAAGTAATTTTTTTATGTTATGGTCAATAACAAGCGGGGGTTTATTCTTTGTGTTTTGGGAGGGTTATACGTAGTTTTTAGTCTTATTTCCAACGGTAAAAAGTTTATGAGAGCCTTTTATACCTTGCTTCTCTCGAGAAAGGAAATTCAGTAGCTTGAAAAATGGCTTTGCTGCTAGTTTGACGGTTCTTAGGCCCTTTTCCTTTGATTTAAGAAAGATCCCTATGCTAAAGAGTCTAAATTCTGATTGAACCTTTTTCTTTCTTGGCTGAATGCTATTTTCCATAATTTTCCTCAGAGTGCGATGATCACGCTTCAAATCTTTTGGAATTTGCATAATAGACTTTCCTTTACCTAATTCCTCTTATGATATAGTTTTTCGATTTAGGGGAAAATTCCTCTTTCCTAGTCATTTTATCATAAATTACTTTTTGCAAACGATGTCTGGAATGTCGTTCTAATCGAATTTCAGAAAATCGCCCCTAAACTCTGTAATACCTTAGATAAATTGTGTTAGAAGTATCTAGTAAATTGTGCATTTATACATTTTATGAACAATGAAAAGACACTAAAGGTGTATTACATATAATATCTAGAGACACATTAGTACTTGGTAGAGAACTGCATATATTGAAGTTTAAGTGAAAATAATCTTTGTTTATTTATTTTACCTTCAGATATGTATTAGTTACAAACCTGAGCATGTAGTTATTTTCACTTTTTGTTGTTCAGTCTCTCATTGGGGTACAGTTTCAAACTTAACCTAATCAAATATATGTTTAGTTAGGTCCTTTTGTATATCGTACTCTTAAGTGTGAATGTGTTTGTAGGCTACTCACAAAAGGACATTTTTTGTTATATTTTTCCATCTCTTTAAAGTAGATTTTTTATTCTTTTTATTCGTGTTGGGTTACCCTTTTCACTTTTCCCATACAGAAAGGAAGTAGTATTTGTTTTAAAAGTTTTTCTTAAACAAACAAAGGTTTAAGTTAGACGAAATAAGGCTTAAAAGGAAACATGGGATCACCTGAAGAATTTTCACCCCTGAATCTTCACATGAAGAATCGTCATCTCGTGATATCAGACTTCAACAATTGTCATCCTTGCATGCACCAACTGAAAAACCGTCACCCCAACCCACATTGAATATAATCTGTATAATCAAGATAACTAAATATATTAATTTGTGTTATACAGCTTTAATCTGAAAGTTTAAATAATACAAATATATTTCGCTCAGTATCCCAATATACAAAATGACCCCGACGCGAGAATTCTTGAAGGTAAGATTCTAAAAAGCTTAGCTGGCATCCACGAATAGTCTTGATGTAACCCTTGTCATTGTTCTAATATGAATCGTTTGCATGCACACCAGTATTGCCCCTCCGCACAACTGACTGAGTGTTTCACACAGTTATGTGTGGGTATCCAAGACTAGATATTGTGGTGTCCACTCAACTTATCATTGTGAATAATTATTCTTATTTACTTAATGGATTTATCTTTTGGATTGTTTTTGTTTTGTATTTCCACATAATTGAAACAATAAAAAAAAACAATAAAACCTCCCATCAGGTTACTTTTACTAAGTGAATAATTCGCCGATCTCAATATTAACCTATTATTAGGCTAGATTAAAACATAAACACAAACGAAAGCAAAAACAAACGATAAAAAGCAAAAACAAATAAAACAACAGCAAGAAGAAGAAAGAGGCACGCTCTAGCGTTTGGTGGAGGCCCGCCTCTTCTCGTCACTGGAGCATTCGGGCAACACCAAAAAGAGCCAAATTTATATAAAGGAGGCCGCACCTGCTACAAGGAATTGGAGTAACTCCAAAGACAGGTCTTTCCATATCGAAGAGGTATTATGTACTTAAGAAAAGTCCTAAAGTACAGCTCAGGAAAACCACAGTACAGAAGGAGGCTCGCTTCGCTCACCTCTCACACCTGTACGGCCTTTGTCTATTAATACAGTTATTACAAGAATAACACTTCATTACACTTCGCCTTTTAAGGCATCGACGAACTTAAGAAAGAATCACCAGACGACAGTGGTTAGTCAATAGTTTGGAAGATATTGCCTGTCATACTCGATTGATGATCATAACTAAATATTTTTGTGATCTTAACTTACATTTTTATAGTTCTGCAAAATAAATTATTATTTTTAATTAAGGCATTTTTTGTTTAATGTCTTGACCAGATTTTAACATTAATTTTTAAAATTATTTTTATTTAAAATATGGAGGTTTTATCGAGCGTCCTAACCTCAACTTTACAAATGTCACTCAAGTGTTGCGATCTGAAGAATTTTGACCTCACCTAACTCGGGAGTGACGATTCTACAGATGATCCAAAATGAATCACTCAAAATTATTCAAGAAATTTTGAAATTCACGATTAGTCTTTTAGAAATGCACACCAAAAAAAATTATTTCATTGTCGCTTTGCTTTGTAGGTCTGTTAGAGAGAAGTTTACGACCACATAAAGGGCGATGTTCTAATAAACAAAGATACGTTTTCATGATGAGACGTCGAAAGGGAAGCTGTTAGAACTATCTATCTAACTGATAGATTTTTAGTTTCTTATTTCTCTTTGTCTATATTTTGTCTGTATATTTTGTTTTTTATTATAACACATCGGTTTTCGAGATTTGATATCTTGGGAGGGTCCTCACTGTCAACCATTGGTTTATGACTTTGTTTTCAAGCAAATATTTCCATGAGTTTAAAGGCCCTTAAACCTGTTAGAACTATCTATCGAACTAAGAGATTTCTACCTTTTATCCTCATTTCGTCCATATTTTGTCTGTATGATTTGTTTTTCTATTATTAGGTTGAGGAATAAGGTCTTGCGGTTTTTTTTTAATGTTGTGTTGATTTAAGTTTTGTTGACGTGATTTGTGCACATATTAAGAAACAATAATAAATAATGAGAGCAAAATTTGCAAAGGTTAGGCTACGTCTCTTAAAAGCGTAGACTATTAGGCTTTTGCTTAGGCTACGTCTTGAAGTTGAGTAATAAGTCATTGCGGTTTATTTAAAAGTTGTGCTAATTTACTTTTTGTTCTGTACCCTCAAAATGGAATGTCAAGTTGAAAGAAAGACGCATTTTCGACACTTGTTGTTATTCATTTTCAATCGAGACGGGAACAATGCAAGCGCAGCCAAAGCTCGTCACGATATTTGTACTGTGTAAGGAGAAAATGCTTTATCAGAAAGGACAGCTCAATGGTGGTTTTCACGTTTCAAAAACGGCCATTTCAATCTTAATGCCGAAGAACGTTCTGGTCGCCCCATTAAGTTGAATGAAGATCGATTGAACGACCTTCTTCATGAAAATCCTAGTCAATCGACCAGAGAATTGGCTGTACAATTGGCGTGTGATCAGAAAACTGTAGTGAATCACCTTCATTCGATGGGGAAAGTTCAAAAACTTGGTGCATGGGTTCCGCACGCTTTGAGCGAAAGCAACAAACTTCAACGCTCCACGATTGCCGCAGATTTGCTTGCTTGTCACAAGGCTACTCTTGAGAAAAGGACAGATTTCTTCACCGCATCATCACTGGCGACGAAAAGCGGTGTGTTTATGTCAACATGAACCATCGAAAACAATGGCTTAGCCCCAATAAAAAACCACTTCCGCAATTAAAGCAAGGACTTCATCCACGAAAGACGATGCTGTGTGTGTGGTGGGATTGTGAAGGCATCATTCTTCATGAACTCCTTGCGAACAACGAGATTGTCAATGCAGAACTCTACGTTCAACAAATGTATCAACTCGCTAAAGCTATTCGTGAAAAGCGACCTCATCGACGTTATGGATTCCTTCCGCAACACGACAATGCTCGTATTCACATTGTCAATATGACAAAAGACTCCATCCAAACGCTTAATTGAGAAATCCTTCCACATCCTCTATATTTGCCAGACTTGGCTCCATCGGATTTCCATCTGTTTCGATCGCTCTCCAACAATTTGCGCGGCGTTTCGTCAATACTGATGTGGAATTAAGAACTTGGTTAGACGAATTCTTCGAGTCAAAACGTTGGGAAGAAGTCGTAAATAACAACGGAGAATACATTATTGATTAAATTGCATATTGTTATCAATTAAAAGTGAAGTTTTTCGAAAATTGTTAATGGTAATGAATAAATTTGATAAAACCGCAAGAACTTATCCCTTAACCCAATATAACATATTGGTCTTCGAGATTTCATATTTTGAACATGTCCTTGCTGTCGACCACTCGTTTATGGCCTTGTTTTCAAGCGATTTTACCCTGGATTGTTGTTGAATCTCTGTGGAGTTCTTATTTGAATAGTAACTTATTACTCTGAGCGATAGCTAAGTTTTATGACATGTTTGGTTGCGTTTAGGACACCTCTTTCTCTCTTGAGCTAGGGTGAGAGGAAGTTGGTTTTTCAATTTGGAGAAAATGCTGTTTCCACTATGCAAATACAGAATACTTGTTAAAGCTCAGAAGAGAACACTCAAAATTGCGTCCTTGCTTCCTATCATATTCTCCTGCCTGGCTTCTCAGCCTGGCTTTGGTTCGAGGCTTTAAGATATGAAACGGGAATCGATTGGTTATTCGAGGGACTTTAACCACATGGAGTTTAACCTCTAATAGTAACACTAACTGGAGGAAGTATTCGTGCCGAACAAAAGGTACCGAAACCAAGGATGGGCCAATTAAATGGGGCTCAGATCCTTCGGTATAATTCTAGCCATCGGGCTCATAGGAAAAATGGAGCGCGATCGAGAATGACGTGTCTCGTTGATAATGGCAGGCCTATACTATCGATGCCCAATTGGGACCAACAGTATATAGGGACCAGTCGGAACCGTTGTTGCCTCAAGTCAAGGGGGAGAGGTCTCTCCTTGGTCAAACACGGAGCTGACTGAGGGATGGGAAGTACCCCCGCGGGATTTCTTAATAACGCCCCGGGAAGCGACAGAGGCACGCGTTTGACATTCCAATCACTCTCTTATTGCTGAAAGCAATTTGATATTCGGACTGTTCCCACGGCTCTCGCTTAGCTTGGCCTGACCTCGTGGTTTCGACGAGGCACATAGCGGCAAGGAACCTCTATTCCCCACGCACCAATTGTATAATATATTATTTATCAATATGCACTTGGCGTGGAGCGAACAAGTGTTGAGCGAGCGGCGAGGCGATGAAAATACGATCTATGATTCGCGTCTATTCCCAGTGCTACTAAATAGGTTTCGAACGGAGTGAGGTTGCCGCGTGTCGCCATCATGGAGTTACCAGCGATCACTGGTTGCGCAACACGAATTCAGATTACCAACTATTGAGAACCTAAAACGTTTTCAGGAATTTCGTCTGGGAGAGCAAAGAAATTTCTCACGTTAACTCTATTTCTAAATTTCCAAATTTAAACTAATACGTTAGCTATGCTTCTTACTTCGAGGCCAATAAGACTAATAAATCAAGTTTTCTAGAAAATGTGTTTTGTATTGTATGGACTCCTCTCATTTGTTCATGATTGATTGTAGAAGTTTTCTGATTAATTGAACTACGTTCAACGTTTTCTGATCAAGTCGGTTTAATTTTATAATCACCGCTAAATGCGACCATTCACTCAATAAGTTTGAATAAATACGAAATAATACAAGAAATTTGTGATTAAAACGTTTTTATAAGTTTCTCGCCATTTTTCTATTTTCTCGGTCTGGATCCAAAATACTGGAAAAACGCTTCCATAAGTGTTTATATTAAAGGTTTTGAAAATCTTTAACGCGCTTAAAGCAAGAATTATAAATTCTTACACGCTTCAACTTTGTCTCTAAAATTTGCGCAGGGTCCTTTGTGCAGACCAAAGGAAGGAATCTGCTAAACCTCTTAAAACTTCGTAGAAATTTCGCATGACATCCATCGCAACACACTAGACAATTACATCTTGCCTTTAATTAATATTGAGACAACTTGGGAAGCCATATCTATCTCATATCTCCATCCTTGACACAGTTTCCTTTGAATTAAAATTATGATGGTTAAATCTATTAATTTATATTGATTCATATATGAAGATTGGGTTGAAGAGGAACTTGGGACTATTAATTATTTTTTAGAAAAAGGCAAAAATACAAAACAATAGGAGCTTCTCAGACCGATTTTTTAACGTCCAACTGTCATAAGTGTACGTAATTAAATCAAATAAATACCCTCCCCCACAAAAAAAGGCAAAGAGAGGGAAGCACGCCCCAACGTCGGGAAGAAGGCCCACCTACTCAAGCGAGAAAATTGATCGAGAAGACTTACAATTCCAGAATCTCTCCCTCCACCTCTACTGGAACGAGACAACTCCCTGTCTGGGGGGAGAAGTGTACCAAAACAGACGCACTATCAGTGAAGACGATCAACCAAAAAGACGGGAGAATGACATTAAAATGGATAACACAAGAAAAACAAACAAAAAACGAAGAGACAGGAACATCAATACCAAGCTCTGTAATGCCTGTGTGCTCTAGAAGGTCCAAGGGCTACCCTTACCTGAGCAAGAGAAATCAAGAACAAAGTGAGACTCAATGGAAGACCCTGTTTTGTGGTCTTATGGCTAATGTCAAGTACAACACTAGGCAAATCCCTTCGTTAATTTATCTATTGGCACCATGGCGACTCCAGGACGGTTTCAGGCGTGTCCGAATTGGACACACTCGCGGGACGCACCGTCATTTGATGGTGCGCTCGCCTGGGCATTATTAGGACGACTGCGTTGTCCCCCAGACTGTTCGGCACATTCTTGTTGAATGTCCCAGTCCGGGTGATCTTCGCGCACGTTACCTGTCCCAGTACCGCGACGAGCGGGTTCGCTACCGCTTGTCCTTGTAGTAGGGACGAGTTCGTGCATACAAACTTTGTACACTTGGTTTTCTTGGAGGATGTTGGCCCCTTCATTTCCTTTAACTCTCTTTAGTGTTGGTGGAATGATATTAAGGCTGATCGTGCTTCCTTCGCCCTCTTGATTTTTTTAGGTAACTTGTTTTTTGTTTGTTATTTGGTTTAATATTTTGTTGATTAGTTTTTCATTGTTTGTTTTGGTGTATGTGTTTCTGGTGCTAAGCTGAAATTTTAATTACCGTGCCTTTGCGGCACTCGCCAGAGGGGCGCTAAAAAAAACCCGTCTCTATCGTTTTCATTTCCCACATCCATGCAACTTTCGCTGGAAGCTCTCTCTCTCTCTCTCTCTCTCTCTCTCTCTCTCTATCTCTCCTTAATGCGAATGCTAATATAAACTGGGGGTACATTTTTATTGCCTTTTCAGAGAAAACGATTAAAGAGTGAACGATATCAATATTTATCATCACTAACTCTATAATTTAAGAACCGGATTTTTGGGAGTATTTGAATAATAATGTCATCTTAGTTTGGTTATGACTTAAGCATATTTTAAATTTTTATCAAAGTAATTTTTAAGAATTTCTTTAGAATTTGAATAAACAAAATAGTTTAGTTCAGAAAAATAAATATAATTATCCAATGTTTTATAATGTTTAAAAATAAAATGAATTACAATTGATAAAGTTCAGAAAATTTATTAAAATTTAAGTAAGGCTGCTTTTTTATTTTATCTATAACTATATTTTAGCAACGCGATTTTTTGAAAGGGAGGAAATAGTTCCTTGATAAATCATTATAATTGGCTGCTTTTTTTTTTAGATTTTAAATTTTAATTTTAGTAGCGAAGCGCAAGCTCCTCCCGTTGGGGAGAGTGGTGAAGCCATTGCCTCGTTGATATTATAAAAGAATTATTAGAAATAACTTTGGTAAAAAAACATGCCATTTGTTCACTAAGGAAAAAAAACATTTATTAATTTTTCACCTATCTTAAAAAATCCCGTTATACAATTATAGACTTAGTGATTCCTAACTTAATCATTCAATTTTTGTCCTACGAGATTTGGTTTCTTCCTACTTTTTTGATCTTCACTTCTCTACACAGTATTATGGAGACATTTAAACTCATCCAGAAATCCAAGGCTAAATTGAGTTGAACAGTTTTGTTTTCACCACTAATCTGGCGACTATCCTAAGTAAGTGGTTCTCAACTTTTCCCCATGCCCACCTTCCACCATATTTCCGAATGTCATTTCCCCCTTTCCAAAATTGTCTGCCTTAAAAGGTGCGGCAGTGGGGTCCGGCAGGGGTGCAGCGGCGTCGCTTTACCGAGGCGGTAAGTGGGGAGGGGTTACTCGTGCTTGGAGTAGGTAACCGATGCATACTGCGTTTTGGGCCGTCCTGGGGAGCTCGAAGGCAATACGAGTATTAAATATTCCAACAGTTAAAGTCTGCCAATCTGTGGTCCCAATTCCCCCCTTAAACCATTAAATTACCCTCTGGGGGAGAATTCCCCTCCGGTTGAGAACCCCTATCTTAGGGCGTAAGTCGCAGTAATCGTCTATAGCTTAATACTAAGGTAGATTGAAATAAGTTTCAAAAGACACCAAAAACCAAAACTAATCCCGAACAAAGAAAAAAAACAAATAAACAAAAGAACAAAAAAGCAAGAATGATGCACGTTCAGGTGTCGGGGGCAGGATGGGCCTCCCCTCCCACCAGCGCATGAACATACAACCAACACGAATGAGAGTCAAACAAAATAGAATAGGGAAGTGTTCTCCAAGAATTTAGCGAGTCCACAGGTCTGTGTGAACGAACTCGTCCCGAGTACAAATGACAAGCTGTAGCGACAAGGCTCATCCCGGCAACGTGTGCAAAGATCACCCAGACTGACACATGAAACAAGAAGGTGCCGAACAGTCCAAGTGATAACGCAGTCGTCGTACTAAGGTGCAGTGGAGCGTTCCATGAAATGGCAGTGCGTCTTGCGAGTGTGTCCAATTCGGAGGGGACGGAAAGCAACTTCCAGGCGGATGACATTGGGCAATAGACACATGGGAACAGTCGCGGCGCAATGACACTCAAATTTAAGTTTCCCTCAGCCGTGTCCCGTGCTCGATGCCAAACGGCCTGGAGGGCTGCCATGATTTTTGCCATGTAGTCGGTGTGAGGAAGAGTGAAACGCTGCTCTGGTCGGTCAGTCCTCTCGGAATCTTAATCCCCCTCATCAGTGCGCTCATTTCCCGCAATTTCCACTTGTCCATAAGCCCAGAAGAAGATAAGCTCACCATCCACCCGGCTGGCGTCAACCGTGGCATCACATAACCATGAACCAGGGCATGTGGAGAGTTCAATGCCCCGAGAGCACTCAGGGCGCGCTATCTTCCGTACCGAGCGGTGTGTTGCAACCGTGCAATGGCACGGATCCTGCATGACACGAGGTGTTCTCCAAAAAGGTTAAATGCAATATTACTGGCGCTATGGAAGCTTTGGCAGTGGAGGCACTGTGACAAATAGTCAAAGGGGGGCCCCAATAGGGAAGCCTCCTGGGCAGAACTAAAGGCGCCACCAGCCTGAGAGCTACACACAGCTCTCTAAGGAATTAATTACTTACAGGCAAACTCCGTTTAATAACAAGTTCATTGTCGTGGTGGAGCCGTGGATGGCTACAGAGCTTCAAAAATTTGGTCTTGGCGAAGGAAACCCGAAACCTGTGTGCTTTGGCATAGCGAAATATAGGTTTAATGCCTGTTGCAGTCGACGCTCCAGATTTTGCGTTTGAGCCGCACTAAAAGAGATCGAAAGGTCTTCTACGTAGAGTGTATCAAGCTCATCTTTTGGCCACACAAAAGTGATGCCGTTGAGGCTCAGGGCAAAGAGTGTGGCACTGAGGAATCTTATCTGCGGGACACTCTCTTCCTGATCCATCTGGCTGGGAAGGGTTCCATTCACCAGTAGGTGGAATCGATGATCTTACAGAAACTCAGAAATAAAGATTGAGAGACGGCCATTTAATCAGCCATTATATGTTTTTTGGCCCAAATATTTGAGGCACTTCACCTCATTCTCAAATCAACTCAAGGTAGATGAAAGCCACAATATTTAATGCAGGGATCCTCATTCTCAAAGCAATTCAAGGCAGATGAAGGCCCCAATATTTGACGCACTGCTCCTCATTCTCAAAGAAATTCAAGGCAAAGAAAAACCCCAATATTTGGGGCATTTCGGCTCATTCTCAAATCAACTCAAGGCTGATGGAGGCCCCAATATTTGACACATTGCTCCTCATTCTCAAAGTAATTTAAGGAGAGGAAGTCCCCAATATTTGAGACACTTGTCATTCTCAAATCTACTCAAGGCCAAAAAACCCCCCCAATATTTTGGGCGTTTCGGCTCATTCTCAAATCAACCCAGGGCAAAGAAAGGCCCCAATATTTGAGGCATTTCTCTTCATTCTCAAATCAACTCAAGGCTGATGAAGGCCCCAATATTTGACACATTGCTCCTCATTCTCAAAGTAATTCAAGGAGAGGAAGTCTCCAATATTTGAGGCACTTGTCATTCTCAAATCTACTCAAGGCAAAAAAAACCCCCCTAATATTTTGGGCGTTTCGGCTCATTCTCAAATCAACCCAGGGCAAAGGAAGGCCCCAATATTTGAGGCACTTCTCATTCTCAAATCAACTTAAGTTAGAGGAATGCCTTGTTTAGTTAAGGATTGACATCTTTACTATCTGGATCCAAAAATAGACGTAATTCATACAGAAGAATAAGACGTCAGTAGGGCTCCCAGTTGGAGTAAGGTTCCATTCTCCCAGAGAGATGGGGAGGGGGGGTCTATCTACAACCTTGAGTTTCTAAAGAATTCTACATGAATTTTCCTCCTAGTAAAATTTTTTGCCTAGAATTTAACCATTGAAGAGTTCAAAGAATGTTTCAAGGCATCCGATGGAGGGAGGATGGTTGAGCTCCTCGAATCCGCACTCGCGCAGGGCAGCTTGTGCAAGTTTGACCGTGCTCGTTCTTCTATCACCTTCTCCTGCAGTTGTTGGATGAATTCAGGCGTACGCACGCAGTCAAAACGCCTGTTGTGTTCCGTTCTGCTTGGCAGGGCTTCGAAGTCTTCTTTGCAGCTGCCATTGTCACGTCATACAGCCTTTACACTGCTCACAAAGTATTTAGCAACAGTCATAACGTTGGCATTTTGTTTATGGCTTCCAGTCCACCACATGAACTATTTTTTTATCAACTAAAAACCTACTCTGTATACTCTACAAAACTGTTGTTTGTTCAACGATAAATTATCTTTATGAGTAAAATAATAGGCATTAAAAATAATCATATTTAACCAGCAATGAGCTACCTCACCGGTAAAGGAGGCAAAACCAAGGAAAAACGCCAAATCAACAATGCCTCAACACTAACGAAGACTTCCGTCTGAAGATGCCTTAAGAAAGGCGAAAGCTCACGGCCAAACTCAAATTATTTGTAAAAAATAAAATGGATCTTCCTCAACTGATCTTTAATCTCCAACCAGATACAAAAAAAATGCATTCGCCAGTTGGAACGTTCCAAAATAAAATTAATAAAATCAAAATACAACCTGGTCTTTAACAAAACATATATATATATATATATATATATATATATATATATATATATATATATATATATATATATATATATATATATATATATATATATATATATATATATATATATATATATATATATATATATATATATATATATATATATATATATATATATATATATATATATATATATATATATATATATATATATATATATATATATATATATATATATATATATATATATATATATGTGTGTGTGTGTGTGTGTGTGTATGTGTGTGTGAAAGAACTCAATAGCGAGTTATGGTATATGATAGTGAAATCACTGTATATAAGCATAGAATTTATTTACGAGACTAGTTTCGAGATGATGTGTACATATAAACCTATGTGGTCTTTGTATATTTTATTGTTTTTATATCTTTAAAATACTTTTTTCTCAATTATCCGCTTTTAACAGTAACTTATCAGTAGTCGCTCGAAAATAGTGCAGAGCACCGGAAAAAAAGGCTCTCGTGACGTTTTAATAAATGGAGGAAAGAAGTTTGCATATTTTTCACCTGAAATTAACAACAGAAAACAAGAGAAAAAGAATTATTGATGGACGGAGCTTTTAATTAGTTGGTTCTCTGATTTTATGGAGTTGGTTGGTCGAAAAACAACAACAACAAAAAATAGATGTAAAAATAGAAAAGAATCAGGGTTGCTTTGATTTTTCTGTTTTCCGAAAGCCAACGTTTAGTAACCTTGGTTTAAACTTTCACAGCTTCTGCACCAATCAATTCAAAGTCAATGCTTGTAGAACTTTAATTCACCGTGCTTTCAATATCTGTTCTAACTGGACTCTATTCCATTTGGAAATGAACAAACTTAAACCTTTTAAATTAAACAACTACCGACCGCATATTTTTCTAAATTGCATTAGGAACTTTTTAAATAATATCTTTAAACCTATAAATAATTAGAATGTTCCCCGCAAAATATTATAAATTTCCTTTCCCTTTATGGGATACCAAACTAATACTCTTAGGAAGGAATTGTCTATAGTTTGAAAAAATTTGATCTGCATTTAAATTTAACGCCATTTTTGTAAACCCCTTAAAAATTAGTTCTTTGCTCACTGTAAAGGACCCCATTCTTGACATTTTGCGTTCCAGAATAGTATATAAATATACTTGTCCTAAATGTTCTTTGGGAACGTACATTGGATGTACGGAACGTCTTCTCAAGGTTTGCATTGATGCTAACCGTGGGGTCAGTTACAGAACAGGAATGGATCTCACCGTAGAAGTAAACTCTGTTGTCCGATCTCATTCCTATTCATGTAAAATACCTATAAATTATAATCAATTCAAATCTAACCTTCTCATAATTGAGTCCCTTTTAATTAAATATTATCAGTCTCAGTTAAATAAGGACTCTACTTCCACACCGTTATATATTGCCTGATTAATTTCGTATGTTTTTTTTTAACTAGTCACCATGAATTAATTACCACTTAAACAACCAACTAACTAACATTGGCAATATATGTTATATTCAGTGCTTGCTCTCCTTTTCCTGCTAAAGATCCGGCTTGTTAGAAGCAGAAACATACACGTATATATTATATATATATATATATATATATATATATATATATATATATATATATATATATATATAAAGGGTCTTTCAATAAGGCCGCTCGATTTTAAAATGTAAATAAAACAAGTTGTGTGTGATATATGCACTGAATTTATTTTAAATTTGAAAATAAATTTTATTGCATTAAGTGTGGAATATGACGTCGTTCAAATGTCCGCCGCGGCTTCGTTTGGTGGAACGTATTCGGGAGGCCCAATTTTCGATGACTTTGTCGCATAAATCTGGCTGAATTTGCTGGATGGTGTTCGTTATGTTAACTTTGAGGACACCTACTGTTTGCGGATTATTCGCCTAGACCTGCGATTTAAGGTAGCTCCAAAGAAAGTAGTCTAATGGCGTTAAATCACATGATCTCGGTGGTCAGATGACCCTGCCCTGAAATCGCTGGTGCAAAATATCTATCATGGCGCGCGCAGCGTGGCACGATGCGCCATCCTGTTGAAACCACATGTCGTCAGTATCCATATTAGGCAAAAAATCCAGTTGAGGCCACAAGAAGTTGCTTATCATCGCTCTGTATGTCTCGCCGTTGACGGTTATGTCAATCCCATCTTCGTTCTCAAAAAAATACGGACCGATGATTCCGCTAGACGAAACTCCGCACCAAACACTGACTTTGTTGGGATGCAATTGATGCTGGTGTATAGCATTCGGATTTTTTTCGTGCCAAATCCAACAATTTTGCTTGTTCACAAATCTATTCATCCAAAAATGGGCCTCGTCGCTGTGGCGAGGATAGAAATCACATAATGCGCGAAACGTTTGTCGAACGGAATACTGATTTTGATAATAACATTTGATAATTTTCAAACGCTGTTAAACGCTATAACCTTCTCTAACAACTTGCCAAGTATTACTGAACAGTTCACAGTAAGGTTGCCAGATGTCGCTTTAACAACATGGCCACTATTGCATGACAAAGCTCGAGCGTCCTTGTTGAAAGACCCTTTATATATGAGCATAGAAAATGGGTTTGAGTTTTTGTTGTTGTTGTTTTATTATGGGAGGGGGGCTGAAATATCTACCATCGATGAGAGTTTCACGATAAAAGCTCCTCTGCCTGCTGCTGCGTGAAGAACTTGGTTGAAGGTCCATCAAGTCACTACCTCAAACTTGTTCAATTGAAATTAAGCCAAGTTTAAAGTAGACAATACTAGAGCAATCTCTCTCATTGAAAACCTCAGAACGGCCCTATAGTTCTAAGATCACATCTTTTTTCAATGGATTCTTAAAGTAGAGTGAAGCTTCCTTGGTCGACCTAATATTAAACTCCAACGGGGTCTGGGGGTTCAAAAAGGTTTCTCATTATCTGAGAGTCAGCGAGTCGAATCATTTGAAATTCTTCTTACAACGGATTCAAATGAGGAATCGTGAGGGCTCACTCTTTATAGATCTAGACCAGATAACCATGAAGGCTCGCTCTTATAAGATATGGACCAGATAACTATGATGGCTCGCTTTTTTCAGTTGTTAACCAGATAACCATGAAGGCTCGCTCTTTCCAGATCTAGACCAGATAACCATTAAGGCTCGCTCTTTCCAGATCTGGACCAGCTAACCATAAAGGACTCATTATTTCAAGAACTAGGTTAGGTAGATTTTTCCTTGGAGGAAAATCAGAACAGAAGTTTTTTCTTACACGATGGCAAGTATCTGAAGCTTGCAAGATTAATGATTTTGAAACTATATCTCTAATCATCTATCAAACCTTACTATGAAAGTTTCAAGAATTATAATGAATGGAAGTTGTGCTAGGCTGGTCCACGTTTTGATGAGTTGGGTGTTGTGAAAATGACAAATTTTCGAATGCAAAGAGCACTCATTTGACATATATGGATCATTTAATGTTTATAGTTTACAAGTTTTTATTAGGTTATATTGGAGCGATTGCAATGAACAAGTGAAATTATATGATAGATATTTCCTTCTCATCTGGGGGATGGGGGGGAGCAAAAGTCGAAACTCAGTGAGCTCTAGCTCTGAGTGACCAAAACACGGCTGAAACCAGAATCACCTCGACCTTTGAAAGGGCCTTGGTTTTATCATGTCAAAGAACATTCAAACACGATAACAATCTATGTCACCTGTTCTCACCAACCCCAAAACGAACTATGACTAATGATATTTCTTGTAATAAATTATAATATTTTTCAATT
Source organism: Ceratothoa steindachneri (assembly GCA_963969495.1). Classification (NCBI taxonomy): domain Eukaryota; kingdom Metazoa; phylum Arthropoda; class Malacostraca; order Isopoda; family Cymothoidae; genus Ceratothoa; species Ceratothoa steindachneri. The sequence continues at coordinate 156,954,752 of OZ018317.1, read as the reverse complement.
ACGAAAAGAAATCCGATAGGTACTGAAATATATACTTTACTGCATGTAGCTTTTATGTAGCTAACAGCATATGCATTGTATTCTGAGAATGCCAGATCAAATTGAAAAACGGTACGCCATACTCGCGTCCCTCCGTGCGGGGAAAAGCGTGAAGGAGATTTTAAATTTGTTTAACTACCAGAAGAACTTAATTTACAGTATGACGAGGGTGAGAATAAGGACGAAGTACCACTTATCATGCACAGCAATTTTCCCGCCTCTATGATTGTTCTGGGTATGGTCAGCAGTGAGGGCCAAGTTATGCCTCTTTACGAGTACATCTTCACCCAGAGCCTCAAGCTCAATGCGGACGTTTAAATTAGGGTGCTTGGAACTGTAATCAATCCTTGGATTGAACATGTAGCCACTTGAAGGCCTTACGTTTTGCAAAAGGACTCTGCTTCTTCTGCACACAAGACAAGGAAGACATAGGCGTGGATGTTGACAAACGTCCTACACCATTGGTCCCAAGAACTGTGACCACCGAGCTCTTTGACTGCAGCGTCCTAGATTATTTCGTGTGAGGAGTCGCTAAGAAGGATGTCAACAAAGCTGCTCACAACACTTGAGGATATCTAAAAGTCACAATTGTGGAGGTAATCTAATCTATTTATAAAGACTCCCTAACCAGGCTATGTAACCATTTAGGTCAGCCTATAGAAGTCCCTAAAAGCAAATGTTGGGATTTGGGATGATTTGTAACTATATACATATATGATTTTATTTGTGAGTAAAGTCTCATATGAATTTATTGTTTTATTTGGTACACAAATAGCTTTAATTTCCAGTGTAAAGTCTAATGCTAAAGTTGTCTTTCACTACTTATTGAATGGAGAAAACATATCACTATACAGAGCGCGATTTCCTTGCTAAATTATTTCACCTCATTTCTACATTATTTCTTTTCCCTTTTGCATATTAAATCCATTAGAATTTCGGACACGTTTCGTTCTTGAAAGAGCCAAACCTTTCCAGAATGCCGATGCTCCTCTGCAAACTGGATGCGGTCACATTTTTAGAGGTCAACTTTATTTATGGGTCAAACTCTTTTATCCTTTCCACTTACCGAATTTCGCCTTCAACATTTCTTGACTCTTTTTTTATTAAAATAAAAGAAAGTCTGTGTAGATTCTTCTTACTTTGTTTTGCCTTTTCGAATTCGAAGGAGTAATATGTAACGAAGGAAAGGATAGAGAACCAAACATATCTAAACAGAGGGGGCAATAGATGAGGGAAGAGGTATGGCCAAATAATAATAATAAAAATAAGAAAAGGAAAAGATTAAGAAGACAAAAAGGTAAAAGAAGAAGGAAAGAAAAGAAGAAGAAAAAAGTTGTTCTGAACAGTCAATAAAGGTAAAATAATATAAATACTATAAACACTAAGAATATAATAAATACCATAAATACTATAAATATAAATATTGTCTCGGTTTAAACAGAGAGAAATGACTAATAAGGTATTGAAACAAACACACCAACAAAGACTCATCAATGAAGAAATATACCAATGGGATATTCAACTATGAATCGCTTCGATGTTCCAATAGTTAAATCATACTATAAATTCGACAAAGAAATTCGTATGACTACAAAAAACTAACAAATACTAACAAAAGAGGCGACAAAAACACTCAACGATATTTATAATTAGTTTTGAGTTAAGGAAACCAAGAACCACATGTGACAATGCAAAAACGAATCAATGGATCCGGAAAAAAATGTTATTATATAAACACTGAACAGTTATGGCAATTAATAAAGTTTGCGCAATAAGGAAACTAAGAAATATAAATATTTAAACTTGTATATTTAACAAATGCAACCTCTTGGAGAACAGCAGTGCATAATGTAGTCAGGCTTTGAGGCAGAAAATCACGTCGCATTTAGAACAATTTGTGGCCTAGAGAATTAATACGGTGCTCATTACATTTTGCCGCGAGAATATGTAAAGAATTTCTAAAAAATAGTATTTCAATTAACCACGAACTAATTATAATAGTGATGAAAATAAGGAGAAACTTGATAACAATTTTTCGATAATAGTTTCTCAATTAATCTATAAATAATAAAAATGATGATAGTAATAAAGAGAATATTCATAGCCCGCAATAAAGGTTAAATGCTTTAGACGATAATGTTTCAAGTTTAACAGGAAAATGCAACCTCCTTGAAGGACCTAGGCAACCCACAGACCAAATTCATACCAGGAGAATATGTCATGAATTTCTCGATAATAGTTTGTCAATTAATCAGCTGAAGGCGGAGCCTAACTCAATTTCTTTTCCCAGGAAGGTCTCCGTGATTTTTTCTCTTACTTTCACTTTGTGAAAGGATTTCTAACTAATAGTTAACTAATCACTTTTAAAGACACTTTTTGAACTTAAAACTATATGTTTTTATCTTAGATTCTTAATTACAGCTCAACCTGAAGTTATATATTATAGATTACCAATGACTATAATTTCTATATTGACTGCGATTCCTCTAAAAAATACCTTATGTATCCTATTTGATCTGAAACGCCAAACCTGAGGACTCAGTTTACATGTTTTAACCTTTTCTCCGTGGGTCTCCTGATCAGTGCCTCACCCCCCCAATATTGATCGAAGCATTTGTAGCGTGGTAATGTCGTAACGGGTGATTTATATGCTCAGTTTAAAGTCAGTCTTTTAAGCCTCAGAAATTATCGAATGGATTATATCACCACCAGCAGGTCGGGGACATCTGACAGCAGGCAACTAGTCGTAGCCCAATTGGTTTGTAGTTAGCATACAGGGGCCAGTTGGGTTCGGCGAATTGGCCGCGGCCAGTTGGGTGCGACGAATTTACCGTGGCGAGTTGGCCGCGGCCAGTTAAGTGCGGCGAATTCACAGTGGCGAGTTGGCCACGGCTAGTTGCCCCCACCCATTCACTGATGTCAGTGGTACAGAGTCAGTCGTTTTAATAGAGTAACCACCCTCGCATTTCTTTTTTTTTTTCACAGGCAAAAATTCATACAATCTTATAATTAAGCTGTAAGTTCCACTAACAAAATCCATTGGTTCTTTAATAGCAACAAAGTCCCAATCTTCAATTTTGGGGATAAAGCGAATTGTTATGGCCCGAGATTACTATTTTCGTGTTTTTCGCTTTACTTTGATTATCGGATGGGTTACAATTTACAAATACTTGTTTGCTACTTGAGCCATTCCGCCATGAATATTTTGGCAACTTTATTACCATTTATTTCCAAGGAAGGATCCCAGACAAACAGAAATTTCAAGTGAAATGGGAGGAGTGGGGGTAAGTCTTATCTAGCTCAACTATACCCATAATGAAACCAGTCTTGCTAATCCTCCCCTCCACAGGATCTAGCAAGACCAATGAACACGTCAGTGGGTCTTCGATCTTTAGCTAAGATTTATTGATGCCGGTGTTTCATCAAGAAATAATTATTATTATAATGATTTGAAAGAGTTTAACTGATACTGGATTTAGATTTTAACTTATTAAGCGAGATCATACTAGCTGGTTTTGTGTAATTGAGTAGAGAGTGAGTATGTATTGATGCTTGGTACGAGAATGAACTGAGATTGTAACGCAGCGGAGAGTTATGGCAGCTCAAAAGTCTCACACCCAACCTTGGCTAAAACAAGGGCTCTCAACCTATCCCTACGCGAAAATATTTCCCGTAAGGCAAAACGGCCAAGTGGCTTCACCGAGTCTTTAGACTCGCAAGAGGCAAACTAACTGAAGGTGGTCGTGAGAAAGTCTTTGGGGATTTCTAGGGTTGGCTGTCGAAAGGAGGACATCAAAAGGAAACAATCAATAAAAAGCTTCGGCCCCGATACCCCACCCAAGCTGGGCTGGGCGATTGAGAGACGCAGACCCTCCAAATACTAGCTTGGCGAGAACAACCTTCCCCAATGATTTCTCGAAGGCGACAGCACCTTTTCCGGCCAACAGCCCCCGGAGTTCTGCCTCCGGGAAGCGTATATCCATTCTTGTGAGGGTCTTCTCTTCGAAGAGGGCTCCCATATTTTTTACGAGTTAGGGCCTGGATGACATATTGTTTCAAAAATCCTTCTGTGGACTCCAGGCCAATTGAGAGGAGTTGCGGAGTCTGGTCTCCTCCAGTTCCCCGTAAATCATACTTTGCAGGATAACATTCTGGGCTTGTGTCCGCTACACACCCTCCTTGGGTATAATCGATTGCGACCCCATTACCACGGGTTGGGGCTGGGCAGGAGGGCGCGTGATTTACACCCGAAATGATATCTCCATTCTTTTACTCTCTGTAAATACAACCTTTCACACAGTGTCATTCAGCTACACCTGAATAGGAGATATACTGTTAGTTCTGCCTCCATTACATTGTGATCAAACATAGACGCTAGGAATATTCGCCGCATCGTGACAGGATTGCTGAGGTCCTTTCTCGTGATCGAGAATTTGAACGGTAGTCACCCACTCTTGGGGAGGGTACACTATCAATTTCAGAGTTTAGGTCCATGCTGATCTGATGGAGGAACTGGAGTTAGGAGGCTTAAATGTGTGTCAGTTTACGCATTACAGCCCGAGAACCATTTCTTTTACTTGCAGCAATCTGCCCCTGTGCTCTCTGGACACACAACCTTATTTTTGGTGGCAGATGGTCGATGACCTTCATGGTAGTGATATCTTTCCTAATCAACTATCATTTACTTGACCGCTGCCACCTGAGAAACCACTTCAGTGGTGCTTGGAGCGGGCGCTGTGTTCTGCAGTTCATGAAATGACTAATTTCTCTGTACTAGTCAAGAATTTATGTCGATTGATGAGGCCGTTGATTTCTCATCCGATAACCTCATCACCATGAGCCTAACTACTATTTATCGAAGCCTGACATCTTTCCACACCGTCCGCTTTCTTGGAGTTCGGCGAAGTGTGAGACGGCCCACAGACAGAAGCGACACCCCACATACGCTATAGGCGGAGCCCGAATGAGTTCACCTTCAGCAAATTTCTTCGAGCTAGGGTCGGTTACCAGCATGATTTGAAGCACACCCACCGCTCCGATTTTCGCGTTTATGTGTATTCACCTAAAGGAGAAGACCCCTCTTACAGAGGTGTGGAAGCGAATAAAAAGGATTCGGGCAAGTTTTAGCAGGACCCTTCCGTTTACCAGGGTAACACGACCAAAATCTCGGACCCCGGGTCTGCGGGCGAGTCTCTCGCGAACGCTTTCCCCACATTATCTAGCCGGAATGCTACTCCTCCAGCATTAAATGTACGCGGTAATGTCGCTGAAGGCCGCCAAATGGACTTTACATCCACAGGTGAAGGACCATTCAACGATAGGTTTACGCTGAGTCACTTTTGTTCCGACCTCGCTTTGTGCTCGGAAATAGCCCTTGGTCATGACGATGTCACAGATACCATACTTCGACACAGGTGAGCGAGCCAAGGCCTTTTTGATAAATTTCTTCAGCAGGATCTGGATAGAAAATACCTTTCCAGATTCTTGGTGGATGGCTACTGTGCTAGCTTTTCGCAAACCGGGGAGAGATCACTCTAACCCGGCTGGTGTCCACCCGATTTCTCTAACCTCCTACGTGTGCAAGTTAATGGACAAATTAGTAAATATTAGATTAGCCTTTTCCTGGACAGCGGAGGCGACCTGTTTTGTGCCTCAGTGTTGCTTCCGCAAGTTTCATTCCAGGGAAGATGCTATGTTCAGATTGGAAAATGATATATGCGAGGCCTTCTTTCCTAGACAGCACTACGTCACGGTGTTTTTCGATCTGGAGAAGGCCATGATACAGCATTGCGGTACGTTATCATGGAGGCGCTCCTCACGATGTGGGCGAGGGTACCGCCCCCATAATTTTCATATCTTTCTCTCTACGAATCTTTGACTCCGCGTACGGTTAGAGGAGGCACTCTCCGGCCAAATAGGGCAGAAAGAAATATTCTTGCTGGGAACTGTCCTCACTGTCACCTTTTTGCCCTGAGCATCAAGGGTATTACCTTAGTGTTCTGAAAAAGGTTCTCGCTACGCTATACTTATAAGACCTTTCGATCTCTTTTGTGACGGCACAAATGTCAACTCTGGAGCATCAACTCCAATAAACATTGAATCGAATATCTCGCTCTGCATAAGCGCACAGATTTGGGTTTTCTTCGGCTAAGACTAACGTAGTCCACTTCTGACGCCATCCATCGCTTCATCCCGACCTGGACTTCTTTTAAAAATGGGTTAGCCTGTTAGTAGTTCACTCGTACTATTCCTTGGTCTTGTATTTGACCGACGCCTCACCTGGGAGGTCCATATCCGCAGCTTTAGTGTCTCCTATACTGGCGCCATGGACATTCTTCGTTCCGTGACGTTCATCACTCATGGTGTTAAAAAGGCTATTACTCTGCTGTTTTATCCTTTTTTTCTTCAAAGCTTGTCTACGGATGCAATATTTACGCATCCACGTCCGAGTGTAAATTGTGGAAGATAGACGCTATCCACCACACCGTTCTCCTCCTGGTGACCACTGCCTTCTGGGCCACTTGCCCGGCGCCGTGCAGAGTGCATTATTCGTATGCGTGCGTGAGCCCAGTGTCTCCCTCATTCGCCGGTCATTGGACCGGAACAGAAACTGTATTTTTTCACGATTTTTAGTGTGAAACCCTTTAAAATTGCAGCTTCAAGGATTGTTTGGGTATCTCACTAACAGAAAAAGGATATCGATTTCGAGATAATAAAAGATACAGATCGGGGATTTTAGATTTGTTAATCAAAAGTCACCGTCTTCAGGCGGAAAAGTAATTCACTTGGGTGAACCAAAAAGTGGATAAACTTGGTCGAAATTGAATAAAGGAGATAGCGTTTACGAGGTACGCAATGGTGGAAAAATGTGTGGCCGTCTCTCTTTACAGTGATCTGGCTTATTACTCGGGGTAATAATGACCTGCTGGGAATGTCATTAAAACAAATGAGGTCCTACACGGGAAAGTTACCACAGGGCAACCAAATTTATTTGCACCATCGAGGTATTCTGCATTCGATGCTTTTGTAGGATTCTTCCCAAATCGCAGGCAATCAAAAGACATTGGTGGATAATAGTTCACAAGTTCGATGCTTTTTAGCCTTTGGTTGCATCAAAATAAACATAAAGTTAGAGAGGCTGATGACTAATTGAAATACACTTGTCAAATCGTTTGAATTTGAGCTCAAATGAACTTGGGCTAAGTTAGAATGAGATACACTTAACGACGTTATCACCAAAGGGAAAACTTAGGGAAAGAAGGAATGTTTTTGAATCTCTTTAAATGAATAAATGAAAGAGTGATCTTTTGTGAAGAACATTTTGTTTTTATATTTTGAGACAAAATATCATTTATCGCCCCTTCCGTGTAGGTCTACCTATTTTCCATCGAGTTGCTCTGGAGAGGCGTGGCCTGAAGCTATTCTCTGTCGGGATTGGTTGAGTCAGGGTGCATGGGGGTGAGATGGAGGTATCGGAGTGAGGTTGTAATATCGGTATTTAGAGAGACGGCGCCTTAACCTCTGTAAAAACTCTCAAATAATGAGACTATTAACTGATCATCGCTAATGAGGTCTATTGAATTTGTATGTTTATTCTCACTGTCGGACGAAAGTTTTATTAAAGTGTGTTTTATGCAGATGAAAATAGACGGCTTGCTACATATACATATTATGAGCTTGTTAATGATAACAGAGGATTAAATATCACGAAGAATACAAAATATAGATGGAAATTATGTCCTTAGGGAACCACACCGCTATGTGAAGGTACGCTGGTCCCATCATTTTTGCACGACTTCCATAGCTGTACGTTATACGAAGCGCGGTCAATAAGTTTTGCAATTCGGATATAAGGAAACGAGATATGAGGAAAAGTGTTTTATTATTTTCCAATATAACTACCCTCGACTTTAATGCACTTGCGTCATTTGTCCCTGAGGCTTCGAATTTCCGACAACCAGAAATCTCCCGACTGCTGTTCAATCCACTCCTAGACGGCGAGCTGGACATCTTCATCGTCCCCAAACCGGCGTCCACGCAGTGCAGCCTTGAGCTAGCAGAATAAAAAGTAGTCGCGAGGGGCCAGATCTGGACTGTAGGGGGGATAGTTGAGCTCCTCGAATCCGAACTCGCACAGGGCAGCTTGTGCAACTCTGGCTTTGTGGCCTTGACGACGTTGAAGTCGATCATGAGGCGTGAGGTTTCTAGGGAACCAAATTGTCGTGGATGATGTTGATAAACACTTCCATGTGATATTCCAAGTTCTCGCTTGATTTCTTCGACTTTCACCCGTAGATTTTCGAGGATCATCCTCTCCACACGGGCCACATTGTCCTCGTTGGTCACGTCTGACGGGCGTCCTGGACGGGAGTAATCCTCAAGGGACTCACGACCATGGCGGAACTCCCTATTCCAGCGAGCAATGGTTGCATAGGAAGGGGCGGTGTCGGTGTACACTGCAACCATGCGTTCATGGATCTCTTTTGCATTCTTGCCTTCCTTGGTCAAAAATTTGATCACTGCGTGGTGCTCAACCTTCTCCATTGTTGAAAAATTTGTGACTGACGATCTGCGATCAGCTACTGCTTCTTAAATAAACGAGGCAGGAGCGTGCGGCTGCAGGACCTGACTTGTCATAACTTGTCCTAACACCCCCACAAACAGCCATCCCCCCTTCCTCTGTTTTGCCCTACCGATTCGCAAAACTTATTGACCGCCCCTCGTATGCCAGAGCGACCAGGGAGACTTGCGGTCTAACGTCCAACTGCCAATAGAAGAGAGAGATAGACAGACAGACAGACAGACAGAGACAGGGAGAGACAGACCGAGACAGAAGGAGATAGATAGACAGAAACAAACAGAGAGAAGCGGATCTTCTCTCTTTCCGCCACCAGATATGAGCGTCTGGTTTCCGCCGAAAGCGACTTGCCCTGATATATCAAAATTCTCCAAGCAGATGCTCCACCAGGCTCTCAAATTGGGAGAGGCTAAACTAGCCAGAATCTTAGTCCTAAGCAGTTGTGGGGTCTTTCAAAGTTCCTTTCCTTCATTTGCACCTGGTTGTTTATGAGTAGAGCCTAGTAGTAGTGTCTGATGAACATAGAGAACGCTTCAATTAAAGTATGACCGCTATGGAGCAAGGCAGTGACGAATCCAGGATTAAAATATGTAGGATGGGGGGCTAACTTGAATTCCTCCCTCTGAAGAGTCTAATAAGAGGGCATTGATGATCAATAATGGTTATCTTACACAGCAATGATAAAAAATAACAATAACTCACACAGGAGTGAGCACTAACACACTCAAATCCGATTTTTATTCTCCACACATCATAAAATTATGAATTGTAATTTTTGGACGTCAGCTAAGGTATAATACTTAATATAATCATTGTTTTTGAAATTTACCATATATTTTCAACATGTATCATATAAGTTACATTCGATTGCAAATGTTTAAAAAAACTGTTTATATATATACTATATTATTACATAACTATCTGAATTGCAGAATATATAAACGGATGTGAAATTATTTTGGAGGGGGGGCTTCAGTCCTTTATCCCACCAGTCCCTGGATCCGCCTATAGAGCAAGGTTACTTGAACGAAGCAAAGTATGCAGATTATTGCTGGATAGTAGATAGAAAAAGGTTTGAAATGGCAAGGTAAAAGAAGTCAAAAGCTCAGAGATCTGGAGCTGTTTGTTTTTCGTTTCAAAATGTTTTAAAGTGAACGAATGTATATTTTTATGACTTGTTTACGTATCACGTCAAAGTCAGTCTGGGTTTGCTTTTAATTAAAATTTTAGTTTGTAATAAATGTATCAAGATTTTTATAGTGTATAATCGCTATATTTATACATATGTGTACCTCTCTATGTGCGCCTCACACCCGGGAACGTGGAATTTATGCACTAAATCCCTATCAGTCACTAACAGTACCACTCTAAGTTCCATTAAGACGGATCGCAGCTAGAAGTAAATATACATTGCATCAAAATATATATTGAGTATTTCTGCCTCTTTCAACACTTCTTTCAATTATCAATATATTGATGACTGAAATTAGTGTTGAAAGAGGCATAAAAACTCAATATGTATTTTGCTGCAATGTATATTTACTGCTAACTCCGATCCGTCTTAATGGAACACCCTTTACATATAACTAACTACAATATGGAATGAAAATAGTAAGTGACCTTATAAAAATCGTATACGTGATTCAGTAAAATATACTGTACATTCGAACTCGCATTCAGAAATAAGTCTAAAAATGTAAACTTATGATAAGAAAAAGTAAGAATTTTGTCGAACTGAATTGCTGCTGTAGAGAAAATGACAGACAACATAATTTCGAAGTTAGGTATAAAACTTAAACTGTCAAAGATTAACCTGTAAACTTGATTCCCTTCCGCTTCGCCGTGCTGTCGGTTCACTTTCCTTCTTCTTCAATGATCTAGCCGTCTGTATGTCCCCAACACTATCCAGACCACGCAATATTCAGTAGGCTTCTAAATCGCACGTTTATTGTGTGGCGACCAGAAACTCAACGGTGGGCCGTTTTCACTCTCTTAGTTTATATGCATTGTTACGGTCCTTTATTGATATTAATTCTCATTTATTAACTGTAATAGTTTTTGTCTTGTAAATATATTTAATCAAATAAATAAAACACTTTATTTAGTTAATTCCGGGGATTAGTTACCCAAGTGCCCTCATTTCTAAGTTATACATATATATATATATATATATATATATATATATATATATATATATATATATATATATATATAAGTAAAATAATTAAATCGCGAGTTATGGTATATGATAGTGAAACCACTGTATAGGAGCCAAAAGTTTAATTTACGAGACTAGTTTCAGTTTGTAGTTTATCATAGCCTTTTCAGTCGTATACTGAGAATGTGATTGTTACAAAAGTCTATAAATAGCGTACAAATCAGAAAAAAAGAAGAAAAAAACACAAAACGGGAGAAAAAGGTCATTAATCAGGGGGTGAGTGTCTAAGATCGTTGACTAAGCTGTTTACGATGAAGTTATGGGGATGAGGGTTGCATTTCAATTGCCCATCTGACAAATAAAAATTGGGAATTTCTCCTATTAATATAGATTCTACTATTTTTCTTTTCCGGAAATCTTTACAATTATTTATGATTTGTGCCTTTGAATAGTCAATTTGGTGGTGGAAATTGTTAATATGATTAAAAATACTGGATGTGGTACTGCCTCGTTTGACATCATCTTTATGTTCATAAATCCGTTTTGTTAAGGTCTTCCGGTCTCTCATATGTAGAATGAGGGACAGTTTGTAGAGCCACACGGGATTAAATATACACCTGCTTCATTTGGCTAATCCACGGGCTTGGTCAAAGAGAAAGATTTAAGGATAGAAAAAGGATATTTAAATGTGGTTAGGCCTGGAGAAATAACTTTGTTCACTCCTTTGAGGAGGGGAGAAAAAGGAAAGGTGTAGAGATATAGGAGTTAAATCAAAACCGTTAATAAATTGCGAGTGTACATATATATCAAGGCCTCCCCCATGGCGAGGAGAAATAATGAAGTAATAACAAAGGCCACCTGGGTTTTCCTGTGCTCCTATATCCGGTCTCCGGTAACATGCCAGAACGGACAAAATTGTAAATTTAGGAGACAGATTCCTGACCTCGACTTAAAATTCCGACCTGCCAAGGGGTTATTTATAAACACCATAGTCAAAAATGCAAACTGTTGACCTTGTATTACGCTATCCCCAGAATCACACGACACTAAAGTACGAGAGAATTCATACCACACTTCTGTTGGATCAATAGGGATCGGTTTTCCCTAATTTTAAAATGCCGAGGTAAAAGAAACAACAGACAGTAAAAGGGGAGACCTCCCCTAGGTCCACCTTGCGAGTCCCCTACACCTCTTATTACCCCGCGGGGATAATTGACGTATAAAACAGGTCAACAGAAGAAAAAGAGGCCTTTTCGTTTTCGTAAAGAGATAGAGAAGTCACCGGTAGAGAGTTTCACTGCAAGTTAAGAAAGACTTGCAGTTTCTTGGACAATATCAGATTGTTCCAAGTAGCTTCGTCACAGTTTCGAGCAACAAGGATCGTCAAAGGATCTAAACTACAAGTAGTCTCAGCACAATTTGAGCCCAAGGATCGTTAAAGGATCTAAACTACAAATACTCTCGACACAGCACGAGTACTCAAAGATCGTCAATTATTCATACTCTATCTGAGTTTGAAAACCCAAAACTAGATAGAAAAACAACCAAAATAGTACACGCTCGTCTGAAGAAAACCGTTTCAAGGTCACCAACGTCCGATGAACCCAAGGAATCATTGGCGTTTTTGTTTTGATTCTACTTCGCCTACTCGAATTTCCATGTGACGTCACTCGACCACCCCTCATCCAACATAACGCAATCTCTTGAGAAAATAAGAAATCTTCCTCTCAACGTCTCGAAGGACAAGAATCGAGTGAAGGTATTTCGATGGGATTCTCTGGTTGAACCACCATTATATAATGTGAGTAAGCTACCCTATTTTTATGTCCCCGTGATCGTTTAAAGTATTTTATTTTGTATATCTTAATTACGAAGTGGATTAAAGTGAATTGTTCTCCGTAAAATCCACCAAGAACCGAGTATTGAGAGCGGGACATTAAAAACCATTTTATTTTATTTATATCTTGTAAGTGTATATAGTAATTTTATTTGAGTGTATTAATGTTCAGTAAAAGTCTATTTTTTGGTAGAAGTTTCTTTTAAATTATCCATGAACGAGTTGCGTTGGCAGTAATTAGTATATTAAAGAGAGAACTCCCCTTTATATTCATTCAATAGAATAAAAATAAGAAAAGCGTTCTTAGAGACCGATCCTGAAGCGATCACTGGAAGTACGAACGTACGTCTCAATTTTATTAATCCTAATAAAAAAAGAATTTATAATCTCGGCTAACCCACGACAGAAGGATAGACACTTCGTATTACTAAATTTGTTTTTACCTTTGGGATGGTAATGAGTAGATTTTGCTTTAGCTAAACTTTCATTGATCACGTGGAGGGGATAATTTAATTCAATGAAACTGCAGGTTATATATGTAATCTCATCTTCTAGAAAGCAAGGGTCACATATCCTAAGTGCTCTCAAAAACATACCTGATGGATATTAGATGTAGAATGGGTTGGTTTTAGGTACACAGTGAAGCTAATTTTATCAATGACTCTAACAATTTTTACATCAAGAAAGGATAGACAATTATCTTTTTCCCATTCTACTTTAAAATTGATAGTGGGATGGAGGTCGTTAATATTTTTAAGGAAATTGTCAAATAAATTTAAATTATTTATAGGCCAAATCGATATGACATCATTTACATACCTATACCATACAAAATTATGATGGGGAATCACAGAAGGGAGTAATTATTTCTAATTTTATTTTTGCCTAGAGGGAGGTTTAATTTTTGATTATCTAATACCTGAGATAGAACATCAAGAGCTTCGTTAACTGGGACATTAGTGAACAAGCTGTCTACATCAAAGCTTATTAAGCGGCTTCCTTTTATGTTGTTATTCCTAATTTTTTCAATGAAATCAGAGTCCTGTATCAAGGATTCAAGTCGTTTCTAATTAGCAATACGCCAATATTAATAACATAAAATGATTGGCCACCGCAAAGTCCAGATTGTAACTCCAGGGATTACTCAATTTAGGAGCTACTAAAAGGAAAGGCTTAGCGAGGTCGGAGAGAAAAATTCACTGAAGCAGAATTGAAAGGCAAAATACGTGAATCTTGGCAAGAAATTGGCATTAATAAAGTAAGAAAAAGTTTGTGTGGGGGGGCGAAAAGACTCAAATTAGTGATTCATCAGTTAAATTTCTGATTATTTATTTCTTTCCACTCGATATTCGTTTTTTTACCCATGTTGTTATTTTTTTTAAGTGCAAGAAAACTATGAAAGTTATCTTAAATGAATTTGTCGCATTCGAAAAAGGAAGATTCAAAGTATCTTGACTATGAAAATTGTCATGATTAGGAAGGAGGTTACTGAGATAGTATTTTTTTAAAAATACCTCATTTTGGGGAGGCCACCCGATATTATATATTTATATATATATATATATATATATATATATATATATATATATATATATATATATATATATATATATATATATATATATATATATATATATGAGGAATTAAACCACATTCTCCGAAGACAATTTAATTCAGAACAGTTTCGGTGTATCTCACACCCTTTTTCAACTGACACTGGGGGGAAAATATAAGAGAAGTGCATATAAGCATAACACAAGATCCCCTCTTTTTTTCCCCAATCGCCTACTTGTGGCTAATCTGGACGAGGGGGGTTAGGCCTAAACATATTGAAGGGATGACATTTTACTATTTTGTTTATTTGCTTTCTTATTACAAGATTAAAAGAAAATTGACCCTCAGATAGATTTAAATTAGGAACTGACGATATCAAGCTCGATTCTACGATTCTTCTCTTAACATAGTTAGCCGATTTAAATACCATTTTACTTCCATTGAAATCGATCGTATGATTCTTGTCTCTAACATGGCAAAATATTCCACTGCTTTCGCTGCCCACTCTAATATCTCTTTTGTGTTCGTACAATCTCTTGTCTAGATTTCTCCCCGTTTACCCTATATAAACTTTATGGCAATCGTTGCATGGTATTGCATATACTCCTATGTTATGATGTTCTTTGGGTTTCCTGGCCATCATCAATTGGTTTAAGGAATTATTATATTTAAAGGCTAGATTAATACCCGCTTTTCCAAATATGTCCTTTAAACTATTTAATTTATTATTAAATGGAAATGTTATACATTTGTTGAAGTCGTTAGTGCGGGAAAGCTTATTACCATAGAATGTTTTCCTGGCTGCAAAATGGGCAGACGATATGAACCAATCGGGGTAATACAAATTAGAAAAAATGGTCCTGATAATGACAATTTCTTCATCTAAATAGAAAGGATGACATATTTTGTATGCTTTAAGGAAAAGGTTAGAAATTACCGATTTTTTAACACTATTATCGTGAAACGAAAAATAATGTATATAGGCATGGCCTAATGGCCATGATTTTGATACCTTTTTTAATAATTTGAATAATTTGCTTGTCTCCATAAAATTTAAATATGAATGGGAATATGATAATAGATTACCCTTTTTAGATGTCCTCATTAATAAAGATCACCATGAATTAAAACTTGACGTGTATAGGAAACAAACCCACTCGAATGTCTATATACATTATTTTTCGTTTCACGATAATACTGTTAAAAAATCGGTACTTTCTAACCTTTTTCTTAGAGCATACAAAATATGTCATCCTTCCTATTTAGATGAAGAAATTGTCATTATCAGGACCATTTTTTCTAATTTGTATTACCCCGATTGGTTCATATCATCAGCCCATTTTGCAGCTAAGAAAACATTTTATGGTAATAAGCCTTTCCGCACTAACGACTTCAACAAATGTATAACATTGCCATTTAATAATAAATTAAATAGTTTAAAGGACATATTTGGAAAAGCGGGTATTAATATAGCCTTTAAATATAATAATTCCTTAAACCAATTGATGATGGCAAGGAAACCCAAAGAACATCATAACATAGGAGTATATGCAATACCATGCAACGATTGCCATAAAGTTTATATAGGGTAAACGGGGAGAAATCTAGACAAGAGATTGTACGAACACAAAAGAGATATTAGAGTGGGCAGCGAAAGCAGTGGAATATTTTGCCATGTTAGAGACAAGAATCATACGATCGATTTCAATGGAAGTAAAATGGTATTTAAATCGGCTAACTATGTTAAGAGAAGAATCGTAGCATCGAGCTTGATATCGTCAGTTCCTAATTTAAATCTATCTGAGGGTCAGTTTTCTTTTAATCCTGTAATAAGAAAGCAAATAAACAAAATAGTAAAATGTCAGCCCTTCAATATGTTTAGGCCTAACCCCCCTCGTCCAGATTAGCCACAAGTAGGGGATTGGGGGGAAAAGAGGGGATCTTGTGTTATGCTTAAAGGCACTTCTCTTATATTTTCTACCCAGTGTCAGTTGAAAAAGGGTGTGAGATACACCGAAACTGTTCTGAATTAAATTGTCTTCGGAGAATGTGGTTTAATTCCTCACCTTTTCTTGCGATATTGCATTAATTTTCATTATATATATATATATATATATATATATATATATATATATATATATATATATATATATATATATATATATATATATGTGAAAGATAATAGTAAACCACAATATTTGAATCAAAATTTATTTATAACCACAGAACTAGTTTCGTCAAATTGATAATTGACAAAGCCAAGCAAAGAGCTCAGTATATATAACGCGAACAAAATTCTAAACAAAGTGCAAAAGCGGGAAACAAACTGGATAAACATAAGTATTTGGGTGGATTGAGGGGAAGTTACGAATCTCCGAGAACAATTGCTACCGGGGGTTTATGAATACGATTGGCGACTTTATTCGAAATATATTTGTTTGAATTTGTATTTCCCTTCGGATGAATTGAAATTATCGACTTTGTTAATGATGATAGATTCTGCAATTCTCCTCTCAATATAATTGTTTGATTTTTAAATGATTTTTGCTTGGTTGAAATCGATTCTATGGTCGTAATTTTCCATGTGTGTGAAGAGAGTTGAAGAACTTGGACCTCTTCTATCAGCTTGATCTTCTTTTATCCTCGTCTTAAAGTGGCCCTACTCTCCGATGTATGCCAAATTCCAATCGTGGCATGGTATACGCCAGCGTCGGGATTGATTGGACGCAGTCTAGTCAAGGATTTTTGTATGCTATTAAAATATTTAAATGTAATATTTATGTTATTTCCGTTGGCATACGATTTTAAGGGGGCCAAAGCTGGAGCATATGAGAAACTAATAAATTTTTTTAATTCGTCTCTTCGCAGTTTAGCGAATAGCATAGATGTTTTTTTCGTGCTTTCGAATGGCACCTGTTTATGAAGTAAATTGGGGATTTAGTTCGATGAAATTGCAGATAAGGTGGTTAAGTTCATCCTGAAGGAAGATTGGGTCGCATTAGGCTCGGAGAAAAGGGAAGAATGAACAGTTATATATATATATATATATATATATATATATTTAGAAAGTGATACACAGAAACAAGACTGGAGGTGACCCCAAGAAATATCAAAGAGAACAAAACCATTGCCCGACAAGGAGTCGAACCTCAGACCTCTGGTTATCTAGACAAGTGCTCTACCGACTGAACTAACGAGATACGTAAGCCATGGCAACGCATTTCATCAATTTAGCTTTTTCGTTCGCACCCCCAAATGCCACCACCGCTTACAGGCACGGTTTCATTTGAGCGGTGGTCTTTGGAGGTGCGAACGAAAAAGTTAAATTGATGAAATGCGTTGTCATGGCTTACGTTTCCCGTTAGCTCAGTCGGTAGACCACTTGTCTAGATAACCAGAGTTCTGAGGTTCGAGTCCTGGTCGGGGATGGTTTTGTTCTCTTTGATATTTCTCGGGGTCACCTCCAGTAGGATCTCTTCTCTTTTGTTTCTGTGTATTACCTTCTCCACACATACTGTTATCAAGCGTTTAGGCTTGGGTATGGATGCGTGCTAGTTTGCGCGCCAACCACACCGGCCGATAGCTTTCGGTCGCTCAAAGAAGGGATGTCGGGCTTTTACAACTATATATAATATATATATGGTAATTATTCCGAAGAGGGTCCAATCAATATCACAGGACTCAAGTCAAAACCAAGTGAAAATGTGTATTTTTTTTACTTTTGGGGTCAAGATAGTCATATAAATGTAAATTCTACCATTTTCACAAAATTATAAAACGATGACTAAAAAAAATCAAACTTTCATTACTATTTCACACACACACACCCAAAACATGAAAAAATACATATTTTCACTTGATTCTGACTTAGATCCTAGGAAAAAAACAACCTAACCTAACTTAAACTACAATCGACATGAGAACCGATACTGTATATCTACGAATATAAAGCAAAAAATTTTCATAAACCTACTTTTAATTTTGATAAGGATACAACTAAGAGGCAGCTTTAAGAAAAAGATGAATACGTTCATTGAAATGAAAATCACGAATGACGGCAAATTTCAGAACAAGTAGGGCATTTTGAAGTACGGGACCGAACATTATGGAACCGAATCAACTCCAAGGAAGCGCTATTATTAGTATAAACTTTAATGATGATCTCAAAATAAATCGATGTACAACCTTCGCATTCCATAATGATAGACATTAGGAAAAAAGTTGTGTATACAAATAACAAAGAAAAGTACGATATTTAACTTTCATGACGTCAAAATATTATTGGAATTTCTAGCTATTTTTAGATATATCTATCTTTGGATCCTCTTGGGAATAATAATTTCGTGTTGTGTTCCCTCTGCGGAATAATAACCATATATATATATATATATATATATATATATATATATATATATATATATATATATATATATATATATATATATATATGGGTAAGTAAAAGAACTCAATGGCGAGTTATGGTATATGATAGTGAAACCACTGTATTAGAGCCAAAAGTTTAATTTACGAGACTAGTTTCGGTATGTAGTTTATCATACCCTCTTCAGTCGTATACTGAGAATGCGATTGTTACAAAAGTATATAAATAGCGTACAGATGAGAAAAAAACAAAGAAGCAGAAAATGGGGGAAAAGGGATCATTAATCAGGGGGGTGAGTCTAAGATCGTTGACTAAGCTGTTTACGATGAAGTTATGGGAATGGGGGTTGCATTTTAATTGCCCATCTGACACATTAAAATTGGGGATTTCTCCTATAAATATAGATTCTACTATTTTTCTTTTACGGAAATCATTACAATTATATATGATTTGTGTCTTTGAATAGTCAATTTGGTGGCTGAACTTGCTAATATGATTAAAATATTGGATGTGGTACTGCCTCGTCTGACATCACCTTTATGTTCATAAATTCGTTTTGTAAGGTTCTTCCTGTCTCTCCTAGGGACTGGAAAACACCGTTGTTAGATGCCATCTACAACAAGCTCAGAAGGAATCTACATAATCTAAATATCCACCTAACGATAAAATTAAACCGCCTTATAAGTGATAATAATTGGGAAAAAAATATCAAGAAAACTGTGTTGTGAATTTATCGGATAATGCAATATTGACCGATGTGAAACGTTCCTTAGGATCCGGACTCTCGTTCTTAATAAACAAGGAACCTGCAAGTGTGGACATTGCTGCTGCCTTTGCTAGATTAAAAAGAAATAAGAACATATCATAAAACCAAATAGACATAGCAAAAAGAATTGTTTATTCAGTAGTGAATAAAATGAATAACAGTTTACATAATTTTCCAAAACGATTTAAAACAGCCCTTAAATCATTAAAAATGGACAAGGATTTTGATATTACAAAAGCTGATAAATTCATCATGTGTGTAATAATAATAAAACATTGTATTTAGAAAAAATGACCACTTTGTTATCTGATACTACTACATACGCACCGTTAAGAAGCGATCCCTTAGATGATGTAATTAAGAATTTCAATAGACATAAAAAATATTAAAAAAAAACACAAATTAATTATTGGCTCAGTCTCTTCTAGTGGTTCATCATTACCTTATTTGTATGGCTTAATGAAAATCCATAAGCTAGGCAATCCAATAAGACCAATCATCAGTGCAACTGGGTCAATTCAATATAAACTATCAAAATATTTAGTAAATTTACTTTCTCCGATCTTAGGATCCATATCACCCTCACATATAAGATATTATATGGATGTAACATCAGACCTGAGATTAGTCAGTTTTGAAGTTACCTCATTATTCACTAAAGTGCTCGTTGATGCCTTATTGGATTTCCTAGGGGGAATTCTTAATTCTTATGATTTGCCTTTATCGTCCAACTCGATCATTCAACTCATTTGTTTATGCATAAAAAAATGTAAATTTAGTTTAAATGGCAAGTTCTATGAACAAGTGTTCGGTATGGCTATGGGTTATCCCTTATCTCCCTTATTGTCAAATATATATATATGTTATATTTTGAAACGAGGCTGATTCCACCGGTTTGGTCCACTCAAATTGTTTGGTACCGCTATGTAGACGATGTCCTGGGAATTCTAAAGAAAGATTTTGACCTTAATGATTTTCTTTTAAATATTAATTCATTAGTTCCGTCAATTAAATTTACTTTAGGAAAAAGAAGAAAATAATAACCTTCCTTTCCTAGATGTTCTAATATAATTCGACAACCAGACCGGTTTAAGTTTTCTATGTTCAGGAAACCGACAAATAATTTATCTTATGTCCATTTTTATTCAGGTCATTCTAAAAATATTAAAACATCAGTATTTTCTTCCTTTTATCTTAGGGTACTCAGAATCTGTAGTCCTGACTATACAGACCAAGAATTTACAAAAATTGAAGAGATTGCCTTCAATCTGTGTTACCCAAAATATTTTTTGGAAAACTGCATGAATAAAGCTAAGAAAACATTCTATAACCGCAAGTTAAGAAAAACAGAACCTTTACACAACATATTACTTTTACCTTACCATGATAATTTCTTGTATGTAGTACCATTGTTAAAACAACTTGATATAAATTTAATTTTTAAATATATTATACATATATTAAAAAATATGTTAATAAGACACAGCCCAAGGAACGATAATAATGTAATATAGAATATACTTTGTTTGGATTGTAATTTATTCTATGTAAGTCAAACTTCTAAAAATGTCTCTGTAAGAATTAGCAACATCAAAATGCAGTATCTAAGGGATATATAAATAATGCTTTGGCCGTCCACAGGCTTAAGATGTGTCACCAGATTAACTGGTCAAAAGCAGATACCATAATGCATGTAAATGATTTTATTAGCAGTGTAGGGAAATCGTCACTCCCCCCCTTCCTCCCGTTCACTCTTGGTGGAGTCACAAGGCGGTTACCGCAAAGACATCCAGCTTAGGTCTCGGCAAGCCAAACGCGTGACCGCAGCGCTGCACCAGACCGCGCCATGAAAGACCTTAAGGGTTAGAATGCAAGATCTCCCCCAGGAGAGTGAGATCGAGTTTCACGTCAAATAAGAAATTGGAGACGTGTTTCTCCCAAGCTCGAAGGCTAACGAGGAGCCGATGTACGACTCGGTGGGAAAAACCGTTTGGCAAAAGAACTCTCCTGGGGCCGTCCTCAAGCCCCTCACCCCCCTTACCACTCCCCCAGTGGGGTGACAAGGGATAAATGAGGAACACTAAGGAAAATCGAGGTATTATACGTCAGACTCCAGGTGACGAGTCCTCGATTAAAACCGAGCTACCTAGACTGGATTGGTAGTGTACTTGGCTCGCCAGACCAAGAAGTACCCTGCAGGAGAGGCAGGGCTACCTTCCCCCAAGGGGCAAAGAAGAAGCTGATCCTCGAGCTAGTCCCTGGTTATCAACCTAAACGATAAGTTAACTTTGGTAAGTTCAAATTACTCTCGCCAGAAAGACTCCTCATATCCTGGTGCACCTTAAACACCAGTGGTATTCCCCGTCCTTGAGGAATTAAGAAAAGAAGAAAGAAAAGGCTTCCCCTCGAGCCTGTTATTCGGTGGCGACACCGAACTTATAAGTTAACTTGGTGAGGAACCAAGTTCAACTTATTCTCGTCAGAGAAACCCCGCTCCGTTATACTCGCCCTTGTAGAAGACTGGAACTAAGAAGAAGCTCATCCTCGAGCTAGTTCCTGGTTACCAAACCGAACTTTAAGTGACTTATTCTCGCCAGAAAAATCCCCCTCCGTTATCCTCGCCCTTGAAGAAGACCCTCCCCGAGTTCAGTCCTCGTCCATGAGGAATTAAGTAACGAAGGAGAAAAGCTCCCCCTCGAGCTCGTTACTTGGTGGTCACACCGCACTCCAAGTTAACTTGGTTTAAGAACCAAGTTTGACTCCCTCTCACCAGAGAGACCACGACTACCTTGGTGTTGCATAAAGCACCGTAATTATTCTCGTCTGTGAAGAAACCTCCCCCCCCCTCCGGAATACCGTGTGGACCCCCCCAGCTGCTACCCTCGCCAAAACGACCGTGTGATTTCGCCCATCTACATCTGGCTAGACGGCACGCGTCGTGAGTCAATAACATTCCTGAGGCCTTTTAAACTCCAGATGAGTCCGTAAGCCTAATTCTTATATTATTGTCGTGTGTAGAGAAATTAACCAATTTTTGTGGGTCAAACTAATTTAATTAATTCTGGTTTATGATAATATTCAGAGTATTGCTGTAGTTAATGTTTAGATGATGTGTATTCAATGGTTAAAGTTAAAATATAAGTTTATTTTTGGATTATTGTGCGTTTCTCTTATATCCTTACGTGTTTCGGAACGGCTCTGTTCTTTAAGATATTCAGATATCAATATATTAGCACTCTTAGCACTCTTAGAACAAAAAGGGGGGGCATTCTACGAGATATTATAAAAGTGGTGTCAGGTTTGTAGGTTGTTATTAGAAAGAACCCAGCAGTGTCTAATTAAGAAAGAGCTAACACGTAAAGGAATATCAGGAATAAGAGAATAATTGATGAGAAGAAAATTGGTAGAGTTCTGGGTGGTAACAATCTTAAGGTAATTGGTAGGCCAAGTGGTAAATTTGTTGTCGGGAGTGGTATTTCAATCAGCATAGTAGTGGGATTAAGGGTAAGTTATGCTGAGCGCTACCTGGTGAGTGATTGCATAATTACCTAAGAATACCGAAAGGAAAAATCGACGGACCAACACAAAATGGATCCGGTCAAAAGATTTTACCAACAAGCCCAAAGTCTGGGACTTGAAGGCAAAGAGATGCATGACTACGTCATGACAGAACTCAGAATAGATTGCGAAGAGGAAAAAAGAGTTTTGGATAGAGAATAAGAACAAGAATTAATAAAGTTTGATAGAGAAACAGAGGATATAATAAGGGAGGATAAAAGAGAATGGGAATTAATCAAAATACGGATGAACCGGAAAAGTGAAGAATCCCGAATACAGCGGAAAATAGAAATAGAGGAAAGAAGATTCTCAAGAGGAAGTAAGACAAACGAAAGAATAAGACAGTTGAAAAAAGAAGCAAAAGAATTCAGCATAAGGATAGAAAGGGAAGATGAGGAAAGAAGTCTAAAGATTAAGCTGGAAGATGAAGAAAGAAGAACTCGACGGGAAAACGAAATAGCGAAAGCAGAACAAGAAGCCGAGGAAAGGAGAATGAAGAGGGAAAAAGAGTCGAAAGAGAGGAGAATAAAGATTAAAAAAGAAATAGATGAAAGAAGAATACAGAGGGAAAAAGAACTTGCTCAAGCTAAAAGAGTAGAGAGAGAAGAAAAGGAAAGATTGCTCGCACTCGAAAGAGCACCTATCGAGAATCTGATATAGGCCGAGGAAGTTGTAGCCCGGCCTGGACCTAAGAAAGGACTATCGAGGGAAACCCAGCCAAATGGAATAACGATGGAAGAAGTAGAAAGTAGGGATGAGGTACCAGCATGTGTACCTAAGGAAGAACCTACGAGGAGAACCCAGCCAAATGAGGTCATCAGGGAAGAAGTAGAAGGTAGGGTAGAGGTACGAGCAGGTGTACCTGAGGGACTACCTGCGAAGAGAAGTGAGTCAAATGAGTTGACAAGGAAGGAGGAAAGAGGTGCTATTGCGATACACCCAGGTAAGACTAGTCAAATGGTAGACGCGGATGAGTATCCCCTACCCCTAGTAGTCTCCTCCCCGAACGGAACGTCCTCGGAGTTACCGCTAAGACGCCAAGTCGTAGTGAGCGCAACGCCCATTAACGATCTCGCAGGGAAAAGTTTTTTCGATCCCCAAAGATCGAACGCAGACACGATCTTCCCGTGTACCTGGTTAAAGGAGAGCTATGGGACCCACACTCCCATCAATTATCCCCTGCTACAACAGGTCGCTCTAGCCATAAGGTTCAGTTTAAAGGTAGTCAAGTACCATAAGAAGGGTAATTCGAGTAGGTTGAAATACCGATATCATTTAGTAACATACTGGGGTAGACTCAATAACCCGAACGGCCGACTCAGGCGCGGTAAAGTATTGGTATTAGAGCACCATTTTAGTATTAGCTACATCAAAGGAGCCGATAAAGTACAGCTGCTCTATAGGCGGAGATGAAATACCATTGACCCTATTTCAGTACCTAATGAGCGTGAAACCATGTTTTCATTTGTTGTTCGTGTTAATATTTATCGGTAGGATTTAAGTTCTCAAAAACTTAGAAATGTAAGGAAGTAGCTTGTTTTGTTTTTGTTTTTTTGTGGGTAATCGACGAATTAAGGTTTTGTTATATTCATGTAAAATTGTATTGCGAGTAGGTCTAGTTCGACACATTGCCTGTGTAAACGCGCGCGAGGGCGCTCATGTGTAAGGAAACTTGATGTAAGAGAGGACTCAAAGGAAGACAACTTTGCTAATCTCAACTAGGTTGAGTAAGTTGTTTTGAGTTCCCGGAAGCCCCCCCCCCCCATTAAGTTCTTCGATGGTAGGTGTATAGGAGAATCGTCACTTCCCCCCCCCCCACCCCGTTCATTCTTGGTGGAGTCACAAGGCGGTTACCGCAAAGACATCCGGCCTAAGCCTCGGTGGGCCAAACGCGTGACCGCAGCGCTGCACCAGACCGCGCCATGAAAGACCCTAAGGGTTAGAATGCAAGATCTCCCCCAGGAGAGTGAGATCGAGTTTCACGTCAAATAAGAAATTGGAGACGTGTTTCTCCCAAGCTCGAAGGCTAACGAGGAGCCGATGTACGATTCGGTGGGAAAAACCGTTTGGCAAAAGAACTCTCCTGGGGCCGTCCTCAAGCCCCTCACCCCTTACTACTCCCCCAGTGGGGTGACAAGGTATAAATGAGGAACACTGAGGAAAATCGAGGTATTATACGTCAGACTCCAGGTGACGAGTCCTCGATTAAAACCGAGCTACCTAGACTGGATTGGTAGTGTACTTGGCTCGCCAGACCAAGAAGTACCCTGCAGGAGAGGCAGGGCTACCTTTCCCCAAGGGGCAAAGAAGAAGCTGATCCTCGAGCTAGTCCCTGTTATCAACCTAAACGATAAGTTAACTTTGGTAAGTTCAAATTACTCTCGCCAGAAAGACTCCTCATATCCTGGTGCACCTTAAACACCAGTGGTATTCCCCGTCCTTGAGGAATTAAGAAAAGAAGAAAGAAAAGGCTCCCCCTCGAGCCCGTTTTTCGGTGGCCACACCGAACTTATAAGTTAACTTGGTAAGGAACCAAGTTCAACTTATTCTCGTCAGAGAAACCCCGCTCCGTTATACTCGCCCTTGAAGAAGACTGGAACTAAAAAGAAGCTCATCCTCGAGCTAGTTCCTGGTTACCAAACCGAACTTTAAGTGACTTATTCTCGCCAGAAAAATCCCCCTCCGTTATCCTCGCCCTTGAAGAAGACCCTCCCCGAGTTCAGTCCTCGTCCATGAGGAATTAAGTAACGAAGGAGAAAAGCTCCCCCTCGAGCTCGTTACTCGGTGGTCACACCGCATTCCAATTTAACTTGGTTTAAGAACCAAGTTCGACTCCCTCTCACCAGAGAGACCACGACTACCTTGGTGTTGCATAAAGCACCGTAATTATTCTCGTCCGTGAAGACTCCCCGACGCACCAGCTTGCTTCCTTTCCCCCTTTTGGGGTGTTGTTTTTTTTCTCTCTTTAATTTTATTTTAAAGTAGCCTAGAACTAGGCCATTTTTAATACGGCGACTAATGCCCAAGTAGGCAGTCGCCAGATGAGCTCTTAAAAAAAAAATTTAAAAAAATCGTCCGTGAAGAATCCCCTCCCACCCACCCTCCGGAATACCGTGTGGACCCCCCCAGCTGCTACCCTCGCCAAAGCGTCCGTGTGATCTCGCCCATTTACATCTGGCTAGACGGCACGCGTCGTGAGTCAATAACTCCAGATGAGTCCGTAAGCCTAATTCTTATATTATTGTGGTGCGTAGAGAAATTAACCAATTTTTGAGGGTCAAACTAATATAATTAATTCTGGTTTATTATAATATTCAGAGTATTGCTGTAGTTAATGTTTAGATGTTGTGTATTCAATGGTTAAAGTTAAAATATAAGTTTATTTTTGGATTATTGTTCTTTATGATATTCAGATATCAATATATTAGCACTCTTAGCACTCTTAGGACAAAAAGGGAAGGGGGGCATTCTACGACAAGCAGAAATATCTTTGAATCGTTCCTAATCTCCGGCACAAAGGAGAGAAATGTAAATATTAGCCCCACTTTGTTTTTTTTAGATCCAGTCCTATGAGTTGAAAATGGTATTAAGATAACGAAGGTGCTAGCTTCAATCACTCTTTCTTTTTCCCCACGTAGTACAACCAAATATATATATGTATATTAGTGTAGTTTGGTAGCAGTGTTTCTTGAATTCAAATTTTGTTGAAGACCATTGTGTATTTTGCCTTAATTAATTTCCTTTGGCAACTTTCTCTTCTTCTAACTATCTTTTTTATTCCATCCTGTAGATGGTGGATTACTTGTCCAGCATTCATCTCTTTTTTTAAATGAATGTGTTTGGTAAAAACCAAACTAAATTGCTAAGCTTTCGATCTTATTCGATCATCTTCGGAGCGTTTGGAGATGTTCTAGCCTCCTTTATCGATGTAATAAGTGGAGTGAGGATCCGGCAGAAAGTGAAAGAAACAATTTTTAAGGGGTATTTATTCCGCCTAGGTTAAACGTAACGTTAGAGGAAATGAGCCACCACTCACTGCGAGTTGAATTATAAAATAGTTTTAATGTGCGATTCCAGCTTGTCGCTTGACTGTTGATGGCCGGCTTATCTTCATTTATTAATATGGCTTCTAAGATGTTCAGCCTCGCTTTATTAACCTCTTTTCTTTTAATAATGGTGTTATCAACGAGCATATCTCTCGTTAGGTTAATATTATGTACACTCTCCATATGGTTCTTAGGCCCTCCGTTTTGTAGATGCATAGTTAACCGTCTCGAAAGTGTGGTAGTTTTCATGCCAATATATTTAGAGTTTTTATAAAGCTTACAGTCTTTATCGGGGCAGGTGAACTCGTAAACTATGTCGGTTGACTTGAGATTCGAGGAGTTTGGGAAGATGTTATTTTTCATCAGAAGATTGCTGGCTTTTATTGTTTTATAATAGATGATGAGTTGGATTTTATCCGTTTGATTTTTAACCTTGATGTTAAGGTTAATAATCTCCTTGAAGTTTTTTTCATCCATTTTATAAGCCATGGACACCTGGTTTCTGTAATACAGTTTGATGTTGTTGACTTCTTTATGATTACTTTTAGTTTTATCCGCATGTTTGTAATGGTTATTTAAAAATGATTGGAGTTGTTTATCAATCATACTGTTTGGGAAACCATTATTCACGAGTATTTGTTTCACTCGTGCAATCTCTTAGTGGAAAAGTTCCCACGTATAGCAGCATTTATAAGCTCAGCGGATGTATGATCCGATTACGCATATTTTGTACCTTTCAGGGCATTCACTCTCTACATTGAGGCATCTCCCCATGTCCGTACTTTTCCTATGTACTTTAGTGATGTAGTTGCCATTGATGTTATGAACCTCAACATCCAAGAAAGGGAGTTTATTGACCGTGCTCAATTCATAAGTGAATTTTAGCACGGAGTTCTCCTTAAAGTGTTGCTTGATGTTAAAGAGATGTTCTTCGTTTTGGACGTTGATGTAGATGGCATCTACATATTGGCAATATGTGTGTGGCTTATCTTCCATGATGTCCAATAATCTCTCCTTGAGTTGACCCATGATGTGCATGAACGTAACATGCTCCTTAAGATGTTTTGGTCAAGATTAGGAGGAGACATTGTAGGATGGTGGTGCACGTTTTTTATAATGATGTCGATGGTCTGAGCGATTGTCACGTCCGTGAACAAGCTTTCTACGTCAAGGGATGATATTAGTCCTGGCGGTCTTGTAGCGTGGAGTATGTCGATGAATTCCTGCGTGGATTTTATGGTACATTTCGAAGGGATGTACGATTTTATTACTGCATTTAGGGTTTTAGCTAAACATTACGTAGGAGTCGTGACTTGAGAGATGATGAGTTTCAATGGGTTGTGCGGCTTCCAAAAGATCATCGGTTATTACACACCAGGTTATCTGTATGGTAATGTAAAAATTCATTCATAAGCCGCACAACCCATTGAGGCCCATCATCTCTCAAGTCACGAATCCGACGTACTGTTTATCTAAAACCCTAAATACAGTAATAAAACCCTACCTCCCTTCGAAATATAGCATAAAATCCACGGAGGAATTCATTGATATACTCCACTCTACAAGACCGGCAGGACTAATATCATCCCGTGACGTGTGTCGTGGTATAGGAAGCACCCCACACCTTGACACCAAAATATTTATCTCGTGATGGAAGGATGTTCGTACGTATGGGTTGTTTACGTACTACTCCTTGATTAACGTTATATCTCTCTAAAAGTGATATATATGATTTTATTATTATTATCTAGGGTCTTGACTTCTTTAAACTTTAAAGGTTCCCTGTGCCAATGTAGCGATTCGAGGAAGGAATAAAAAAATTTGTTAAAACAAACTAAAACTTTAATTAAAACACAAAAACAAAATAAACATGAACCACAGAAATAGTACGAATTTTAATACACAATAATGACTTCAATAAGTTTTTAAGTAAGGCTTTTTAACTTGACCTACTTGACATTATAGTGATGGTTAACCCACCACTCACTTCAAAATAAAAAAAAACTAAATGTCTCTACTGGAGTTTAAGTACCTTGGTCCCTCCAGCGACGGGTTTGAGTCTGACCTTTATTCACTGAGCCCAGACACCTCAGGAATCCTGTGGGTTCTTTGACGCGTGCCTCGACCAGATGGTTGGCGGTGGACAGTATAACTTTACAGTCACAAGGGGTTTTGGCGAGTGTTGCAGATGGGGGTCCACACGGTATTCGGGCGGTGGGCGGGGTCTTATTCAAGTGCGAGAACTATCATGGTGCTTTAGGATGCACCAGGATAGGAGGGGTCTTTCTGATGAGAGTAAGTTGAACTTGGTTCTTAAACCAAGTTAACTTAGAGTTCGGTGTGACCACTGGGTAACGGGGTTGGAGGAGGAGCTTTTTCTTCTTCGTTTCGGATTTCGTCAAGGGCGAGGAGTGTACTCGGGAGGGGAATCTTCTTCAAGGGAGAGGACTGTACTCGGGGAGGTTCTTCTTTAAGGGCGAGGATAGGGGGGGGAGGGTTCTCTGACGAGAATAACTTGAACGTGAGCAAGTTAGCTTAAAGTTCGGTTTGATAACCAGGGACTAGCTCGAGGATGAGCTGCTTCGTATTTCCTTCTCTTGGTAGCCTGGCCTCTCTTCCAGGGAACTTTTTAGCCTGGTTGACTCAAGGATTCTACCCCGTTTTTCTCAAGTGTTTGGTATTAATACCTCGTAACCACACTGTGGTAGGGGTAGGAGGCGGGTGGCTTGTGGATGGGCCGCGGGAGGGTTCTTTCCCTAACGGTTTTTCTCAGAAAGTCTTACCTCTGGTCCAGCTGGCTCTTCGAGCTTGAGAGAAACGAGCCTCCAATTTCGTACTTGAGGTGAAATTTTATATACAGTCGTAAGGGAGATCTTGCAGTTTTAACCGTTCTGCTTTTCATAGGGACGAATGGCAAGGGGCTGTGTTTACAAAATTGACCCAAGGTGCCTGGCCCAGATGTTTTGCGACCAACGTCCCATGTCTCAACTGGAAAAGAAGGAAGAGGGTCAATTCCCCCACAACGTGGAAAGCATATTTACGAACGTCCCTATCGCTCAGACCATCGACATCATTATAAAAAAACGTGTACCACCATCCTACAATGTCTCCTCCAAATCTTGACCCAAACATCTTAAGGAGCATGTTACGTTCATGCACATCAAAGGCTCCGTTCAGGACACTGGACGGTAATCTATACATGCAAGTGGATGGAGTGGCTATGGGGTCACCCTTAGGGCCGACTTTTGCCAACTATTTATGGGTCAACTTGAAGAGAGATTATTGGACATCATCGAAAATAAGCCACACATATATTGCCGATACGTAGACAACGTCTACATCAACATCCAAAACAAAGAACATCTGATAAACATCAAGCAGCAATTTGAAGAGAACTCCGTGATAAAATTCAACTTATCATTTATTATAAAACAACAAAAGCCAGCAATCTCCTGATGAAAAACAACAGCTGCCTAAACTCATCGAATCACAAATCAACCAACATAGTTTATGAGTTCATCTGCCCCGATAAAGACTGTAAGCTTTATAACAACTCAAATTATATTTGCATGACAACTACTACACTTTCGTGACCTTTAACTATGCATCTGCAAAGGGGAGGGCCTAAAAATCATATGGAGAGTGCTCATAACATTAACTTAACCAAAGATATGCTAGTTGATAACACTGTTATTAAAAGAAAAGAGGTTAATAAAGCTAGGCTTAACATCTTAGAAGCCATATTAATAAATGAATATAAGGCGGCCATCAACAGTCAAGCGACAAGCTGGAATCGCACATTAAAATTATCTTTAAAAAATTCCACTCACCGGACTGGCCCGTTTCCTCTAACGTTATGCTCAACCAACCTAGGCGGAATAAATACCCCTTAAAAATCGTTTTCGATATATATATATATATATATATATATATATATATATATATATATATATATATATATATATATATATATATGAGAAACTCACAAAGTAGCGTGGGATTAGAGCAATAAATGCAAAAAATCCCACAGGAAAATGAAAGGTGGGGCACCACTCTGTCGTCTCTTATATATATCACCTCTGTTAAGTATTTTGTTATTTCATGAGAATGAACTGAACAAGTTCGAAATTACTTGGAATCCCCCTTTCACCATATATATATATATATATATATATATATATATATATATAGGCAAAAATTCCACTTTCAAGTAATGCCCATTTTTAAAAGTTCGTGTCTTTTCGCAACAGGCGTGGCAGCGAATTAGGCGTTCGAGGCTATCGCGAGGCTAATTCGCTGCCGGGTCTGTTCCGAAAAAGCCCCAAAACATCTAATAAGGATTACTGATTACCTAATTTTGTTCGGAAGAGTATCCCAAGTTATCCTTTTGGCGGGCTAAAGAGCAATTAAGTTCCATGATGAACCAAAGCGACGAAATTGCTAAGCTCCGATTCTGAGACAAGCCCCAACTGCGATGACGTCATAAACTATGCGCTTCGCTAAGGATTGGGAAGCTGCAGCCCTTAGACCGCATGTAGCCCTCTTGGCCATTAATTGCGGCTTTCTGAATGAAATTAAATTTTTGCAGATCAAATTTAATTGCTTTCCTACAAAAAGCAACCGCAAAACGTTAGTTTAACTTTCGAATTGATCTTTTTTCTATTTTTAAGCTGATAGATAGTCATAGTAATTAGTTATACACAAAATAATGTGCAACTTGCAGTATATCTGATTAAAATTTGATAATTGCCGCCTACAGCTAACTTAATGCGGCTTTATCACACGAAAAGTTCCCCATCCCTACTCTAGGCCTTTCGTTCGCCGGTCTTGACCGAGTTAGCCTCTCAGAGAACAGCTGATGAAGGGAATTAATCCACTCGGCTATCCTTAAGTTTCAAAAGACTCGGTTTACATCAAGCTTATAAGCATCTTTTCTTGCACTTTCTAAGCTACAGGTCTATGCATAGATTTGTGACCGAAAGTGACACAACGTGTGCGTGAAAGCGAAACGCTTCCCCGTGATAGACACTCGACGTAAGTCTAAATTCCCTACTTTTCCCGGCGGTAGACCCGCCTCCCCCACCCATACCCTCATATTTTCGGTGACCCAGTTCAGTGTGGAAGCCTATTTGATTTTTCACCTTAGACATCTGAGATCCAGATTTTAAGTGAATAAAATAAAAAAAATTACAGATAGATAAACACATAAATTACTTACAACCGCATACACTTCTAACATAGAGACAACAAATTATGCAAATTTAAAAAAAAATTGTGGATACGAAGTGTAGGAAAGAAACAAAGAATATTAAGATATGAAAGAACAGGAATGTGTTTTTAAGCAATTTTTAACCCAATCTTGTGGATGAAGTTTATGGGGCGTGTGTTGACTCGGATACTATCTAATAGGCCCTTGCACCTTTTGTGCTCCGTTAAATTATGTTATGTTATTTAATGAGAACATAACTACGCTTGTGTGGGGGAAAAGGTGATGGGACAAAAAGGTGATGGGACAGAAAAGTAGACATTTTTATATTACACGAGACAATTTATCAAAGAATTTAAACTCTATTTATTAATTTAAACTTAAAAATGAGGAGGATTGACGGTAAATGCAAAGATGGCGGATTCGCTTATGTTCCCTTCTAAAAGAGACCAGTTTCAGGTGATGATTTTTTTTTTTAAAGAGCCTATCTGGCGCAGGGGCAGCCCCCCCTCCCCCCGACCAGGGGGAAATTCCACACAGTGTGCCTGGCTTGCATCACTCACTTTTTGAGTCAGCACCTCGTGTCTTGAGTCACGGCGGACACACGGCGCG
The DNA here is from genome assembly GCA_963969495.1 of Ceratothoa steindachneri. Lineage (NCBI taxonomy): Eukaryota > Metazoa > Arthropoda > Malacostraca > Isopoda > Cymothoidae > Ceratothoa > Ceratothoa steindachneri. The sequence goes on along the minus strand of OZ018317.1, from coordinate 156,922,017 downwards.
TGACTTACTCACTGACCAGTCGGATCACGCATCCTGACTCACACGCCTGGTGCTTCCGCTCTTTGTCAGCTAGCTTGAGCTGGGCATGTGCTCTCTGGTGTCTTTCACTTTCGGAACTAATTCCAGTATCCTCTCTCTCTCTCCTCGCAACTACACCAGCAGAATCTCCGCGTCATTCTCTCTCTGAAACACAGCAGTGCAAAGTACGCGATTTTTATATTATATATTGTTACGGCCATGGGGTGATGTGAGCGGCTGGGCTTTGCCATGTAATGCATTAGTTTTCTCTCATTCACAGGGCGTGTACCATGAAGCGAGCCGGTGATATGAAGATTACCTCGTTCCTCAAGACCAAAGTGGCCAAGACGAGTGGTGATTGCAAGCGTGATGCCAATGAACTGGAGCAACAGCCAAGCACTTCTACATCGACAGATGGTAGATCGAACAGCGAAGCCGAATCTCACCATGATGAGCAGGAGGGCAAGGAACTTGCTTATTTTTTTTTTCACATGGCACACTGACAGACCCGCAGCTCCAGTGGAGGTTGCCAACTTCATTGGGAACAAGGTGGCCACAGACTCCGAAAAAGAGGCCTTAATCAACCAGAATGCCCCGTCTGTCGAATCGCTACCCTTCATTGAAGAAAGTAGTCACAAGAGGCGATTCCAACCAAGATGGTGCATCACATACCCTTGACTGAAGTAGTCGTTGTTGAACGAGGATGGATACTGCATTGCATGTGTGCTGTTCGGCGGAAATACGGACGGAGTTGGAGTCAAGGGCTGTGTACCTTGGTGTTAGTTAAAGCCGATGTGCAGTTGCAAAAAAGCCACCGAACTGCTCAGCAGTCACAATAAACACGGATATCACGTGACAGCTATGACGAAAATGGAGGGGGGTTTCGACACTGCAAAACCCAACGAGGGCTATCGACACAATACTACAGGCGAATAAGAAGGAGAAAGTTGAGACCAACCGGCGCCTGTTGGTTCGGATCATTGAGAGCATCCTCTTCTGCGGACGAAATATGCTGCCTTTCCTTGGGCATCGAGATGACGGGCGAAGTTGTGTTCAGAGCGCTTCTGCGTTATCGAGCCCAGAGACGAGATGCCGACGTCAACCGCCTCCTCACCAGCTAAGCCAGCCGAGCCAACTCCACCCTCATTAGCAAAACCATTCAGGGCGAGCTGATCGATATCACAGTTGGGTGACACTGAAACATTTGTCCCAAAAATAGGTCATTTATTCCAAAAGTAGAATTATGCTATTTTGACATTATGTGCAGGTGTCACCATAATTATATTTTGCTTTACAGGTCGATTGTTGCTGGGAGAGGTCTTAGCTGGAGTGTCAGGGGTATTCGCAGTGCTAATGGACGAGACCACGGACGTCTCAGGGAATTAGCAAGCCACCATTATCCTTCGACATGTTGAAGAGGACATCAAAGAGAAATTTCTCACTTTCATCCATGCTAAGAACCTCACCAGTGAAGGCCTGGTGCAACTACTCATTCGCACCGCACATGGCCTTGGTTTGGACATGTCAAACTACCGGGGCCTCGGCTTCGACGGAGCGAGTGTCATGATGGTGAAGTTCACAAGTTGTGCCACCATCATTATGCAGCAATACCCCCTCGCCAAATTGATCCACTGCTTTAATCACCCACTGAATCTGATGATGACCAAGGTCTGCGATGTGAAAGAAGTGAAACTCGCCCTTCAGACGTTCAACGAAGTCCATAACTTCATTTACTCCAGCAACATGCACGCTCCGGTTCTCCAAAATCGTGAAGCTTTCTTCAGCTAAGCGGGAGAAGTTGGTGCCTTTGTCTTCCACCAGATTGGTTGAACGGCATGATGCAGTCCTCGTGTTCATCGAGTTTCTGCCTCACATCGCGTTCTTCATGGAAGAGGAAATGAAGCTGGATGCCAATGCTGGCATCTTACTCGACGCGATTAGGGACCTTCGCTTTCTCATTGGGCTGATTGTGGCGGAGGCAGTTGTGGCCCACACACTCGAGCAGAGCAGAAACCGGCAAAAAAGGATGGCGATTTGGCATCTGCGTACGCATTGATTCGTGAGCTCGATACTGTTTTCGCCAAGTTCAGAAATAATGCCGAGGAGCACTTCCACACTGTATTTGTAAAAGCCAAGTATCTCCTGATTGAAGTGGACTCAGCTTAGGATGACTTCCCTGTTCCTCGAGTCTGTGCACGATAGACACAGCGCGCAAATATCCCGGCGAGGACTGCTGAGGAGTACTATCAACGTTCAGTCTATATTCCTTTCGTTGACCAAGTGATTGCCGAACTAAAGAGAAGATTTGACGACGATACCGTGCCAGTTGCTCTCCGGTTGAAGGATCTTCTCAAGGGCTCAAAAGCAGACGTGGATGCCGTCCTTAATGCCACTAAGTTCTACGAGAACGATGTTGAGTCACTGGTGCTCGTGCAGGCGGAGGCACAGTTGTGGACAAATTCCGCTCCGGTCTTTGGAACTGTCAAGAATGCGAAGGATACGCCGAGACCCGTATGTTCCCGAACATCGCGAAGCTCCTGACTATTTTAATGACTCTGCCGGTCTCAAATGCAGAGGCCGAACGCTCATTCTCAGCCTTGAAACGGCTAAAGACGTACATGAGGAGCACCATTGGTCAGGATCGTCTCAACAGCCTGGCACTACTCACCGTCCACAATGACATTCAAGTTTCGAATGATCAAGTGATTGACAAGTTTTCGGAGAAAAACCGCCGTCTCCTCTTCGCTTAGGCAAATTAAAGGTGAAATTGGGCATGGGCCTACGTTTATGAGAGAGCCTAATCCTGGAAAATAACAATAATTTTCCTATTATGTGCCTTGTTACTTAAGTAGGCAAAATGAATTGCCAGTAGCCTACATCCTTAAGGTCTACACTACCTGTACATATTCATCATTTATGCCTATAACTTATTCGTATGTATTCAGCACTGTTATTTGTACGATCATACATTATATTACTCTTAAAAATATGTACCATAACAAGCAGCTTTAAAAAATTTCCACTCATAAAAATCCTGGCATCGCCTCCCCCCTTCGCTCTTCCTGGATCCGCCACTGATCTGGTGACTGCCTAGTAAGACAAAAGTCGCCATAATCACGCTATAGCCTGATGCTAGGCAAGATTTAAAAAAAAAGAAGCAAAACCAAATAGCAAACATACAAAACAAAGGCCTCCCACCGGCGCAGGAATATGCGACCTATAAAAAAGAGAGCCAAATAAATGGATGAGTCCAGCCTCCTCTAAAAAGTTAGATAATCCACAAATCTGTGTGCACGACCCCGTCCTGAGTACGTGAGACAAGCAGCAGTGACCTCGCTCGTCCCGGTACCGGGACAACCGTGACAGGTAACGTGAGCGAAGATCAGAAGATCAGCCAGACTGATGAAACGGCTCGTCACGTAAGCAGGAGCAACACGCGCTAAAGGGAAAGATAGCGAATGGGGGTGTTGTAGCGAGAGTAGGGGAGGGGGGGGGGTCAGCACTCAGGGGAAGGTGGTATAGAGTTGATGATGAAGTTTTCTTTCTAACCTTGACACGAAAGAGGCCACCGATTTCCGCGCGTAAGTACCGGGTTTGTTGTTCGTAGGGAGCTATTCGCCTATTAGGGTCAGGCCGTGTCAGAATAGTGGGCGCGGAAGCTCCATCCACACACGTTATCACACACTGTCAATCAAAAGGTAACTATCTTTTCTATCTTCCTCCAATCACAACAGATCAATCATCCACCCGCGAAACTCCCGAAAGAGTTGTCATATCCATACTCTCTGAATCGAAATGGTTGAACCTCCCTTGAGCCATCAAACGAAAATCAAATCCTGGTGCACTCGAGCTTGCCGACGAATGATTGTCATTTTGTTCTTTATCTAACTTTCATTATTCGGTTGTGGTACCTCGTTCACGATTAAGGACGGGCGGATGGGGTGCAATTAACCTGCAGGAATCGAAACCCGAACAAAACATTTTGATCAAACGAGGGAGTCTTGCCAGAGAAGTGGATCGAGAGAAGATGTGGAGAAGGGCAAATAAGTGGGGGGGGGGAACACCCCTAAATATTGTAGGAGGTATGAAAGTAGGGCCATATAGAGGTGAGAAGTTGGACTTACAGGTCTATAAGTATGAATGACAATTTGGGGGGAGTCGTGATTTTGTGTATGAATGAACAAGAAGGTCACCCTTTTAAGAATGGGGCCCAGACTTCAATTCCAACTTCACCTGGTGGGGTTTGAAAGAAATCAAGAGGTTCTAAATGCAAAACACTGGCAAGAAGCAAGATAATTAAGTAAAACAGAAAACAAAACATCGCTGTCTAAAATTATTCACCAACGTTTCGAGAGACAGCCTCATCGTCAGTACTGAAAATAACACAATGACAACTAATTTCGAACAATACAATCTGTTTCTATTATTTAATCAGACATTTCAAATCTTGTAAATACAAGAGGGAAAAGCACTTAAGGCGTGACGAGCAACGGGACAGAGGATATTTAGTCATTGAGGGGGTTTAGCTTTCAAAATGTATAAGCATAAAAAATGAGTATGTAAAAAACGGTATTCCCGGAGGAAAGTAATGAAAATTGGTCAATATTCACCTCGGAATTACAGGCTTCTGCGTGGAATCTTGGAGTCTTATCGGAGTGTTGTTCGGTTTGGTTCTGGTTCTGGTTCTCTCTCTCTCTCTCTCTCTCTCTCTCTCTCTCTCTCTCTCTCTCTCTCTCTCTCTCTATATATATATATATATATATATATATATATATATATATATATATATAAAGAGAAAACAGAATAATTTTTATAGGGAAATAGTTATTTCTTACTTCGAAAAAATGCGAGCTGGGGTGGGATTCGAACCGTGCACATTGAGGCAGTGAGCAACCGCTTTGATCTCAATTAAACCGCCTTTTAGACCATTCGGCTACGCGAAAGAAATAAATATTTCCGAAGAAAAAATATTCCATTTTCTCTTTCCGGCGGTGAAGTTGGATTTATTTCATCATTCTCTCGCAATCATGATATATATATATATATATATATATATATATATATATATATATATATATATATATATATATATATATATATATATTGTTGAAGACCATTGTATATTTAGCCCTAATTAATTTTCGTTAGCACCTTTTACTTTCGTTATTATTTTATTTTCTCCATTTGTAAATGGTAAATTATTTCTCCGATGTTCATCTCATCCTTTGTCAATTGACTGTTTGTGGTAAAACCAAACTTTAAATATTGAGCTTTCGATCTTGCGCAATCATCTTCAGAGTAGATTTTTCTGTTGTCCTTTGCCTCCTATACCGATGATTGTATGGCAAGGCTAATTACCAATTAATGTGTGTGTGTATGTGATTGTAGGGGACAAAAAGCATGTTTGGATAGACAGAAAGAAATAAAAGTAGTGACAAGAGATGGCAGTGTAAGAGATTTGCAAAGGGATGCAAGGCGCCTGGTGATCAGGACTATCGCTTTCATTTATATTTTTGTTTTGTGTATTTTGAAGTTGTTCTTTTTTAGATTTATTTATTTTTAGGGCGTTTAAGCCATTTATCTCAAAAAATCATAAATGTGTTGTGAATTAATTAATCATTATTTATTTTTTACTTAGTGTATTTTGTTTTGCATTTATTTTGTGTTGCGTGTATTTGGTGTCTTTTGTATCTTATATCTTCTTTCTTCATTCTACTTTCTTCTTTTTTCATGTCATATTCGGGTATTTAGTCATATTCGTTAGGATTTTGTTAAAATTTTCGAAGTTCGTGTAAGTTTTCTTATTCGATATTAAACGCAATTCTCCTGCGTAGAACGGCACTTCGTTACCACCAACAATGAGTCTCACCGAGGTTGGAAATCTGGCGTGTTTTCTGGCTCTTTTGTTCTAGTTAATCATTTTAATGATTTCATCATTTATTTCTTGATTAACCAGTTCCTTCCTATTCCCAGATCGTTATTCAATTACTACGTTAATGCGAATTAACCCCGCCTTTCTCTTCCGATCTTCATGGCGTCTTCTTTCTCCCCTTCCTGTACCCGTAATTAGGTACATGCATTTATTCTGCACGACCTCTAGCCTCCTTTTTTGCGTCCTCGAGGCAGAAGAGAGCAGCTTAGATCTTACAATTGCATTGTAGATCTCCTTCTTGCTCTCACGGAGGTTTCTGAACATGTATAGAGTTCTGACTACGGCCGAGGCTTTCGACATTCGATCAGTGACGTGCTTTTTGTACACTCATGCCAAGTACATTTCACTCCGTGGTGTAGGGATAGCGTCTATCCCTCACCTTTACATCTGAATTTCTCTTGGTTTGCTCTTATTTTCCATTTAGCCTCGTAGATGTTTAATCTTTCGATTTCTGCCGCCGTCATACGAGCTTGCATAGGCGCGTTACGCCAAGGACTGACTGTATTATCGTATAATAAAGATTATTTATTCTATGTTGTTGCATTCGAATTTTTTTTTATATAAAGCAGTCATGGTACTATAATTTAACAATAAAGATAAATTACTTTAATATTAATGTAAGATAAGACTTATTTAATTTTACTAAAATAAAAATGTAATAATAATAACGAGAGCCTCAATAAGTAACAGAATTTCATAGAAAAAACGAGCCTAATGCAGCAATCTGGAAGGTTCACTTTTGAATCCGTCGGCAAATTTCAATAACGCTCAAATTCAGTTACTCTCTGGGTGACGACAATATGTAAATTGCTTCCATTTTCCTATATATTATCTTATATTTACATCTGAAAATGCAAACATATATATATATATATATATATATATATATATATATATATATATATATATATATATATATATATATATATCTAGGTATGAAAAAGCTTAAATCTATGCACATCAGACTTGTTCAGTTCATTCTCAAGGAATAACGAATCACTTCACAAAAGTGGTATATATAAGAGACTACAGAGCAGCGCCCCGCCCATGTACAGCGAAAGGACACAAAATAGAAAAAAATATAAGAACGGGATTAAATACCGGATACAATGGGTAAAGACATACAGATAAGATCTCTTTCGGAAGTTCCATGTGTGAGAAAAGAATGTAGACATATAGGTCACACAGCTATGAGTACATACACGTGCAATAATAGATACATTAAAATAAACAAAAAAAGAAATATTAACAAATTTAGTAAATCAAAGGGCTAAGATTTAAAATGGACAATTTCGCTACAAAATAAGCCTTTTAATTACAGGGTCTAGTTTAAAGAGACCGTGAGATATATTGAAATTAGGCGAGGAATTAATGAATGAGCTTTCGACAATATTTCTTTTAAAATAGTTATCAGATTTGCAAATATGTTTAGCCGAATTCCAATTGATAGGGTGATTATTTTTCAGATATTATTTTCTTGAGAATTAACTGAATAAATTTCGAAAATACTTTGAAGCACCTTTTCATTTTTCCTGCGGGACATTGTATTCATTGCAAACCGCACTTACTATTTTGTGAGTTATTCATTTCATATATATATATATATATATATATATATATATATATATATATATATATATATATATATATATATATATATATATATATGAAAAAACTCACAAAGTGGCACGTGAGGAAAGCAATAATAGGAAAATTAACTCACAGGAAAATGAAAAGATGAATCCAAGCATTTTCGTACTATAGTTACAAGTTCATTTTCAAGCAATAGCAGGAAAATGGAAAAGACAACCTTATATAGGGTACAAAGATACTAAGGGAACGCCCATCACATATTACAAACCAATGGAGAAGACACGAAAACAAGACAGAAGAATACCAAGAAAAAGAAAAATAGGCAACTAATAACAGACATATTCATCCCTAAATTTTTTTTTAAAGGATTATCATTAGAGCGAAAATATTTAGGGTTAAGAGTTAATCCACATTCACAAGAGAGACACGTGGTGGGGGAGGCAATGAGAATGATATTACACTAGTAAAGTGTGACAACAGGCTGCATTATGAAGTTATTCCATTTAGTACAAGTTTTTTTAAAACAGGGTCGTGTTTAAATAAGCCAGGGGAAATATTTATATTAGGCAAGATGCCGATTAAGGAACACTCAACAATATTTCTTTATGTGAAATCAGCGGAATGATAAAGGAATTTTGCAGAGTTCCAGTCAATGGAGTGGTTATTTTCGGATAAATGTAAAATTTTAACGCTGTTTATTTTACTCCTTCTAATATTATACTTATGTTGGTAAATTCTAGTAGATAAAGATTTATCAGTTTGCCCGAAGTAAGGTAAATTGCAAATAGAACATTCTATAGAATATGCTTCACCTTTTTTCCTTGTATTATTGTAGACTAACATTTTATATAAAGTAGATTCATATCTAAAATTTACAGAGATATTAAGTTGCTTAAAAATACGGGTGAGACAAAAAATGGTTCAAAGTATGGCAAGATAAAACAATGTTTGTAATTGAAAACCGGTGGGTTATCAGTTCCATAACAAGTTATTTTGGTAAAGTTTAATGAAGTATGTAAAAATTGACGAGGGAAACAAAGTTTTTTACCTATTTCAAAGATATTGGACAATTCCTTATCCCAAAATTCCGGACTAACAAGGCGTAATGCACGCAGAAACTTAGAAGTGAATACAGACCGTTTAATTTTAACACTGTGATAAGAATAAAAGTGAATATATGAACTGGAGTTAGACGGTTTGCGATAAACAGAGAATTTAAAACTTGACGGCGTCTTATTATTAAAAGGTCAGGATAGGGTGAATCACTTATCCCCGCTTGTGGGGTCCATCTCCCAATCTCATATTAAAAATAGTTGTGAACTTATAGAGAAGCTTAATACAATACCTTACTCCAACAACTTCATTCTTGTCAGCTTCAATGTTTGTTTTTTGTTTACTAAAGTTCCTTTAGACGATCTTCTTCCTCTTCTTTGTGATAAATTATATAATTTAGATCTCCCTGTACCGGTCAATTCTTTCTTAAGGCTTATTTCTCTTTGTGCTAAAAAATGTAAATTTTCATTCAAGGATAAATTTTAACTTCAAAAATTTGGTCTTCCGATGGGGGGTTGTCTATCTCCCACCCTCTCTAATTTATAAATGGAATTCTTTGAGACATTATTCTTGCCTCAAATAAAAGAAATTCTTTGGAAAAGTAAACATAAAAGGAATTCTTTGAAGACGTACACCAAAAAAGAAATTCTTTTGACACGTACACACAAAAGATATTGTTTAGATACGTACACGTAAAAATTCGTTGGACAAGTACACAACTTTGGGGGACACATACAAAAAAGAAATTCTTGGGAGACGCACACATAAAAGAAAGTCTTTGAACACGTAAACATAAAATAAATTCTTTAGACACATAAAGATAAAATAAATTATTTGGTCACGTACACATAAAGGAAATTCTTTGGAAACGTAAACCTAAAAAGGAATTCTTGGGAGACTTACGCAAAAAAGAATTCTTTGGACACGTACACATAAAAGAAATTCTTTGGACACCTACAAGTAAAAGACATTCTATGGACACGTAAAGATAAAAGAAATACTTTAGACACGTACACATGCAATTTTTAGTTTTACAGCTTAAGGAATTGCAAGCAATAGTAAAGCCGATAAGACTATCGCTAACCATTTTCATGTAGCCAAGTTTAGGTAGATAAACAAAGGGCTGGGGCTTAGGACCAAAATAGCAAAATAGCAGTGGCGGATCCAGCCAGGATAAAATTTTGTGTGGGCTAACTTGAATTCCTCCTTCCGAGGAGTCTTAGAAAAGTGCACAGCATTAGTAAAAACTAACAGAATCTTATAAAGAAGTGAGCACTAATTCTCTCAAATCCGAATTCTGTTTCCACATTATCAGAAAATTATGAATTTTAGTTTTTGGACGTCAGCTAAGGCATAATACTGAATTCAATAATTATTTTTTAGATTTACCTTTATCTTGAACATGTATCATATAAGATACATTCGAGGGAACGGTTTAAAGTACTTTTTATTTATATTCTTTATTATTACATACCTCATTCTGAATAGAAGCATACAAATATGTCTTAGATGAAATATAAACATAAATAGATCTGGAATTTAATGGGTCTTCAGCCCCTTCAGCATTCCCAATTGGATCCACGCCTGAAAAAACTGTCCCCAATTTGAAGATTGCTTCTGCCAGCTCAGTCAGGTGAAGTGGGTGTTGAGAAGAGGAATGAAATGGTTGGTCAACATAAGAGAAAGATATCTGGCTACGTGAAAGTGGCATTGACATTTTTATATATATGTGTCCAAAGAATTTTTCATGTGTACGTGTCCCCTCCCCCAAAATATTTTATCTGTACGTGTCCAGGGAAATATGCATGTGTACGTGTTCAAAGTATTTTTTTATATGTACCTGTCCAAAGAATTTTTCAGGTGTACGTGTCCAAAGTATTCCTTTTATATGTACTTGTCCAAAGTATTTTTATGTGTACGTGTCCAAAGTATTTCTTTTATATGTACGTGTCCAAATAATTTTTCATGTGTACGTGTCCAAAGTATTTTTTTATATGTACGTGTCCCAAGAATTTTTCATGTGTATGTGTCCAAAGTATTTATTTAATCTGTACGTGTCCAAATAATTTTTTCATGTGTACGTGTCCAAAGTATTTCTTTTATATGTACGTGTCTAAAGTATTTCTTTTATTTTTACGTGTCCAAAGTATTTTTATGTGTACGTGTCCAAAGTATTTCCTGTATATGTACGTGTCCAAATAATTTTTCATGTGTACGTGTCCAAAGTATTTTTTTATATGTACGTGTCTCAAGAATTTTTCTTTTATCTGCACGTGTCCCAAGAATTTTTCATGTGTATGTGTCCAAAGTATTTCTTTTATCTGTACGTGTCCCCAAAAAATTTCATGTGTACGTGTCCAAAGTATTTCTTTTATATGTACGTGTCCAAAGTATTTCTTTTATATGTACGTGTCCAAAGTATTTCTTTTATATGTATGTGTCCCAAGTATTTCTTTTATATCTACGTGTCCAAATAATTTTTCATGTGTACGTGTCCAAAGTATTTTTTTATATGTACGTGTCCCAAGAATTCTTCTTTTATCTGTACGTGTCCCAAGAATTTTTCATGTGTATGTGTCCAAAGTATTTCTTTTATCTGTACGTGTCCAAAGAATTTTTCATGTGTACGTGTCCAAAGTATTTCTTTTATCTGTAAGTGTCCAAAGAATTTTTCATGTGTACGTGTCCCAAGTATTTTTTATGTGTACGTGTCCAAAGAATTTTTCATGTGTACGTGTCCAAAGTATTTATTTAATCTCTACGCTTTGCAAAGAATTTTTCATGTGTACGTGTCCCAAGTATTTTTTATGTGAACGTGTCCAAAGAATTTTTCATGTGTACGTGTCCAAAGTATTTATTTAATCTGTACGCTTTGCAAAGAATTTTTCATGTGTACGTGTCCAAAGTATTTTTTTAGGTGTACGTGTCCAAAGAATTTTTCATGTGTACGTGTCCAAAGTATTTTTTTAGGTGTACGTGTCCAAAGAATTTTTCATGTGTAAGTGTACAAAGTAATTTTTTATCTGTAAGTGTCCAAAGTATTTCTTTTATCTGTACGTGTCCAAAGAATTTTTCATTTGTACGTGTCCAAAGTATTTTTTTAGGTGTACGTGTCCAAAGAATTTTTCATGTGTACGTGTCCCAAGTATTTTTTATGTGTACGTGTCCAAAGAATTTTTCATGTGTACGTGTCCAAAGTATTTATTTAATCTCTACGCTTTGCAAAGAATTTTTCATGTGTACGTGTCCAAAGTATTTTTTTAGGTGTACGTGTATAAAGAATTTTTCATGTGTAAGTGTCCAAAGTATTTCTTTTATCTGTACGTGTCCAAAGAATGTCTTTTACTTGTAGGTGTCCCAAGAATGTCTTTTTTGCGTAAGTCTCCCAAGAATTCCTTTTTATGTTTACGTTTCCAAAGAATTTCTTTTATGTGTACGTGATCAAAGATTTTCTTTTATGTTTATGTGTCCAAAGAATTTCTTTTATGTGTTCGTGTTCAAAGAATTTCTATGTGTGCGTCTCCCAAGAATTTCTTTTTTTTGTATGTGTCCCCAAAAGTTGTGTACGTGCCCAAAGAATTTTTACGTATACGTATCTAAACCTTATCTTTTGTGTGTACGTGTCAAAAGAATTCCTTTTTTGTGTACGTCTTCAAAGAATTCCTTTAATGTTTACATTTCCCAAGAATTTCTTTTAATTGTAAGTGTCGTAAGAATTTTTTGTATGTGTCTAAAGAATTTCTTTTATGTGTACGTCCCCAACAATTTATTGTTCTGTATGTGTCCCAAAAAGTTGTGTACGTGTCCAAACAATTTCTTTTAAGTGTAGATACCCAAAGAATTTCTTTTTCTGTACGTATCCAAAGAATTTCTTTGGTGAATTGCAAGAATAAATCCAACAGGCATTTTTCTTTAGGGTGTGATTTGGCGAAGGGTGAATGAAGGTAAGGAATGTGTAGCGAGGGTTGGTTGCCATGGAGACTTTATCCCCCCACCCCAATTCCTTGGTTGTGCCTCCTTGATAAGTAGAAGCGATAAATTGACAGGAAATTATACCGTATTTGGCAATGCTGTCATGGAAAAAGTTAGCAGAGTAAAAGCATGAAGTTAAATGTGCGACTGAATTTTGTTATCCTGGGGTTATGGTTATCATCCTTATCATCATCATCACTAACTCTATAATTTAAAAAGGGGATTTTGATTTTTTGAGTATTTGAATAATAATTTCATCTTAGTTTGGTTATGACTTATGTTTTTTTATCAAATTATTAAAAATAATTCTTTTATAATATAAAAAAAAACACAATGGTGAAGTTCAGAAATAAATATAAGTGTCGAAATTTTGTGAATTTTTTAAACCCCAAAGAATTACAAATGATGAAGTTCAGAAAATTTATTATTATATATCTTCTATCTTCTATAACTATATTTTAGCAATGTGATATTTTTAAAGGGGAGAAATTTAGTTTCAAGTTCCTTTTTAAAATTATTATAATTGGCGAAGTTCAGAAAATTTAAAAAAAATCAACCATGGCTGCTTTTTTTAGATTTTAAAATTTAATCTTAGTAGCGACCTGCAAGCTCCTCCCGTAGTTGGGAATGGCGAAGCCATTGCCTGGTTTTATTAGAAACAATTTAATTGAAGTGAAAGAAGAGGATACTAATAATTATTAGTAGTACTATATCCCAATTGCGCTCTCTATCTCTCTTATATTTTGTAAAATAATTGGGAGATAATCGTTATTGTATTATTTTCCCTCTCCCAGCTTACGAATTTTTCCTATTTATAATAATTAACAAACACAACCCACCCTCACTGCCACCTCTCTGCAAACCCTCCAAATTCCTTTTCTATACTTATGACTATTAACTCCGATGTAGCTTAACATTGCTCAACAGGTGGGGTGATCTCCACTTGAAAGTCGAATTCCATCCACCGGTCTTAACCTCTTGAGGTAAGTGGGGTTAAGCTAAATATTATTAGAAAGGATTGAAGAATAAGCGGCGTTTGGTACTACGCTGTTTGTGATATCAAACCTGAGTCACCAAATTAACGAGGGAAAATGTGTTGCCTTTTTAACATGGCATGGAACGAGACCATGCTGGAACTATGCCCCTTTTAGACTTGCTAATTTCTAAACAAAATGTTGTCATAACCACTTCTATCTATAGAAAGCCCGCGTTTTCAGGACTTGGTGTAAACTTTTAGATACTATAGAGATAAATTTCGAGCTTCTTCTATTAAGACCTTTACACAGAAGATGCCACCACTCAAACATGGAATAGCTTACCCGACCGAGTAGTCGAAGTAAGTCGGCTTATATATTTAAAAACCGACTGGACGAGTACTATTCGAGTTGAAATTTAATTTAAGGGTGAAGGGAGGTATATGATTTTACAAAATCAGGACAGGATATAGCCCGAGTCACCCCCACACTCCAATGATGTCAGTTATTAATCATTATAGAGCAATAAACTAAATGTGATTTCCATATTCCTTTCTGACTTTCCTGTCACTAGTTGTTTTTGTTTCAACGCTAGCACAGGCCGTCTGCTGGAGAGAAGAGATCGCTCCTATTAGACTATTTAAATGCGAGGCAGTATCCAAATTTTAAAAAAATGCACAGTAATAGGTACACTTGTAGATAAGTGTGTACACAGTTACAAATTGTATGATACGAAGGTACAGTCGGAGATGTGTACCTGATCAATGTAGGGCAATTAAATGCATGGACTGCACTCCCAAGGTTAAAGTGGTATAGACCTCCTTAGCTCTCGGTCTGGCCTTGAGTAGACCCTAGGGTTTTTGCTGGTCCTAGTTCTGTAGTTCATCTACTTTTTCTCTTATGCTCTCTGAATTTCATTTCCTAAAACCTACTTCCGGAAAAGGATTGTTTTCCATTCTTTTCCTTCGACAAAATCCCTACAGTTTTTATGCACTCTACATCCCTAAACTTCCTTATTTTTCTGTACCAAAAGATTTATGCTACATTATTAATAGCTAGTTTAATAAATCTTGTCAATTAAAATTAGTCCAGTTATTAAAACTATTACTTTCACACTAATGGTCGTGTAATTTTCATTAAAAGAGAACCATTGTTAGTATTTTTTCCACCAAAATACTAACTCCTATGCATTTGCGCAGTACTGTTGTTTATATAAATAAATGTAGAAGGTGTCTCCTTACCCAGTAAGTCGGCATCACTCTAGGCATCCTTAAGGCTAGGGTTTGCTCCTACATAGGAATCAGCCTTAGGACGGCAAAAATCGTTAAGCAAAAGCAGCATCCTGCCATTAGGGATCACTCAATAAAATGTAAGAGTAATGCCCAAATAGGCTTTGTTTATCCGAATTTCTCAACATAAAATCTATAAAGCCAAGTATCAACTCCGTCTATCCCGTTATTAATATCATAACCACTAACAACTAAATAATCCATAACATCCTATAACATAATCAGCTTGCTTAGAGTCCCTTAGTATACGATCCGATGGAAGTTGTAGAGGTTAGTTAGTGTCTCGATTACAGTGTGTCAAGTCCATTGATTCCTCTCTGTGTTTTAAACGGCTTGCCTTAGTATATCTCCCATAGTTTGTCTTGATTTAAATATTCTCAATTGTTATGAAATTGTCAAGTAAGTTACCTTTAAATTTTGTAAATACATCATCTGTATTTCTTATTAAAGAATGTTTCTCGAAGATGAGTGTATTAGCTCGAAACGTTGAAAATAATAAATCATTCACTGGATGAATTTTGCTATCCTCCTGTCGCCGACTTTTTTGCTGAATATCAAATTGAAGCTTTCCAGAAGCAACTAATTTGAATACATACACACACACACAATATATATATATATATATATATATATATATATATATATATATATATATATATATATATATATATATATATATATATATATGCAAATTTTGTTGAAGACCATGGTGTATTTCGCCTTAGTTAATTTCCTTTGGCAACTTTCTATTCTTCTAACTATCTTTTTTATTCCATCTTGTAGAGGGTAGATCACTTGTGCTGTATTCATCTCTCTATTAAATGAATGTGTTTGGTAAAAAACAAACTAAATTGCTGAGCTATCGATCTTATTCGATCATCTTCGGAGAGTCTTAATATATTCCTTCCTCCTTTACCAATTAAATGTGGAGACGGAATCAGACTGAATGAAAGAAAACTGTTTTTAGGGGGTATTTATTCCTCCTGGTTGATCGTAACGTTAGAGGAAACGAGCCAATCCGGTGAGTGGAATGTTAAAACAACTTTAATGTTCGATTCCAGCTTAAAGCTTGACTATTGATGGTTGGCTTTTCTTCGTTTATTAAAATGACTTTTAAGATGTTCAGTCTAACTTTATTTCCCTCTTTTCTTTTAATTACGGTGTTTCCAACTAGAATATCTCTCGTTAGGTTGATGTTATGCGCGCTCTCCATATGATTCTTAGGTCCTCCGCTTTGCAGATGCATAGTTAAACGTCTCGAAAGTATAGTAGTTGTCATGCCAATATATTTAGAGTTATTATAAAGCTTGCAGTATTTATTGGGGCAGATGAACTCATAAAGTATGTTGGTTGACTTGAGATTCGAGGAGTTTAGGCAGCTGTTGTTTTTCATAAGGAAATTGTTGGCTTTTGTTATTTTTTAGTAAATAATCAGTTGAATTTTATCCATTTGATTCTTACCCTTGATGTTATGGTTAATAATCTCCTTGATGGTTTTTTTATCTATTTTATAGGCCGTGGACATCTGATTTCTGTAGTACAGTTTGATTTTGTTTGCTGCGCCCTGATTACTTTTCGTTGTATGCGTATCTTTGAAGCCATTATTTAAAAATGATTGGAGTTGTTTGTCAATTATGCTGTTCGAGAAACCGATTTTCACGAGTGTTTGTTTTGCGCGTGAGATCTCTTGGTGGAAAAGTTTCACGTAGAGCAGCATTTATATGTTCGTTGGATGTATGAGCCGATTACACTTATTTTATATCTTTCAGGACATTCACTATCCGCATTGAGGCAACTTCCCACGTTCGTACTTTTTCTATATACTTTTGTGATATAGCTACTACCATCGATGTTTTGAACCTCAACGTCCAAAAAAGGGAGCTTATTGTCCGTGGTCAATTCATAAGTGAATTTTAACACGGAGTTCTCCTCAAATTACTGTTTGGTGTTTATCAGATGTTCTTCGTTTTGGACGTTGATGTAGATATCGTCTACGTATCGGCAATATGTGTGTTGCCTATTTTCACTGTTGTCCAATAATCTCTCTTCAAGTTGATCCATAGAGTAGTCGGCGAAGTTCGGCCCTAAGGAAGACTGCATAGCTGCTCCATCCACTTGCGTGTAGAGATTACCGTCCGGTGTCCTGAACGGAGCCTCTGATGTTCATGAACGTAACATGTTCCTTAATATGTTTGGGTCGAGATTTGGAAGAGGCATTGTAGGATGGTGGGACACGTTTTTTATAATGATGTCGATGGTCCGAGCGATAGGCACGTTCGTAAACACGCTTTCCACATCAAGGGATGTTATTAGTCCTGCTGGTCTTGTAGAATGGAGTATATCAATAAATTCCTCCGTAGATTTTATGTTGTACTTCGAATGCATGTACGGTTTTATTACTTCATTTAGGGTTTTAGCTAAACGGTACGTTGGTGTAGTGACTTGAGAGATGGTGGGTCTCAATGGGTTGATCTTTTGGAAGTGAAGTCCTCCGATGAGTGCATTAGCTTTAGTTATTTGTCCATTTATTTTCTTTTTTAAGTCTTCTGTTGGATTTTTTTCATTCGTGTAAATTTAGTGGTGTCATTTAAGATGGTATTCACTTTACTGTTATATTCATCTTTGTTTAGAATGACGTATATGTTAGATTTGACAGCTTTTCTTAGGACTATTTCTTTGTTGTTTTTTAGAGAGCTGATGGCCTTACGTATCTCTGGTGTTATAAGTTTAGAAATTTAAAAGATATATATATATATATATATATATATATATATATATATATATATATATATATATATATATATTTATATATATATATATATATATATTATTGTTTCCATGGTTTTTGGCAGCAAAAAAAGAGAGAATAACTCGAATTGAGTTTCGTACGTGAGGAATCATAAGATGTGGATAATACTTTACGTTTTTTAATACAATAATATTCATTAATGTTCATTCTTCTTGAACTTTTACAATACTTGCATTAATGATTCGAAAGGAAATCTATTTACCAATTCAAAATGAATACTCCGACTTGCGACAGCTTCCTACGTGGCGAAATTAAAATCTGCTCGTGAAGCCTACTCACGTAATCTGCTTACTGATAATAGGAATGATCCCCGTACCGTCTTCCGCCTGCTCTCTCGTCTTACTTCCCCAGCCCAGTTATCCCCACCCATTAGCCCTGCTACTCTTTAATTTCTTCGCAGACAGGGTCACTTACCTCCGTGCCTCCCTCCCTCAGCCTTATGTCCCTGCTCCTGCCATTCTCCCTGACTTCCCGCCTCAGCCGCTTATCGTTTTCCCCGCTGTGACCGCGTTGGAGCTTACAGCCTTGCTCTTGCGTTGTAAGAAATCGGGCTCCTCAAAGGACATTTTTCCGCCTAAACTGTTATGTAAAATTCTGCCTGCTATCCTCCCAACGCTTCTTCACCTGTTCAACACTTCACTTGCAACTGGTCTTGTTCCCTCTTCCTTCAAACGTGCCCACATCCGCCGTCCGATTCTTAAAAAGCCTCAACTGAACCCCACTGACCCTTCCAATTATCGCCTGATTTCGCAACTTCCTTTCCTCTCTAAGGTTCTGGAGAGAGTAGTTGCTTCACGCATCAACAGTCACATGGTGGCCTGTAACATTGATGAAACCTATCAATCTGGTTTCAAGTCAGGTCACTCCACAGAAACCGACCTTCTCAATGTGTCCGATTGCTTACGAAGAGCCCCGGACAGGGGTTGTGCCTCCATCCTCGTTCTACTCGACCTCTCCTCTGCCTTCGATACTATTGACCATACCGTCTTACTTGATCGTCTCCACTCTTTCCTCAGCCTATCAGGCACCGTGCTTGACTGGTTCCGCTCTTACCTCTCGTCTCGTACCCAATCCGTTGTGATTGACGACGTTTCATCCGACTCTACCCCCATTCGCTTTAGAGTGCCACAAGGCTCTGTCCTTGGTCCTCTACTATTTCGTATCTACCTGCTCCCTCTTAGTTCCCTTTTCCGTAATCTCGGTCTATCCTTCCACCTATATGCTGATGAAACTCAAATTTTCGTTTCCTCATCCCCCACGTCTCTTGCCTACTCTATCACTGACCTCCTGGCTGCCTACGTCTCTATTTCTGACTGGCTCTCTACTAACTTCCTCAGGCTTAATCACTCCAAATCTGAGGTCCTCCTCATCGGCACCCCTGCTCTTGTCAAAAAATCTAAATATCTCTTTCCCTCGCTTACTCTGGGCGGTAATACTATCACTTTCTCTGACTGCGTTAGGAATCTGGGCGTTGTTTTTGATGAGCATCTCTCCTTTAAGCCTCATATCCGCAATGTCAGCAAATCATCTCTATGTTTCCTTCGTAACTTCTCTCGTATTCGCTCTCACTTGGATCGCCAAAGTCTTGAGACTGCTGTTCATGCCTTCATCACCTCACGCCTTGACTACTTTATCTCTCTGCTGGTGAATCTGCCATCTTCCTCTCTCCGCCCCCTTGAACTTGTACAGAACTATGCCGCCCGGCTTCTCCTCCGTCGCCCTCGCTTCTCTCCCTCGAAACCCTTGCTGCATGAACTGCACTGGCTCCTTGTCAGATCCCGTACTCACTTCAAGATACTTCTCTTCACATTTAAGGCCCTAAATAACAAGGACCCGTCTTACCTCTCTTCTGCACTCTCGCCACGCCATGTCCCTAAGGCTCTTCGTTCATTACATGCACCTCTTTTCAATATTCCTCGTTCATCCCTCTGCTCAATGGGGGACTGCTCTTTCTCAATCTGCGCCCCTAAGTTGTGGAATGCTCTTCCTGCTGAAATCAGGTCTTCTCCCTCTCTTACCCCATTTAAGCGTCTCCTGAAAACGCATCTTTTCAGTATTGCCTTCTCCCCCCCCCTCTTGAATTTCCATTGAATTTCCATTCTCATCTCAGCACAACGTGCGCTCTGGTAAGGCCTCAGACCTTGAAGAGCGCATTACAAAAGACTTATTATTATTATTAAGCGCTTGATCTTTTTTGAGTATTTGAACTATTACCAACACAACTTGAGCTAAATAGAAAAATTAAACCAATAGAAAACTTGGGTTCCAAACACCTTGAAAAAAAACTCAATGAATGAGAAGGTGCAGAATTTGGAGTTATGGAGGAAGGGGGATAATGCAATCCACTTACACCCAGACGAAATCGATTGGTCCTTGGCATAAAGCCAACGTCCACTTAATTTCATAACTTTTGCAGCCTCTTCCTGACAGAGAAACCAACAAACAATCATACGCAGGTTAAAGCAGAACCTACGTCCATTCAAACCTGCAAAGCCGAGGAGAAGGGCAGCGAACAGAGTGATTTGGTCGAAGTGTTCTTGTTGCAGATGATTTAGAATCTGTGTTGGCCGAAATTATATGAAATTAAGAGCCCCTTGCTGGAAAAGATCCCAAGGCTGCGTATCAAAATAAGACTTTAGATGACCCCAAATTAACTGAAATAGATTTATATTCTCAAATCATCCCTAATTGTTTTCTTGTTTATTTTGTCAAAGGATGAATTAGTTCACATATTTCTTTTGACAAATTTAAAGAAACCAGGCAATGGCTTCGCCACTCCCTCCCCCTTCCCCTACGGGAGGAGCTTGCGCTTCGCTACTAAGATTAAAATTTAAAATCTAAAAAAAAGCAATTTTCTGAACTTCGCCAATTATAATAATTTTAAAAAGTAAGATATATAAAAATAATTTTTTTGAACTTCACCATTTGTAATTCTTCGGGTTTTAAAAAATTCACCAAATTTCGATACTTATATTTATTTCTGAACTTCACCATTTTGTTTTTTGATATTATAAAAGAATTATTAGAAATAACTTTGCTAAAAAGACATAAGTCATAACCAAACTAAGATGAAATTATTATTCAAATACTAAAAAAAAATCCCCTTCTTAAAATATAGAGTTAGTGAAAAATCTCATTGTCTCTCCTAATAGCTAGCCCTGTTTTTTATTAATGGTCATATCACGCAACATCACACTCAAGTGCGTCTCCACTACTGTTGCGTTTTTTTCGTTTTGCCTATGTGATTTCGCTAATTAGAAAAGGTACCAGAACCTAGTGCCACAATGGATGTAGCAAAAGTCTTGCAGAAAAATCTGTAAACACAGTAGCTAAAGAGTACTAAAGCCATTATTCCCTTCATATGTTATTGAATCAAACTTTTTGGAGGGGGTTAAGGATGGTTAGCTCAGTCGATGAGCTCGTGGTTCTGAAAGCGATGAGCCCTTGACGAGACAGGTTCGAATCCACTCCTTTATTCACCTTCATATAAGGGTTGAAATAGTCTTCCCTAATTTATCCGTTTCTAAATCTTCCATTTTCTTTCTTGAGCTTTTAAGGGCCACGTAATATATTCCTCAGCCTTGTTCCGAGTTGCGATACCACTTTTCCTTTCCTTGGGGTACTAATAACATCCATTGTATATCACGCGTCATGTGATTTTCGCTTATCCCTTCATATATATTTTACCACTCTTCAACTGAGGTTGCTTTGAATTTTGATGATCACCTTTAACCTGTAGGTCCTTATCTGTAGATAACTGAAAAAAAAGTGTTTTTTTCGTTCGCAAGCTTTTGTTTTAATGGTATACGAGGCTGATGGGGGAAAAGCAGATCCGGTCGCAGTGGTTAGAGGAGAAAGTTTAGGTATAGTAGTGCGATCCCGCGACCAAACCTTCATGCTAGATATTTTTTTTGTAGTGACCATCTGGCAACGGCCACCAATGGCATGAGTCGCAGCGATTAATTTTTAACCTAATACTAGACTACATTAAAAAAACACAAAACAAAAACATTCAATAAAAACACTAAATAAACAAAACAAAAGCAAACCAAAGCCAACAAAAAACAACAAACAAAACAAAGGCAAGAAAAAATGAAGCATGCTCTAGCCTGAGGGAGAGGAGTTGGGGTTGGGGGGGGGTCCCTTCCTCTCTCCGGCGCCGGAGCATGCGACCAGCACCGAGGAGTGTCAAATGAAATAGAAGTATGCCATTCTCCTCCAACACTCAACTTAGAAATAGATCGCACGAAGAAAGACTGAGGCACCTCAATATAATGTCACTGAAAGATCGGAATCTGCGTGGCCAAGTTATGGAAGCGTTTAAAATATTAAACGGGCTCACTAATATAAACTATAGATCAATATTTGAGCTAGATAACCTAGTGCCGACTAGAAATAGCGTATACAAGCTAGTAAAGAAAGATTTAGCACTGCATTACACAGGATTCCTTTTCTCATAAAATAACACAAATATAGAACAACTTGCCTAGGAATGTTGAAAGCACTACAATCGATATGTTCAAGAATAGAATAGCTAAATGTAACTTATAGAAATAAGAATTGTTAAATTAATTCTATCTGCATGTCACCTATCCCTTTTTAGTCCCATCACTTATGACTTTCACCCTATTGAATACTGTCTCTGTCTCCATCTTCACGAATAATAGACCAAACCTACCGTAATTCTCTTAGGCGTATAAATCTCACTCAAAGCTGCACAATTGAGCGTTATATATTTAAGGGCCACGAGTTTAAATAGCTAAATACAACAATGTATCAAAATTTCATCCGCAACTAAAAAAAACCCTATACAACGGCTATTTTAAAACTACAAAACCTCATCAAATTTCTCTTTTCTTAACCCCCCCCCCAAAAAAAATCTAAAATGTTGAGAGATGTCTGTAGTGTAGCTGGATGACATCCGTTAGTGATTTCGTGCTCCCGGAAAGAACACGAAAGAAATTTTCTTTTACGCCTCATGATGGAATGATTTTTAGGGATTAATCATTCAATAAAGCGTCAGTAAATTAGAAATGTTTGACAGTGATTGGTCGGAAGCATTACAGTGCTTGTTATTTAAACTAAAATTACTGTTCAATGATAAAAAAAGGTATTTAGGATAGCAGCGTTTTCAAATTTGTCTCTTTTCTACTACCCTTTCTTTTGTAAAATCCATCCCAAATTCTCAAGTAAGTGATGTTATTCCGCTGCTTATTTTTTCATATTCCTAAAATTTTCTTCTCTATTTAATCCTCTTCTCGCGCTTTGCTTTGTTTTTTTCGTTTCCTGTTTTGTCCCTTTTCTTTCTTCTAAAATTATCCCTTATTGTCCCTTTTCTTTATAAATTTATCAAATAGATCCATACAACTTCAGTTTGTTATCGGTCGACACATCTTTTAGTTAAGGAATAATGGCGGGTTCCCGTCGAAAAGTTTCTTAACCCTGTAATTTCATCAAAGCGACCTCTTGTAAAGTAAAGTTCGGTCGTAAGTGTGATTTGTTTCTCAAGTTCTTAACTTCCCTACGAGTGTAATGCGTTTTAATTGGGTATTAATTAAACTGAAACTGAATGATAATTGCAAAGAAAGGGCGGTGTTTGGTTGCAAGATAAATGCAGCATGTTAAGGTGATTCTAAGAGGTTCTCTTACAACTTTCAGTGTGAAACAACAAGCGAGATTTGGTGAGATACGGTATAATTATTATATAATAATTTAAGTTTAGTCTATAATACTTGTTTCATTTTTGCTTTCTTTTTCTTTTTTTCAAAAGAAACATACATACTTAAACATATACATATATTTGTATTAAATAATAATAATACACGAATAACAAGGTCTGTTGACCAAAGTCGCCTGCTGTCACTTATTCTGACTTGTGACCTTACGACCTTCAAAATTTTCAATATTCTCTGGACTAACCTAAGGAGGACCTTGGTAATTCTATCATTCGAAAGAGTATGTAAAACAACATAATAGTTTCAAATTTCGTTTGAATCTGTCAATAGTTATGGTTTTATTGCCAAATAATTCCCAGGCTAACTTTAGGGGGACTTTGGAAATTATATTATTCGAAAGAGAATGTAAGACAACATAAGGGTTTCAAATTTAGTTAGAATCGGTTGAATAGTTATGATGTTGTTGCTAAATAATTCCACGGCTAACCTTGGGACGACTTTGGCAATTATATCATTCAAAAAATAATGTAAAACAACATAAGGGTTTCAAATTCCGTTAGAACCGGCCGAATAGTTATGATGTTATTGCCAAAACAAAATAATTCTTGGGCTAACCTTGGGAGGACCTTGGCAATTATATCATTTGAAAGAGAATGTAAGGCAACATAATAGTTTCAGATTTCGTTAGAATCGACGGAATAGTTACAATGTTATTACCAAAACTAAAAAAGCAAAACGGGGACCGACGGACCGACCGGCAGATATAGTGAGATATCAAATCGTACGCGACTAAAAATTCGCGACAAAAATACAAACTAAAACCAAAAGATTATCTACCGTGTCTATAAATGCTGTTTTATGTGACCACTATCCGACGATAAATGAAAACCATTTTAAGAAAAAATCGGAAGATATAACAGCATTTACTTTAGAACCCCAAAACTTTGGGATCAAAAATAAACAAAAACAAGACCTCATATTCTTAGTAAAAAAATGACTACTTAATATTTCAATGTTATTACAAAACCTCAAAATTCATCCCATTCATCTCATTTTGCCACAAAGAGACAAGTGTGTATCAGCCCCACTAAAATTACCCTCCCCACACATGTCTTAATATACACAAAGCTCTCTATGATGTCTTATATGCTGAAGGATCTCGTCTGATTAAGGTTTTTCCTGGCGCAGAAGGTCTAAAACGCGCACCAAAGGTTTTAGAGATGGGTGTGACACCCATATCTGGTATCAAAACCCCAAACAACAATCCTTAGTTTGGGGAGGAGGGGCTAATTTTACTGTTCATTGTTACTAGGGCTGTGGCGGATGAATACACGTAACCCACCGCTATCACAAGATTCACCAAGAGACAACACTTTCGCAGCTTCAAATTGCAGCCTTTTTTTCACGAGCCCATATCGATCTCCGATGTGATACCGTTGATGTTCATGTCAAAGAGAGTGACTGAGGAAATTTCCCTGCGTGACCCCCTTTCCTGCCCTATTGAACCTTAAAGAGCTACCCCAACTCCTCCATGGAATTACTGCATAATGTGGAGGATCTCCATGATACCGTATCGCCATGCAGTATCATAGGCTATCTCCGGATAAAAAAATAGTAACGAGAGGTTGGCTATGAAGGAAACGTATCTAACGTACAGTATAACTTGCTAAAGCCGCACTTTGCAGGCGTCAGGTCGCATCCACTCTCTGGAAAGTAAGTTAACCATCGTTAATCCATTTCTCCAACAACTTGTAAACGTAGAAAGTTCGAGAAATTGGGCTGGATCTGGTTGAGGCAAGTGATCTCCTTCCCGGACTAGCCAGAATCATGCACGGTAGCCCTTCACTTGGTAAGAACTCAATGGGCTTCATCAACCGACCTTATTAACTCCTTGACCCAGAGAGAGAGAAGTCAAGTTATTTTCTGAAATGTGAGCTACTTCGCCCTCTCCAAGAGCAATCAAGGTGGTTTCTTAGGATGCAGCACCCAAGAAAAAGATATTCGGATGGGAAAGTGATCATTACTATCGGTCACTTCAACCCGAAGAATCAGGTTATGCGTCGGGAAAGAACAGATATATAAGTATCTAAACTGAAAAATGAAGCGGTTGTTGGAGAGTGATGCATGGATTCATCCACATTTATAACACCCTTCTCCAACACTTCAATGAGGTTGGCAAGGTTCTGGCACCTACAAATGATTTTGTAGTCCCTCCAGAGGTGTGCCTACCGTGCAAACTCCGAGGGGGATAAGAGGGATCGACAACCGTCTCGCAACGGGGCGGAACTCTGCGCATCGAGAACAGCTGACAGTGGAATATACGTTGAATTAAAAGCATACCTCACATCAAAGCGTAGCAGTACTGCCACTGCCTGAAAAGAGGTATTTAAAATAAAAGAGAGAACAGAGACATCATGTCTGATGTGAATCGCGCATGCACTTGCCCGATTCCCATCCCGTTTATTTGGGGTTGCAAAACCCTTATACGCTGGGAGGGTGGGCAGGAGGTATGCGCCCAACATGATCATCTGAAGGCAAATAGCTAGATGGGAGAGAGAAGAAACGAGTGTACGCAGCTCTTTCCAGTTAGCCCGGAGTTCACAGCAATTTCATTGAATAAAAATGCTTCCCGAATCTATCTTGAATGAGACGCAGGTGCAATCGAGGTGAAGATCCTGATGGAAATGGTCGTATTGTTCCTAGAGACAGAAATCGGTGAGCTTTTGGCTGTAAAAAGCGTTGAAAACACTGTTTCCTTCTAAGACAACTTTTGGCGAGCGAAGCTTCTCGGGAGCTGTTTTTAGAACAGGAAATTCCTCGTTCTTTAGACGGTCCAGACTTTACAGAGTGCAACGTCCAGCCTTAGACGAGGGCGAGGTGAACTGTAGCTTATCTTTAGTTGCCTTCCTTCTGGACAGGGCAAAGTTAGGAAGTCCCAATGATGGCTTCATATCCCCTACCGTGTATTAGCTTCCTATGAGCCTATCGACTAGGTAGAGGCTCATGTTCGCTTCGCATGTTTGCGAATGGGTTGCGTGTGACAAAGGGATATCCTAGATATAGCCAGGGCGGTGTGTAATCCCCTGTTTCCACCAGCTTTCCAAGAGTAGCTCATCAGAGATGTAGAACCTGGAGAATGGTTTTAAATGTGCGCGGTGGCTATCGTGCTCGTATGGCAGATGCGTCCAGGAACAAAAGGTGCACTCTTCAAATTAGAGTCGTAGGGGGTTCTAAGTACCACAAAACACGACAGAAAAAATATACTGGCGTCTGAAAAGGAGATTCAGTCCGAAACCTAAACGGCGAAGACCTCTTTCTCGAACAGATACGAATCACATTGCTTCGAGGAAGCAGGATGTGGCTCCCCGAAATTTGCACACTTGGCATTACCAAACATAGATTTATCATGTAAGGTTTTGGAGCAATATGTGCAGATTCCAGGTTGACCAGACTTAGCAAGTCTGCATGTTCGATTAGTATGACCAATGCTGTGGCAGCGGTAGTATTTCCACCACAATTGCTTGAATGCCTTAACATGGTAGCGATACCAACCATAAAGTACGGTCTCAGGGACCCTGTCACAATTGAACGTGATGAAGGTTTTCGGATCTGTCTCGATGCCGCTCTCAGTATTTAAAATTACACATTCGACCTTGACTACTCCTTAGTCGCCAAGCTCTTCTGTTATGTCTTCTAATGAACAATCAACAAATTCCCTTGCCTCTTCTTTCATAAGGTTCATAATATTTCGCGGTGTCACATGCACAGACGAGCCACCGATTAGCCTATAATAACTATGGCATCTGAGCAGGGTCAGCCTCATTCACATAAAGCTCTCGACCGAGAAACAGGCGATCTTCAGTTTTCCCTCTAGGACCCTAGTTAGTAAAGGTTTTTCAACAAGAACTCTCGAGCTTTGTCAGGCGACAGTAGCCATGTTATTAAAGCGACATCTAGCAACCTCACTGTAAACTGTTCAGTAGTACTTGGAAAGTCACGATGGAAGGTTATAGCGTTGAACATCGTGTGCAAATCATCAAATGTTATTATCAAAATCAGTGCTCCGTTCGACAAACGTTCCGCGCATTACGTGATTTCTATCCTCGCCACAATCGTCCTGTCGAGTCCATTGTTCGACGCTTGGTCGCCAAATTCGAGGCAAAAGGGTCGATCAACAATTAGCCAACACCCCTACGTCACCGAAACGCAAGGTCTGCTGAAAACATCGCTGCCGTAAATGAGAGTATACGGGAAAATCCGAGGCAGTCAATTTCTCGTCGTTCACAAGAACTTGGCCTTTCTACGACTTCAGTTTGGCGAATTATGCGTAGGGACTTGGATCTGCATCCGTACAAAATCCAACTTACCCAGGAACTTAAGTTAAACGACCATAGACAACGCCGTGTGTTCGCTGATTGGGCTCTAGAGCAGTTGGAAGTTGCCCCAAATTTCCTCCCCTCCTCAAAGTCATCTTCAGCGACGAGGCCCCTTTTGGGATGAATGAGTTTGTGAACAAGCAAAGTTGTCGGATTTAGGACGAAAACAATCCACATGAGATACACCAGCACCAATTGCATCCCAACAAAGTCACTGTTTTTTGCGGATTTTCGTCTAACGGAATCATCGGTCCATATTTTTTTTAGAACGAAGATGGGATTGACATAACCGTCAACGGCGAGACCTACAGATCGATGATAAGCAACTTCTTGTGGCTTCAACTTGATTATATGCCTGATATGTATACTGACGACATGTGGTTCCAACAGGACGGCGCTACGTGCCACACTGCGCACGCCACGATAGACATTTTGCACCAGCGATTTCAGGGCAGGGTCATCTCGCGCGGCGGCGACGTCAACTGGCCACCGAGATCATGCCATTTAATGCCATTAGACTACTTTCTTTGGGACTACCTTAAATTGCAAGTCTATGTGAATAATCCCCAAACAGTTGATGTCCTCAAAGTTAACATAACGAACACCATCCAGCAAGTTCAGCCAGATTTATGCGACAAAGTCATCGAAAATTGGGCTTCCAGAATACGTTCTACCAAGCAAAGCCGCGGCAGACATTTGAACGACGTCATATTGCACACTTAATGCCATAGAATTTAATTTCAAATTTAAAATAAATTGAGTGCATATATCACACAAAACTTGTTTTATTTACATTTAAAAATCGAGCGGCCTCATTGAAAGACCCTCTACATGGCGCGGATGAAACAAGTCTCCCTTGGACAATAAGCTCCCATTAATTGAAAAAAAATCAGGAATATTTTTAAGCCTGCAAGCTCAAAGACGCTGGGTAGCAGTCCCCCTCCCCCTAAAGGATATGAATCATGAATCTCTATTCATCTTGTGTTTTTTTTATTTTTCAGGAGAGCAGGGAGTGCTCTCTCCCCCAACCCTGTATCCCTCTCTCTCTCCCTCTTTCTTTCTCTCTCTCTCTCTTTCTCTTCTTTCCCTCTTCAGAGGAAATTCCGAGATCGGACGGGCTAGACTCAACCATATCCTTCTGCGAGATAAGGAAGGAGCTGTCTGTCCTGATGACCCTTAGAAGGAGGGCCTGTGTAACCATGGGAGGACATTTCCATGGAGTTTACTCTGACTTGGGGGGTGATTCAGAGCGAGTCAGTGTTCTCCCCCGACGAAGACTCTGTCGTCTAGGATAAGGGCACGAGGGGAGCCGCCACTCGTCTCTAGAGGGATCTCTTTCACCCTCTCCTTCATCCGTGGCGTCGGAGAACCCAACCGAGAATCCCCCAACTTATACATTCGTATGGCCTGATGGAGAAATACGCGTCAATAGGGCGCAAGCCGACGTCCATCGGGAAAGAATCGGGTTCAGGCACGCCAGCTCCCAACCACTTCACGATGCGAACATCCAATAGTAAGGAAGCCGGGGCCTGACGTGCCCAACCATCGCTTTGCCATTTAATGGGGTTTATCCCATCGAATCGCCACCACAGGGAGCGGTCAATTTTTGGTCACCTGTTGGCTACCTTGTTAACGGAGCCTGAGAAAGAGGAATGTGGGCCTCCAAAGTGTTAAAGAAGCTTCGCGATACATGACCCCCCCCCCCCCCTTATGAGACCCTGAAGTGGCGGAATAAAAAAGCAACATCAACTGAAAACGCGAATTACATGAATGATAAAATCTGTACATAGAAAATAAACCTGGAATTCATTTATCGTAACGGACAATGGCCAGAAATCTGAGCATAAGTAGTTCAATCCAACGCGGATTAAAATTCTTAAAACTAAAACCATTCTAAAGGATTCCCAGATTTGGAAAAAAAACGAGAATGGGAAGGATAAAAACAAACTACAGTGAACTACGTGAAACACTAAAGTGTAAATTCACAAAGGCGAAATCCTGAATGATAACAGGAGGAAACAAAACAAAAAACGTTCACTACACGCAACTAAACACAAAACAAAAAAATAACTCAGGATAAAGATCAAACACATAGACACATAACGGAATTAATGCAATAGTGAATAAATGAAAACAAAAAACAGAGATTGGACGAACCCCGCCCCTCGTCATGATAATTAGAACGAAGAGAGAATACGAATAACAGAGAGAGCTACAGAGATTGGCGGGTATGCAGCAACCAACTGAGAAGTTGTTCAAAACGAATGGATAGATGAAAGAAAAATGACAGATAAAAAAATTAGGGAACGTGGTTCAGATTCCACGTTAATGAGTAGGTCTACATAAATTATGGAATATTCCATTCTTTGTTTTCTATCCCCTTACTTAATGGAAGAAGGTCAATTTAGATTTCTATTTTCGCCCTGTTTTTCTCTTATCTTTCCGTTGCACCTCGCCCTCTCGGGC
Source organism: Ceratothoa steindachneri (assembly GCA_963969495.1). Classification (NCBI taxonomy): domain Eukaryota; kingdom Metazoa; phylum Arthropoda; class Malacostraca; order Isopoda; family Cymothoidae; genus Ceratothoa; species Ceratothoa steindachneri. The sequence continues at coordinate 156,891,860 of OZ018317.1, read as the reverse complement.
TCACAAAGCACGGTGGGATCTGTGGAAGAAGGACGTTGGAGAGCCGGGGGGCGGGCACCAATGGGGTTCTTTCCCCTCCCTCCCTGCCAGGGGAGAGAGGAAGAACTTGCGGACGATACTCTATTCATCTTCCCCCTCCAAAATGATAAAATAAAAATAAATCACGCGCTTTCAATCATTTCAATAATTTAGGAAAAAAATGATTAACAAACGTCTTATCGATTAACAAACATATCATCATCTGGCCTCACGACCTTCAAAACTTTCAAAAACTCATTGAAAAGTAATGTAGTTACCATCCAAACGATTGACCGACCGATAGAGTAATTTATGAGTCGAGGCCACGCGACTAAAAGGAGAGTCCGATTGTCAACAGGGTGTTAGCCCTTGAAAGCATTTAATTGGACAAAATAAATCAAATATTCTCAATATTTTATATTATTATTATTATTATTTATTAGTACCATTATTTTTCATTATTATTATTATTATTATTTATAATTATTATTATTTTTCATTATTATTATTTATTATTATTACCATTATTTTTATTTATTATTATTATTATTATTATTATTATTATTATTATTATTATTATTATTATTATTATTATTATTATTATTATTATTATTATTATTATTATTATTATTATTATTATTGGCATCCTTCTGTCTCAGAAGACAATGGAGATTGCGCCATGGAAGTCACTCTGTGTTGGAACTACAGCGCCGGCATTGACTGTACAGCCAGATGACTACAGATTACTAAGATATGATTAGCCTAAAGATGTGACTGTCTGGATATGGGGGCGGGTGGGGGGGGGGGGTATATATCATGCTACGACGAATTCTGATGTGGTTTGTTGCCAGTGGTTCGGATTCCTTGTTAAACTGTTAGTTCCAATGCTTTTATTTCAATTAAAGAGACTCGTAGCATAGTTCATAAGACTTTCCAAATGAAATAAACATTTCTTTTTAACGAGTAAAAAATATATATTAAACTTTCTCCCTCATTATAAGCTCTGGTGGTCAATGCTTATCATCTGCTACACTGCCATCTAAAGATACCCCATATAACGCGAATTTTCCAGATAAGAACTAATCTAACGCTATATTTTGTTTTACTGTTTGTATCATAAATATAAGGTAAAATATACAAAAATTTAGAGCCGAATCCCATTTTATAGATAAATACAGTCAATTAATGCAGGCAATCAATATTTATAATGATTTCCCTTGTTTTTCAATACTGATCATAAATGGATGGTTTTTGTTTATCAACCTGATTATCAACCACAAATTTTCGATGGAGTTCAAATCGGGCGAATTCCAGACCAAAGTCCCAAAGTTCGATCTTATTTTCAGGCTAGAGCTTTGTTAATGCATTTGCATTGTGATAAATTGCGCTACTAAGTTGAAAAACACAGTTATCATCCCCGAATTAGCCCTGAATTGATGGGAAAACGTGTGATGAAGTACATTTTCATACCATTTCGATTTCATGGCATCGTTCCTGGGTAAATTTTGGTGTTCCAGTTCCTTTAGATGAGAACCAGCCACAGTCCTAGAAAGTGCCCGGATGCTTCAACATGAGCACGGCACAGGACTCGTGGAAGCGCTTGCCTTTTCTCATATTAAATAGGGATCTTCCAGAAGCTCCAAGAAAGCGGAAGGGATTTTTTTTTTTAAGGGGCTCTCTGGCGACTGCCCACTTGGGCATAAGTTGACGCAAACAAACAGCCTAGTTCTAGGCTACTTCAAAATATAAATTTAAAAAGAAAACAACGACAAAAAGAGATGACAATTAGGAAGCAAGCTCCAGCGTCGGGGAAAAGTCCCCCTCCACCAGGCGTAGGAGCGTGCGACCTAGAAAGAAAACAATAACAAAAAACAACAACAAAAAAACTTAGTTAAATAAAAGAGGCAAGGCCGGTGTCGTAGAATAGGCTCCCGACGATATATTATATATCTATTCTTTGAGGGGATTATTTTATATTCGAGTGCGGGTTAATCAGATGGCCGAGAATGACTACGTAAATAAATAGGCCTGGAGAGGGCTTATTTATTTTCAATAGACTTAAGAAGTGGAACGGAGCCCAAGGATAGAAAATATTGCAAACATTAATAAAATAGAATTTTATTAATTAATCTAACAAAACAACACATGGAAAGTATTTACATGACCGGGGATTAAAATGGGAGATACACATGAAACGAAAAAGGTCATGGGAATATTTGACTAAGCAGTAGATTAAGATTTGGAGGGATTTAAAATGACAAAACAAACAAGAATGGAAAGGGTTGGCTAAATCCGTTTAAAACACAGAGTTACGCGGGCACAAAGTTAAATAGTTAAATGCAATGCGTAGCTTACGTATTCATAAGGTCGTCGTGCAGAGGAAGGCGATTTGAAGGAATTTTCGGTCCAACTGGCGATTTCTTTTCAAGGAGAAGGGGTTTTTAGGGGGGTTGTCCTTAACGAGGGGGGAAGGACTGACTTCGAGGAGTGAGAGCGAAGTGGGGCTCGGAAGTACGAGCGATCCTTGAGACAGGATATCGGAGATGTTCTGGATGAACAATTGAGGTTATTGGTGTAACCAAGCGTTCTCTTGAAGAACGTTAAAAAGACGAAATTAAATTACCACTGACGTGATATCAGGGAAACGAGAACCGTTTCTTATCGAACGGGCTCGAAGAACAATGACGGTTCTAAAGTTGTTCTCTTTCTGAACAACAGGGAAGGGGGCTGTTAACTTGGCGTCTCGAGGGGCACGAACCTTGGCACTAAAGGATATTGTCCTCTTCTGGACAATAAGGGGGTTCTCGGGGTAGAGAGTTCCTAGGTGCACAAGGGAGACCGGATCGGCGAAATACCTGACGAAGATAATCTTGATCTCAAAAGGGTGAATTAACTTATCACTGGCGGGATATTGGGGGAGCGAGAACCGTTTCTTGTCCAACGGGCTCGAGGAACAATGACTGTTCTAAAGTTGTTCTCTTTCTGAACAACAGGGGGGCCCTGTTGACTTGGCGTCTCGAGGGGCACGAAACTTTGCACTCAAGGATATTATGCTCTCTTGGAAAATAAGGGGGTTCTCGAGGTAGAGAGTTCCTAGGTGCACAAGGGAGACCGGATCGGCGTAATGCCTGACGATGGTAATCTCGATCTGGTTCAAACGCGAAATTCTATCGCATAAATAGCGGAGCCAGCCCCTCGGCGTAAGGGACTATGGGGGACTTCGATGTAATGTCCCGGTAGCGCTTGGAAAAATCTTATCTTCCCATAAGCCTAATTCAATCTGGCCAGATCGACGCCAGGAGCGAACGGGGGATTGAACCTCCTTGATTAAACTTGGGAATAGTGGGCGATAAGAACGCCATTCTACGTTCTCTCGCAGGATACACGTGGGAATCATGAGTTGCGATATGTGATAGGGGCGAAGCGTGGAAACCTCAGGCCATTCTATCACAGCCGGCATCGCCCCAAAAGTCTATCAGTCCACCAGTCAAGGTGCACGCACTCGTCCCAAGTACAAGAGACAGGCGGTAGCAACCTCGCCCATTCCAGTACCGGGATAAGTTACGTGCGCAAAGATCACCCAGAATGGAACATTCGACAAGAATGTGCCGAACAGTCTGGGGGACAACGCAGTCGTCACAATAGGGCACAGGCGAGCGCTCGATCAAATCGCGATGCGTCACACGAGTATGTCCGATTTGGAGACGACAGAAAGCGACCTGAACCTGTCGCGGCATTGGGGGATAAGTCCATGCGACCAGTCGCGGCGCAATAGCACGCAACTTTGAGTCTCCTTCGACTGTCTCCCATATTATTTGCCAAGCATTCCGAGAGCTGCCCGTATTCCTACCATGTAGTCGGTGTGAGAAAGAACGAAACGCTGGTCCGATCGCAGAGTCCTCGCGGACTCTTTGGCGCCCTCATCGACGTGTTCATTCCCCGCAATTCCTATATGTCCAGGAACACAGCCGAAGATAATCTCGACATCCGCCCGAGAGCACTCAGGGCGCTTTGTAATTCGCTTTGCAATCCGGTCTCCAAACCGGGCACGTCGAGTAATCTCCCGTACCGAGTGGTGTATTGCCACTAGCTAGGCCGTGAGGACAGACGCAGCGCCTGGCAGAGTCCCGTTGACTTCAAACAGAGGGGATACGGCGTGGAAGCTGACCCCCTCTTGGGATTTGGAGACATCCGTATACACTGGTACGGATTCAGCGTGACACGAGGTGTGCTCCAAGAAGGTCGAACGCAATACTCCCGGCGCTGTACAAGCTTTGGGAGCAGAGGCGTGGCAACAAATAGCCAAATGTGGTACCATCCAGGGTAGCGTCCTGGGCAGAAACACAGGCGCCACCGGCCCGAGAGCTATACCTTGCTCTCGAAGGAGTTTCCTGGCCCTAAACCCAAAGAGCTTAGGGTATAACGGGCGTCTCTCGGTGGCATAGGCACCGTCGAGATCAGCTGCTGATGCAGTGAGAGCTGTTTGCGACTGAGAAAGGCGCCGAGCTCGCGCATAGAGGCGAGTGATGCACTGTACGCGGCGTAGAGGGAGTGGCATCTCCCCAGAATCGACCAACAGGCTCTCAATGGGGGAAGTGCGGAAGGCACTGGTTGCAAGGCGAAGGCGGCTGTAGTGGATCAAATCCACCTTCCGCAATAAACGCTCGGCTGCAGATGCATAAAACTCGTATCCGTAGTCGAACTTCAAACGAACGAACGAAGGATCGATAAAAAAGTAAGGCAGTAGCCCTATCAGCGCCCCAAGCACTGATAGGGCTACTGCTGGGCTGCGCCAAAAGAGATCGAAAGGTCGTCCACGTAGAGCGTAGCTAGAACATCTTCTGGCAGCAGTGAGGTGATGCCGTTGATGCTCAGGGTAAAGAGTGTGACACTGAAAGGACTTCCCTGCAGGACACCCTCTTGTTGCTCCTTTGGGCCGGAGAGCCCCCCCTCCCATCCCCACCCGTACGCGAAATCTACGATCTCGCAAAAATTCAGATATAAACATTGGGAGGCGTCCCCTAGCCCCCATCGTGTGGAGAGTCTGCATGATACCGTATCGCCATGCAGTATCATAGGCCTTCTCCAGATCGAAAAACACCATGGCGCAGTGCTGACTACGAAGGAAGGCCTCGCAGACGGCATTTTCCAGTCGGAGCAAAGCATCCGACGTGGAGTGGAACTTGCGGAAGCCACACTGTGCAGAAGACAGATGGCCTCCGCTGAGCAGAAATAAGTCTAATCTAACATTTACCAATTTCTTCATCAACTTGCACACTCAAGAGGTTAGAGAGATTGGGCGGAAACCAGCCGGAGTAGAGTGATCCCTCCCCGGCTTGCGAAAGGCGAGTACAGTAGTGATTCGCCAGGAATATGGGAGGAGACCCTCCACCCAAATTCTGTTGAACAAATCTATCAGAAAGGCCATGCCTCGCTTAACCAGGTGTCGATGCATGGCGTACGGGATCCGGACTATGGGTGGTGTCCGCGGACGAAGCAAGAGTAGGGCGCAGCTGACTCAAAGTAAACCTGTCGTTGAAGGGTTCTCCGCCTCTGGAAGTAAAGTCCAGCCGGCGGCCTTACGCGACATGACGACGTGCATTGAATGCTGGCGGAGCAGCATCCTGGCTAGAGAATGCGGAGAAAGCCTCGCGAAGGATTCCTCCACGGACACGGGTTCCGAGATTGCGGTCCCATTCTCCAGGAGAACGTGAGGGGGGTCCTGCGAGAACTTGCCTCGAATCCTTTTGACTCGCTTCCACACCTCTGCCAGAGGGGTCTTCCCGTTAAGTGAAGACACGTATGCCCGCCAAGAAGAGCGGCGAGGGTGCTTCGAAATATACCGGAACCTAGCCCTAGCCCGACGAAATTCAGTGACAGTGAAATCGTTCGGGCGGCGCTTATAGCGCATGTAGGCATAATGCTTCTGTTTGAGGGCCGTCTCACACTCGGCCGACCACCATGGGTGTGGTCGGCGTGCAAAACGGCCAGACGTTCTATGAAGAGTAGTCAGGCCCGTGGCGATGAGGTTGCCGGAGAAGAACTCAACGGCCTCATCATCTACCGACCTAAACTTCTCGACTGAGATAGAGAATTCAGTCATTTTCTGAAATGCAGGCCACCGCGCCCGCGCCAAGCACCACCGAGGTGAGCTCTCAGGCGGCAGTTGCCCTGAAAATGATATTTGAATGGGAAAGTGATCACTACAATGGAGGTCATCGACCGCCCCCAATCAAAATCAGGCTGTGCATCCGAAGAGCACAAAGATAGATCAAGGCAAGAAAATGAAGCGGTTCTCGGGCAGTGATGCGTAAACTCATCCACATTTAGGACACCTATCTCCAGCTCTTCGATCAGATCGGCAAAGACTTGTCCCCTGGGATTTATTGAGTAATTTTCCCAGAGAGGATGCCTGCCGTTCAGATCTCCAAGCAAGAGAAAGGGCCTCGGCAACCGTGCCACGACGCGGCGGAAGTCCCCCACGTCGAAGTTAGCTGACAGTGTAATGTACGCAGAAATGATAGTATACCTCCTATCCAAGTGAAGCTGCACAGCCACTGCCTGGAAGGAGGCATCTAAAGCAGGGTTTCTCAACTTGGGGGCCATGGTACATCTGAGGAGTCCACAGGAAAATTTTAAGCTTTAGAGGGGCCACAGATCCATGAAGGGGGCCACAGGACTCAACCTATTGAAACCTGAATTATAGTTAGGGCAGTACCTAATTTTAATTTATGCATTTGAATTACATTTTAAAAATATTAACAAATATATTTTCCCTTTTTTAAAATATTTTATTAGCATAATAGGATTTACATTAATCTATAAACAAATATTTCGCATCTTACAAGCTTATTCTGCGGCTCAATCCATTGTGTGCTTGATCGTTATGCGCCTGGCATTGTTGTTCGCTTGATGAAAATACTTCAGGTGGAACTTTAAATCCTTACAGTCTGTTTATCAAGTGGTTCGGCGTTGTAGTATGTAAGTAGCTTTTATTTGTTTACCCTAATACTGCAAAGTTGTAGTAATTTTACAACTATGTGCTAACAATGAAGAAGGTTTTGAGGGCCTACTTTTGCATACATAGGTGCGGTGACTGAATCGCTTCATTGCACTTTGGGATAGTGTTGTGTTATTTCTGGGTGGTAAGCAGCTCGGAGTAAGAATCATTGCTACCAAATGTGACATAGTCTGACACTTTACAGATATATTTGAAAAGCTAAATATCTTGAACAAACAGCTACAAGATAAAAATGCAAATATTTTAACTTGCAAAAAGTCTATTTGTGCATTTATGGGGAAAATTAAGCCTGTTTAAGACAAATATGGGGCGAAAAGAGTTGATACAGTTTCCAACTTTCCGCACTAGTGAGAGTGAGCTGAAAGATGATATTTTAGTATACATTGATCATTTGGAGAAATTGCATAGTGATATGGAAGTTAGGTTCAGAAATATTCTACAACTGGACATTCCAGGTTGGGTGGTAGGCCCATTTGGAATTAATGCAGCTGATGTTGATATCAGATTACAAGAAAGCCTCATTGAGTTACAGTGATCAAACTTCTCTGGCTAGATTTAAGCATGGTGTCAGGAACTTATGGACAAGTCATGAAATTGCTATGAAATACCCTTTGCTTTAGGACGAAGTAAAATTATATTTTATTGCTTTTCCTACTTTTTATCTGGTTGAGTCGGGTTTTAGTAAAGTGTCACACCTCCTATCAAAAGCTCGCAGCCGCTTAGAAATGGTAAGAAGAGGTGATTTTCGTCTGTCTCGACCAACTATAGACCCTGACATTGAAAAACTTGTGAAACTGCATGAAGAACAAGGATCGCATTAAATGAATAAAGAGTTGATGATATATTTATTTAATTTTGCTAAAGGATTTTTTTTTGTAAGACTAATTATTTATTTTAAAAGAGTACTACATTTTTTTTAACCACTGTTTAATTTTTGCTATGTTTATAGTCCTATATAGGTGACAAATATAATTGTACCTGAATACAAATAGCTGTTTTAATATCTTTTATCCTTTAAAGTAGAGTTAAACTGCATATTACCTATTAAAAGTAATGATTATGGGCCACAGGAAAAAATAAGGTTCCTAAGGGGGCCATAAGCCAAAATCGGTTGGGAACCATTGATCTAAAGTGAAAGGAAGAACGGTGACATCATGCCGGGTGTAAACCGCGCATCCTCCAGCCCGGCCATCTCATGGTCGTGGGGTCGCAAGACCCTTATACCGCGGGCAGGGGGCACGGGCCTAGCATGGTCTCCTGCAGAAAAATAGCTAACGGGGAACGGGACGAGACCAGCCTCCTAGTGCGGTGGAGAGGCGGATGCCCTCTTCCAACAGAAGACCCTCACGAAAATAGCCGTACGCTTCCCGGAGGCAGAACCCCGGGTGTTGTTAGCCGGACAAAGCACTGAAGGCGCTTTTGCCTTCGAGAACGTATTGGAAGAGGTTGGGCTCGCGATGCGAGTCTTTCCTCCCTCCGCCTCGAAACCTTAGGCGGGCGTTGCGGCTTTGGAGGCAGGGGACCCTCTTTTCGAGGAACCACTTTCTCCGAGCTCCTTTGTTGCTGTCCTCCTTTCGGGGGACAGCTTTAGGAACCTCGGAAGATGGACTGGCACTCAACTTCAGGGGTGTTGCCTCCTGTGAGTCTAACGAATCAGTGGAGGCGCGTGGCCGTTTCGCCCTACGGAAGACGGTCACGCTGGGGGTAGGGGGAGAGCTCTGGTTTAGCCGGGGCTGGGTATGAACACGTTTTGCCGCCAGCTCTACCAGGGGAGCGCCCGGGTTGAGTAGAACCCGCAGCAGGGCTCCGAATGGGCGCGGAAACAACCGTGCTCGTTGGCATGGATGGGCAAGGAGCAGAGGTTGCCTTTCTAACTATTGAGGCGCGCCCAGGCAGAGCCTGGCGCGCCAGGACCAAGTCCTTAGCCTCGCGGAATTAGAGTCGATCCTGGGCCTGAACGGCCAGGATTTCTTTCTTAAGAAGATATGCACCACATTGCTTCGAAGAAGCGAGGTGCGGCTCTCCGAAATTGACAGACTTGGCCACACACGATTTAGACTTATGGTGTGCGGCCTTAGAGCAATTTACACAGACTTCGGGTGACCCCGACTTTGCACATCTACAAGAACGATTCGTATGGCCGGAGCGGTGACAGTAATAGTACCACCGCGGCAGTGGCACGAATGCCTTTATGCGGTAGCGGTACCAACCGGCACGCACCGACTCAGGGAGCTTGTCACAGTCGAACGTGACGAAGAGTGTAGGGGTGAGTCTCGAGGCCCCTTCCTGTTTTCTCATCACACGTTCGACCTTGACCGCCCCATGGTCGGCAAGCTCTAAGGTGATGTCCTCTATGGAGTAGTCAACGAGTTCCCTCGCATAAACTACTCCTTTTACAAAGTTCATGGTAGAGTGCGGGGTCACACTCACTGGGGTGCCATCAAGTGTCCGAAGAGCACTTATCTTGGCCGCCTCGGCGGGATTCGCCGCATTCGCCAGAAGGCTCCCGTCCGAGAAACGGGTCACCTTCGGCTCTCTACCAATTACACTAATGCTCTCCTCTGATGGATCATGTTGCTCTTGGCCAACATGCTGACATCAGTGGAGCGAATAACTAGGAAGCGCTTGAAGCCAGCGGGCTCGAAAACGCCAGGTAGCCTCTGAATGAGGGGCCCCGACGTTATCAAGGCTCCGCCCTGCCCTCTTTTCGTCTTAGTCATAGTCGGGGGCCCTGGACCCGGGGGGGGGGCAGAGGGGCCGGAGGTGCCAATCTTGGCTTGGTCGCTTACCAAAGTTGCAGCAGACCCATCCGTCCCCCGCGGATGGAGAGGAGCCCCGAGTCTTTTTCGTATTTTTCTTGTTCTTTTTCTTTTTAGGAGAGGAGGGCAGGGAATGAACCCGCTTCCCTCCTCCGCCAGCAGGAGTACCCAAGCCAAATGAACCGGCCTCAGCCAAGTCATTCTCCGAAATGGAGAAGGTCCTGGTGGTCGCAGGGGCACCGGTTGGAGGAGATCCCTCCCCTCCTTGTACTGCCTCGGAGACCCAGCCGTTTGAGGAGGATCTTGCATAGGGGCGGATTCGGGTTCGTTGCTGGGCGCCGAGCCCGGATTCGCCCCCATAGAAGCCCCACCGTCTGAGGCTGGGTTTCCTCAAGGACAATGTTTATCACAGGAGGGGCCTCCATTTGGCTATCCCATCCCATGACATCGCAGGTCCCGTTGGCAGCGTCACCAGTCATGTGTAGGGAGGCACAGGCCTTGACCCCGGCAAGGTTGAGTATTCTGGCCAGCAGGTCTTTTGAGGGAAGAGACCGAAGGGGCCTGGCTTCCCTCTTCCCCCTAAGTGGTTTGCCCTACCAAGCCGTTTCACTGGGAAGCGGTCGGCTATGAGCTGCCTCCTGGCTTTCTTGGCAGTCCCCTTGGAAAGAAAAGAGGGGGCTGCCGCTGGAAAAGGGAAGGTGCCCGAAAACACTTCCAGATAAGGAAGTGAGGGGAAGTCCCCTACACCCGTAGGCGAAGGAGAGTAGTAAGCCTCCTCTCCGGTTAGAGAAATATGTAGGGTCCCCTGCGCAAGCACAGGGGGGGGACCTCCATTTTTTCTGTGGAGCTGCCCGAGGGCAGCTCCGTCGATAACACAGGGGGAATTAAAGGGAGATGTTTAATTTTCTCATCATTGGGCATGGTGACCCTATTTGTTCCACGGGGTGCAATAGCTTATCACCCCTCGCAGTAGCCCGCCCTGCAAGGGGTGCGTACAGGCCTGGCAGAGCCAGGTGCCGCCATTCAGGACCACCTCTCCCGCCTGGTGGCCTGGCAGTCCATCGGCATGGCGGCTCCACCTTAGATACGGCGTAAAAATATAGATTGTGAAGAGGAAAGGAAAAGGGATGTGAGGAAGGTATGGGTGGAGATAAAACAGGTTGTTAAAAACCAACCACCCCAGACTGGAGCTCAGGGGTTAGGGAACATTGTCCCCACCCCCTCAGCTCCGATCCGGGACGGTTGGCTGAGAAAAAGGTCAGCATCTACCCTGTGAAATTAGAGGCTGATCAGAGAAAGTTGTGGGAGAGGTTGTATGAAAAGCGACGAAGTAGGGGAGAAATACGGGCTGTCTGAAATAAGGAGAAGAGGCTAAGCTGGGGTCGGACGGGGTGCTGAATCTCGTTAGCACGGTGGCCAGGATGGCAAATCACCGCGACCCTTACGGGGCAAGCGGAAGGGAACTTCACTTGAAAATATCACTTTGCCTCATGCTTCAACAGCATATTTCTTATATTTCCTACAAAGGTGGATTCTATCCATAAGGTTCTTCTTGGTAAGATGAGGCTTATTTGTAGCCCTTATCGAGTTGAGACCTTTGTTGAAAAGTCTCCGCGGCAATATGGCTGTTTCCCAGGGCAAATTTATATAATAGCTATTACTTTTTGCCTTATGGAAAACCTTAGAACTTTCCTTCATAATTTTCTGGCTGACTACGAAGAGTAAAGACATTTTCAAAGATTACAAATAAATAAAATATCACACACCTTTTTCACTTTCTTTGAATTATATTTTTATACACAATCTAAACAAACACAGTAATATTTTTTTGCAAAATTATCATTCTATACTAACTTTACATGAATGAATTATCATGAGAGAATAAATAATAAAATATTTTAGCACAAAATTATCTTCAACTGTATTTAATTCCGAACAGAAAAGGACATTTGCATGGGATTTATAAGCACCAACTAATAAAAGGTCTGGACAACATTTATACGACCACAGAAAGAATTTAAATTTACAAACACTGGTACGCTGTTGGCTAGGATAATGAGACTAAAATCACAACTATAAAGTTTATTGCTAAATGTCTATTGTTGATGGTCTGCGTCGACACAGAAGAACAAGGAAGTTAGAGGTTAGTGCCTGAGAAAAGAGAAAGAGAGAGATAACGAGAGTAAGATAGTGAGAAAGGAGAAAAAGAAAACGATAGTGAGAGATAGAGAAAGAGAGACAGCAAAAAACACATATATATGACAAGCATCTGCCAGGAATAGAGGAACCTTTTAGTCTCCATGATTCCTTAAGGTGGCAATTTGGCAAATCACAGAGCTGCCTCCTAGCCATTTATGAACGTCCATTTGTACTAGAGTCTAAACTCTAACTGAAAGTAAACTATTGTTTGCATGTTAAGATATATGTATAAAAGGCAAAATTTGCTTAATGTAGCCGATAAAAGCAGTTATTTGGGTTTATATTTAAACATACAGTATACTTTATAGTGTAAAACCCCTAAAATCTCCTGATATTTGTATTGACAGCTTCTAAAATTAATTCTAAAATAAATTTTCAAAATTTTCTTCAATTTTTCAGGCAAATGGGTCATCGCCGTCCCCCGAAACTTCAATATCAAACAATTCAAATTCGTCCGATTCGGTTTTGTTCTTTTCGTTGTCCATCAGTATCTTTGCCTTCGTCGGAGTCATCATATTCATCAAGCGATGTGTCAGGTCGGTACACAAGATTTGCAAATAATCCTCATTCTAAACTAAATTGGCCCCTTTTTTCCACAAAGGTAGTCAAGATAAGGTTTGTACCTTCACATCTAGCATCAACTGTTAGAGCCAAAGTGTATAACAAAAACTTAGGCTCATTATAATAAAGAAATCCGAGTGTGGGAATTGAAAAATCCTAAATGCCTCGAATTTTCATTTGTGGTGGTTACAATATTAACGGACTTTTTAAAGGCTTCCAAGATAATTCCTACAGCAATCTGAGCAAAGTTTGAACAGCTAAGTCTCTCCAGAAGTGGCAAACCACATCCACTATCGTGAACTAACAAAAACTAACCACAGAGATGCATCTTACCACCCTAATCCACGCATTTTCTTCTTCAGCCACCCTCTTTCCACACTGTTTCTAGGCTATCAAACTCCAAACTCCACCTTTCTCCTTTCCTTCGTCGCATGACCATGCTAAATGACATCCCACTGTTCAGGACTAGCGCCTAGAACTCCTGATCTAACCATGGATGGTGTGTATAAGTACTACTGAAAGATGATATGGGAATAATGCTTTCAACAAACTATGATAGTTGGTTTTATTACCGATAGTCTTCCCCAACCCACCCATAATAATATCAGTGGTGGACCTAGATCGGTGCGGGCAGTGGTGCGCCAGAGATGGTGAGGCTGGCTCTTTGTGCCAACTTAGCTATTATGGTTTTATTTCTTATTTAAACGAACTAAAAATTATGTTCAAAATATTATGCCTGAAGATTTTTTAAAAAAACACCTTTTATATAGAGTATTATGTATCTATCCCAAAGCCTTTGATTTGTACTTTGAAATAATTCGGTCTTCTCGACTCGGGCGAAATCAGCTACGAACAAATTTATAGTTTACTTGATGAATGCTACATATACTCAAATATATTAGGTAGAGTCAGATTGACTACAATGGCTTGGGGAAAGGAGGGCGTCATTCGAATTGGGATTTCTTTCTTTTTAAATATGATGATGCTATAGATAAACGAATCAAAATTATAAGGATGCCCCAAAATAATGATTGCCCTGGCGCCAGACCTACTTCTCGTTCCGGCATTGCACATATATTTTAATCAATGCATGTTTACCACGCTTGTATATACATACGTCCATGATTACGTCAACACACGGTGTAGATGCACAAGAGAGCTAAGGAAGAAAGAAAATAAATTAACCAATGAAGAAGGGAAAAGAAAGAAAAAAGAAATAAACAAAGGGAGGAGGGAAGAAACAAACAAACAAACGAGCAAAGAGATAGAAATGAATAAATCAACAAACAAATGAAAAGAATAAAATGAGAGAAATTTGCAAAATAATTAGAAAAGAGGAAGAACAAACAGAACGAGAATATAAATTATACGAAATGCATCGACCCAGAATAACAACCATAAGTGATAAATTACTTGCCTTTGTTCTTCCGGGTCGCTGCATCTCAGCTGCACAAGGCAATTTGCGAGAATCCAATTGCCCTTTGAAGACTATAAGCTTCACTCAACGTCAAAATAGGTTGGCAAGACAACTACGCCCCTGTCCCGAGCATCAACATGTACCTGCAAATTAGAGGACCCAAATACCTTGTTGAAATGCAACCTCGTATACAACAAACAAGAGAGATGCTCGTAAACAAAACAATAATTCAACGGAAAACCGACCAATTAGGTCTGCCATCGTGGAAGGTATAAGAATTCAAGAAATGTTGCTTCAAAGATGCTCGCATAATACGGAAAGTTCAGAGGTGAAATAGAGAAAAAAAAATCAAGGATCAGTTTGATGGTCCTTAATAAACCCTGTATATATATATATATATATATATATATATATATATATATATATATATATATATATGCAAATTTTGTTGAAGATCATTGTGTATTTCGCCTTAATTAATTTCCTTTGCCAACTTTCTCTTCTTCTAACTATCTTTTTTATTCCATCTTCTAGATGGTGGATCACTTGTCCTGTATTCATCTCTCTTTTGAATGAATGGGTTTGGTAAAAACCAAACTAAATTGCTGAGTTTTCAATCTTATTCGATCATCTTAGGAGAGTTTTGATATGTTCTTGCCTCCTTCACCGATGTAATGAGTGGAGTGAGAATCTGACATAATGAAAGAAAACGATTTTTAAGGGGTATTTATTCCGACTAGGTTGAGCGTAATGTTAGAGGAAACTGGCCGGTCCGGTGAGTGTAATTTTAAAATAATTTTAATGTTTGATTCCAGCTTGTCGCTTGACTGTTGATGGCTGGCTTATCTTCGTTTATTAATATGGCTTCTAAGATGTTCAGCCTAACTTTATCAACCTCTTTTCTTTTAATAACGGTGTTGTCAACTAGCATATCTCTCGTTAAGTTAATATTATGTATACTCTCCATATGAATTTTAGGCCCTCCGCTTTGCAGATGCATAGTTAAAGGTCTCGAAAGTGTAATAGTTGCCATGCCAATATATTTTAAGTTGTTATAAAGCTTACAGTCTTTATCGGGGCAGATGAACTCGTAAACTATGTTGGTTGACTTGAAATTCGAGGATGTTTATGCAGCTGTTGTTTTTCATCAGAAGATTGCTGGCTTTTGTTGTTTTATAATATATGATGAGTTGAATTTTATCCATTTGATTTTTAACCTTGATGTTTTTTTCATCTTTTTTATAGGCCATGGACATATTATTTCTGTAATACACTTTGATGTTGTTGACTTCTCCCTGATTACTTTAAGGTTTTATCATTATCTTTGCATAGATTATTTAATAATGATTGGAGTTGTTTGTCAATCATGCTGTTTAAGAAACCATTATTCACGAGATTTTTTTTTACTCGTGCAATCTCTTGGTGGAAAAGTTCCCACTTAGAGCAGCATATATAAGCTCGGCAGATGTATGAGCCGATTACGCTTATTTTATACCTTTCAGGGCATTCACTCTCCGCATTGAGGCCTCTTCCCATTTCCGTACTTTTTCTATGTATTTTAGTGATGTCAGGCCCCATTTAGAGTACTGTATACAAGCATGCTCACCACATTTTAGACATGATATCAACCTATAGATTTAGTACAAAGGAAGGCACCTTGAATATGAAGATAGACTGAGAGTACTAAATATGTTCTCATTTAAAAGATGTGTTAAGGGAGATATAATTGAGCTTTTTAAATTCTTTTCCTGGATGGATATGTTGGACTTTAGCAAGTTATTTGAGTTGGAAGGTAGCAATAGGACTAGGGCTCATGTGAGGGTAAACGAGGAACTCGGTTCTCTCGCCCCCAAAATACACACAAGGTAAAGGTTACCAAAAAGGTTACCAGGACGGTGCTCAAATATCCGCAAGGGTAAAATAAATACACAGGAAAATTCAACCGTATTATTTACAAAAAGGAAAAATAACCTATCAATGGAGTGCAAGAGGGTACCAAAAATAATAGAAAGTCAGAAACTTTGAAACCACCTAACGACACGTCGTTATTTAAATAAAATCCACGTATAATAAGGGATATTATAAAAATAAACACTTTACGCCGAAACGACACGTGTCGTTAAAAATAATTAATTACACTACTTGGGTAAGAGGTATAAAAGAATAACCACCCCGTCCTTCGTCCTTCACACAAAAGCAATGAGTCTCGACACGAGCACTTAAGAAATTAAAAGGCGTAAGAGGAAAGAAATATTCCAAATACCTGATACGAAAGCAGTGGAGCGACACCCAGGTGACGGAAATCCAAGGCACGAATAACACACAGGTGGTGATGATTGAGATGACCAGGGACCAACAGGTGGAGTCGATGATCGAGATGACGCAGGACCCACGGGCGGCGCGATCTAGCGGATGAATAACGCACGGTTGAATGAGGTCTAGATGACGACGGATCCACGGGTGACTAAAGACTCGATGGCCAAGTATCCAATGGTAGAGGTGGTCGAGATGGCGGAGTACCTAAGGGTAGTCGAGTGACGAGGAAAACCCTTAACTAGCCTACGGTAATTGGCTTCCCAACGGAGAACGAATGCAGTACGAGTCTCGAGACAGCAAAAATCGTTGCAGTAGCAAAAGGAATCAGCGTCAAAGCTGGCAGGGTATAATGGCAGAAGGTCATCGCTGAACGATGTCCAGAACAGTTCTCCTGCGAGTAGAGAACGGGGCCCCTATTTATACGCGCTCGCCAGAGGAGCGCACATGACGTTGATCACGCAGTCGGGGGCTAGATACACTGCTTTCCGATAGTAGCTTAGTAGGTTATTCGGCGCGCGGACGCGTACTTTTCGCGAGAACTGACACATTTCCAAGATAAGTCAGTCGTAGGTTGCTAGCAGATTATGGTCTCGAGGTGGGCGCGCGAGCGGAACAGGTCGAAAAATATGATGAATTATGCGGCTAGGTTGAGCTGCCCTTACAGGTCACCACTTTAAATTTTTAAAAAAACAGAGGTGGAGGTTGGATGTTAGGAAATATTTTTTCACGAACAGAGTGGTACATTACTCTAATAGTTTGCTACATCAGACAGTCCAAACATGAATGATTTCAAACGCAAATTAGATGATTATATGGGGAGGGAGGGTTAAGTTCCTTTGGTGCAGGAGGGGGGGGGTGTCCTGTACTCATTCGCCTGGATGCAGTTTTTTATTATTGTATATAATGGGCGATTTGGATTTTGACAAGCCTTGATGATGATACTTTTTGTTTGTGACGCATTCCCATGAATGCTTCAAATTGTATATTGTAGATGCATGATCTGAGACAATCCTATGGATGCATTTTGTGGGTGAGTTTTGACAGGTGCGGATGACCTTTGATAGGCCCTTATGGCTTTTGTTATCCGTTAAATTATGTTATGTTATGTTAACTTTATTCTACTTTTAAGGATAGTTGAGTCACCCGTAGCTACCCTAAGAGTCCTCTCAGATTGCTAAAAATCGAATCCCGTGGTCTACTCGGAAAAGACAGAGTCTGCATGGAGCTGGTTGGCGAAACACTGGCAGGGTTAGGTACATCTAGGTATGGATGTGACCCCCCCCGCGCCCTAACTTGCCTCTTCTTATCCCCTTTATCAATTAGCTTGTTCCACAATAAGCTCTTCTCTTGATAATGAGGGAAACGACAAGAGTTCACCTGCGTATCTTTGATCAAGCAAAACATGATATTGATCTCCGGACAAATTAATGTTGCAGTAACTAGACTCCTCGAAAATGCGGCCAGATATGTGTGTTGTGGTACAACCACTCTATACTATACACTACTCCTATATTATGTGTGGAGGGGGTGATTTAATCACCTATTGCAACGCGAACCGTTGAAGGACTTTTCTCAGGGATTAACGACCGACTAGGAAACCACACTTGAGGCATTGGGTTTCAAATCCTTAATAATCAAACAGAGTGCATAAATGGTCGGCGAGATTTACTTGAATAGGCCGAGAATATCGTTCAAGGTTAGTTAAAGATAAAACAACAAAATATAATTTTATTTACACAGATCAAGATAAGAATAATAATAGGCAAAGGGGAATTATTTAAATTGAGATATTATCTCGATAATTATTATGAGGAGGGATTCTCAAATGCAATTAATTGATTAATGTTACTAGGCTCAGATCAAAAGGGGGAACTTTACAATACTAATAATAGAGGGGTTTCAGTCTTACGGGTCGGTGTCATCGAGGAACGTTCTTCTTGTGATGAGGCGAGTGGGGAACGATCCGATGAGGCAAGTGAGGCACGATCTGATAAGTCAAGTGAGACATGGTCCAAATAAGGCAGGTTAGGCACGATCCGAACAAACCTTCCGATGAAGATAGCCAAACTTCAAAGATGACGTTCGACGGGGAATGTGGGATTACTCATAATTCCACTGGAAGAGGAAACTTCTTTTTCCTCAAAGATAATTGATGGAGATTTTCTTCGGTTCGATTAAACGAAGGCAGACTGTTGCGCAAATTCAAAAGCTTGCCGATCAGAGAAGCTACCAACTGATTACGGTAGAATCACGGCTGAGAAAGTCTTGCTGTCTGACGAACGCTCACGGGACCTTACTTAAACTTGAGACGATGAGGACGGCCTTGAGGTGTGGGCTGGACTTGTTGAACTACAGAATAGCCCGAGTATTTGTATGCTCGAATCTGAGGGGGAAGAGGTAATTTGGAGAAAGGAGTTACAAACTCCAGACATCTTAATCCATAGGCGGAGTCGATTCATCATTTAGCAGCAAGGTGCGAGACAGCGCGGCTCTTTCTCGCCTGGTCAGCAAGGGGGAAGGATGGGGGGGACTTGAGACGAGTTCTCAGGTTTGAGAAATATTTTCACAATGCGCTCAGGAGTCGAAAATTCATGAATGTTCGAACAGGAAATGACGTTGCCCATAGCAGTATACCATAGCACGTGGTCACCGATAAATTGGGGGGAGGGTCAGAGGTTGTTCTTTTACAATGTGGCTCTACCAGTGACCTCTGAAAAACAAGTTCAAGTCTTGCGAGAAATAAATCTTCATCCCATGATTCCAACCCAAGTTCTTACACAGCGTAGTGTAATATGCCGAAGTGTCAACTCTTAAGTAGGCTCACATTCTCCTGATTGCATAAAACAGGAAATTGAACGTAACTATAACTGGGCCAATGTTGTGGAAGTTAATAAATTCAAAATATACACACTATGTTTCAAGAAACTTCCATGGCACAGAAAGCAACGGAAACAAAAAATATTATTTTTCACCACAGAGTCTGTCCCCCGAATAAATAGAAAGAGCAGCACTAGGAGACGTTCAAGTTTTAGGTATTATCGCATGGAAGATTGCCATAATGTATGCCCTCAAGGGAGCAAAGTTTTGTTCATAATGTGGTTGCGAGGGCCACACTTGGAAACTTTGTACAAATACTAGCAAAACTATTTTAACTCTGACGGAGACCACTGGACAATGGTCATATCATGCCCACTGTTAAGCAAAAACGGAATTGAGACCAGTAGAGGAGCAAAGCAAGAAAAACAACACCTATGCCCAAGCAGCTAAAGCAACAGTAAGTGTGGTAGATCGACAGATAACTTATCGAGGTAGATGATTCCCTACAACAAGGCGTAATCTACTTCACTTCTAACTCTACACAGTTTTACTAAGTGAATTAAAAAAAAAAAATAACCGCTTGCCGCCCCCAACCCCCTCCTATCGACTTCAAGACATAAAAACTCTTCGGTAAGTGTTTTCACCGACATTACCTAACCACTATGGATTTTCTTTGCCTACATTAAAAATTTTAAACATTAATGTCAAAGGAAGGGAAAATAAGAGTGCAATTTATATTAATATAATTAATAAGGTAGATTCCGAGTTATTTACTATGCAATATCCGAGCAAAGCATTAACATCGCAAATAATAGCATTAAAATCTATCCATACAAATTCATCTTCACCAACCATATCTGGGAAAGATTTGATAGTGTCTCAATTGCGATAAAGAGGAACATACCCTTCAAGGTCCTTCTCCATTGGAGAAATCATACTTGGTTATTG
Source organism: Ceratothoa steindachneri (assembly GCA_963969495.1). NCBI lineage: Eukaryota > Metazoa > Arthropoda > Malacostraca > Isopoda > Cymothoidae > Ceratothoa > Ceratothoa steindachneri. The sequence goes on along the minus strand of OZ018317.1, from coordinate 156,871,804 downwards.
AGATCCAGACTTCCATTGTCCCTATTCCTGTATCCACATGATACCAACCGCCAAGGTACGGGTACAACCCGACCAACAACTTCATACGTCTCAAAGTAGGAAATTTCCGTCTAATTTCCCTCCTTGAGTTTGGTGGAATGATTTTTGACAAAATTTTGCTCAACCGTGTCCATGCCTTCCTTGATTTCCACCATTTTCACAATCACCAACAGCTCGAATTCCGATGAAAATAATGAGCCAACGCAGCAATATCTGTAAATACCGAGAAATTGGACAAACTTGAGCAAGAAAGGAAATATGCCGACGTAGTCTTGCAGGCGTTCAAAAGGCTTTTAAGAAAGTCTGAAGAAGGTAATTGAAGTAAAAAATCCCTAGGATTAGTTTGAACCCCATCCTTGAAAATAATTGTACGCGATTATATTATGAACCAGTATGTACACATCTCTCTCCAGGACTATATTGAGCCAATGTTTCGAAATAAGAGAAGGCGCTCCCCAGGTGAGATGCTAGAGTACATTTCTCTACTTAATCTTTACTATCGACCTGCCAACTCCCATTACGGAGGAGACTGTATATATGCACTTTGCCGATGACATATCTCAGTTAATCGGCTCACTTTATAAAAGAGATGTTATGGTACGTACTACGGCCATGGAGATAGATAACCAGATACATAACCAGTTCGAGGAAAAGTGGAAATCTCAACAAATAGGCTGAAGTTTAAGATCCTGCCACTGCAAAGAAACAAACAGGTTGATGTACGAATTGAGGGCAACATCTATTGGTACAAAATAGAAAGGACCGTATTACGATTACATATTACCACCACCAAAGGCTATGGCAAACATGTGACCAAGAAAACGGTGAGTTTACCCTCCGAGTTATGCAAACTCTTCCGTTTTATCAATCTCCTTGAGGATAAAGTAAAGAAAATATACATCGCTAGACTAAAGTCAAAATTACTCTACCCTTCATTAACACTTGCGGCAGTACTCTGCATCCTCCAACTATATACGAAAATTACAAAGGATCCAGAATAAAGCTATCCTAATTATGAGAAAGACTTTTAGGAGGGAGATCTACTTGCACAAGTAGAACTCAACCTACTAAATCTGAAAATAAATCTTTTTATCCTTGAATCTAACTCGACTTCATCAAGAATCACCTAACTCTATTAGATGACAACTAACCAAAAGGTACAACTTTCCTAGTAGGAGGCAAGCAGTTGCTCAAGAAGTTCTTCCTATTTATAGTTAACATCGTCTATCTATATCCCGATTTGGACTGCCCTACTGTGTCCACACTATTAAATTCATTAATTATGAGTGCCAGCAATGTTACTGATTAAGACAATTTCAAAGGCTTGAATTCATTTCCTCTTTAAAAGTAAAAAAACAAACAAGATATAAAAAACTATAAAAACAAAAAAGTAAAGACCAATAATATTTGTTTCCTATACTGTGATGCTGTGTCACGTTCGCCTCTTGTTATTTCCAAAGATTCTCTTTGCCTTTTGTGGGATATGAATGGCCATAATCCATTTTGGACTATTGAATCAAAATCAGTAAAGAGGTTTACTGTGCTCAGTTGGACCGTTTACATGCAGTACTTGAAGAAAAAGAGCAGAATTAATCAATTGAAGAAGTCTGCTCTTTCATCAGGACAACGCGCAATCTCATATAGCATCGTATATCATACAGAAGCTTAACAAATTTAATTGGGAATTAATGAGTCATCCCTCCATACTCATCCAATTTACCCACATAGGATTACTCCCTTGTTAGAACTTTAGTGAATCACCTGAAGAGAATGAAGATGTCAACAAGAGGTAGAAAATCAAATTTAAACGATTTTTACAAATATTGGTATTGAATAGTTAATAGAAAGATAGAGAGACTACTTGGGGGTAAAATGAATAGTAATTATATTGCTGTTAAAATTAATAAATAAATATTTATTTAAAAATACATAACTTCAAAGAGTTATTTGATTTATATTCATAAAATTATGATAAACATGAAAATATGCCGTATTACTTAAGGTATGACCTAATAATTTGGAATGCAACTCATTATACTGCTCTAGATTCCAAAGGTTTCAGTAATATAAGAAGAAATATTATTATTATTATTATTATTATTATTATTATTATTATTGACATTCTTTTAGTACCCCAGTTAATAAACCTCGAGAAGCAGATGTCCGTACATGATATCTAATGTAAAAGATCCAACATGTAATCTAACAAAAGGTATCCAATGCGTTTTATATCTTAATATGACCTAAATTACTTCATTTATGACTCTTTTAGATCCCCATTTACTATTATGGTCTAATTAGACTAAAATTATGTGTCGCTAATGAGGAGTTTGGTTCCGCCAGAAGTTGCCCAAAACCCCAAAAAAGATGGAAAGAAATCCTCCAAAATATTACTGTATTATGAGTGAGTCTGAGAAATTGAATGCATACAATTTCTTTAAATATAAAGAAAAAGAAATTGTCTACAGGATTTTGAAACAGTAGGTATAAACTTTCGTCTACCTTTCGCCTACAAAATATCGGTAGGCGACTCTCAGTCGACTTGTGTGGTGTCAGGTTTATTCAGGTTTAACTAGTGTGGCCAGCTTTATGTTTTGTTTGTTTTTATCATCATCACGAACTCTACATTTTAAGAACCGGATTTTTTGAGAGAGGTGAAAAAATAGTAAATATTTGGGGGGACCTCGTTAATGAATGACTTCGTATTAAAATTAAAAATCTATTGTAGATGCAATTTCGATGCAAGTTCTGTTCTCACTCAGTGTGAAAATATCCCGGTAGTCAACATTGTCGAACCCTCGAAGTATTTTGAAAACTTCGATGAGCTGACCACGCAGTCTACGGGTTTCCAGCGAGAACAGATCTAATTCCCTTAGTCTATCCTCATAACTTTTATGTCGGATAGAGGGAATCAGCTTGGTTGCCCTGGCTTGTACGCGTTCCAATCTCGCGATGTCCTTTCGCAATGAAGGACTCCAAAATTGTACGGCATACTCCAGGTGCGGTCGGACAAGTGAGTTGTACAGGCACAGTACAAGCTCCTTGTTCCGATAACCAAACTGGCGCTTAATATAGCCTAGCATCCTTTGGGCCTTTTTCTCCGCCTCAATGCACTGTTTCGAGAACTTGAGGTCACTAGTGATTGTTACACCCAAGTCCTTCTCAGTGTCACTCGATTCAAGAGCAGTGCCCTTAAGGATATACTGAGATTGGGGGTTTCTGTGGCCGATATGCATCGCTTTGCATTTCCCCACGTTAAAAGGCATTTGCCACGTGTCCGACCACTCCCCAATCTTCCCAAGATCTTCCTGCAGGCGGGCAGTATTTCCATCCTTTGCAACGTTCATACCAAGCTTGGTATCATCGGCAAATTTGGAAATCTTGGCAACCATGTCACCGTCCATGTCGTTGACGTAGATGATGAATAGTAGTGGTCCCAGGACAGAACCTTGAGGCACCCCGCTAGTAACGGGCACCCACTCAGAAGACTGTCCATTTACCACCACCCGTTGCCGTCTGCCACTTAGCCAGTTCTCGATCCAGCCGGCTACCTTTCCGTCTATGCCAAGCGCTCGCACTTTCCAGAGAAGGCGGCGGTGTGGTACCTTATCAAAGGCTTTCTGAAAGTCTAGGTAGACCACATCCACCGCCTTGTCCCGATCGTGCTCACTGAAAACGAAGTGGAAGAATTCCACAAGGTTCGTCAGGCATGACCGTTGCCTTCGGAAGCCGTGCTGGGAACTCCTCAGTAGCAGGTTTTACTCTAAATACGACGTCACTTTGTCCACCATGATGCTTTCCATGAGTTTACCGACTATCGAAGTCAGACTGATAGGTCGGTAGTTCGACGGTTGGTCTCGGTCTCCTTTCTTGAAGATAGGAGTCACCTCCGCCTCACGCCAGTCTCTAGGAACGCATCCGGTCCGGATTGACATGTTAAAGATAGCGCACAGATCTCGTGATACTTCATCGCACACTTCCTTCAACACTTTAGGTAGAAACCCGTCCGGTCCAGGGGACTTATTCGTCTTTAGGTCAGCGATCTTTTTCTTTATTTCTCCTTCGGTGAAGTCCATTGCCTCCAGCTTTTCCCCCGAGTAGGAATCCGTCGGCTGGGGAATGGGACCACACTCTTCAGTAAACACTGAAGAGAAGTAGTCGTTGAGGAGGTTAGCATTTTCTGCATCTGAATGCTTTAATGTCCCCTCCTCATTCCTCAAAGGGCCAATCGTTCGACGGATTGGTTTACGGCTGTTCACATATCCAAAAAACTCCTTGGGATTCTCTTTACAGAGTCTCGCCACTCGGAGTTCCTCAGACCGCTTAGCTGCCCTTATGCTGGACTTCACTCTCCTGGCTAGCCTCCGGTATTCGTCAAAGTCACCCGAGATCTTCGATTGCCGGTACACATTTCTCTTCTCCCTAAGCAGTTGGCCGATTTCTCGATTAAACCACTTAGGTTGAACAGAAGACAGACGGGGGCATTTCAGAGGGATGAAACGCGATTGAAGACTCATGAATGTGGTTTTGAAACTATTCCACGAGTCTTCAACGGCATCGCACACTTCTAGCCTAACGTCAGTCAGTCCAGCTCGAAGGCTTGCAAACTCTGCTCTTCTCAAGTCAAGTTTCTTTGATTGACTGGCAACAGACCTTACCTTCGGGATCTTGACGCTAAATCTAACTAGCTGGTGATCACTGCCACCGAGCTCTTCGCCTACAGAGATATCCTCAACGATATCATCCTCAGAGGTGAAGACCAAGTCGAGGATATTGTCTCCTCTCGTCGGTTCTCTGACCCATTGAGTGAGGAACTCGTTGTTGGCGAACTCCAGGAGTAGTGCGCTCTCGCCACAGGCTGCTCTGGTTTCCCAGTCAACTTGGCTGTTGAAATCGCCCATAACGATGCACACTCTGCCTTGAACCAGCTCACCCAGCAGCTGGTACAGTTCCCTGTCCTTCTCAACAGGTTGGGAAGGGGGTCTGTAAAGCAGCAGGGTCCTGTATTTGGCAGGACCGATCTCTAGGTCAACGCCTAGGAGCTCGTGGTCGGATATAACGTTGGAGTTCGTAGATTTGATTGTATCCTTGACATACAACATTACACCGCCACCCTCTCTGTCTGGCCTATCTTTGTGGAAGAGTTGGTAGCCAGGAACCGTGAATTCGCCTTCAAAGTCTCGGTTTGAGGTTTTTATCCACGATTCTGTTATGGCTACCATTTCGGGTTCTTCCGTCGCTACGAGGCCACGGAGCTCAGGAAACTTGTTCCTGATTGACCTCGCATTGAACAGAAGAACTTTCAGGGAGTCCCCTAATGTAGGACTCCCTATACTCTTCCGTTTCCCGGCTTCTTGTTTGTCGTGGTGGCACCATTTTTTACAACCTCCGAGAAGGTTGTTTGGGGAGTGACTCGGGCGTACTGGCGTACGTCCGCCTTCCCAATGGGCCGGACACTCCTTTGGGTGCGCTCCACGAAGAGGATGATGATGAGAAGTAGAGGAGGAGAAGCAGAGGTGAAAAAATAGTAAATATTTGTTTTGCTTAGTTAATGAATGACTTCGTATTAAAATTAAAGGCGCTTTTTTATTTAGGACACACAAAGCAAAAATGGATGATGACGTCACCAGGGTGGCTGTTTGTGAGACAGCCACGTGATCTACGTTTTTCTTATACAGACAAAACTCCCGATTTTGGTACTTTTGGGGTTATATAACCTAAACTAACGTTAACCTAAAAAGATAAATGTAATGGACCGATTGAACCTGATTTAGTAAAACCGAAAAGTAAAGTAGCAGCAAAAATTTATTATTTTAAAGGACAGAAATTTCTTATGTCTTATAAATTTGCTGAACCAAGTCAGAATATTATTATGGAGTCACAGTGACTAGTCGACTTTTCTGGCTGATGACGTCACCAGCCATTTTTTGCTTTGTGTCCCCTAAACAAAAATCACGCCAAATTAAAAATCTATTTCGATAAGCCATTCGAATATACGATAAAAACGCAGCCAAGCCTAAATTTTAATCAAGTAAGAGGAGGAGTTGAGAAGGAAAGGAATAGGAGATGAATAAGAAAGAGAAGAGAAGAACAGAAGAAGACATGAGGAAGATGAGAAAAACAAGGGGGAGACAAAAAGAAAGAGCGAAATGAAATAGACGTAAGAGAATGAAAAGGAAGAGGAGAAGAAGAGATCTGAGAGTAGAGGAGAAGAAAATGAATAGGAGAAGAAGAAGAAGAAGAAGAAAAATTGAAGAATTCCCAGTTGTGAAAAGAAAGAGGCTGTTTGAATAAAATAATTCAGAATTAATTAATTTTTGTAGGGTGTAGGTTTATAATTAACATATAAAGTATTTAAAGGTGGCTGCTGGGTAGTTTCTCACATCCACACTTCAGAATGTCAACCAGATTTTCGAATTGAGATGGCAACAACTCTATTATTTTCAATTTAGGTGTTCAAATGTGTAAATGTCACCAGTCGGGGCCTAATTTTAAAAGTAATTGTAGGTCAAATCCCACTGGTAGGATGGTAGTACTGAAGGCTACGTAATCTTCAGCACACTGATGAATATGTTTCAAACGGTGAAATAAGAAAAAAAGTTAAATAGATATAATTATTAATATAATAATAGTCATTTAAATCCCCAAGATGACAAAAAAACAAGTCAAAACTTTTAAGTAGCTAACCTAGTAGAACTAAAATTATATTAAAAGAACAAAACAACAACTTAAAATTCATAAATAGGGTTGCAAATTTCGAGCAGCCCTCATTGATATAATTAGAACGTTCAAAAGATTGACACACACTAATAGCACAGTATTCCATAGTAGAACATAATATAGCATAGCAGATTAGAGCATAGAATACTATATAATATGATTGCATATCATAGGCAATGCACAGCATTGCATAATATAGCAAAGCATAGTATAACATAACATAGTATAACATATCACAGTATAGCATAGCATAGCAGCACAGAATAGTATAGCATAGCATAGTATTGGCACATACTTTAGCAGAGTATAGTATTGAATAGCCTGGCATAGCGTAGTATTGTCTAGCATAGCATAGCATAGTATAGCCTAGAATAGACTAGCCTAAACTTGCCTAGTATAGCATAGCATATCATAGCCAAGCATAGCATAGTATAACCTACCCTGTTTTAGCCTAGTATATGCAAGCCTAGCCAAACATAGGATAGCCTAGCTTAATATAATCTTGCTAGTCTAGTATAACCTAGCATAGAACAGCCAAGCTAGAATAAACTACTATAGCATAGCCAATATATCCTTGCATAATATAGCCTAGCCTAGCATACTATAAGCTAGCTTTGTATAGCCTATCCTAGCATAGCCACACCTAACATAATATAGCCGAGCGTATCAAATTATAGCCAAACCTAGTATATCATGAACTAGTCTAGCATAGCATAGACTAGAATAACCATGCATTGTTTAGCCTATTATAACCTTGCTTAGCTAGCCTATCGTAGCCTAACATACTATTACCTAGCATAGCCTAACATACCCTAGCATAGCAGAGCACAGCCCTCTTTAGCCTATTATACTTTAGCCTACCCTAGCATAGCATAGTATAGACCTGTCTAGCCTAGTATGGCTTAGCATAGCTTAGCTTAGCCTATCATAGTATAACCTAGCGTAGCATTAATTATCCTAAACAAGTATAGCTTATACTATCCTATTATACCCTAGTCAAGCATAGCTTAGTAGTGTCTAGCCTCTAGTGTCCATTCCTCTCTCTTCCATGCTATCCTAGCATAGTTTATCATAGTAAAGCCTATTCTAGGCTTGCCTAGCAGACTATAGCATATTATAGCCTAGTCTAGTCTAGCGGAGTATCGGCCGAATAGTTATTATGTTATTGCCAAAACAAAATAATTGCCGGGCTAAACTTGGGAGGACTTTGATAATTATTTTTATTAAAAAGAGAATGTAAAACAACATAAGGTTTTCAAATTTCGTTAGAATCGGCCCAATAGTTATGATGTTATTACAAAACAAGAGAAAAAGCAAAACGAGGACCGACCGACCGACATACTGAGATGTAGAGTCGTTGAAAAAAGCGGTTTCAAAGGCCAAATAGGCTTGATGCTAACACGGGCTGTTAGCGAGCGCAGTGAAGCCTTGGCTTGTTATACTATAAGTTTAAAATTAACAGACAGTTTGTTAAGATAAGAGAGAAACGGCAGAAGTTAAATCTTGACTCTATGAATAATAACAAATTATTCATCTTATTATTAGTATATGATTCTCCTGCTGGCTTCAGAAACCGGCAAATGTTGAGTATAAAACAGATGACACATTTAAACCACAATATTTCTCGATAAAGCTTTGTTGAAAAGGAAGATGGTATTTTGGACAACGAGCTAAGTCATTTTAGCCTGTGATACCGATGAAAAGGAGACAGCAGGTATTGAGTTTGAAAATTCAAACGAAAATTGGGCACTGTAATGCAGGAACTGAGAAGAGTTCCTTTAAAAACACTAAGCCTTACGAATGGTTTACGTAAGAGTCAGAATAGCTTACAATATATTGAATTAAAAATATTCAAAAAATCACGTATATATATATATATATATATATATATATATATATATATATATATATATATATATATATATATATATAAGACGTTGGATAAGACGTTGGATCTGTTTCTGTGGTCATGACGTTGGTAGCTCATAACTAACGGTCAGTCACGCTTGAGCGTAAAATGCCGAGGATGCGCGGTGAAACGTTTACTCATTTTAAGTATATTATATGATAGGGAAAATGCGCACCTCTCGTGAAATCTAAAAATAATAATAATCAGCAAGTACAGATATTTTTGTGCCACTATATAAATATAAGAATTTGAAACAATGGTTATATATATATATATATAATATATATATATATATATATATATATATAGATATATATATATATATAATATATATATATATATATATATATATATATATATATATATATATATATATATATATATATATATTGTTAAAGACCATAGTATATTTCACCTTTATTAATTTTCTTTGGAAAATTTCCATTTTTCTTATTATCTTTTTTAGTTCATCTTGTAGTTGGTAAACAGCTTCTCCTACGTTCATCTCTTTTTAAATGAAATATGTTTGGTAAAATCAAACTTGACTTTAACTGCTGAGCTTTCGATCTATGTTATTATCTTCAGAGTGTCTTTCCTCCTTTATCGATGAAGAATGGTGAAGTCAGAATGAAAAGAAATCGGATTTTAGGGGATATATTTTACCCCTCGCTTAAACGTTATGCCAAGGAAAGGGGCCACTCATATGTAAGCGGAATTTTAAAACAACTTTAATATTCGATTCCAGCCCGTAGTCTGGATGTTGATAGCTGACCTTCGTTAATTAAGATGGCTTCTAAGGTGATCAGTCTAGCTTTATTTCCTTCTTTTCTTTTGATCGTTGTGTTATTAACCAATATGTCCATGGTTAGGGTGATATTATGCACAATCTCTATATGATTTTTGGGAGCTCCATGTTGCAGGTGCATTGCCAAACGCCTTGAAAGTCTGGTGGTAGTAATACCAACATATTTTGAGTTGTTATGAAACTTGCGGTCTTCATTCGGGCAGGTAAACTCGTAAACTATGTTCGTAGATTTGAGGATCGAGGAGTTTTTGCAGATTTTGTGTTACATAATGAGATTGTTAACTTTTGTCGCTTTATAATATATAATCATCTGAATCTTGTCCGTTTGCTTCTTAACTTTGATGTTATGGTTAACAATCTCCTTGATGTTTCTTTAGTCTATTTTGTAGGCCGATGACATCTGATTTGTATAGTACAGTTTGATGTTATTTACTGCTTCCTGGTTACTTTCTGTTTCATCCGTGTCTTTGAATTGCCTTCTTAAAAATGATTGAAGTTGATTTTCAATCATGCTGTTCGAGAAACCGCTGTTCACGAGGGTTTGTTTAATGCGGGAGATCTCTTGATGGAACAGTTCCCACGTGGAGCAGCATTTGTATGCTCGGTGGATGTATGAGCCGATTACACTTATGTTGTACCTTTCAGGACATTCACTATCCATGTTTAGGCATCTTCTCATGTCTGTAGCTTTTCTGTAAAATTTTGTGACGTAATTGCCGTCGATGTTTTTAACCTCTACGTCCAGAAAAAGTAATTTATTGTCCATGATCATTTGATTAATGAATTTTAACACGGAGTTCTCCTCAAATTGCTGTTTGATATCTTAAGATGTTCTCCATTTTGGACGTTGATGTAGATGTCGTCTACGTACCGGCAGTATATGTGTGGCTTATTTTTTATATTGTCTAATAAGCTCTCTTCAAGTTGACTCTTATAGTAGTTGGCAAAAGTCAGCCCCAGGGGCGATTCCATAGCTATTCCATCGACTTTTATGTAGAGATTTCCGTCCGGTGTCCTGAATGGAGCCTATGATTTGTATGAACGTGGCATATTCCTTAAGATGTTTGGGTCAATGTTAGGATGAGACATTGTAGGATGGTGCTATACATTTTGTATAATGATGTCAATGTTCTGAGAGATAGACACATTAATAAATAGGATTTTCACATCAAGGGATGCTATTAGTCCTGTCGATCTTGTAGAATGTAGTATATCGATAAATTCCTCCGTGGACTATATGCCACATTTTGAAAGAATGTATGATCTTTTTTCATTTAAGGTTTTAGCTAGACGGTACTTCGGTGTGGTCACTTAAGAAATAATGAGCCTCAGTGGGTTGTTCGGCTTGTGTATTTTTACGTGTCCATACAAATATCCCGGTGTATAATCGATGACAATCTTTTGGAAGTGAAGTCCTCCAATGAGTGCATTAGCTTTAGTTATTTGTCCATTTATTTTCTTTTTTAAGTCTTCTGTTGGATCTTTTTTTATTCGTTTAAATTTAGTGGTGTCACTTAAGATGGTATTCACTTTACTGTTATATTCATCTTTGTTTAGAATGACGTATATGTTAGATTTGTCAGCTTTTCTTAGGACTATTTCTTTGTTGTTTTTAAAGAGCTGATGACCTTTCTTATCTCTGGTGTTATGATTTTTTTGCCATTAAAGCACCTTCGTTTTGTGGCTTCTGCGTGTAGATCGCCATTTAGGTTGGGATTAATTTCAATGATTGATTGTTCTTGTAATGATTGAAGTTGTTTTTCTTGACTACCAACTTTCTAGGCGTTTGACAATGCACCTGCAACATGGAGCCCCCCCCCCCCCAATCATATGGAGACTGTGCTCAACATTAACTTAACCAGAAAAATATTGGTTAATAAAACAAAGATCATAATAAAAGAGGGAAATAAAGCTAGACTGAACACCTTAGAAGCCATCTTAATTAACGAAGAAACGCCAGTTATCAACATCCAGACTACGGGCTGGAATCGAATATTAAAGTTATTTTAAAATTCCGCCTACACAGGAGTGGCCCGTTCCCTTGACATAACGTTTAAGCAAGGAGAAATAAATATCCCCTAAAATCTGTTTTCTTTTCGTGGTCATCTTCGATTGAGGAATTCACCGCTTGGACTGTCAACGCACCACTCACATTGAGCTTGGTAAAGCAGACGCTTGGAAAACTATTCAACCGCACCTCTTATCGGAGAGTTTTTCTCACTCAAGATGTTGGAAATACGATCCCTTTTCAACGGAGAAATTTTACCTCTATAAAATCTGGAAGAAAATAGACGCAAATTAGCTGCTTGTTCAATAAGATCTGGAGAAGAAGAAGCCGTTCATATCAATTTCACCTTACTTTCATTTTTCATTATCATCTATCGTCTCTAGCACCGTTCCCATTCTCACACCAAAAATCCTCCCGTTCAGGGTGGTACTAAGAAGCGAGAAAATAATATTTTTTTTTAGGTCAGTCAGCATTAGCATCATGACTGCCTAATTAACACCACCCAAGGTCCAATGCCTTTGCTAATGTAAGCTGATATTTCCACTTCGTCCCAACTAAACAATGCAGTGGCAACTGTATAATCGTAGGTACGGGAGGAGGGAGGTTTGAGGACTAGCCCACTTCCAGATACCCGTACCGGAGGAGCCTCCGGACAATGGGAGGGGTTGCAACCCTTGCAGGGGAGTGTAACCACTCCACCTGTGAGGGGCCCCCAAGACCACCGAGAACTCCGTCGAGGCGGCGGCACCCCCGGCTAGCGATGGTTGATTCCGCGCTAACCAACAAAAGGTCCGTCACAATTCACCCCTCGAGAGGAACCCACACGGGTCCATCCATTTATTCATCCTATTCATCATATCAGTATAGTTAGCAAGGGTATCACTATAGGATAATGGGGGGGAGAAATCCCCATTTCACAACTATGAACATGGTGTACAGAAGACTGCCACAAAGGACGGAGACAGGTAAACTGAAACCGGAAATAGGATTATTGATCAAGAACCTATATGCGGACCTAAAATCGTCATTACGAAGTTGATAGATGTGCCAAACGGATACGTAGCGCTCTGTCATAAACAAGAAGACGTCGAGCGGTTGGTGGCAACGAACGGGCTAATGGCCATGAGCAAAATTGGCCTAGTCTCAAAACTGCCTCCGCAACTAATGGCTAATCGCTCCTTTATATTTCGCAAAGTGGACCTGTATGTCGGATCGCACACCAAGGAAGAGCTAAAAGAGGAGCTGGAAAGGCAAAACTAGTTTCGCAAAATCTCGAAGCTCATCAAATTCGGCCACCACATACACGTCTTCAAAGTAGTGTGCGCCACATCTGAGATGGCCAACAGAGCCAACGGAGTATTAGCATTCGGCATGCGAATTTCACCCGAAAATCTCGAATTTGCAGAAGTTCACAAATGTGCAAACTTGGTTTCAGTGTTATGTAATCGAGGATCATGTGACAAGAAACTGTCCCCTAAGAGATCTTAAAATTTGCTCTGAATGCAGCAATACCGGTTACAACTTCCGTGAATGCACAGAACAAATAAAAAAAATGCATAAACTGCCAGGGCACGCACAGGAGCATGGCCATCAATTGCCCCAAAAGAAAAGCCATAATAGAAAAGAAAGAACAAGAATAAAAGGATAAACTTTAAAAGAAAAGTAACCAAACCTACGCCAGCGTAGCAAAAGCTACACTAAAAGAAGTAATGGAAACGCAAGAACAAAAAATAATATTAACATAAATAAGGGTACAGGCCTCGACATACTAGCGTGCATTATGTTCGCACACGTGCACAATATAGCCCAACCGGGATCATTCGCAGAAACCTTGAATCTTCTATTGGAAAAGAACGGCATTCGTAAGATGTTTCATCCCCCCCACTCCCCAACCCTCCCTCGGCACTCATTTACGGCGTTATCGCCGGGAAAACTCTGCAAGTCAAGGACATGTTGGAAGTTGGAGCCACACTAGCAGATAAAGAACAACACGAAAAATCTGGAGAAATAAAGAAGGAAGAAATGGGAACTGAAGATTCATAAAAGGAACACAAACCATAACGAAAAAGAAAACCCACAAGAAAACGAAGAAACAAAACAAAATAATGACCACGGAGACAGAAGCCACAACGGATTCCGAAGTAGAAAACGACAACGAGGAATGCAAGTACGAAACAAGAGACTTTAAACTCAAAGTCTTCGTACACGAGGCATATCCTCTGCCTAAAGGTGTGAAGCCAACAGACATCCAAAAAGGCATAGAAAGAGGGACATGCAAATGGACCTACGTCACTAATCACGAGGAATCCTCCATCAAAAAATTACTAGGAAAGAACCGAATCAGACTCTACCACAACGACGTAAAAAAAACTCACAAAAGAGACTTTCGAAAAGGTGACCAACGGAAAGTGGAAGAACGCTAAAACAAAACAAGGAGTAAGCTAAACGGAATAAAAAACTTTTCGCTATAGATCATGGACCAAGCCAACAGAAAATTAAAAATCCTCCACCTAAATACAGATGGATGGAAAAATAAAAATATTCAATACAGTAACTTCTTTCGCCAAATAGACCCAGACATAATAACAATTTCCGAACACGGAATCAAAGACGATGAACGAATAAAAATACACAACTATGACATTAAGAAAAACCTCACCGTGAAAATGTATGACAGAACAGCAATAGCTGTTAAAAAAAGGTTATATTTTGCCCAAGAAAGAGGGGTTCATGAGGTGTACGCTGCTGTGACAGTGCAGATGGAATTCTCTCCACTCACGATAGCAGCAGCTTATCAACCACCTCGCCGCTCATACATACCAATTCACTCGATAATGTAAATATTTAAAAAGAAAAATCCAATAATACTACTGGGAGACCTAAACGCAAGACTGCTGGAATCCGGATAAATAACAAAAAATAATGCGTGATGAGATTTAGAACTCTTGATAGAAAGAAACATCCTAATACGTGCTGGACCAGAGTTCCTGACTTACATAAATGGAAGAGCATCAACCAAACCAGATATCGTGCTAACTAGTAACAACTTCCCCTATAACATGAATATGGAACCAGTCCCTGTCCCATTATTGGAATTCTGGTGACCATTAACCAGAACCCTGTACAGGTCCAAATTCCACCAAGGAAATCCTACAGAAGGACAAACTAGATGCATATAGGGCTATTCTGGAGGGTTAGGCTCAACCAGAACTGAAAGGCAAAAACGTCGAAGAGCTCGACGAGGTAACTGATGCATAAATACAGCGTATCACAGAGGCAGATGAGAAATGCGTGCCAAAAATTAAATAGAAACAGCTCCCTTATCCGGAATGGACTGAGGAGATGAGAAGAAAAGCGAGGAACATTGATCAAAAATACAATGAAATTAGAGAAACAGGCACGAGTCGGTTAAAAGGTAGGGAGCTAAGACAACTTAAGAGTGGTATGATATTTATCATTGAAACCAAAGAGACCAATGGAATGAATTTATAAGAAAAGTGGAAAACACAAAAGAACCAAGAAAGGCTTGGAGATTGATAAATTAATCAAAAGTAAACACCCCCAGAAAGAAGATCCAAATAAAAAATGAAGAAGGATAAATCATAAACAGCGATGAAGAAACAGCAGATAAATTTAGGGAACACTGGGGCAGAATATTTTCCATCGAAGAAGAGGATAACCAGAAATATGACGTAGTAACGGAGGAAAGATTAAACAGATTCTTAATAACAAACTGGCACAGAATCACCCTAGAAAGAAGAGTTGACTACACCACACAAGAACGCAGATCTAGGAGCGCAGATCACAGAAGAAGAGCTGAGAAGTGCCATAAAATCGTTTAAGCAGAAGGCTCCCGGGAGCACAGCCTCACAAAATATTACTATGAGAATGCCCCAGCTAACATAACGAAGGCGATTGCTGACCTGTTCAACGCATATCTGAACATAGGAGTTATCCGTAAAGATTTAAGACAGCTAAAATGGTGTTACTGCTGAAGCAAGGGAAACCAACATACTTAGTTTCAAGCTTAAAGCCAATTTCCCTACTAAACTTTCTGGGCAAGGTCCTGGAAAAGATCTTGAATCAAAGGCTGATCGAGTACCTGGAAGAAAACCAAAAATACAATGACCATTAATTTAGCTTCCGAAAGGAAACGGACTCTTCCTCAGCAATAGCCATATTAACTGAAAAGATTTCACAGGCCAAAACATAAAAAAGATACGTGGACGTGGTTATCTGTGAAGGGCTTAAATACAAGGGGCGGTCAATAAGTTTTGCAATTCGGATATAAGGAAACGAGATATGAGGAAAAGTGTTTTATTATTTTCGAATATAACTACCCTAGACTTCAATGCACTTGCGCCACTTGTCCCTGAGGCTTCGAATTCCCGACAACCAGAAATCTCTCGACTGCTGTTCAATCCACTCCTGGACGGCGAACTGGACACCTTCATCGTTCCCAACCTAGCGTCCACGCAGTGTAGCCTTGAGCTAGCGGAATAAAAAGTAGTCGCTAAGGGGCCATATCTGGACTTTAAGGGGAATGGTTGAGCTCCTCGAATCCGCACTCGCGCAGGGCAGCTTGTGAAATTCTGGCCTTGGGGACTTTGACGACGTTGAAGTCGATCATGGGCCGTGAGGTTTCTAGGTACCAAACGGGCAGAGACCTTGATCATGGTCAAATTGTCGTGGATGATGTTGATAACACTTCCAAGTTCTCGCTCGATTTCTTCGACCTTCACCCGCCGATTTTCGAGGTTCATCTTCTCCACACGGGTCACATTGTCCTCTTTGGTCACGTCTGACGGGCGTCCTGGACGGAGGTCATCTTCAAGGGACTCACAACCATGGCGGAACTCTCTATTCTAGCGAGCAATGGTTGCATAGGAAGGGGCGGTGTCAGTGTACACTGCAACCATGCGTTCATGGATCTCTTTTGCCTTCTTGCCTTCCTTGGTCAAAAATTTGATCACTGCACGGTGCTCAACCTTCTCCATTGTTGAAAAATTTGTGACTGGCAATCTGCGATCAGCTACTGCTTCTTAAATAGACGAGGTAGGAGCGTACGGCTGCAGGTCCTGGCTTGTCATAACTTGTCCTAACACCCCCACAAACAGCCATTCCCCTTCCTCTGTTTTGCCCTACCGATTCGCAAAATTTATTGACCCCCTTTCATATAAGCTCCTCTAGCTCGATCTCGACATCAAGATGGATAGAATGCTGACTGACTATGTCACCAATATGAAAGCCTACGTCTTTATCGAGGACCACGTGGGACCGACTTTCTGTCTAGAGACAGGAGTCCCACAGGAGGGAAGGGTCTGATCCCCATCCTATACGCGATCTTTACGGCTAATATTCAGCCCACAATAACACCGGGATCTCGAAATATTCGATACGCGGACGACATCAGTCAGATTATTCCATCGCGATCCACTAATCCAAGATTGCAGGTACGAACTACAGAAAGAGAAATAAAGAATATTAATGACCATGAAAACAAAGGGAAAATTAAAACTAACATCCCCAAATGTAAAATAATACCATTATCTAGACTTAAGAAAAAACAAATATCCATTGACGGCACCAAATACAGTTACGCGATGGAAGGAAGTGTACTAGGGTTACACATTGGCACAAGAGGCTACCACGCTCATGCGAAGGCAAGGATAGCCAAAACCAGAGGTGGCTAAGGCTAATGCCCACCCTAGGCAGAAAGAATAAAAAAGGACTGAGAACACTGTACAAAGCATTTGTTGAATCGATCCTAGTATACCCCCCGATCTAAAAACACACTATCCCGAAGTCAAATAAGAATAAACTTCAAATAATCCAAAAGAAAGCAATTTACTTGATAACCAAAACTAGAAGAGCAGAAAGAAAGTACATCAGAGACTAATCAAAATAGCAGACATTGACCCAATCAACCTGACCCTGGAGGACAGGGCGAAAAAAATATGGCAGAAAATTGAACGAAAACATCCGCAGATATTTAGAGATCTGAGGATTCAAAATGAAAACTCAACTAAGAGGTTCCCAAGCAGTAGGATCCAGCTTGTGCAGGAAGAACTACCAATCTATACATGAAATCATAATCCGAAACAGAAAATCAATCAAGACAAGTATACTCAAGCAGTAGACAAAAATACAAAGGCATGAAAGCCCTAAATAAACAATAAAGAATAATAAACAAAGAAAACATGAATAGAAGCAGCATATAGATGCCCATATATATATATATATATATATATATATATATATATATATATATATATATATATATATATATATAAATATATATATACACGTATAAATTTATATAAAATTATGAAATAGAACCTACGTACCTGTAAAAGGACCAACCTAGCAGAACATTTCAAAGAATATAGAAGACAGAGTAACTAGAATAACTAAAAACAGAACAACCAGTCTCCTGGCATATATTCATCACTCATCATACATACTCACTTTTACATCGCCCCCCCTAAAAAAAACACCAACTCTAATGCTATCTATCTATCACCCTAATTCTCTCACCTCGCACCTTCTTTTCATTCTGACTCCACCATTCTTCATTTACACTAATATATATATATATATTTATATATATATAATCCAGGTAGTTTTCGCTGTGCAGCCTTGATTTAATTTCCAATAAGAAACCAATGGCGAGGAGCAGACTTAAATCCAACATCAAAAAATCTTTATTAAGATTGAGCAGTGCAACGTTTGTTTGGATCTTCTGGTCATCTTCTGGCTCTAGAAAACAGATTAAGATATACAAATATACAAAATAGGTTTAAGTGTTCACTACGAATTCTAATTATAATAACAGGGGAGTAAAATACAACGATTTGATTTAAGTTTGCTCCTCGCCATTGGTTTCTTATGGAAAATTTATATATATATATATATATATATATATATATATATATATATATATATATATATATATATATATATATCTATGCACCATTGAAGTCCACAGCTGTGGTAGATTTATTAATTTTAACTTATATTTTCTTAATATTTCTTACAAGTTTTTAACGAGGTCTTCGAGGCGAGAAAAAACATGCGTGAATGACATTTATTCCTAGACGTCTTTCGACCGTGTTAGGTCATCTTCAGGAAAAGAACAGAAATGGAATTATTACACTTATAATTAGGCGGAACTGGTGAGTATGTAAGTGTGAGAGATAGTGGTGTATTAGAATAGTGGTGAGAAGGTGAGAATAAAGAAGTCTTAGGGTTAGTTTTATTATTATTGTTTTTATATATGTATATATATGTAGACAAGTATGTATGCATATATATATATATATATATATATATATATATATATATATATATATATATATATATATATATATATATATATATTATTATTATAAGGCGTTCAACCCTTTGGATTCGAGTACTAATTTAGCTTTTTAATGTTAAGTTGACATGTAATTTGGTTGTTTAGGTTCCTTGAATGTGTTTTTTGTTACTACATCAATTCTTACGTGTGTCTTATTTGATTTTTGTAAATGTTTTTGCTATATTCATCTTTGGTTGTTAGTATTCGTGTTTTGTGTGTTCTGTGATTCGTACTTACTTATTTTCTTCATTTTTATGCTTCATTGTCTTCACTAGGTAGTTGTGGTCTTCTTTTGTTTTGAAGTAAAATCGGTTTGGTTCGTCGTTATCGGTTGCTTTTCATCGTAGGTTTTGGTCGATAGTTTTTCCTATGTAAAAAATCGGACAATTGCGTCTCCAAGCTTTCTGACGCTGCTTGGGAATCTTGCGCGACCTGGACCTCGTTGTTTTTCTGCGATGCGTGCTCTAATTTCCTTGTTGCTATTCATTGTAATTTTCTCTTTCATATCTGACGCTCTTTCCTTTAAGATCGTATTGAGCCGTTTGATGTGCACCGCTCTGTGCAGATAACCTTGCTTCCTCCTATCCCTCCTTCTTGTATTGGTGATAATATACATTCACTTATTTTGTATCCTCTGCATTTCTTCTTTTGCTGTTTTTGAGATTCCGAACAAAGATGCTGAGGGATAGATGATGGTGGGTCTGACTAGCGTCAGATACAGTTTCTTTTTATTCTTTTGGCTGAAGTTTCTGAAGCTATAGAGGGTTCTGACTGCCGAAGATTCTTTTTGGATCCGTTCTGTGGCGTGCTTCCTGTACCCGTTAGAAGTGACCTTCATCCCGAGTACATTGCACTCGTTCGTGTAGGAGTAACGCGTATCCCCCACTCTCACATCTGTTGTTTTTCTTCTTCCTAATGGGACGATCTTGAATTTGTCGCCATTAGTTCGAATTCTCCATTTTAATTCATAGACGTTGATTTTTATTATTTCCTCGGCATTCATTCGAGCTTGCCAAGGCGCGTTTCTATATCTACTAACTATGAGTTGAATTATGTCATTCTCCTCTGATTTAATTTCACCTTGGTCTTCTTCTAATTCCATCTTTTCTTATGTGGCTTTACTCTCATTCTCCTGATTTTCGCCCAGAATTCTTTCGTTTATGCCTCGCTCTCTAGCTTTTCGATAGATTCATTCCATTTCTCCTTTTTTTGTTCGTAAATTAGAATTTTTAGTTCTTCCTTTTTTTCTCTCATACGGTACATTATATCACGGGATGTTCCCAGGTTGATGCTCACCTGATACAATCCTTTCAGTTCACGGTGTAAACCTTTCATAGGATCGGTCCATTTTTATGCCGAGATCGTTCTGTATGTACTTTTGGGAATCAACTCTGTGTCAGTCTCGATCATCTGGGTCTCTAGCCGCTCCATTTCTTCGTGTATTTCCTCGAGCGTTGCTTCGTCGAGGTTTGCTGGGATGTAATTTCTTAGCATTCGCTCGTAATTATCGCAATTCGCCCTGCTGTAATTCTTCCTTGTATTTGATGGTATCAATATAGGGTTAACGTTGATATAAAGAGAAATCACAGTATAGTTGCTACAAGGTATCAATTCACGGCTCATGTGATAGTTAAAAGGTAAGAGGAACTTGGCCAAGCAGATGTCCGGCTTGGTGGCGCTCCTTTCCGTAATGAAGGTCGGAAAGTCGGGGCCCAGTCTCTGGACGATGTTCCTGTCAAGGAAAGTATTTAAGCATCTGCCTATATCGTTGCTTCGAGTATACCCAGACTCCGCACATCGTGCGTTCAGGTCCCCCATAAATATCGTAGGGACCCTTCACCCGAGTATACTCGTGATAGTGTAGTTTGGCAAATAGTTGCGTCTTGGGGGTTGGTATCCCGTGGCAACGACCATCTTCCCCAGGCTTATTTCTACCTCTATGGCAAGGTAGGATTCTTCCGAGTTCCAGAGTTGCTTGAATTTTATTCATTTCTTAATTGCAATGGCTGCTCCGTTGTATCGTTCTTGAGAATGGTTCACTGTCAGCACATCATAGTGCCATATCTTGATTCCATTTCTCCTCTTGTTATCCGTGTTAACTCCGTGCTCTGAAATGAGTATTATGTCAGCATCGATGTGTTGGAAAATGTTACCGTGGTGCACTTTTTTCGTGGTCCATCCGTCTGTGTTGATACTCATGATTCTTAAGCTACTCAAGATTCTTAAGCTGTCTCTTTGCATTATGAGGACTACTCTACCGCTTCATCAGTCTGGGGTCCCCGTTAGGGACCTTTCGAAGATCAGAGAATGGATTTGTATTAGTTTCTTCTTGTATTACTTCCATGCCCTTGTTCCTCTTTGGTAATTGTTTGCTGGGTGGACTGGGAGTCTTCAATTTACTCCTGGAGGCCCTTTGGGATTTCATTCTTTGTTATGTCTCTTTCTCTTCTACTTCGGGTTGTGGGTCGCTTGAAGTCTCTTCTTCGGAATCATCGGAATCTTCCTTAGATGATACCTGATTTTCCTCTTTTCTCGGTCGTTTGGATGTGGCTGTGCTCATATTGAGTATTTTTAGTGAGTCCGGGGATTTAGGCACCTTAATTGTAGGCAGGTTGTTTGCCAGTAGTAGTGAATTGAGTTCACTCTCGTAGCTTCCTGGGCTTCCCATGTTAGCGATGAGGTCGTGGATGACGCATGTAAGGATCTTCAAGATCAATTCGGAGTTGAGTTGCATCGTAGGTTGGTTTATGGTTGTTTAGTTGGGTCTTGGTGCTGCGGCCGCATAGCTCTGAGTACTACGGTATCGAGCTTCTTCTTCCTTCTTCTTTATTATCTCTTTTATTCTGGGACAATTTTGTGCCAAAATTCGGTGGTCACCGTTACAACTTAGGCACTTTTTGGTCGTTGGGTACAGTCTTTAAACCTATGACCTTCTTTCTCGCATTCAGAGCATAGTTTCTTGTCCTTGTTGGGGCAAGAGTGGCTCGTATGATTTTCCAGTTTGTAACAGGAAAAACAAATTTGGATGTTGTCGAATTTTTCCTGTTCGATGTTTTCAGATGGGATCCTCAGGCTGAAGACAAGGAGCCCATCTCTCTTTGTTTTCTGTCATTTCGGTGGTCTAGAAGATGATTTTGAACACATGGGTGTGGTTATTAAATTTGATTAATTCCTTAATCTTCGCCCATGGGTTTTGTGCCTCAGTCTCTCTCTTAATTTCCTCAGTTGTTCTTTCCCCAATCCAGTTTTCGACCTTGCGGCAGACTACGCTCCTATTATCCGCTACCTGGTTAGGGCTTCCGTTCCTCGGGTGGACAGTATTTCATCCATCTTCTTCGTTTCCAAGCAAAGGGCTATGTACCCGTTGGTTACGTCGATCAAACGGATCATGCAACCTTAAGTTCCTTAAATAGAACCAGGCACACCTTAGCTTTGGCCGGAACTGCATGGCCGGGAAGCCCCCTGAGGGAGACTCTCTTCGTTGTATCCATCTTCCCTGAAGGAAGGGTGGGTCCTTGTTCCAATTTGGTCCACTTCTTTTTTTTTAGTCTTCTTTCTCGAATTGTCTTATGTGAATGAATTTAATGTGAGTGGTGTTTTGTACTTAGGTGAGCGAGATGTAAATTCAGAAAAGGGGTGTTTCCCGCCGTAGTGTGGCCCCGTGCTTTCATGAACCAGTACTGCAATTGATAGGGTGATGGATGATGAAGATTGGGCTCGGAAAGGGATCCTCCCAAGGGGTGAATTATGGTGGACTTGGTGATGGAAGAAGGCCGAATCAAGTTCCTTCACCTGGGGAGTGCCGCCCACTTGGGAGTTTTTAAATTCGCGACTGCATCCTCCATAGCATAGAGACGGTTGCTTGTTCCTCTATGATCCTAGGCGGTAACCCCCACGATAAAGCTAAAATAGTCAGATAACCTGAGCCTTCCAATTTTATATCTTTCTTGTAGCGCTTAGTCTCCCTTTGAAAATTTCCCGCGCCATCATTGGCCAATTTTTGTAATACTTTTTTTCACGTAGAAAGACTATAATAAGTGTAGCATTTTGTGAATAATTCCATTTCTGTTCATTTCCTGAAGATGGCCTAACACGGTCAAAAGACGTCTAGGAATAAAGAATGTCATTCACGGATGTTTTTTCTCGCCTCGAAAACCTCGTTAAAAAACTTGTAAGAAATATTAAGAAAATACAAGTTAAATTAATAAGGCTACCATAGCTGTGGACTTCAATAGTACATGCATACAACATGGCCTTTTACCTAATTACACACACCCATATATATATATATATATATATATATATATATATATATATATATATATATATATATAGAAGAGATACCCGTCTTTTCCCCGAAAAAATATGTGTTCGGAAAGAAAGTAATGAGTGCGGAAATAAAGTAAGACTTTTTATCCAGGGCATTGCCTGGGATAAAAAGTCATGTAATTAAATCGAGATGACTATTGTTTGAAATTCATATATTGTGTCCTAAAATATCTTTAAGTACTGATTATTATAGAGATAGGGTGAGAGAGGTGAACTAAGAGGGATAAAATGGTTAGGGAATATACAGAGGAGTAGGGGTGAGGAATAGGCAGAGGTGAGGGGATGAGGTAGGGGGAGGAGTAGATGAGGTAAATGGGATAGAGGAAGAGGGAGATAAGAGGTTAGAGGAAAATGAAAGTGAGGGATGAAGAGATGATCACAATCGTTTTGAAAGATCAATGAGGCCGGAGGCCAACAGCCCAAAGGGTTGATAGCGAGCGTAGCGAAGCGTAAGCTACCCCTTCGGGGGGGAGTGGCAGGGACATGGCTTGTATATATATAACATAATTGATTGATTTACATTAAACAATAGACATTAATAAAGGTAAGTAAATGTAAATTGGATATTAGGTCATCATTGTTCAGAATTCAGGACATGAACTTCCGTTTCTTCGAACTCCTAAAATGCTCAGCGGTAGGGATGTCTCTCTTCAGAGTCCAACAGTAATCTGCCATCAGGACTGCATCCCAGCGTCCCCGGTACCTGGTCTCCATCTCTTTCATGTTCGGATGGAATCTCTTCCCTTGCCCTTTCGCTTATCGATCCCAGATTATCAGAAACCGATCTAAATGTGAGAATAAGTAATGCATTTTGATGCTCATGTTGCATCCGAGATTTCTGAAAGCAGTCAGCATATTGGTAACAAGTTCTATGTAGTTCTTGGCCTTCTTGTCGCCAAGAAAGTTCCTCGCAACCAGAACAAAAACCTTCCACGCCACCAGTTCTACTTCGTTAAATAAGTTTTCAAACTCTGGATCTCTGATGAGATGACGGAGTTGACGACCGTCAAAGATGCCAGCTTTCAACTTCTCCATAGTTAATCATCAAAAAGCGTGGCATAAGTAAATGAAGCAGCAATCATCCTTGTCCAGAGCTTTGGTGAATTGTTTGATAAAGCTGAGCTTGGTGTATATAGGTGGGAAAATTACCCTGTATCTATCTATAAAAGGGTTGTTTATGACGTTCTTTGCTCTGCAAGGCACCAATTCCTATCTTATAGGCCAGTCCTTCTTCTTGTAAATGTTGAACTCAGCCCATACCATCCCAAATGCACAGAAAGCACGGGCACATGCTTGTTGAACCCGGACTGTTGTCCCAACGAAAAGTCCACCATCTTCAGATAAACACATCAACCACTCATGGTAACCTTAACAAATTTTCTCTAGCATGCGCTTCACCGCTTCATACTTTTCTTTTAGTATATTCAAGTGAGCGAGGCGTACATAGGCAAACTGGTTTCCACTGTGTAGCAGAACGCATTTCATTGATCGCTTGTTGCTGTTTATCAACATTCTCTACTCTTCGGATTGGTACTGTGACACTCCAAGCATGTGTAGAAGCTACGCAATATCTGTATAGTTCACAAGTCCTTCTCTTCAGAGGTAAAACCCCGGAGGTACTCTTGATGTCTTTTGCGATAGAAGATGATCCGAGCACTGTCTGAGACGTTGTATAAGGCATCCCGAAGGTACCAGTTGTGGGTGATTGGAGTTATCCCTTATATGTGATTGAAGACCCAGTTACTGGTTACAAGCTTCTTCAATGGAAGGCAGCTCATTTTGCGGTAATCGGTTTCTGAGCGCTAACCTTGCCCTGACTGCAATTGGGGATGATTATCCTCTCGTTTGATTTTATCGTTGTAGGCTGGGTAAGAGGACCGGTTTATTACCAATAAGGGAAGGAAATCCCGGAAGGCGGATTCAATGACTCTTTATTGGACGGAGACTCGGTAGGCTTAGGCGCAATGAATTCGTTTATGCGCATGTCGGTTATTTGAGGCTCTCCTACTAATTTATGGGTCTACTTTGGCCTACGCCTCCTCGAAATTGCTTAGTGCCTTACTGTTCTTACTGTTCTTTCTGCTTTTACTCTCTCGGCCCTGGGGGTCTACTTCAGATATAATTTAATCTGTCGAAAAATGTAGGCGTGGCCCACTGATAGCCAATCATGCGGTTTCTGGGGGAGCTTACTCGAATCGAAGTTTATTCGTGTGTACAAGGGGATAGAGAGAAAGTGATGAAGGAGTTTGATTCAGGCCTCTACTACATAATTTTATCTTGAGGACAAATATAATTTTAGGAAATAGGATTTTGTTTCACGGATCTGTAAGAGTAAACAAAATCCATCGTCTTCCCTGTTTTTCAGCTTGTCGTGTTTTGATAAGTATGTCTGCACAGCTGTTTCAGCGTCTCCCAGAATTTTTGGCGCGGCCCGAATGGTTAGCAAAGATAGCGCGTGAAGCATCTTTGTTCGTGTGTACGTGTGACCATGTGTATGTGTTGGAGTGTGTATGGTTGTGAAAGCGTCTCGAATTCATATTTGCCTATCTATCTTTTACAAGAATACAGTATATATTATTATTTACATGACACAATGTTATATATTATTATTTACATGACAAAATGTTATATCCTTTTAGTAGATTAATTGCATGTGCATAATTATGTGCTTGCCCATTTCAAGACTTCATAGGACTCCCATGACACTCATTTGTGAGGCTTCATTGTTGATCCTAATCCACTTTGCAATGGGGCACTACAATTTTTTTCCTTTAATCTGGATGGCAACAATACGGCAGAGGACATTGACAAGCTCAATGGCATTAGATAGATCATTTACCTGTTTAGGGCTTGATGAAGATCTTAGTCAGCTACAACATTGTCCTTTAACCGCATAATTATAATTGCGCAATTGCAAATAATTCTCGATTTTATAAGGGCGAGCTAAAATGGATAAAAGTGAATTTTTCATTCGCTTCGAAAGCAGGGATAACAATTAAAATATCTAATTGATAGGCAATTTGGGGAATTTGCCTGAAAAAGGTTGGCTTATTCATTATCCTCTCGTAATCCCGTAACTGTTATAAGAGCTCCTTCCGAGGGCTTGATCGAGAGCTTAGCTACAACATGCCCTTTAATGGTATATATATATATATGGAAGAGAATGTAACGGTTCTCTTCCATGAATTACATCGACTAGTTCCTCATCAGATATAAATCAAATTGTATTTATGCTAAGTTTTGTACTTACTATATAATAGCTAAATAATTTCCTTCGATCATTATTATTATTTTGAGGTATATTAGTATAAAATACCGTATTGCTTTATAAATAATCTATTTAGAATATTGTTAAGTAATCTGTAATCATTTTGATCTTTAATAGTACTTTTAAAGTCTAATTCCTTGTATGCCCTTTTCTTCTCAGAATTTTTTTAGGATGTCGCCGAGCCATACCAAGGTCCTTACTTTTGAATAAACTTGGAAGGTAATGATGTACGTACTTGCGGTCGACCTCGAAACGATGACATCCGTACTTGTAGTCGACCTCGAAAAAGTTAGGGGAGGGAATAATTCACTTTAACGATACCTTGGAGTTCGAAAGTATTTAGAGGATGAAGGTGAATGTCTTCTTCTTCCGATGATGTTCACCCTTACCTTGGTCGTCCGAGGTTACCGAATGGTTGGTAATCCTAGACCGGCGTCCTGATGTAATGATCCTAGGCCGGATCGCGAAGACGAGTCAGACTGTGACTCCAATCAGAATTCTTCTCCTTGACGTGACTGTCCGATTATTTGGCTCTTAAAGTGGGTAGCCAAAACTAATTCTCCAGCTACGTCTAGGGTAATCCGCAGAGGGAGCTCCTGTGTAACCTCTGACTCTGAGGGAAGGGGAGCTGCGAGAGGTTTGGCACCTGCAAGTACCGTGACGGCAACAACCAATTCCCCATAGTTTCGTCCTGGGCGAGGGCGAACTGTTTCCTTTGCGAGACTAGCATCACACACAACGTAAGTCCAAGATCTTCTACCTGACTCCAGAGAGAATTTTCCTTTTTATTTCCGTCATGAGCAAAAATCGAGAGAGAGCACCAGATTCTCATAAAATTATTATCGCTGCACGAAAGACCTTTTCATCTGCTGCCAGACAGAGTAAATCCTTCACACCTTCGAACTATCCTTGCTCCACGTCGCGGTTTACGACGGTGCTAAAACTTGGCTCTTCGTCGGCTCAGGAATCTTTAGCGGCAGACATTTTCATGAGCGGCCGGCCGCAAATTTGGTCGTCTCTTCGGTGCGAAAAGGGGCGGAGGGAATTCGAGGCGAAAGGCGAATTTAGAATATTGGAGGGACGTGCAGCTTGTGTCGGGGTATTTCTGCGTACACTAATGTACGTGGTATTTAGACTTCTACACTTTTCTTTGACATATCTCGATCTTGTTTTTGTCCTTAATTTTGAAGGACGTCGAAACAGTGATATCCGTACTTGTGGTAGACCTTGAAAGACTTAAGTCCGTACTTCTGATCAACCTCAAAACGGGGACGTCCGTTTTGTGGTCGACATCGAAACGGTGAGATCCTTGCCTTTGACATACCTCGATCTTGTGTGGTCCTTAATTTTAAAGAACCTCGAAACGAGGACGTTTGTACTAGTGGTCAACATCGAAACTAAGACGTCATTACTTTTGATAGTCCTGGATCTTGTGACGTCCTTACTTATGACAGACCACGTCACATCCATACTTGTTCTCGACCCTGATACGGTGACGTGTGGTTTGTGGTCCACATAGAAACGTTGACATCCTTTCTTGTGTTCGACCTTGAAAGGGTGACATCCGTAATTGTACTCGACCTCGAAACACGCGCGTCAGTATTTGTGGCCCCGTAAGGAGAACGACGATTTGTTTACCTGGCCGCCATGCTGACGGGCCTCAGCGCCGCGTCTGGCCCAAGTTTAGCCTCTTCTCCTTCTTTCTGGAACCTTGCTTTCTCACTTTCCCCACAACCTCTCTCACAACTTAATCTGGTAGGCCTATAATATCGCAGGGGCGACACCGACCAGTTTCCTCTCACCCAGCCATCCCGGATCGGGGCTGAGGTGAGGAAACAACGCCCACTTCCCCTGAGCTCCGTTTTGTGGTGGTGGGTTTTAACAACCTACCTCACCTGCACCCTCACCTTGCTGAGGCCGGTCTATCTTGTCTAAGGGCTAATTCCGTCATTAGATAGAAGCCCCCACCCACCCTCCTCTCCCCGAAAGAAAAGAAATAAGAATAATATTTCAGAGGACTAAAGGTTCCTCTCCCTATGCGGGAGCTCCAAAACGGACGGGTCCACTGCCATTTCAGAAAACGACTAGGCCAAGATCGGCATGTTCGACCTCGACGCTCCGCTGGGTGAAGGGACCCAAACCAAGACCAAAGTCGCAAGTGTTCAAAGCAGAACATCGATTATGTCGGGGGCCCCTTTTCGAGAGACTATCTGGCATTTTAAAGCCCTCTGGCTTCAAACGATTTTTCGTTATTCGCTCCACGGAGGGCAGCATGTTGGCTAAGGGCAACATGATTCATCAGAGGAGAGCATTAGCTATCATGATTGGTAGAGAGCCAAAGGTGACTTGCTTCTCGGAGGGAGCCTTCTAGCTAATGCGTTGGGACCAGCCAAGGCAGCAATGATTAGTGCCCTTCGGACAATCTATGGCACGCCGGTGAATGTGACGCCGCACTTTTCCATGAACTTCGTGAAAAGTGTGGTTTATGCGAGGGAACTCGTGGACCACTCCATTGATGACATCATCTTAGAGCTGGCCGACCAAAGAATGGTTAAGATTGAACCTGTGATGAGAAAACAAGGAGGAGCCTTGAGACTCACCTTTAGAGTCTTCTTCTCGTTCGACTGTGACAAGCTCCCTGAGTCGGTGCGTGCCGGTCGGTATCGCTACCGCGTGAAGACATACTTTTTACTGCCGCAGACGTGCTAATACTGCCACTGCTTTAGACATACGAATCGCTCCGGTAGACAGGCAAACAAGGGGTTACCCGAAGTCTGTGTAAGTTGCTCCAAATCCCCACACGATAAGTCCAAATTGTGTATTGCCAAGTGTGCCAATTGCGGAAAGCCGCCTCTTGGTTCTTCGAAGCAATGTGGTGCGTTACTCCTGGAAAAATCCTGATCTTTTAGTCAAAAGAATATCTTTCATTTCGAAAGGCTAAGGACTTGGTCCTGGCGCGTCCAGCGATACCTGGAACATCTTTTGCCCCTCCAGACCTACGAGCCACACCTCCTCAATAAGTCCTCGAAGGCGACAACGGGTTCAGCGCATTGTTCGGCCAACAGCACCAGGAGTTCTACCTCTGGGAAGTATACGGCCATTCCGGTGAGTCTTTTTTTTCCAAAAGGGCCCCCACATCTCCTCCGAGCTAGGCCTGGAGGGCATATTCCTCCAATGGAATTGCCGTGGACTCCGTGCCAACTGGGAGGAGCTGCGGATGCTCGTCTCCTCCCGTTTTCCCTTAGCGTTTTTTGCAAGAAACTATGCCTGGCGTATGCCCCTTGCCCACCTTCCCGGAGTATGAAGTTTTCGCGACCCCACCGCCACGGGATGGAGGATGTGTCATTTACACCCAACAAGATGTCTCCGTTCTCCCATTTGCCTTAAATACCTCACTTCACGCAGTATCAGTACAGCTGCAACTGGATAGGAGGTATACTCTTATTTTCGCCTACATTCCACCCTCAAGCAACTTCGACACGGGGGACACCCACCGCGTCATGTCACGGTTGTTGAGATCCTTTCTCTTACTCGGAGATTTGAAGAGTAGACACCCCCTCTTCGGAGACTACTCAATCAATCCCAGGTGTCAGGTCCTTGTTAACCTGATCTACAAGCTGTAGATAGGTGTCCTAAATGTGGATGAGTTCATGCATCACTGCTCGAATACCCCTTCATTTTCCTGTCTTGATCTATCTTTGTGATCTACGGATGCACAGCCTGATTTTAGATAGGGGGTAGTCGATGAACTCCATGGTAGTGATCACTTTCCCATTCAACTATCATTTTATGGGCCGCTGCCGCCTGAGAGCCCCTTCTCCCCTTGTGGTGCTTGGCGTGGGCACATTGGTCTGCATTTTAGTAAATGACTGAATTCTCTGTCTCAGTCGAGGAGTTTAGGTCGGTAGATGAGGCCGTTGAGTTTTTCTCTGGCAGCCTCATCGCCGCGGGTCTCATTATTATTCCTTAGAACGTCTGGCCGTTTTGCACGTCTACCCCTAACGTAGTGGTCAGCCAAGTGAGAGATGGCCCTCAAACAGAAGCGTTTTACCTGCATGCACTATAAACTCCGACCGAACGATTTAACTGTCGCTGAAATTCGTCGACCTAGGGCTAGGTTCCAGTATGTTTCGAAGAACGCCCGCCGCTCTTCCTGGTAGGAATGCGTGTCTTCACTTAAGGGAAGACCCCTCTAACAAAGGTGTAGAATCGAGTCAAAAAGATTAGGGCAAGTTCATGTAGGACCCCTCTCCCGTTCCCCAGGAGAATGGGACCGCAATCTCGGACCCTGCATGGGTGCCGGGGTCCTTCACGACTAATTTCTCTGTATTCTCTAGCCGGGATACTGCTCGGCCAGCATTCAATGAGCGTCATAATGTCACGGAAGGCTGCTAACTGTATTTTGCTTCCAGAGGCGGAGAACTCTTCAACGACAGGTTTATATTGAGTGATTTGCGTTACGCTCTCGCTTCTTTTCTCCTTCCAGACTGCTCATGAATCTCTTCTGAGCTCGCTTTTTGCAAATCGAAGAAAGAAATATCACTCTACCAAGTCCGGTTTCCGAACAATATCTCTAATCTCCCATGTGTGCAAGTTGATGACAAAATTGGTAGATGTTAGGTTAGCCTTCTTTCTGGATAGCATAGGCCACATGTCTTCCTCACAGTGCGGCTTCTGTAAGTTCCTGTCAACGTCGGATGCTCTGCTCCGACTGAAAAATGCCATCTGCGAGGCCTTCCTTCGTAGACAGGACTACGCCACGTTTTTCTATCTGGAAAAGGCCTATGATACCGCATAGTGATATGGTATCAGGGAGACATTACACGCGATGTGGGCGAGGGGACTCCTCTCAATCTTTTGCTCTGAATGTTTGCGGTGGGGAGGGGGGACCTCTTCTGCCCAATAAAGCATGTAGAGGATGACCCGCAGGAAAGTGTTTCAGTGTCACACTCTTTGCCCTGAGTATCAATGGCATCATATCGGTGCTGTCAGAAGATGTTCTCGCTACGCTCTACTTGGACAAACTTCCGATCTCTTTTGGCGCAGCCCAAATGCCAACTCAGGAGCGTCGACTCAACAGGCATTAAGGCATTGAACCGGTCCTCTCGTTATGTTGAAGTGCACAGGCCTCAGTTTTCCTTGGCCAAGACTACGGTGGTGCAATTAGGACGACATCCACGGCTCCACCTTGACCCGGACATCTTTCTAAATATGGTTCGCATCAAACGGTGGAATTGCACCGTTTCATTGCTAGTGAATTTGACCAGCGTCTTACCTTAGGGTCTCTTGTACCTGCCACATGGACATTTTTCGTTCCGTGACGTTCAGCAACTGGGTTGCTGATAGGGCTATTGCCTTTCTTTTCTATCGATACTTTGTTCGTTCGAAGCTTGAATATGGTTGTCAGTTTTATGCATCCGCAGCCGAGCGTGTATTGCGGAAGGCTGACTCGACCTACCACAGTGGCCTTCGCCTGGGGACCGGTCCCTTCCGCACGTTTCCCGTTAAGAGCTTACTTCTCGATGCAGGGGATATGCAACTCGCTCTGAGCGGTACACAGTGCATTGTTCGCCTGTACGCGTGAGCCTGGCGCATTTCTTACTCGCCACCGGCTCTCACTGCATCTGCAGCCGATTTTGACGCTGCCTATGCTGCTGAGAGACGAGAGGCATACCATAATCCCTGTGGGTTTAAGGCTAAGAAACTCCTTCGAGATCTGGGTGTAGCTCTCAGGCCGGTGGCGCCCCTAGTTCTGCCCAACACGATACCCTGGAGGGTACCACCTATGACTATTTGTCGCCACGCCTTCTTCTAAAGTTTCTACAGCACTGAGAGTATTGTATCCGGCCTTTTTAGAGCACACTCACTGTCACACTGGAACTGTGTTATTGTATACGGATAGCTCCAGGTCCAAAGAGGCGGTAAGTTTCCACGCTATATCCCTTCGGTTTGAAAACAGTGGGGCTCTTCTAGGAGCTGCGTCTGTCTTCACGGCCGAGCTGGTGGCAATACACTGCAAATGCCCGGTTTGGAGACCGGATTGTGATCTATAGCGACTTACAAAGTGCCCTGAGTGCTCTCGGAGCATTGAAATCTCCGCATCCTCTGGTTGGTGATATCTATGACGCCACAGTTTTGGCGAGCCGGGTGGATGTCGAGATTATCTTCTGCTGGGTTCCTGGACATGTAAGAATTACTGGGAATGAGGGCGCCTATGCGGGCGCTAAAGATTCCGCGAGGACTAGGCGAACTGCCTAGCCTTTCGCTCTTCCTCACACCGATTATATGAGAGGAATACGGCCAGCCATCCCGGCTTCTTATTAAAGAAGATGGGAGACGGCCGAGTGGAACTTAAAGTTACGTGCCATTGGGCCGCGACTGTTCCCATGGACCTACCATCCAATGCCACGAGGGCTTCAGGCTGCTTCCTATCGTCTCTGAATTGGACACACCACCACTTGATGGAGCGCCCGGCGAGACTTTATTGCGACGACTGAGTTGTCATCCAGACTGTTCTCTACATTCTCGTTGAGTGTCCGTTTCTTGGTGATCTCCGTGCACGTTACCTGTCCCTGTACCGGGACAAGCGAGGTCGCTACCCCATGTCCCTTGTACTCGGGACTGGTTCGTGTACACAGACTTGCGGACTATATGGCTTTTTGGAGGAGGCTGGCTTCCTCCAATTTATTTGACTCTTTGTTTTAGGTTGCATGCTTCTGCGTGGGGGGGAGGCTGGCCTATCCCCGATGCCAAAGCGCGCTTCATCCTTGTCGCTTTTTTGCTTATTTTGTTTGTTTTTTGTTTTTATTTGTTGTTTTTATTAGCTTGTGTCTTAGCCTTTGTTCTCCTTTTACTTTTGTTATTTTTTAATTACATGTTCTGATTTTTTTATAATCTAGCCTAGTATTAAGCTATAGTGTGATTGCTGCGTCTTTTGCCCTAGTAGGCAGTCACTAGACGGGCTCTTAAAATATAAATAAAAATATGTATTTGTGGTCAGCCTCGAAACTATGGCATCTGTGTGGTCAACCTCGAAACTATGGCATCCGCGTGGTCAACCTCGGAACTTTGACATCCGTTTGGTCAACGTCGAAACTATGACATCTTTTTAGTTAACTTCGAAACTATGACATCTGTGTGGTCAACCTCGAAACTATGGTATCCGTGTGGTCAACCTCGAAACTATGACATCCGTATTTATGATTGACTTCGAACTTGTGACGATAGTGCATTTGAAAGACCTTGAATTTGTAACGCCCTTCCATTTGACAGACCTCGAGAAAGTGACAATCGTACTTTTGGTCGTCCTCAAAACAGTGAAATCCGTACTTGTGGTAGATCTACAAACGGAGGCGCCCATAGGTGTGGTCAACCTCGAATTTGTGACGTCATTACTTGCTGTAAACCTCAAAACAGAGACATCCTTACTTATGGTCGACTTCGAAACAGTGCCATTCTTACTTCTGGAAGAGCGCTAACATTGATATCCTTACTTTGGAAAGACCTCAAAATGGTGACATGCGTAATTGTTCCTTACTTTTAAATAGTGAGGTCCTTACTTGTTGTCCACCTTGAATAGTAAAGTTCGTACTTGTGGTCTACCTATAAACGATGACATCCTAACTCTTTGTTGGCTAGATTTTGTGACGTTCTTACTTTTGATAGACCTCGAAACGGTGACTTTCGCACCTAGGAAAAATCGAGATCTTGTGACGTCCCTACTTCCGGTAGTTGTCAAAACGGTGACGGCCGTGCTTGTGGTCGAACTCAAAAAATGTGGCGCCCATACATGTTGTCAACCTCAAACTTGTGACATCGTTCCCCACGGTCAACCGCGAAAGGCGTCTTTTCTAATTTTAAAAACCTAGATCTTAGGACGTCCTTACTTTTGACAGACCTTGAAATGGTGACATCCTGACTTGTGGTCAACAACGAAACAGTGACGTCCGTAAGTGTGGTCGACCCCAAAACGGTTACTTCCGTACCTAGTTTAAATATAGATCTTGTGACGTCTTTACTTCTACTTGGCTTCTTAACGATGACAGCTGTACTTATGTGGACCTCGAAAGTGTAACGTCCTTACTGTTGAGAGACCTCAATTTTATTACGTTCTTAATTCTGACAGACCTCGAAAAGGTGACAGTCGTATTTGTTCTCGATCTGGAAACGGTGACGTCTGCATTTGTAGTCGACCTCGAAACGATGATGTACGTACTTGTGGTCGGCCTCAAAACGGTGACGTCCTTTGTGATTGACCTCGAAAGTGTGACACCCATACTTGTGACCGACCTCGAAACAGTGCGTCAGTACTTGTGTTAGACCTCAAAACGGTGACGTCCGTAATTATGTCGACCTCATAGCGGTAACGACCGTACTTTCAACAACTTTACCTAATCCAACATTTTACGAGATTTTGAAAGACCTCCGCCCGGTGGCTCCACTCAAAGAATTTCCTTTCCATCCACTGAGTCTCATTCCTACTTCCATTTACAGATGTACATTTGTAAACGTACATTCTTGCAAGGTTTAAACCAGAGCTCTCACTCTGTATTGGCTCACACGCAAACAAATAACCTTGCATACCTTCAAACTTCTCACTATGTTCGTAGGAGAGATGAAAGCAATTAAAAGAGGGGCTACAGATTGCGGTCCCACCTTGCCTCCACATACTTCGTTCGCGAGTCTTTAAGTAACACATTGTTTTGATGCGCTATAATTCAGTTCACGCAGCTCTCTGGCTAATCTTAGATACCTGAATACTAATAATTCCATCGGGTACTAAGGCGTCCCAAATTTATTCATTATATAATATTCGCTCGCGGGCAACCGGTCAGTTTTTGAATTCATTTAAGAGACCACAAATCCAATAGAATAGCGTTCGAGTCCCGCTAAATTATTCTCTGAATTACTCGTTCTCGAATCCTCTCGAGGCCCCTTTTCAGCAGACGCAAAAATAGCCAGGTCCCCCTCTAAGGTTATTCAAAAGTCATTTTTTAACTAATAAGAATATAGAAAAATCTTATATTTTTTCTGATCCTAATAAATTTATATTTACTTAGATATTTTAAGAGTAGAATTTCAAGAATTTAATAGCATTAGAATAATTTGAGTAATTTTAAAATATCAATATTCAGACAATTTGAGTTTGCCAAATCTCTGGTCTCGATTTCTCTTTAATGGCATACCTCTTCTTAAAATTAGATAAAGGCTTATTAATGAATCACCGGGCCCATTTTATCCTAATTAAATTATGTTTCCTTCCTATTTATTTTTTTTAATCTTTCTTTAACTTCCGATAAAGAATATAAAGTCAAAATAAAAACAATGATAGCTCATCTAAGGAGTAAATTAGGGCAGTGGTGGATCGAGGATAAAAATTTGGTGTTGGAGGTTTGGGTCATACTTATTTATGATATGCTGTTAGTATAGGAATGAGTAGCCACCTTCGTACTGAATCTGGCACCCATGGGGGAAAGCTCTTCCATCCACGCCATGTAAGCGTGACCTCACGGGTGTGTAAAAACGATCCCATGTACTACGATGGCAAAAGTGAATGTTAAAACACTCAGTTGATACAGTTCTTTTCAGGGCTGTTAAAAATCGTCAAAGAATCAGCGTTTTAGTTCCAGAATTCCTTTCATTTAGTTTTCTTCTGCTAATTCAAAGTAAAGTCAGACGTTTCGTAAGTCTAGGTGTTATTAGATTATATTGTTTCACACTCTCGTCTTTCAGGTGTCCTCCATCAACGGACGAACGGACATATCCTTCGAATCTGGCCGCCGAGAAGTCACCTTCTCCTATCCACACCCTTTACAACGCGACTTCCGATAGCCTTCAGATCCCTTTCCAATCATTCATCTTCAATGAAGGTGGAAGCACACCGAACCTTCAAACTGGCGCAGAAATAACTTCGGTTGCTTCTCGGGACTGCATGACATCTCCAGAAATAAACTACAACCAGAACATCATAACTCCAGATACTCCCAGGAGCTTTGACATTTCTCACAGTGCCTCAAACTTCTTTCTGTTTCCTTCTCCATACTCACAAAACACTTCTCCTAGTAGAGATACTCCATTTGGAGGCAGCAGCGCATTTCCTTCATTTGATGGTCAGAGCAATTTTTTTTACGAGAGCGATAGAAATATTCCTTTCAAGTCTATTCCCAAGTTCGATAACCCAAGCTCGTCCCCTAATCGTATGAATCAGATCCATCTCAACTTCATCTCTTCCAGCCCTTCTTTACTTCAAGCTTCGCCTCATTCCAGTCTACTTCAATCGCCATCCAGATCTAATGTCTCGGTTGGATCAGAACTCATTTGCTCGACCTTCGATGAAAGTGATATTCAGAAAATATCTTGAAACCTCTTTGGACAAGGAAGTTGTTGCTCAATTCTAAAAAGTATTTTTTAAACGTTTAGTGAGAATATTTTTAAATTCTTCATTTGATTGATATATAAAAAATTAAGATGTTTGAGGTATTTAGATTATTAGAAATGTTGGCATCCGCAAATGCCGATCGATATGAAGATATTTAATAAATTTAGCTTCATCCTAGTCAGTAGAATTTTCTTCCTTCTAGCAAGGAGATTGCATCTTGGGGAGAGAATTGTTTTAGTTAAATTTGGCGCAGCCTATAGTTAAATGTAAGTTGTATGTCTCAGAATTTTGCTTCCTATTTATTCTTTATCAACTACCTCTCCATTTCGTTCGTAATGAATAAATATTTTCGTGTATTGGAACGGAGTAAAGACTATAAAGTATAAATCTTATTTTTGCAGCATTTGAGACCACGGGTGACTATTTGGGTTAAACAAAGCAACACAAAAAAATTTTGTCAAAGGAAACTATACCAGTATTTGTGAATGCAATACTCCAGGTTTATGATTAGCTATTCGCATAAAAAAACAATAGAATATTATTGCTATGATATTACTTTTTTGTATTTCGGGATTTTTTGTTAATATAAGAACATAAGAAAAGAAGGAGACTGCAAAAGACCTTGTAAAATTTTTGTCTAGTTAAGTAACACGCTGTTTATGATTACCCCTGCTACCTGCTGATAAAAATTTTCCAGTTACTGTAGATAGAGGAGTTTGGAAAGGGGCGATGAAAAAATAAAGGACGAAAAGAGCATGAAGCGAGTTACGGACAACTTCCTGCATCGCTTGTTAATCGCTGGTGAGAGGCGTATCCATTACGTCATCCTGAGCCTTTGGAAGGCTTATTCAAGTGAATTTTTTAAACCACCTGCTGGAACTTCTCGGCACGCTACATTATAAATCAACTGTCGCATCACGGGAAATTCTTTGTCCAAGTTTTTTTAATTATTAACAGTTATCTTATCGTCTTATGTACATTTTACCTTTCCCCAATATGATCTCCATAATAATTAATTTCTTAGAAAAATAAATGTGGCTCAATATAATGATTACCTCTAAGAGTAAACAATCCTGTTGTTGATTCTTCTCTAAATACGATTACAAGGAGTTACTGGTGCCAGAAACAGCTGAGATTTTAACATAACGTTTCCTATAGATTGTTTAATTCTAATATATTTAATGAGATGTTTTAGCCTGTGTAGAATTGCAAATGTTGTGATGGTTCACAATTATGTTAAAAATGTTGGTTATTTAGGGATAAAGCGTTTGCCGGTCTTAAGATGACCTTTATTTCATTGGCACAATGAAATCATACAAGATCTTTTTTTTAATTAAAGTGAAACATGTCTGGTGCATGAATATACCAAATAAGTAGCCTTAAAATTGAAAACGATAGCCTTTTTAAGCAGAAAATATTAAATTCTTTATTTTTGTATATTACCCAAACACTATTGAACAATAAAATCAGATGAATAGGAGCGAGTGATTGGAGAGGGTTTATACATTATTGGAGAGTCACTCAAATGAGTATTGTCATTGAATATGTAATAAAAATATTTATATACAGGTGATCCTGGTAAATAGTAACATAAAAAATTGGTATGATTGTTATTTTGTAACATTTATCTAGAGTAATGACACTTACTTAACATCATTTTCTTCTAATTGGTATTGAGGTATTCTGCATTATTTCCCGCATATTTATGGACAATGCACCATTATTAACTATGAAACTATAGTGCAGTATATTTATATTTTT
Source organism: Ceratothoa steindachneri (assembly GCA_963969495.1). Taxonomy (NCBI): domain Eukaryota; kingdom Metazoa; phylum Arthropoda; class Malacostraca; order Isopoda; family Cymothoidae; genus Ceratothoa; species Ceratothoa steindachneri. Next base: position 156,833,227 of record OZ018317.1, on the reverse strand, counting down.
CTCATAGGGGGAGAGTAAAATCAATTAATAATAAAATACGTCTTTTGAAGTTACCCTAAATGGCCTGAAGTTTTCTTTGAAGCTATCATAATTTTTCGAATTATTGCGCGGTAACTAAATAATTTATTCCCATTGTTAAAAACCTGATTAAGTTTATCCGATTATACGTCTTCATTCATACGAATAAAAAAATCATTGGTAAATATGTAGATTAGCGACTCGGCCAAAAAAGGTGGATTTTTGTGTGTTTATGTTTCATTCACCCCTGCCTGAATATTTATGCGCATTTGAGTCCTATTCGAAATATAGCCGATGACATTTTTTTTTTGTAAAAGAAATGCCCGAAACCAAACAAACGAAAAACGCTGTTTACTTACGCCATTTTTGGTTAAATTATTCACTTCTGTAAACGTTAGAACATTATTCTATAAACAATTAAGATTATATACTGGGAGGCTGTGCACCCCCCCCTCCCCAATCGATTGAAACTCAGGATCATCGTAGGGTGGTCCTCCCATTGTGTTTACCCCCACACGAGCCTTCCCTTTAAATTTACTCCAAAAACGTGAAACATTTTGGAACACGGACTAAATAGTATGTCCCATCGTTCGAGTCAATCTGCATATTTACCAAATCATTTTATTACTTTGCAAAAGCAACTACGGAAAACCGCTTGAAGTAATATTCCAGAATGCGCGCTCGGTGGCTTTCGACCCTTTGTCCCATATTGATTCGGCCATTTTCCCACCAATGTTTCCTTTATTGTGGACGCTTTGTTATAAATATCTTTATTTTTTAAAAAAAACGCAATCACACTGGCAGAAACAGTCAGGGATAAAAAGTGTATATTTTCACTAATTAAAGGTGGAAAATTTTTAATTATGGTGTTAGTACGAAAAATAGATTGGCAGTCATCTTAGAAGCCACATGTTAATTGGAATCGCATCATAGTATATTATATATCATTTTTAAGTGATTTTTTTCTGAATTAAAATATGCTATAAACATTTTAAATTAATATTAAAGAATATACGATTGATTTAAATTGCATTCACAGGCAAGGCTTATATGTCTGAAGCAGTGGCGACTCGTGACATTTTTGCTTCGGCATCCAATTTTATGAAATACAGAGAAAATATAACGTTCTTACAAAAATTTGCATAATTGTTACAGATAGAATTTAGTAGGTTAAAATAGCTTTCATAAAAATTTTTACACGTGAGAAAAATTATTCAATGACATGTTTACTACTCAAAGAAAAGGTAAAACGAGTTTATTAATATTTCAGAATTTTTTTTCAAAATATTGGAAAAGCTTTACAAAATTTAAACTTACCTAAGGTAATGGCGAGACACTACTAATATAGAAATTCTGCTCGTCGTGTTTTTTTGCAAAAGTCTCCAATTATTGTATTATAAAAGTTTCCTCGACTCTCCATACGTTTTTTGAGAACATTTTTTTTTCAAATAAAATAATAGCAGGATTAGAAAGGCTGTTTTCACTTTGGGAACTTCGTAAGTAAGTTTTAATTCTTTTAAGAGCAGAAAATGAGCGCTTAATAGTTGCTGTTGTTATTGGCAAGTTAGAATCAAATTTGTTAACTTGTATATTTCCTATAGACATTTGTCCATTTCATTTTAAAGTAGAAATTTAAGGAGATCGATAACATTCTTTTTCGTAAGAGATTTGTGCGAATATAAGACGACAATTCAGGCAAGGAAACTCAAAAATGAAATTTTGTTTCTTTTCAAAGATTCAAAAGCTTTTACTGGGAAGGTAACATAAAAAAAAACTCAAACTTTTTGCAATCTAAAAGCTCAATGAATTCTAAATTTTCTATTGAACTGAAATTAACTGTACTCGTCTTTTGGGGAAAGATTCTGTTTTCTTTTGCTTGATGGTTCACCACATCTTTCTGTTATCAAGCTCCACGTATTCGAAGTTTTTCGTTTCTCCTTTGTGTAATTTTCGTTACAGAATTTTCAACGGTCATCGATATATACACAATAGCCATGGATTTTGTTTGCAACATATCAAATAGATATTCAGAGAGAGGAAAAATGGCAGACAATACTTCTAATAAAAAATTTAAATCAAATGTATCGATGCCTGCCAGCAAGCCACGCACGCTGTTTTTTGTATTTGCGTCAAACTCTCGTGGATTTTCAAGAATATATTTAAAAAAGATCCATTAAACCATCTTTATTTTCCTTAACCATTGCGATTATCCTAGAAGAATAGTTCCATCTTGTAGGAGCCAATTTAGGAAAACGCTTTCCAACAACCTTGTCAAGCATTGCTGTTCGCTTAGTTGAACTACTAAAAAATAATGATAAACTCCCTAATGTTGAGGAAAAAATATTGCATTCAGAAATTTCGGCAACAGCTTTGAATAAAACAAGGTTAAGTTTATGTGCGTAGCAGTGAAAAAGAGCTGCCTCTGGTACAACTTCTTTTATCTTAACTTGAGCTCCATTAGGTTTGCTTGCCATAACAGCAGCACCGTCGTAAGATTGTGCAACAAGTATTTTCAAATAGTCCAGTTCTTGCAGTTGTCTAATAGCTAAGTCAGAAATTGCTGCAGTACTTCTGTCAATACTCACATCATTAAATCTGATAAATCGTTCACAAATATCACCATGTTTGTCAACATAACGTACAACAGTAGAAAGTTGTGAAAAAAAGCTGACATCAGATGTTTCATCTAATAGAATCGCCACGTACATGGCCTCATTAAGTTCATCTTTAATTTTTTTTTAACAAAACTGAACTAATAGATTGAATTAAGTAATTTTTCATAGCCGATGATGTACCCTTGAAAACACTCGCATTTTTTAAATGATTCTCAAGCTTTACATCAAATTCTCCCATACAAATCGCTAACTCAATATAGTTACCTCTATTTTCAGCGTTTACTTCTTCATTGTGACCACGAAATTCTAACTCTTGCATACCTAAAAAGCATGTAATCCTTATTAAGCGTTTTAATATTTCTCTATTCTTACCTACTTCCTCATTATGTCTAGAAATCACAGCTGATTTTTGTTTGACAAGTAATAAATCGATTCTTTTTGAGTTTCCAAATGTTTTCAAATCGATAAATGCGTTAATATGAGAACGACATTTTTCATGACGAGAAATAGCAGTGTGTAAATTATTTAAATCGTCATATCCACGATCAACAGAATTCCACTCAGATTTTTTCATTTGAAATTACCAAACACGACCAAAGGAACAATTTTTTATTGGAATTATTGCCACATAACCATATAATTTCATCATACATCATAGTGTCAAATTTTCGAGTAAATCCTTTATTTTCTTTAGTTATATAACTGTAAATTTGGCATCTCATCAATCGACTGTGAGCTAAACTCTTTCACTTTTAATTCATTGAATATGTCTTCTGGTCATTATGGGCAATAGGCAATAGTTCTAGTTTATTTAAAGATCGGGTGGGGGTGCCCCCCCCCCCCACACACACAATTGAAGAGAGGGGAAGCCACCCATTTCAAAATTCCCTTAAAATGATATATAATACAATATGATGCGATTCCAATAACCTAAATGGTCACGAATTTTTTTTTTAATTATTGTTTTTTTAGCACAAATATACATATATGAATTATCTCCAAAATTCGAGGGCGGGCATTTTCCAAAATTCCACCGTTTCGTTTAACTGATCAATAACAGAATATCTTTGCGCGCTGAACCAAACACACAGAGAAGCGACCGAGCCTGTATTCTGTAGTGTTACTCCGGTTGGTTTTCCGAAGTCACCCAAAGACAAATTTATTCATGGAATAACCGATGTTAAAATGGTTAAAAATAGGTACTTACGTAATTACCATTCACCTTGACATTCATAGAAATATAGCAACAACTTTTGAAAGTTTCATTGACTTTATTTAGCATCAAAAGTAGGACATGTAAAAAAAAACACACCCTTCATTTTCATAATTTAATCTCATCAAAATGCGTATACAACAGCTTCTAGACAATTCATTGTATGACACATCAAATGTAATCTGGTCCTAAAAAAATTTTAGCAAATTAAGAATATACAAAAAAATGTTGCTAATTTTAAATAAGACGAGAGACAAGCATTTTAGGCTGCTAAATCCTGTAATACTTCTTCGTATCATTGTAAGAATATCCTAAGAGTAATATTTTGATGGCGGAGGGTGTATCATCCCTTCCTTATTAAGTCAAGAAAGGTTAATTTTCAACAAGAGTCTGCAACGACACCATATTCAAATGCCATGAAACAGTCTTTGTAACATACTGAATAAAGTGTTTCAATCTATGCTATATGTTATGCAGTGTTAAAATTTATGCTATACGCCTATCTGAATTGTTTGTTGATATTTATTCGGCGCGGAAAGACATATTTTCCGAGTTATTAGTACCTCAAAGTAGTATTTTTCGAGTAACGATGGAGAAGGTTAGGAGTAGTACGTTATTTAAACACGACGTTTAGTGTTGATAATGCTACAGATTAAAGCCAAAAAAATCGTGCCAATTGTGAGGTGGGGTCCTTTAACTTATTTAGTATAGTAGCGTGAGTTCAAAATAACATGAAGAAGGTGGAGGGGTTTATTTTCGTTGTTTTGGGGTGAAAAAAGTCAAGAAATTGATTGCGCCTGTTGGAGATTTTTTGCCGTTTATCTGTAGAATTACCGAAACTAAATATGTTTCAAGAATCTACTACCCTTAATCTTCTACATCGTCGCTCATAAAATAAAAAAATAAACTAATAATAACCTTAAAAATAATATCCATTTGTTCACTCTCTTCCAACGAGCGAGCATAACTTAGACCGTCTCATGGTATTTAAAGATGGCGTTGTTGAGAAATTTTTGTGTTGCAAAATCGGGTTGATGAAATATTGGCGTTTCGTGACTATATAAGAGTCAATACACCCTCTATGACATCGAAATATTACTCCCAGGCTATTATTATAAAGATACGAAGAAGTACGGCATTATTTAGTAGCCTAAAACATTGCGCCTGTCTTATTCAAAATTTCCCAAATCTTGGCAGTAGCGTGATGTAACCCAAAATGGTTATAGAACAAGACAATAGTGTTTCCTTTATTACCATTTTTCCCAAAGCTTCAATAATCATTAAGAAATCTAAGTGTTGATGCTATTTGTATATGACAAATTTCATTTATATTCAATGAAATATATATGAATAAATTATTCATTCCTCGAGTTAGACAACAGCCTAGATCATAAATTCTGCTTCATGTATTGAAACGCAAGATTTGTAATAAATGATATACTGTTTTCCCGGAATAAATAATTGCATACCAAATTGATCTGAAATTAAATTTAGAACGATATAATCGACTTAGAGAATATAAACAAGTGTGAAATATTGTTCGTCGAACTTAAAGATGGACTTTGTCTTCCGTGAATAAATTTAAAAGATACTGGGTTTTGCTAAAGTTCTGTTACACTCCAGGGGGGTGAGCTCTTGGGAGGCATACGTGTGTGATGAAAAAGTTCCATCAGACAAACTTAAAGTTTCACTTTTCCATTGTGTACAAGTGTTTCGAGATTGAAGTTGTAAAGAAGACAGCCGGATAACAGTTCACAGAGTCGCGGAGAGGCATAAGAATGGGTCAGACCTCAAGGGCCGACCTCGTTAAGGCACACCTCAAGTTTTCAAACGTTTGACTGCGAGAAAAGCCTTGGAAATAAAGTGCACCAAGGTTAAAAATGACCCCGCTTGTAAAGAAGAAAAACATCTCGGCGACCACGGTATCCAGGGTCGTCCAGAAGGGTGGCAAGAGTTTGAGGTAAGTGGAAAGATCTCTGCTCAATGACCGTATGCGAGAACAATGTCGGTAGCCCTGTTGTCGGCTTCTCAACGACTTTAAGAGTCATGGCAATCGAATTCTTTTCTTTTTTTTTCTTATGAAAAAAACCTTCACGGTCGATCCGGTCATCAACGAGCAGAATGACCGCGTGGTAAGCTTCGGTCAATATGTCTCCGAGGTTCGCTGCGTGTCCACAACCAAACACGCGGTCACTGTGATGATGCTCGGCGTCGTGGCTCCGAATGGCGATAAGATGCAGCCGGTGTGGTTTTGGGGCGGTTATAGGCTCGCTGTTGACGATTACAGGGACCTCTCTTCCATTAAATTCCTGCCCTGGCTGAGAAATATTGTGAAAAAAAGCGACTGTGTCTTTTGACATGATGGTGACTGGCCTACACAGCCAAGACCGTGCAAAAATATTTGGGGTCGAACATAAACTTATAATCAAATAACTTTTGGCCATTGCAGTCACCCGATCTCAATCCCCTCTACTACAGGGTATGAATGCATGTCGAGGGCAAGACCTGCAAAGTCCAACACAACAACGTCGATGAGCTGAAGTCCTCCTCCAACTGCGTATGGGCCAGCATAAAAAAAGGACTTCGTGCACAACGTGGGCGCGGCTTTCAGATCTCGCCGTCGAGAGCGGCGACATTGCATTTCTAGTGTGTTAAGGAGTTGTCTTGGTGGAAGGACTTCCCTGACACTATCCTCAACCGAGAAAGGAGCTTCACTTATATACCTCTCACAGTAGCCCTCTGGGTCCTGCCATTTATAAGTAGATTTCCCCCCCCCCCGGCCCTTGTGCTATCTCAGGAGCCTATCCAAGCATAGAAGGTTGCCTCCCCCTTTCCAATAAATACTGGTTAGGGGGCTTTTTCCTTACCCCCTTGTACAAAGTTGTCTACGGGCGAATCTAGTCAAGGAGACGAGGCAAAGGAGTCACCGCCTCGGTTCACGGCCGTCCGAGCCAGCAGGTGAACTACTTCAACTACTTTAGGGAAGTAAGAGGCGGTAGCGTCACCTGGGCATTGCCAAGATGCCTTGTTGACCCAAGATTTGTCACGTTAATAGGATCCAGCAAGCCTGCTCCCCTTCTCTTCCCAATGCAAGTTAGCATGCCGGTCCCAGTGACGTGTATGATGGGCCATAGACCTTTTTATGTCCTCGGTTGTGATACCTAACATCTGGCGGTCATGGCCAGTTAAAGGCCACTCCTGAGGTGGAGATAGTCATTGAGTAGGCCCAGCATGAGATAACAAAGTCTTATAAGGGGGTGAACCTTGACTCTGTACCATCCCCCTCTATAAAGCCCTTTGCATGCGGTACAGGCACAATAAGAGTAACAAAGATAGGAGTGACGACGCCCAGCCTCCTACTGGTGTGCATTTGAAAGCGAAAGATCTTACCGAGGCTGACCCGTCCTGAGTTGAGGCCCCTTCCGGAGGAAGAGAGAAGCAGGTTCACTCCCCGCCCACCCTTCCAAAGAAGAAGAAAAGTAAAAGAAAGAAATCGAACAAAGCAGGATTCTTCTCTATCGGCAGGGGTTGCTCAGGCGGTCAGAACCGATGAGTCTTCGACAAGCGACCAGGCCAAAACCTACACGTCCGATCGCAAGGTGCCCTCGGCTGGGGAGGCACAGGTAAAGACCAAAATCTTAAGTGCGTGAACGTAGCATCGATTACGTCGGGGCCACTTATTTAGAGACTACCTAGGGTTTTATATCCGCTGCCTTCAAACACTTTCTAGCTATTCGCTTTAAAGATGATATATTGGTCACAGGCGACGAGTTTCCGATCCGAGTTTCAGCCGAAGTTTACCAGTTTCTCGGAAGGAAGCCTTCTGGCAAATGCGTCAGACCTTTCCGAAGCACCCATGATTAGTGCTCTTCAGATATTTAATCGCTCGCCTGTGAGTGTGAGGTCACACCTAACATGAACTAAATGAAAGGAGTGGTATATGCGGTTGAACTCACTGACTACTCCTTAGAAGACATCAGCGAATAGCTGGCTGACCAAGGAGTGGTTAAGATTGAATGTGTGATAAGAAAACAGGATGAGGCCCCGAGAGCCACCCCTAGTCTCTTCTACACGTTCGATCATGCCAGGTTCCCTAAGTCGGTACGTGCCGTTTGCTATTACTACCGGGTGAAGGCATTCGTGCCATTGTCGCGGAGGTGCTACTATTGTGACCACTTCAGCCATACGAATTGCTCATATAGATGTACAAAGCAGGTTTACCCGAGTCTCTCTAAGATGTTCTAAGGCCGTAGACAATAGATCCGTATCGTGTATGGCCAATTGTGTCATTTGAGGAGAGCCGCATCCTACTTCTTTGAACCAATGTGGTGAGTATGTCCTGGAGAAGGAAATCTTTGCAAATCAGGCTTCGGATTCTCTCTAACTCACAAAGCTACCGACTTGCGCACGATGCGCCGGGCACTGCTTGGGATTCTTATGCCTCAATTTTGAAAAAGGCAGCCTCTGCTCATGTTCCCACCAGCTCTATGAGTACGGTCGTTTCCATGCCCATTCGAAACCTTAATGAGGGTTCTACTCCCCCCTCCCGAGCGCTCCACTGGTATAGCTAGCTAAAGCCAGAGCTCCCACCCTCTCTCCCGATGTGACCGTTTCCCCTTAAGGTGAAACGGCTCCACGCTTTCCCGTAGTCGTTAGACTCACAGGAAGTAAACGCCCTGAAAGGGGTCGTGAGTCCGTCTTTCTAGAATCATAAAGCTGCTCCCCCCTCCCTTCCGAAAGAAGGAGAGAACCAAAGAGGTTTCTGCTCCTACGCTCTAACCGAGGATGGACTAGGCGCTTCGGAGATGCGAGACCTTCCCAAAGTGGAAGCCCACCATAGGTTTTCGAGACGGAGGGAGGACAGGCTCACATACCGAGGCCACCTTCCCCTGATAAGTCAATTAAGGTGACAGCGTCTGTTGCGCTTTGTTCTGCCACTAGCACCCGGATTTCTGCATCCGAGAAGCGTACGGCCATTACCGTGAGGGACTTTATTTCAAAGAGGGCCCCCCGCATCTCTTCCGAGGTAGGCCAAGAGGGTATATTCCTCAAATAGAATTGCCGTGGACTCAGAGCCAAATGGGGTGAGCTGCGCAGGCTCGTGTCCTTCTGGTCTAAATAAGCTTTTTTTTGCTGGAGACCATGCTAAACACGTACCCCCTACCCACTTTCCATAGAAATAATGGTTTTATGACTGCTCCGCCATAGCCCCGTGATAGGGACAGTCTTGACACGGTTCCTAAGGCCATTTCTCTTGCTCATGGAATTAAAAGGAGGACACCCCCTTTGGGTAGACTACACCATCAATCCCAGGGGTCAGGTCCTTGCCGACCTGATCGATTTGGTAGAAATTGGTATCGTAATTGTGAATGAGTTTACGCATCAATGCTTGAAAATCGCTTCATTTTCCTGCCAAGATCTGTCCCAGTGCTCTCCGGATGCACAGCATGATTTGGGAAGGGGGAGAGTCGATGGCCTTTATGATATTGACCACTTTCCTATTCAACTATCATTGTATAGAGCACTGTAGCCCGGAAATCCGTCCCGGTGGTGCCTGAAGATAGATCGCTGGTGCGCATTTCAGGAAAGTACTGATTTATATGTGCAAATGGAGGAGTTCAGGTCGGTGTATGAGGCCGTTGAGTTCTATTCCGGTAACTCTGTTGCAGTGTGCCTAGCCAGAGGTGGGCAGTATTTAAATACTTTGTATTTAAATACATTTATGTATTTAAAATTGTATTTGTGAATACATTTGAAATCATGTATTTAAATACTTTTGAAAATATTTAAATACAATGTTTTTAAATACTTTTTGAAAATACTTTACTGATAATAGGTTTATATAGCTGTTAAGAACATGCAATGCATGTTTTAGCTTGTCGCGACTTATATGACACAAGCGGTTGAATGCGTGAGCCGGTGAGGGAAGATTGCTCGCATCAGTTCAAATTCGGTAAACAGATGGTCACAATTGTGTTCGTTTGTATAGTGAGAGCGCTCAGCGTTATTTCAACTGCTGCATGGCAACTTCAGCTTAAAGACGAGGAAGATAAATAATCATGTAATTATAGTCATATTTTAGTAGATGGTAAATCTTTTAGAGTGAAATCTTCCGAAGGAAAAAAAGTGAAGTGTGTATGTATATCATACAATGGCAAATCTCTGCGGCGAGCAATGCTACTTCCAATCTACGCATTCATTTAGTAAGAATTTATTAAAGCTAATTATATGATACTTAATTGAATTGACAAGTTTCACTATTTCTTATTTTTTAAAAATGGCAAAATTGCTAGTAGCTAATAATAATGTTAGGTAGCGTGGTTTTACCATGCACGAACCTACCTGCTTCCTTTTGCAACACCTTTATTAATAGTATATGCTGATTGAGTTTAACGTGAATTATGGCAACCTGAAACAAATGTCCTTCAATTATCTGACCATGCACATTTATCAGCAGAGAAAGCATCCGGCTTTGATGTAAAAAGTGGATAACTACGTGACAGCTCAAAGAAAAGATTCAAAAAGAAAATGTTTAGTATTAAACGATGGTCCTTCATGCAGTGGTGAATACTAAGAAAGTCAAACAATCTGTTGTGGATAAGCTGATTACAGATTTTATCATACAAAGTGTGCATCCCCTATGAACCATGCAGCAACCAGCTTTTGTGAGATTAATTAAAGGTGAGTTCTGATTTACAAATGTTGTTTATATTTGTAGTATTAGTAGTACAGGTTAAGCTCTTATAACGACCAAATACTAAAGCGTTCGGATCATTGGTCACTACGTAGGCTATGTAACGAAGTTAACTAAAGGAAGACATATACAAACAACAGAAGTTAATATATTGCAATGGTTTCATGAGAATCCACATACATATATTCTTAAAGCGCTTAATCATTTACTTGAAGATATTGTTGAATAAATAAATTCAGGAATAATTAGCACAATTATTGATCGATTATATATAATTATTAGGTGAATTCTTATAACGGTGTATTTCTCTATAGCATCAATACCTGTATAACATTATATCAAAACTAACATGCCCACCCGTAAAAAATGTAGGAAATAAAGCTTGATAATGTATATATTCCTAACAATACTGAAAGTCAATATTTTACTATGTAATTCTGAATATGAAGGACTAATAATATATTCATGAATTAATATACCAGTCATATATATCTATAGGATATTCATATAGCTACATTCTATATATAAAATTTTATATGCATACAATATATTCTCATTTCACTGTGAAAATCAGTTTCACTCACAATAATCACACATTCCGCTACCGCAGGTCTAAATTCTTCAGTTCACGTCATCTCAAGGCGGACGCTAGGCCAAAATCTTATAGGAGAAGAGAAAGTGACAAGAGCTTTAATGAAGAATAAACCAGACAGCACCTCTTACATATGTCTTACTGCAGATATTTAATCAACTCGTCAACGTAGTTTTTTGGACGTTACAGTTCATTGGGTATGTTAAGATTTTGCTCTTTATGAAATATGAAATTGAAAATGTCTTTGCAGTTAGGGAGTTATCAGCTCTTGGATGAAAGCAGACTAATTTGTTGGTAGAATTTATCTCGATTATATTAATATGTACAATTTATGAAAACATTTATGAGACAAACATTGGAATGTTATTTCATTTTTTTTCAGATTGAGGAATCTGCTTTTGTCCGTCACAGTGGAGTATTGGCATGCTGTCGCTTCAAAGGAGAACATAACTACATCAAGATTGCTGAACATATGGACAATATCATCAATGAATGCGATATCCCTCTGCAGAAAATCATGATCACCGTCCTTGATAACAGCTCTAATTTTGTTAAAGCGTTTAAGGAATTTGCAGTCACTGCTACAAATGTGTCCACAGATTCAGAAAATGGAATCCAGGTTTGTGAAGAAGATCAGGGTGAGCACGAGCTGGATGATAGTTTCTTAATGAGAAGTACTTTAGATCACAAAGAAGACCTTTCGTCTAACCCATGCATCTTTAGCCTACCTAAGCACGTGGGCGGTGCTTAACAAACACTCAGTCTCATCGCCACAAGTGATGCTAAACAAGCACTGAAAATATTTTTTTTTGCAAATATCAATCATACTGCGATGGGGAAAGGCTCAGCATTCTGGAACAAAAGCGGTCGTCCAAAATGAGCAGAAATTATCAAAACTGTTATCAACTGCTCATTAAAGGTGCCTTGCATTACAAGGTGGAACTCTGTTTGATGCATTGTCATTACTTTTAAAACACAAGGACAAATTACATCAACTCACGACATCCCTTGAACTTACATTGTCCAGAAGTCACGAAAATGAATTTCTTGGGAAGTATGTCTCTGTTATTGAGAATTGCTCCCTACCTTGTTCACTGAGGGCAAAAAACTGAAGAGCCTTAAATCTTGTTCTCTGAAATCTTGCCTCCTCTTCAAGTGCAGTCATTAATTGCTTTGGAAAGCGCTACCAATCTTATTTAACCTTGGCAAATGAAGGCAGCGTTACAGATGCCATTATTGCATCAACAAGCCATCCATTCTTCAAACTCCACTGCTGGAAGGTGTTCTTTCTACGATTTACGTGGACGACCTTTCGATCTCTTTTATCACGGCCCAGATACACCTCTAGAGCGTAGAATCCAACAGGCATTGAACAGTGTCTCTCGCTATACCACAGGATACAGGCTTTGTTTTCCCTGGCCAAGACTAAGGTGGTGCACTTCTGCCGCCATCCACGGATCTACCCCGACCTGAAATTTATACTAAACTGGACTCACCGGGAAGAGGTGGATCTTTGCCGTTTCCTTAGTCTTGTTCTCGACCAACGCCTCACCTAGGAGGCTCATATTGAAAGCCTTACGTACTCTTGTACCCACGCCATGTACGTACTTCGTTCCGGGACGTTCAGCACTTGGTGTGCTGATATGGCTACTGCCTTACATTCTACAGATCCTTTGTTCGTTCGAAGTTTGACTAAAGATGTCAGTGCGACGCATCCGCAGCCGACCGTTTATTACGAAAGGTGGACTCGAGAGACACCAATCATACCCTAATCCCTTTGGGTCTATGGCTAGGAAACTCCTTCAAGAGCTCGGTATAGCTCTCGGGTCGGTGCAGCCCCTGGATCTGCCCAAGACGCAACCTGAATGGTATCACCTTTAACAATTTGTCGCCACGCCTCTGCTCCCAAAGTTTCTACAGCGCCTGGAGTATTGCGTTTGACCTTTTTGAAGAACCTTTTGTCTCACGCTGGATCCGTACTAGTGTACACGGATGGCTCTATGTCCCAGAAGGCGGGCGGTTTCCATGCCATCCTCATCTCTGTTTGAAGTCAGCGGGCTCTACCTGAGCTGCGTCTGTCTTCACAGCAAACTGGTTGATATACACCACTTAGTATGGGAGATAACGCGTCGTATTCAGTTCAGAGACCAGATTGTAATCTTTGACGACTCAGAGAGCGCCCTGAGTGCTCTCGGGGCATTGGAATCTCAACACTCTCTGCTTCGCAGTATCCGTGACGCCACGGTTGCCGCAGGCCGGAGGGATGTCGAAATTAGCCTCTGCCTGGTTCCAGGACATGCGAGAATTGCGCCATATGAACACGCCGATGAGGGCCACAAAGAGTCCTAGAGGTCTGGCCGACCAGATATGGATTTGGTTCTTCCTCTCAGAGACTATATGGCAGGAATAGTCTTCTAAATCAGTGGTTATTTCTTAAAACTTAAACACGTTTAAGAATAATCTTGACAATTACACGATAAATAAATCAGAGTTTAATGAAATTGAATAAAAGTATTATTTAAATAAAGTTTACATATGTCTTATATTAATAAAATTACATTAGTCAGCTTAATAATATTGATCTCTAAGAAATAACAGTTTTCTAAAATTTAATTCAAGTAAGTAATATTCTACATCTTTTATTTTATTTTTCTTGATCGCATTATTGGTTCATGTGATCGATCAAGGTTAGGGCTGATTTATGTCGTCGGTTCGAACTCCTAATTTTCGATATTTTGCCTGCTGAAGTTGATTATCGCGGTCAAAGTTAGAGAGGTGTGCATCGCCGCTGTTATCGCCGTCATTGGGTTGCTCGGGATTCTGTCATAATCTTTTCGTTCGAGGTCTTCGGAGTCGTCATGTGTCGCCGTTGTCGGGACTTCGCCTCATCTTCGCCGCGATCCTCATGTCTTCACCGTCATCCTCTTTTCGTTATCTTTACATCTTTGTCATCGTCACTTAAAAAAATAAAGGATGTCATATCAAACAGGTCAATCTGAATCAAGTTATTACTATCGTAAAGCCTTCACCCCCATTACGCCTTCGTTATTGTTATGTTTTCTCTATCGCAACGTCTTCGACATCGACACATCTCCACCATTCTCCTTTTGCGAACCTTGCTTTTTATTGCTTTGCACATGCAAAAGCACGACCATAGAATTGATTTTAACCATGCAAAAGTCATTTATAAATCAAACAATTATATTGAGAGGGGAATTGTGGCATCCATCATCATCAAGAACTTGATAATTTTAATTTATCTGAAGGGCAATAGAAATTTAACAAATATATATCGAATAGAGTCGCTAATCGTATTTATAAGCCCCCGGACGCAATGCGTCTCGAGGATTGTTTCCGGTTCCATTTCATTTTGTTTGGCTTGTCATTCACGCCAAATTCACTCGAGTTTTTTTTCCAGAGTGTTTCCTTCTGTTTCATTTTCTTAATTATGGTTTACTATTATCTTTCATATATATATATATATATGATAAATAACACCCACAAGGAAAATGGAAAAACGATTCCGTCTTTATTCTAAAAGACCTCTTCATTGAATAACGTAGGTCAGGACAGACAATGTCTTAAATAGTAAGGAGAGGGGGGTTCAAACGGCTACCTGCATCAAACCCCTAACTAGGGGGTACAAATTCTTCAAACACTTTAATTTGTGATTTAATATAATTAGATATGATAGGATCTAGGCTAAACAATCCAGGGCTAATATTAAAATTTGGGAAAGTATCAATAGAGATACACTCTATTAATACTTTCCCAAATTTTAAAAGAAGGGAAAGAAGAAGGAAGAAGAGAAAGTTGAAACAGAAGATAAAGTAGAAGCAGAAGAATAAAAAGTAGAAACACAAGAGTATATAACAAAGGAAGATAGAGGGGGGGGATGAATAAGAAAAAAAAGAAGATGATAAAGAAGAGCAAGAAAAAGAAGAGCAAGAAAAGAAGAGCAAGAAAAATAAGATGGAGAAGAAAGAGGGAACCGAGAGTTTGCTTCCGGAAGGAAAGCCTCAAACCTCTGCAGAGAAATGTAGGAGGGTCACCCTTGTTGGCGATTCCCAAGCACGAGGTTTGCAACCCCTGCTAGAAGCCCGCCTTTGCACTAGTGTGAAGGTATGCTGCCAGCCAGGACGGGAAAACCCCTACATCAGGGAAGAGGCTGAGAAATCTAAGATCTCCGAGAATTCAGTCATTGCCCTGATGGTGAGTGGCAATGACCCCTACCTCCGAGGAGGCAAAGTAGGCCCCAGTGAGAAAATTCTTGGCACGTTCATGGGAACCGTGGACGACTGCGGATTGAAAACTCGCAGACGTGTCGTTGTAGGGATGCTCCCAAGAAGAGGTCCTAGCCGCACAGCTCACTCAAGGAACGTGACCTTGAACCGGCGCCTAGCCGACCTCTGTACGGCGGAGGAGGTCTTCTTTCTGAACCCTTACCGCACCTTTTACGGTGGAAACGACCTCTACCAAAGGGA
Source organism: Ceratothoa steindachneri (assembly GCA_963969495.1). Lineage (NCBI taxonomy): Eukaryota > Metazoa > Arthropoda > Malacostraca > Isopoda > Cymothoidae > Ceratothoa > Ceratothoa steindachneri. The sequence continues at coordinate 156,817,611 of OZ018317.1, read as the reverse complement.
CGGAGTGCACTTTTCATTCAAGGGAAAGGCTGTACTCTGTAACTTAATCCAGGATGTCGAGGAGCAGGCGCGGAGGAGCGTCCGACCCAGAGTGAAGGCGGACGTAAGACAGTATGCCCGTTTCACTCCTGGAACGACCTTCTTAGATGTGTCAAAGAGGGGTACTGCCACACAAAAGAAGCCGGGAAATGGAAGAGTGCAGGGAGTCCTACGCTCGGGGAATCCCTCAAAGTTCTTCTGTTCAATGCGAGGTCAATCAGGAATAAGTTTCTTGAGCTCCGTGGCCTCGTAGCAACAGAAGAACCTGAGATGGTAGCCATAACGGAGTCGTGGATAAAAATCTCAACCGAGATTTTGAAGGTGAATTCACGATTCCCGGTTACCAGCTCTTCCTGAAAGATAGGCCAGACATAGAGGGTGGCGGTGTGATGTTGTATGTCAAGGATGCTCTCAACTCGACGAATTGCAACATCGTATCCCACCATGAACTACTAGGTGTTGACCTAGAGATAGGTACTGCCAGATAAAGGACTCTGGTGCTTTACAGACCCCCTGCCCAACTCTAAGAACAGGACAGGAGTCTGTACCAGCTGTTGGGCGAACTTGTAAAAGACAGAGTGTGTATCAACATGGGTGAATTCAATACCCATGTTGAATGGAAAACCAGAGAACCCTGTGGCAAGAACGCACTACTCCTGGAGTTCGCGAACGAGTTCCTGACTAAGTGGGTAAAAGAGCCAACGCGGAGAGACAATATTCTCGACTTGGTTTTTACCTCTGAGGATGACATCGTTGAGGACCTCTCTGTTGGCGAAGAGCTCGGTGGCAGTGACCACCGACTAATTAGATTTGTAGTCAAAGTCCCCAAGGCAGGTCCTGCAACTAGTAAATCGAGTAAGAAAACTTGATTTGAAAAGAGCAGACTTTGCAGGTCTTCGTGCTGGGCTGACTGATGCGAGGCTGGAAGTGTGCGAGGCTGTTGAAGACTCGCGAAACAGTTTCAAAACCACATTCATGAGTCTTCAATCGCGTTTCATCCCTTTGAAATGCCCCCGTCGGTTTTCTGTTTAACCAAAGTAGTTTAATCGAAAAATAGGCCAACTGCTTAGGGAGAAGAGAAATGTGTACCGGCAATCGAAGATCTCGGGTGACTTTGACGAATACCGGAGGTAACCAGGAGAGTGAAGTCCAGCATAAGGGCGGCTAATCGGTCTGAGAAACTCCGAGTAGCGAGACTTTGTAAAGAGAATCCCAAGGAGTTCTTTGGATATGTAAACAGCCGTAAACCAATGCGTCGAACGATTGGCCCTTTGATGAATGAGGAGGAGACATTAAAGCACTGAGATGCAGAAAATGCTAACTTCCTGAACGACTACTTCTCTTCAGTGCTTACTGAAGGGTGTGGTCCCATCCCCCAGCCAACGGATTCCTACTCGGGGGAAAAGCTGGAGGATATTGACTTCACCAAAAGAGAAATAAAAAATAAGATCACTGACATAATGACGAATAAATCACCTTGCCCGGATGGGTTTCTACCTAAAGTGTTGAAAGAAGCGCGCAACCAAGTGTCACGACACCTGAGCGCAATCTTCAACATGTCAATCCAGACCGAATGCGTTCCTAGAGACTGGCGTGAAGCGGAGGTGACTCCTACCTTCAAGAAAGGAGACCGTAGCCAACCGTCGAACTATCGAACTATGAGTCTGACTTCGATAGTCGGTAAACTTATGGAAAGCATCATGGTGGACAAAATGACGTCGCATTTAGAGTCAAACCTGCTACTGAGGAGTTCCCAGCACGGCTTCCGAAGGCAACGGTCATGCCTGACAAACCTTGTGGAATTCTTCCACTTCGTCTTCTGTAAGCATGATCGGGAGAAGGTGGTGGATATGGTCTACTTATGATTTCAAAAAGCCTTTGATAAAGTACCACACCAAAGCCTTCTCCAGAAAGTGCGAGTGCTGGGCATAGACGGTAAAGTAGCAGGCTGGATAGAGAACTAGCTAAATGGCAGACGGCAACGGATGGTGCTGAATGGACAGGCTTCTGAGTGGGTGCTCGTTACTAGAGGGGTGCCTCAAGGTTCTGTCCTGGAACCACTACTATTCATCATCTACGTCAATGACATGGACGGTGACATGGTTGCCAAGATTTCTAAATTTGCCAATGATGCCAAGCTTGGTATGAATGTTGCAAAGGATGGAAATACTGCCCAACTGCAAGATGATCTTCGGAAGATTGGGGAGTGGTCTGATATGTGGCAAATGCCTTTCAACGTAAACAAATGCAAAGTGATGCATATCAGCCACCGAAATTTCCAATGAACCTATATCCTTAAGGGCACTGCTCTTGAATTCACCGATACTGAGAAGGACTTGGGTGTAACCGTCACCAATGACCTCAAGTTCTCGAAACAGTGTATTGATGTGGAGAAGAAAGCCCAAAGGATGTTAGGGTATATAAAGTGAGAGTTTGAATATCGGAACAAGGAGATTGCACTCTGTCTGTACAACTCCCTCGTACGACTGCACCTGGAGTATGCCGTACAATTTTGGAGTCCCTTTGTTTCGAAAGGACATCGCGAGATTGGAACGCGTCCAAGCCAGGGCAACCAAACTGATTCCCTTATCAGACATAAAAGTTATGAAGATAGATTAAAGGAATTAGATCTTTTCTCGTTGGAAACCCGTAGACTGCGTGGTCAGCTCATCGAAGTTTTCAAAATACTTTGAGGGTTCGACAATGTTGACTACAGGGATATTTTCAGCCTTAATGAGAGCAGAACAAGAAAGCACGGCTTCAAACTTGAGCTGAAGCGTTACAACCGCGATCTGTGTGGGAAATTTTCCCGTACGGTATCTGCGGTAGCTAGAACGCACTTCCGATGGAGGTTGTCAACAGCAATTCTGTTGACCAGTTCAAGATAAGACTAGACAAAATCTTGAAAAGTGTCCGTTTAGGGACGACGTAAGGCAATTGAGCGGGGATGTGCCCGTTCGACAACTAGTCCAAAGGTACCCTCATTGAATGGACCATAAGGTCTTCTAGGGTACTTATTTTCCTTGTTACTCTCTCCTTGTTACTTAGTCTGCGTGAATATATATATATATATATATATATATATATATATATATATATATATATATATATATATATATATATATATATATATATATATATCTTTCTCTCTCTGACAGCACTGCTTTAATTTATGAAAATAAAGGACCATGTTCGCTATACTGACAACTCTTACACTAGCCCTGCTCTCGTTGATAACTTATTCAGGAAACAGAACGGCACTTGTGGAATAGTTCGCCAAAATAGAAAAAATATGCCCAAATTAAAAAAAAAACTGAAGTAAGTTGAATTGACATTCGCATAGTGTAATAACATTCCATGTATAAAATGGTATGATAAACGGAGTGTATACGTCCTTACAACCGTACATGATGAAAAAATGTGTGCTAGTGGTAAAAACTATAAAGGTGAACCCGTCTTTCACGGGTTCATGTTAAGGCTGATGGATCAGGCTCCCTCTCTTGTCAGATTCCGTTCAATGCATGCACAGATGCTTCCACTGTCTTTGTTATTTCTGTGGTCAGACCGTCGGCTTGCATCTGTTTCCTAATGTGTTTATGTTTTGTCCACTCAAATAGTGCAATTATTCCTGTCGTTAGGAGAGGGTAGCTCTGCGATGAAAGACCTTAATAAAATTTTGTGTCTTCTCGACTTATCTTTGAAATATGGAATTGTGCTTCCGCAATTTTAAACCAGTTGCTTCATCGAAGAGAGGAGGCTTGCTGATGATTGAATTGGCAAGTTCCACTTCTTGGTATGTAAATTGAGCAGCTTCTTGCTCTCTTGATCACTATTATTGTTCGACGTATGGGGGTCATCATTTATAGAGTATAGGCCGTTTAGCTCTTTTATGAGTGGGTTTGGTTACCAAGGCTGATTTGTCACCAAGTTTTAGTACCACTCCTGGGTAGCCCGATAGGTGTCTTGGTGGCTACCGGTTTGATTCTTTTGAGAGTGCCTTCTACGTAAGGAACTGACCCCAAAGATTAGCAATGTCCCTTCTATCTTCCTCAAAGGAAAAGAAATCACGGAGCTAGATTCGGTATTCTTTATTCGGCGAGATCTTGGAAAGTCTTCAGATGAATCTTTTCATAGATGTATATCTTCATTGATATCAAGAACTTTACAATTTTCCTTTTACATAAAAGGCCCGCACACACAACGGGATTTAACAGATTACAAATTGTAATTATTTTTTGTAAATTCGATATGAGTTCAAATAATAAGATTCAATAATTTTGCTTCAATATATTTCTTCGATAAGATAGACTCAATTTATAACGTTTAGCACATTAAAATAAAAGTTTGGGGAATTTAATTTATACTGTTTGTTTGTTTTTAATTACAGATATCTTAATCTTAACAGAAACAAAACGAAGCTTTTATATTAATTGTTTTTCTATAAGATTAAAGTCATTTAAAGGCTAAGTTTAAATATTTAATTAGCGGACATTGTAGCATGGGCCCCTATGTATTCAGTATTGATGTGAGGCCGTGATCATTTAGCCTTGAGATAATCATAATTAATTTATATATTGTTTATGTGGCCCCCTATGAATTTAATATTGATGTGAAGTCCTGATTATTTTGCCTTTATGTAATCGCAATTGCATTTATATTTTACCCAGGGCTTGACATAAAACTGCTTAGGGTAGAAGAAGCTATTATCCTTGGTTGACAGCTCTTCTGGAGAAGGTACTCCAAAATCAAACTACATATTTGAGTAAAAGACGCTCTTAGCCTTGGTTGGCAGGTCTTCTATCAGATGATTCTCCGAATAAATAACCAATATTCTCATTCCATTTGAGACTGTGCCACAACCTTGTACTAGGGTATTCCAGAGTCTTGATTGAGTTCTCTTGCTTGGGGTGCACTCAAGCATACTCTCCTATCACTTTACCTCTTGTGTTGTTTTTTTTAAGTTATATATTCTTGGATGAACACCCTACCCTCCCTTGTTTTCAGTGAATTCATCTACTCATAATCTTTTTCATTGTCCACCTTATTTTTTCTTCTATCCTCTCTTTCTCTTATTTTTTAAGCGGAAACTTTGGTGAACTGTGTTTGGCTTGCTTGGGCACTGGTAGTTGATTGAGTTGTGGAGTTCACCTAGGCACAAGTGCCATTAGCCAGGGCTCGAAAGGCTCTGGGCAAAATATAAATGCAATTGCGATTACATAAAGGCAAAATAATCAGGACTTCACATCAATATTAAATTCATAGGGGGCCACATAAACAATATATAAATTCATAATGATTATCTCAAGGCTAAATGATCAGGGCCTCACGTCAATGCTGAATACATAAGGGCCCATGCCGCCATGTCTGTTCTTCTGGCTCTTCTAGAGAGTAGCTACGCCGGCTCCATTCTTCATGAAACACAATTGCAAGGACAAATCTACGGGTGAGAAAGTTTCTACTAAGTACCGAGGATCTCTCTAAGTAAATGGTCATACTCCAGTTATTTTCTGACCCTGCAGGGACTTTTTCCTTTGTAGCCTGAGTACCGCATCAGGCTACTGCAGTATCTTCTTCTATGCAGACATTTTTTAGTCGCGTGCGAGTCTAGTCGCCAACGACTCTACATCTCACTATGTCGGTCGGTCAGTCCCGGTTTTGCTTTTTTTTTGTTTTTTCTAATAACATCATAACTATTCGGCCGATTCTAACGAAATTTGAAAACCTTAAGATGTTTTACATTCTCTTTCTAATTTTATAATTGCAAAAGTCCTCCCAAGGTTAGCCCAGGAATTATTTTGTTTTGGCAATAACATCATAACTATTCGGTCGATTCTAGCGAAATTTGAAACCCTTATGTTGTTATACATTCTCTTTCGGGTGCTATAATTGACAAAGTCTTCCCAAGGTTAGCCCTGAAATTATTATGTTTTGACAATAATATCATAACTATTCGGCCAAAACTCTGCTAGACTAGACTAGGCTATAATATGCAATACTCTGCTAGACCTGCCTAGAATTGGCTGTACTATGCTAGGTTATTATAGGCTAGGTTATACTATGCTAAGAAATGCGAAGCTATAATGTACAAGTGTAAGATATACCATGCTAATTTAGGCTATAAAATGATATGATAGGATAGCATATATTATGTTCCGCTAGACAATACTAAACTATGCTTGACTAGGGTATAATAGGATAGTATAGGCTATACTTATCAGGATATTTAATGATAGGCTAGGTTATACTATGCTAGGCTAGGCTAGGCTTGGCTATACTAGGCTAGACAGGGCTATACTTTACTATGCTAGGGTAGGCTAAAATATAATAGGCTAGGGAGGGCTATGCTCTGCTATTCTAGGCTATGCTAGGTGTCGTAAAATGACCCTTGGTTTTGATCACTATACTCTTTGACACCATTTTAGTAGTGGTATGCTTTAAGGGGCGTGAGTTACTTCTATGATGAAGTAGGCTTTGTTCTAAGAGTGCTAATTCAGTATTTTTGTTTTTAAGGAAGAGCTATTTTTAAACACATAAGGATAAGAGGAAACACCAGAATCTACCAAAATAAACATGTATTTTAAATGAAACACTTAACTATTACAAACCAACAGTTAACACATTTCTATCTTTGGCATCAAAGATCTTTCAATGACAAAAAATAAACAAATAGGCTTCCCGTAAACATACCAATTGCCGATTAGTATTTTTTTATCGCGACTCTATTTGATTAGCATTAAACATTAAATTAACGTACTCTCGTCTACAAACACATATGACCTAGGTTCAAGAACAATGGCTTCTACTCTCCTTTAAAATGTGGGACGTACTAAACTTCTACTATCGCAATAGAGATATAAATGTTATTTTTAACTTACAGGTAGGTATTAGGGATTGCCGGATGTCGCTGGAGGACTTATCTCTCGCTTTGAAGTGTTGTGGCCGCTGGTTGAATTTTCGTCGAGGAGGGATTGCTTGTCGCCTGTGACGGGGGCTGATTCTTTAACGTAATTAAAGAACGGGAGCTCGTTGGGGCTAGGTTCTTCTCCTCTCACTCTTACGGAGCTTGAGATGTGAGAGTCGCTCGAGGGTGAGTGGCTTTGCTTTTCTTCAGTCGGACTTCTTTGCAGACTGAAAAGGCTTCTTCGGTATGGCACTGATATAAGGCTTGACTATTTAGGTTAATACGGCCCTGAAAGGGGGGATCGATTTTCTCAATCTGATCCTATCGTTTCTCACGGAAATAGTCTTGTATGGCTGAAGGATCGATCTTCACGAACTAACCCTTCTTCTGGCGTATCGACTTCTAATCTTCTTGTCTGGCTGAAAGATCGATCTTCACGAACTAATCTTTCTTCTGGCGAATCGACTTCTAATAATCTTCTTGTCTGGCCGATGGATCGATCTTCACGAACTAATCCTACTCTGGCGTTTCGATTTATGATAAAATCTTCTTGTCTAGCCGATGGATCGATCTTCACGAACTAATCCTACTCTGGCGTATCGACTTCTGATAATCCTCCTCTCTTTCTTTGCGGGGCTTATATATAGGCGGATTGCCGCCCCATCTAAAGGGGGAAGTGACCAGGCCACAGAGGCAAAGGAGGGGGGGCGAATGCTGAGTTAGCATCTGGGGAGAGCGAGAATTCCTGAGGTGGCACTGGGGTGCCCAAGTCAGCTCGCTAATTAGAGGCTCGCAACCGCACCGGTACTTGGCGTGACTTCTGACTCGCACCGCTTTTTTTTCCATAACCACGGGTTTATGGGTCTCGTAGGTAATTGGATCGTTAAAGCGTCGTTTAAGGACCTTAGGTGGTCGCCTTAAAACAGATGTTAGCTCCAACTGCCCACAGCGGCGGGGAGATCACACATGGTAAGCAGTTTCGCCGGCTACCTTTCCCACGCTTCTCCTCATGAGGGAAGGGGGGGGGGGGCTTTAATGTACCTATACTCCTCCAGGATGCTTAATGTAGCCATTTCTCTACACTAGGTAATACTATGTTAGGCTACGAAAGGCTAGTTAACCAAGGCTATAATAGGCTAAGCTATGCAAGGTTATCGTAGTCTAGGGTATGATGTGCTATTATAGTTTAGGATATACTAGGCTAGGCTATAATATGATACGTTTAGCTATATTATGTTAGGTGTGGTTATGCTAGGATAGGCTATATCAAGCTAGCCTATAGTATGCTAGGGTAGGCTATCGTATGCAAGGATATATTGGCTAGGCTAGAGTAACCTATTCTAGCTTAGCTATACTAGGCTAGGCTACTCTAAGCGACGCTAGGCTAGGCTCTGGCATGCAATGCTAAGCCATACCTGGTTAGGCTAGGCTAGGCTATAGTAAGCGAGGCTACACTAGGCAATGCTACGCTAGACAAGGCTATACTAGGCTAGGCTTAGCTAGGCTATACTATAATATGCTAGGTTAGACTAGGGTCTACTAAGCTAGGTTAGGATATACTAGGATGCGATAGGCTAGGCTATAATATGCTAAATAATACTAGGCTAGCTAGATTATACTAAGCTAGGCTAAGTTATGTCCAGCACAGCTAGGCTATTCTATTTTAGGCTAGGCTATCTTATGTTTGGCTAGGCTTGGCTATACTAGGCTAAACTAGGGTTGTTTATACTATGCTATGCTTAGCTATGATATACTCTGCTATACTAGGCAAGTTTAGGCTAGGCTAGGCTATACTATGCTAGACAATACTACGCTAGCCTAGGCTATTCTCTACTATGCTATGCTAAAGAATGTGGCTATACTATGCTATTTTATTCTAGGCTAGACTATGCTATGCTATACTATGCTATAATGTACTATGATATGTTATACTATGTTATGTTATACTATGTTGTGTTATATTATGTAATGTTGTGCTATGTATGCTATACTATGATATCCAATAATATTCTATAATATACTATGCTCTAATCTGCTGTGCTATATTATGCTATACCAAAAACACCCCTTGGGAGAGATGAGCTACAGGCCTAAGACACTTTCATTACAAAACTAGACAACCTGTTGATATCCTCAGGCGCAAGTGTAAAATTATATTTTGCTGTGAATTTGGGTGCCCTGGTTGCAGAAACGAAACTCAAATTAATTCAAATCCTCTATGGTGATGAACATCTCGGTGAAGGAACTTACTTTCATTAAAGGTCAGAGAAAAATGATTAAAATAGCCAAGTCAATAAGTAAAAGCGACAAGAAGGTGAAGGAAGAAGAGTTGCTTACTATAAGTAGGCCAATGTTTCAATACCATCAAGTGAAATAATTTTCTCTCCTGAAGAAAATGAAGAACAAATAGCTGGTGCTGAAGATGGAAAGGATTGAATTTATGAAGTGACATTAAAAATACCAACCACATCTTCAAATTCCATTAAAAAGCAGCCAGGGATTTTTTACATTCTCTTTCAACTAAATAATTGCCAAAGTCTTCCCAAAGTTAGCCCGGGAATTATTTTGTTTTGGCAATAACATCATAACTCTTTGGCCGATTCTAACGAAATTTGAAGCCCTTAAGATGTCTACATTCTCTTTCAAATGATAGAATTGACAAGGTCCTCCCAAGGATACTCCGAGAATTATTGAATGTTTTGATGGTCGTAAGGTCATAAATCAGAATAAGTGACGGTACACGACTTTTTGGTCAACAGATCTGGTTTTTATTATTTGGTATATGTATGGTGACAATTTATTATTTCATGCATCATGATGGTCTTCAAGTATTCTGCCAAGTTTTTGGAAATTTTAAATATTTTGCTGGCTGGTGATGTGGAGATAAACCCTGGACCCACTATCCGTAGGTGTTGGCAGTGCCGCATGCTGAATAGTAATATTCGTAGGCTTCATGCAAATTTAAATGATTTGATTTAACTTCCAGACAATTTGACATCTTATTTTGTTCTAAGTCGATCGTATCAAACTTGAGATCCTATAACTAAAGAGCTCTTAACTCCAGGTTTTAAACAGCTTCATCTATTGAAGCGTGATGATCGTGAGAGAGGTCGGGGAATGGCAGTTTACATTAGAGATGGATTTCCTGCCTCTTGGAAGCCCATTCACAGCTTTTTAGCTGTGAATGTATGTGGTAAGCATAGTAATCTTTATTTATTTCCAATCTATTGAAACCCCGATGCTAATGATCACATATTTGACTGTTTACTGAATAACATAGCATATATACAAGGAAATGATAGGAAAGCTGCATTCTTGTTTGTGGGTGATTTTAATGCCTATCATAAAGTGGTTGAACTTTGTATCACCTACTGATCATCATGGTTTGAGAGCAATTGACTTCTCTACAGAATCTGGTTATGATGAATTAATTCAATGGCAACACACAGATCCGGTAATATTCTGGATTTAATACTGACAGATGTTCAAGTCTGCTCTATTTGGTAGTAATGATGGCATCGCACCTCTTTTTAAAGCAGATGGATCTTTTACTTATTGACCCAAAGATAAGGTAACACGCTTTGCTAATGTCTTTGAGGAAAAGCAAAGTGGTGTAGAGTTAAATCTTCCCGAGTCAAGTCACCCAGAAGCTAAGTTGACAACAATAGCTTTTAGATCACGTGAAATTAAGCAGCTGATGCTAAACGTAGATCATTATGGCGATTCTAGTCCTGATGGTATATTTCCTTTGAGCATTTTTAAGACTGCTTATTTTGTAGCCCCTAAGATTGTTGTTATCTTGCACAAGTTATCGGTTATCTAGGGAAGTGAAGTTCAGCTTCTGTTGGAGGACTGCTAATGTTACTCCTACTTGTAAGTCTGTCTCTGTTAGTTCCTGTCCATCAGACTACCGTCCAATTTCCATACCCCTACTTTTTCTAAACTCTTTGAACGTTTGTTGGATAAACGTTCTAAAGGATTTGCTGAGAGTAATAATCTCTTTCCAAGTCAGCAGTTTGGCTTTCCTAAGGGTCTTGGTGCTTGTGATGCTGTAAGTATTTAAATTATGATTTTATTTTATTGATGAACAACGACTCTATGATTTTCACCTCCAAAAGCTGCTGATGCTGAAGAGAAGATGCTAAACGATTCTGGGTTAAAAGGATGTTCGGCTAGTGATTATCAGTGTTGCCTAATGGATGAGGTTTCTGGGTTGGAAATGGGAATACCAACCCGGTGAGAAAAAGTCACTTATTTAGCGATCCTGCATTTTAGTTGCAAGCCAGTTTGGCTCACATAGCAGCTATGGTAGGTCGTGCATGTACTGTATAATTATAAACTACAGGGGATCGCAAGCCTATATGAATTGACTTCTAATGGCGAAAAAAGGAATGCAAGGAAACAGGGTCAGAATTAATAAAAAAAAATTGGCATTGTGGGAAGTGGTTTGTGAGGAAGAAAGTAGTAGTTTATTGAACTTAGATGTTAAATGTTCGAGATAGGCCAAGCTGAGAAAAAACTTATGCTTTGGTACAGTAGTTATAAGGGTTCGTGAGTAATATTGTAGGGGTGCGAAAATGTATGAGAGAAATTCCTTCTAACTCGATAATATAAATGGCCGATAAACTTACCAACAATAAAATGGACTAAGGCCAGTCGTGAGGCTAGAGTATTGGCGTTTAAATCAAGAGGTACCGCGTTCGAAACTCAACAGTCCAAAACATTTTATGAAGATCGCCCAAGAAAGAAAACTGAAAGAAAACGCTTGAAGGACTAACTCAACAAGAAGCACAAAGAAATCAACAACCCAAGATAATTGGAAGAAAAATGAAGATCCATCAAGAAAGAAAAACGAAGATTAAGTCAAGAAGAAGAAAATGGATTCGAGGAAGACAACCTACATCCAGGAAACCAAGTGAAAAGCAAGAATAATATTGATAAATAAACAAGGTGGGATAAGAAGGATATACCCCCCCCCCCCCCACCCATAATATATTTTAGCGAGAAATTTAGACACTAAATTATCAAAAATGAAATCGGGGAAATAATTGAAATAAAAGAAATCCTTTAAATAAGTTACTTATTTATTAAAAGCTAACTAGTTTGAGCAAATATGGTAAGTTTTAAAAATTCTATTTCTAAATCCAGTTAACTTAGAGTGACTGGGAGAGTTACTGAAAAAAATGAGTACCCAATTTGCTGGGTGTGGGTTTCCTATAAATAGATGTATTAAAATTCGATCACATTCGTATAATGTTAACATCCATGAAAGAGATTTTTTTCCGTGTTTGTTTTCATTGAAAACTTTAAGTTTGGATGTTGTTGATAAATAAAATTAAGAAATAAGGGACCATGACCTTTGTGTTTGAAAATCAGGAAACAGTCATCAATGCATCTTTTAAAAACAATTGGTTTGAATTGTGAAGGACAGCTTTCTGACCACCTTGTTTTATAATGGCACAAAGAGCTGTTGGCAAATGAGGGATCCAATGGAAAACCCATTGCCATGTCTTCATGTCTTCCATGTCTTCCATGTCTTCATGGTATTAACCACAACCAGCTTTGAAAACTTAAGGAATAGTTGTTTAGAGTTTAGATAAACCCAATATTTCACTCATACTTTGAAAGAGAGAATCTGGAATTAAATTACAGGACTGCCGCATTTTTATCGTTTGTGCTAGAATACAAAAATGACTTAATTCTTTCGTAGGGCATTAGTTATCGACTAGCAAAGGCATGAATCACATACAATAGCATAAACTTAGTAGAGTCCTGTGCATAAGATTTGGTGAAAAGAAGATTAGATCTCAAAAATATCGCTAATGTTCCACTTTCTAATAAAGTTCCAAGACAACACAAGAAAGCAAGGCAAATGAATATTGCAATGGGTCATTAAAACAAATAAACAATTAGAACTGGCAAAATTTTTGCGATAAAATTTTGAATACCCCTCTATGAGAAGAAAGGCTTTAACACTCTTAATGTCATTTCCAATATTTGTGAAAGAACAGCTGACTTACGGTTGCACGTAACATCCAACGGCCGTATGCTAAAACAAATGTGAAATTTACATTTGAGCAAAAAAACCTTCTTTTTTTTATTTTACATTTTAGCCTTTTGTATATAATAAATTTATAAATGATTGTGAAGCTACACTAAATCTGATAAAAGTGCATTTCACATTTTTCTTAGCATACGGCCGTTAATATTAAGGTTCTAGGTAGTCAGGCAAATGAATGAAGCAGTTGCCTTACAAAATTTTCCTGGCTCATTTTTTTTTTTTAAATCATCTAACTATTAAATTTACAATTTTTTGTCCCATGTCGTGAGATTAATTGCGTGTTTTTATAATTAAATTCTTATCAATTATCTACTATATTAATTTTGATCTGTCCGTAAAAATAACTGATATTTTGCTACATTTAACTACATACCTAAGCTTTAGAGGTACTTTCTAATTATTTGCCTCGGTCAAAATTTTACCCTGGCTACTGTGTAGCCTTTCCAAGCCACTACTAACTCAACGTTCAATTATGGAAACTGAATTTTAGTGCTATTTTAATATTTATATACAGGGTGTCCCCGAAGTTTTGACACACAAAATGCATATTTTTAATAAAAAATGTAACTACATTTTGTTTGATTGACGTATTAATAGATAGCATCTTCAATTTGATTTATAACCTTTGTGATGCAAAGTTCGATGCGCTTTGTGAGAATCACCCGATGAACTCGATGCATTAACGCCAAATTTGCGTCCATTTGAGCACATTCATTTATGACGTGCTGTTCCCTCACGTATCTTTCATTGAGTACACTTTCTCCTCTATTATACCGCAGAAAAAGAAGTCATGGGAGTAGTAAGGTCTGGCCAACGAGGAGACAATTGTAATATTTCTTGTGTCCCCACTTTAGGGACACCCTGTATAAAAGACAGGTTGAGGTTCACATGAACCCGCTGCATTAACTCCAAATTTGCGTCCATTTGAGCACATTCCTTTATGACACGCTGTTTGTTCAGTTATTTCGAATCATTAGGTGCACTTTCTCCTTTAGCATACCAAAGAAAAAGAAGGTAAGTAAGGTTTGGTGAACGAAAAGAACATGATGATATTTCATGTGTCCATGGACACCCTGTACAACTGGCTGTAATCGCGAATAAGACTTTCTTCTTATCCACTTCTCCTGTTTCATACCTCCATATTTTTCTTGTGGCTCTTTTTCTCCTCTTTTCTACTGTTGGCTCCTTTTAACAAGTTAAAAGGAGTGTTAAATTTCAACTCTAAACAACAATTTTTTTAACAACAAAATAGAGTGAAAGTAGAAAAGTGAAGATGATCTCTATGGTACACGTTTATACGAGTGAGCGACGCAATCGAGTTAATCCGAGAAATCGTGGCTGCCACCAACGAAAAACAGGAAATTCCGACCTTGTGATTTTAGCGGGCAACCGTTTTGCTACCTTTTATTTTTACTTATCGGATTATCTAGTCATATTTTTTTTTTAGCTGTACTTTTCTTAATTTTATTATAATTACACCAGGCAATAACTTCGCCACTTCCTCCTTACTGGGGAGCTTGCGCTTCGCCACTAAGATTAAAATTTAAAATCTGAAAAAAAGCAGTCATGGTTAAATTTTTATAAATTTTCTGAACTTGGCTAATTATAATAATTTTAAAAGGAACTCTAAATTAAATTTCTTCCCTTTCAAAATATCACGTTGCTAAAATATAGTTATTTAAGAGGAAGATGTATAAAAATAAATTTTCTGAACTTCATCATTTGTAATTCTTTGCATTTTGAAAAATTTCACAAAATTTCCATACTTATATTTATTTCTGAACTTCACCATTTTGTTTTTGATATTATAAAAGAATGATTAGAAATAACTTTGATAAAAAACATAAGTCATAACCAAACTAAGATGAAATTATTATTCAAATACTCAAAAAAATCCCCTTCTCAAATTATAGAGTTAGTGATGATGATGATGATGATGATGATGATGATGATGATGATGATGATATTTTCCCTTTTCATACATCTACAGGAGGCGATGGGTATTTGAGAACATTTGCTTTTCAGTTTATTACACTTTCAAATTAAATATCATTTATTTTACAGAAAAACATTTTAAGTTAACATAATAACTCAAGAAATGAAAAGGCAGGCGTCCTAGTCGCTATACATGCAAAGCATAGTGATTTAGCATGCTTTATTTTTTTCTCTGACGACAAAAACTGTGACCAGGATTAAAAGCCTAACAGAAAAAAGAACAGGTGTTTATGTGCAGATCCGTCTCAACTACCTAGTGATGCACAACGAATTTACAGCAACTTTGATAGTTTTAGGACTGGTGAGTAGTGAAAGTTTTACCACCCCACTTTGTTCCACGTGGTTGTAGAATTAATGCTACTCGATATATTAAAGTGCTGAAAACTGTTATCAAGTCCTGGGTAGATGAAGCACGCAATGGAAGATCAGATGTGTTTCAGCAAGACTGGGTTCCTTCTAACAAATCCCTAATAACCTAAAGAATGGTTGTTAGACACTCTTGACGACCATGTAACACCCAATATGTAGCCTCCAAAGTCACCAGATTTGAATCCTATGGACTACTACGCGTGGAGCGATGTTGAAAGGGGAACTAATCGACATCCTCATACTACAATAGCTTCACTGAAGGCCGCCATTGTTCAGGTGGTGTTCAAAATGAATAAGTACCATAGAGTGTCAGCGGTTTTGGTCCCCCATTGAAGCAGTCATCAAAGCTGAAGGCGGTTTCATAGAATAATTCGATTGAACATCATTATAAAGACTAATTGCACAAATGTTCATTCAAATATATTTTATTAACATATCCAAAACGTCCTCAAATAGGCTTCGAACCCTATAGAATATTTTTTTCAGAATCTTCTTGCGTATTTGGGGTGAAACTGGCAATCCTACACCACCCCTGCAGCGAGCACGGCTGGGATGGGGGGGGCTCTCTTCACCTTAGCCATGTTAAAATAACCAATCGATACAGCTCATTTTCATGCTGTTAGGTTGGTCTTTTTGATACAGCCACTTGCTTATGGTTTAATTATAATAACGTTATCATTGCAGTTTAATTTGGTAAATTATGATTTAGTGATTATTCGGGCGCTTCTTATCACGATCAATCATGCGGTTCATATCACGTTTTTTTTTCAGGTAACTCACTCATATCATGATTTTTCACGTGGTTCATATCATGATTTTGACGTGCTCCTTATGATGATTTTTCACGTGGTTCATATCATGATTTTGACGTGATCCTTATCATGATTTTTCACGTGGTTCATTTCATGATTTTCACGTGATCTTTATCATGATTTTCCGCGTGGTTCATATCATGATTATTCACACGGTTGCTATCACGATTATTCATGCGGTTCATGAATACCCTTGTTCATTTACAATGTACTTACATCCCCCGATATTTTAGTACCAAGTTTTTGGAGACAAGCGGAGAGTATCTTTTTTTTGTACTAAATTAAACCGGGATTTTTGTAAGGAGGGGGAATGAGGGAGGATGGAGGTACCTCTTACCATATCATCTTGCTATATTTATCGGTTATATTCAATTTAGCTATGAAATAGATGGGCATTGGCTGAATTCAGTTAAGGATGAGAAGGACTTAAGAGTAGTAGTAGATAGGTCACTGAAGTTTTCAAAGCAGTGTATTGAGGCAAAAATTATAGCAAATAGGGTGCTAGGATACATTAAGAGAAATTTTAGCTACAAGAGTAAGGAGGTTATCCTTAAACTCTATAACTCGTATGTTAGGCCACATTTAGAGTACTGCATACAAGCATGGTCACCACATTTTAGACATTTCAATTATTGGTGATTCTCAAGTTAGAGGCTTGAGTTCTAAATTAAATAAAGGTAGCATCTCCTACTGCTGCTACCCAGGTGCAGACTCCGATCAAATTCTAAAAGTTCTGAAAAACTCAAATTTTGTTATTTTGAATGACTAAAAAAGTTGCTATAGTACATATTGGAGGGAATGATATTGGTCATAAATCATCTAGTGATTCAATTAATAATTATAATGATATATTCTCACTGTTGAAGAAAAGTGATAAGCCCTCTTTTATTACTATGTAGTATTCTCCCTAGACTATAACAAAATAATTCCTGGTATTCTTCCGCTTGTGATATCACCCTTCAATTACAGTATATCTCCAAGGAATTTGGTATAACCTTATAGATAGATTTCTTTATAGAAATAAACTATTTAACAAAGATGGTGTTCATCTAAATAAATGGGAAATTAAAGTTTTTCAACAAGCTATTAATGAGTCTATTAGTCAGTCAATAAAATGACTAGTAAGGAGACATGGTACGAATATTAATTCTCCTTACCATGTTACTTAGTATAAAAACCCAAACATTAATTTTAAACCTCTATATATGTTAAATTGTGGCTATATAAATATCAGGTCAATCTGGAATAAAAGGTCATATGTTTGTGAACTATTAATGGAACACTCCCTTGATCGACTCCTGATCTCTGAATCTTGGACGCATGAAGCAGATAAACACCTTATTAATGCTGCCTCAGTTCCCAATTATACTTTTGTACATTCTCCTCAGTCAGAGAATGCAAATGATTATGATGGTGGTGTTGCACTTATTTTTTCAAAAATGTCTCCATAATCCTAAAAAACTTTTACAACTTTGCAATACTGATTCAGACCAAATCTTGGTATGTTCTTTTCAGTCCCAAGATCAATCTATTAATGTGGCTGCTGTAATGTACCGTTCAGATAACTATGGAACAAATTCACAATTCCTAGATCAATTTAAAGATTATTTAGTTGATCTGATCAGTCTTCCCAACCTTATTCTGTGTGGAGACTTTAATTACTGGATGGATCATCCCAATGGCAAACCCTAATCAAACCAGTTTATTGAAATCTAAAATTCGAATAATTGTTATAATGTAGTGGAAACTCCAACTCACATTGGGGTCTATGTGCTTGATCTAGTAGTTCAGAACTCTTCAAGCAAAATTCTAAATATGTCAATTCATCCGATAAACACAGTTTACTGATCATGCTTTGATTACATTTTGTTTTTCTCTTCCTCCAAAAATTAAATCAAAAGTTAAATCAATTAAATTTAGATCTTATGTCAATGTTGATGTGAGTCGGTTGCTGAATAATTTCTCTGCCATAACACTATCTCAAAATTATGATCTTAGTATCCATAATTTAGTTTCAGATTTTAATCAAAAACTTTCTGGTACTGCTGAACTAAATGAGTTCACTGCAATTTCTGTATTAGAGACTACTATTATATTAAACTCTATTAATAAAACTTTCTGTGAAGTTGACACATTCAACTTCTCAAAATTACCATGTGTTATAGAACATCTTATTCCCTGCTTCACAGAAATATTAAATAAATGCTTCTCTGCTGGTGTGTTTCCACAATCTGAAAAATAATAGCTGTTGTGAAACCCCTATTAAAAAAGCCATCATTAAATAATGATGAGTTAAATAACTACCGTCCCATATCACGCTTATCTTTTCTTTCCAAAGTCATTGAAAAAGCAATTGCATCTCAGTTAACCCCTCACTTAACTCTTAATAATAATATACCAATGTTTCAATCTGCTTATAGACAAAACCACTCAACAGAAACTGCATTGTGTCGTATTTATAATTACCTTTTAGACAACTTTCAAAATCATAAATTATCTATGCTTGTTCTTCTGGATTTAAGTGCTGCCTTTGACCATTGACCATGCATTACTTTTAATGGATCTAGCTAAAGCTGGAATTAAGGACAAAGCACTTAGTCTTTATAAATCATACCTGGAAGGACGTACACAAATGGTCTCTCTAAATAACTCATTGTCATCTCCCCTGGAGTTGAAGTATGGTGTACCACAGGTTTCAGTGCTGGGTCCCATGCTATTTTCCTTTTATACATCTGGACTTATAAATATTATGAATGCACATGGAGTTAGTTATCACCTTTATAGTGATGATGTGCAAATCTATGTTCCCGTTACTAATCTTTCTTCTTCAGTATATAAAATAAATGCACTTATTCTCGATTTATAATTGTGGATGCAAGGAAGAAAACTAAAACTTAATGAAGGTAAAACTGAACCTATATTTTTTTGTAAGGATAAAACTCATTATCTTCTCCCAGTTGGGATCAGCTTGATAGATAGTGAGCTTTTTTCATCACTCAAACTTAGGAATCTTGGCATTATCTTTGATTGCAAACTTTCATTCAGTAGCCATTTTAATCATATAATTAATGTTTGTAATTACCATCTGAGGATAATTTCAATGCTTACTAAATACCTTGATCAGAAAACCAGTTATTTTGTTGCGTACCTTTGTGTTCTCTCATATTGATTTTTGTAATTCATTATTTGTTAATCTGCCAAAGAGAGAATTAAAAAGATTACAGTCACTCATCAATAGATCTTCTAGATTGGTGTTTAATCTGCTACCTGGTACCAGTACTTATTTTTATTTGTTTGATTTGCATTGGTTGCCTATATTGGCACGCATCAAGTTCATAATTTGTTTACTAACATACAAGGCTCTTAAATTTGGAGAACCTTCCTACATTCGTGAACTACTTGTCAATTATTCTTCAAACTGTAATATGACTTTTACGGCTTCAGATAATCCTACTTATCTGACTGTCCTTCATATAGAGAGGGGCAACTCCTGCTGTTATAAACCTTTTTCTTATACTGCTCCTAAATACTACAATGAATTGCCATTTTATATAAAGAATGCTTCCTCAGTTGATATCTTTAAAAGAGGCTGAAAACGCATCTTTTTCTCTTGGCATATGACCAACCTACAAAAACCATATCACTTGATTATAGGTTATGAAACCATTTTTTATTGAGTTATACTGTGGCAACTTGGAGCTAGAATTGTGCCTGTTTCTACATTGTATTGTAAATCAGTGCCTCTTAAACAATGTCCCCTTAGTGACTGGTGATAAAGGCGCTATATAAATAACATTATTATTATTATTATTATTATGACAACAACCTGCTAGAGCCAGTACAAAGGAAGGCAACAAAAATAATACCTTCCCTGAATCACCTTGAATATGAAGATAGAGTGAGAGTACTAAATATGTTCTCATTTGAGAGAAGATGTGTGAGGGGAGATATGATTAAGCTTTTTAAAATCTGTTCTGGGATGGATAAGTTGGATTTTAACAAGTTATTTGAGTTGGAAGATAGTAATAAGACTAGGGGTCACCGCTTAAAAATTAAAAAACAGAGGTGCAGGTTGGATGTTAGAAAATATTTTTTCACCAATAGAGTGCTAGATTACTGGAATAGTTTGACATCTGAGACGGTAGAAAGTCCAAACTTGAATGTATTCAAACGCAGATTCGATGATTATATGGGAAGGGAGAGTTGTCTTAGGGAGGTATTCTGGTCTCCTTCCTGTGGATGCAGTTTTTTATTATTATATATTACGATTGATTTTGATTTTGATGGGTCTTGATGATAATGCTTTTTGTTTTTGACACATTCCTGTGTATGGTTCTAATTGTATATTGTAGATGCATGATCTGACACAATCCTATGGATGCATTTTGTGGGTGGGTTTTGACAGATGCGGATGACCTTTGATAGGCCCTTGTAGCTTTTGTCATCAGTGAAATTATGTTATTTATTGGATATCATGTTATTTACTTCTTCACTCATTATATGTTTCCATTATATTCTTTTCCTGTAATTCAATAAAAAATAATCACTAATTTGCATTAATTAAAAGCGGAGATTATCGCCTTCTATGCGGCCGTCATGATATCATATCCTGTGTAGATTAAGGAAAGCTGGGCACATGTTTGTTTGCCTAGTGAAATGAAAAGATTTATTTTTACTTAGTTGAAGAATGAAGTTTGTTTGCAAAATTTACTATTATGATGTACGACTACTTTATATTAGTACGATAGTAAGATAACAGTTTTTCGATCCGATCTTGTATGGCAAAGTAAAACTGGACTGTTCAAGATAAAAAGAGTGCTCTGAGAAACTCGTTTAATTATTTATTTTAGATGGAAACGCAATAATTTTATTCACCTATATTTTCACTTGTGAATCTCAATCTTACTCATCCTCAAAAGCCGTGAATAAAGGTCTCAAGTTCAAGTACGAAGTGAAAATTTAAGATATTCTTTAATGTTTCGTTTAGTGTTACTTGATCTTGTGTTTGGGGTTTTCGTGACGTGAGGCACTTTACAGTATCACGTTTATAAGTATTTAGGCCATTTTATATGAAGTTTATCTTGCATTTATATGATTTTACCAGTATTATTCTGGCTGCATCAGTTTTCCCCACAATCAGATATGAATCTTCACCACTTCGACTCTACTCAAGAGAATCCACTGAAGAAGGATGAGTCCCTGCTCAATATCGTGAATGTAATTATTTAAATCCAGATACTTGCTTTTATAAGTTAATATGTATAAGAATGCTAAATACATAGGGATTAGGAAAAAATATTTTTCAAGATCTTGTTCTTGATACTTTTCAAAGTATTTTCAGGTCAAATTTAAATATATAAGCGTTTGACTCTAATCATTAGAATATCTTGTCCAATTCTTTAATTGCTTCAGTTAAAAGGAAACAAATTATAATGACACAGTATCTTCCTCAGTATAATGGTAGCACTTTACTTTAATACAATGAAATTATTTTGATAGCAAACTATATTTAATTAATTTATTTCCCCCAGCAGTAAATTAGAACGAAACTTTATGCGTTCAAAAATTGTTTGACATTTTCATAATCGTGGAAGAGAACGCGAGTGTTCTTTGTAGAGGATGGCTCCTAAAAATTGAATCTTATTTTGGATATCTTTTAATTTTTGAACTTTAAACTAGAGAGAGGATATTAAAATACTCGACAAAGAAGTTTTGATGTACTATTAAGCTATTTGTAAATATTAGGTTCTTAGGAATTTAATGTGGTTTTTAGAAGGAAATTAAAATCATTTTTAATATACTCCTCAAAAATTTATTCAGCAAATAGTTTCCATTATTAGTAAAAATGTTCGACATTCTTTTAACTAAACGGTGGATACCTTTCTTGAATATCGATTCGGTTTTGATGAGATATAGGATTTTATATCCTTTTCCATCTCCATATCAGAGTCTATTTTACCATTTAGGTGATGTTGTAATGACTTAAATATATGATAATTAGATGGTGAAAAGTTCTGCGAATATGGAGGTAAAGGAAGAACTTCCAAGCCTAAAGCAATCATTTTTGTTGGGTTGAAGAACGTCCCACGTGTCGGTTCTTCACTGGTTGACTAGTGAAGAGCGTTTTTGTTTTAGAGCTTCAGTTAAATGTTGCAATTGCTGAACATGTTACTTTTTTATTATTGAGGAGCTCATACCGAATACCCCACTTCACATACCACCAAAGGCAAGGCAAAGCATAGTATTCTGCTGTTGGAAACCACGTCTAGTTTGCGATCAATACGTTGTTTTTTGTTTTTTAGCTTAATAATGCAGTAAAAACAAACCCTGCTTTTTCTCAACCGTAAGAATTATGTCCATAAATGAAGCAATATTCACATGTAAACATTTTCTTTCAAGCAGTTTTGTGATCCCCAAAGAGAATTTACGTAACTTTAAAAAAAAAGGCTTAGGCATTACTATATATCTTTAAATAGCTATCAGTAAATTCAGAACATTTTTTCTTTTAAGTTTTATTTAAAATTTCATAAATATCATTAGAGACAAATTCACTGAAAACAGGACAAAAAGAGATGATCTTGGTGATCTCTAATGGCAAGGAGACGTCGCCCAATGCGAGAAAACCTTCCTTGGAGCCAATCCTGCAGACAAATTTTGGACATAGATGAAGCATAGATTCATTTAAAGACACACTTGATAAACGAATGATGACAAATCCTAACCCAGATTGTTTTACTGTAGATTAAAAAAAACGTGCTGGAAAATACAATCTAATAAACTTGCAATCTGCTTTACTAGAAAATTTCCTGCCTTCGGTCCTACTTTGCTTTTTCTCCTCAATCCACTATTACATAGACCTCTAAATTCATAATCCTTCTGGTAGCCTAGTAAGGATCAATAGACTTGTTGCTATCAGCTTTTCGATGTAATCTTTCTAATGCTAGTACAATCATCGAATAACTTTATATTGGCAAATACCGCATTTATTTGTCATAAGAATAATCAGAATTCCTTCCTTCAACTACTTATATTTCCTATTTCTAGTTTTAAAAGAAAAACAACGATTTAGATAACTATTTACAGTCAGAAGCAAATTCATATTTTGATTTCCTTTTCTTATCTCTTATTTTGGATGGTGAAAACATGGTAAAAATGTAAAAATATTGAGCACTGTATTGGGTAGGTTTGGAGAACATATACAAATCTTATTCATATTTCCTATTTTAGGTTGAGCATATTCACAAGTTTAATGACCTCCCGTACAAATTCAAAGACTTGAGTGGTTGTGGAAGATTGATCTTTGAAGACAAAATTACCCTTTATTATCCACCAAAGTAAGCATGCGTACTATTCGTTTATATATCCAATAAACCTCTTAGAGATGAATAGATTCCTGTGCAGTAGAAGAAATACTATTTTGAGTAGTATGAGACTTTGTATATCTGTATAAATAATTAAAATATTTCCTTTTGTAGCAGAAGCTAAATCTGGTAATTCTGCAGTTATGCCTTTACCAAATGTATTTAACTATGAGATTTACATCGCAGCCGAGGTATTGTACCGCATAATAATTAACATAAGGTATAATAACTCCGAAACAGATGAAGAGCCAAGAACCCATGAAGAATTTGGGAAAATGAGAGCGTCTGTTCAAGATTACACACCAGGTTATCTAGGTGAAAAATATTGCGGCTGAATACAAAATATTACAAAAAGACGAAGAATCAATCCACCAAACCACCTATAGAACAATTTCAACCTATAATTGAACGGAATATTTACACCGTAAAATGGGAAGACTATATCAGAGATGCATCGGAGTGGGAGCGACCAGAATATGAATGAATGAATAAAGAGAGATCAAGGTGAAATTGAGTTAACTTATATTCCAGCAACAATGGCAGAAGTTAGAAGAGGCATTAGAAGAAGTCGATAATGAAGCATCACTCAAAGAATTCTAAGAGAAAGTAAAAAGATTAAAGGGATTACCTTAAGAGAGAAAATGGAAATAAAAGATGTGGAAGAGGAAATTAAAACGGAGGAATACTAAATATAAGCAAAATTTAATGAGCACTGTGAAAAGATTTTCTAAATAAGCGAGGAAGTGAATACAGATTTTGATATAGGGTTTAACAACGAATAATAGAAGAGTTAAATGAAATCATAGCAAGGACGCACCCGAACCACCAAGTGCAACAGAGACGAAGGTAATGAAGACAAAATTTCTATGGAGGAGCTACAAATCCCCCTTCACTCATTCAAACATAAAGCGCCCGGCCATTCAAGCCTCACCAAGCTAGACCACAAACATGCCACAAGTCATCCTAAATCGGATGCTAAACGTTTTTAATGCATATATGAATAGAGGCTATTTCCCTGGTGATTCCAAAACAGCCAAAATGATATTCATATTTCGAG
The DNA here is from genome assembly GCA_963969495.1 of Ceratothoa steindachneri. Taxonomy (NCBI): domain Eukaryota; kingdom Metazoa; phylum Arthropoda; class Malacostraca; order Isopoda; family Cymothoidae; genus Ceratothoa; species Ceratothoa steindachneri. The sequence goes on along the minus strand of OZ018317.1, from coordinate 156,793,016 downwards.
AACTCAAATCACTCTGTTTACCATTTTGGTTTAAATCATTTATAGTTAAAAATTACATGAAACACACAAAATCAAATTATTAAAATAACTAATAAACTATCTGAAACATACAAAAACACTATTTAAAACAACCTATATGCATTTTAAAGCCAAGATACCAACTCAGTCACACAACTAACTGCGACTTCATTGTAGTGGTCCAATGCAGAGTTGTTCCTTCAGTATTACCAATAACTTACAAAGTAATCTAAGGCTCTTGAAAATAAAAGATAAATAGTTGCTCGGTGTTGGTACATAAAATGAATCCATTTGCAATTAAGGAAATTGGTTTCACTGACGTTTTAGTCTATATATATATATATATATATATATATATATATATATATATATATATATCCAACACACCATAAATAAAGAGAAAACGGAATCATATTTCTTCGGAAATAGTTATTTCCTACATCGAAAAAACCCTAGCTGGGGTGGGATTCGAACCGTGCACACTAAGGAGCTGCCTCGTTTTGATTTAACATCTGTTGGTTATTTAAATTTAAAATTTGATTTTTTTAGTTACATTAGCAATATTTATTAACAAGCGTAGGTTGATTGGTTGAATAATTATATTATAAAGGGGGGGGGGAGACTGCAGTTGAATCGGAATTTAGGGAAGGTTTTGTTAATCTTGAGAAAATAGATTGCCAAATCATAATGGCATCTTCCTTTTAAAATTGCTTAGTTACATTACTCGCCCACAAATGCATACCTATTTTATTCTCATCTCATACGTGAAAGGTTTATTATTATATCGTCTTCTTCTTATTTTTATTATTATTTGTAAGGTGAGATGAATGGAGGAGACGAAGAGGGTAAAGGTGCCAGGGACAAGAAAGAGAAAGAAGCAAATGAAGAGAGAGAGGGAGACTAAGGCAGGTACAGGAAGTGGTAGGGTGATTTTAATGCCGTGTGATCACATCATCATGTAAAAATGATCGAGTTGTGTGCGCGCAGATATGTGTATGCATAGTTTAATAATAATTAAAAAGGAAAGATGAATGAATAAAGGAAGAAGAGAGAGAAAGGAAGGAGAAGAAAGAAATAAAACGAGGAAAAGAATACAGAGAGAGAGGAAGGAGAAGAAAGAAATGAAACGAGGAAAAGAATACAGAAAGAGAGAGACAAAGAGATAGGAAAATGGTAGATATGTAGAAGGCACGGAGAATAGATTAGAAAGGAAAAAGAAGAAATATAATGCCGGATAAAGCGAGTGCGATGAAACAGGATGAAAAAAGGAAGAAGAAAGAAAAGCAAATAAAGAGGGGAGGGGAAGAGGTGTCAGTAAGTCTAGTGCAGGTGCGATGGCGTCATCATATAAGTGAGCGGATGTGTGTGCGCGCGCGTATTTATGTATAGTATAGCCACAACTAGAAGGGGCCAGAATATGAAGAGGAGGAAGAATAGAGGAATAAAGAGTGATAAGAGAATATAGGAAGGAGGTGGGGTTATAAAGGGGGGAATAGAGAAGGAATGAATGGGGGAGGAATAGAGGAATTTAGTGAGAGTAAGAAAGTAGAAGAAATAAATGTAAAGAATGGAGGAACAGATAGAGAGAGAAAAAAAAAGATCGGAAGGAGTTGGGGGAACATGAAGATCCTTTTCTCATGTCTACCTCATACCAAGGTGAGAAGTGAAACTTGAATGAAAGAGCCATAAAAGGAGTAGCGATAATCCTAGCATTAATCCCCTAGGTCAATAGCTCAAGGTGACCATGTGTACACTCTTTAATACGTGTGTGTGTACATTGCACATACATGTATATAGAATAAGTGGGCACCATCCCTACTAAGGGTATCCAAATTGTACCAAAATCGGCACTTTATCACTCGAGGAGAACTTGAACGAGTGCCTTTCCAAAAGATTGGATCCTCCTCAAGTTCGGATCTCATCCTTGAAATTCAGAAATATAAAAAAAAATATTTACAAACACAGCCCCAAGATTTCGTTCCTTAGAATTTGACTGAGTGTGAAAGGCGAATTGATCATTGCCACCCCACACCCCACACTCGAACTCTCTCACTCGACAGCATCAGAGTAAGGTCGTTTGTGTATGTATATTGAAGCAACAATAGTTGATTTTCGCACTCTTCTTCTCCTTGCTTGAAAGTACAGCACAGCAACACATCCTTGTCTATCGCTCTCCTTCATCGCCTTGTCGTCCATTCTTCCTTGAATTACGCTTCATGGCGATTTCCACAGTCAGGTAATAACTCATTATTTTCTTATTTTTTTTCATCCGTGACACGTCTTTGTCGGATCACCTTTTTTTGCTGCACAGTCACCGTCCTTATACGCGCAACGTTCCTTTAGGTGTGCACACGAACCTCATCATGGGAAAAGAAAAGGAGAACGAGAGATAACATTATGTCAACTTCACCTTATACCGTTCAGTACTTAGTTTATTTCCTTATATTTGTATCACCAATTAATAAAACCTCCTTTTGCATGTTCTTCTCTTTACTTGACCACTTTTCGGTGCCAACTGGTGACCACTTTTTGTTTCATCTGCTAAAAAAAATCAGCAAAATCACATTTAGATTTACCAGATTGAATTTATACTTTAAGAATGGAAAGAAATAGGAAAACTACTGAATGGGCTCAAAATATACTCTAAATTATGTACCTTTACGACAATTCGTCCCATTCAACTTGTCGAGAACTTTAGGGCTAGAGTATGGTTCTCTCAAGCCACACTCCTGCTCCACGAACTTCACTGGATATTCATTAAATTTCGAATTATTATTAAAGTCCTCCTTCTTACTTTTAAAATCGTAAACATCGCAAATCCCTTTTACCTTCCTCCACAATGGCTCTGTCCTGACAGCAAAGAGCCCTTCGCTCGGGACGTGCCCTCCTGCTTTCGGGTCCACGCACATGTCTCTGCTGCATGAGTGATCGTGTCTTTCTACAGGTGCCACTAGTGGCGGATCGTAGCTAAAATTAGTGAGGTGCTGCATCAGAATATTTTAGCATTGTTTTAATATTGTGTAAAAGGAAATACACATACAAAAAGAAAATTTATAGATAAACTTAATAAAATCCTAAACAGAACAAAATCAAAAAAATTTTACTTATTAATAGCCTAAATTGTTACAGTTCTAGCTTGATCCATTCATTTAAAAACGAATCCATTCTTCTTGTTTTAATTTATGCGAAAAGATTAATTATTTTCTCCTTGATCTCTGGGTGACTACTGAGGATTTTTTTTCTCCATTGAAAGCACCGCAAGTGCATTTAGTTTTTCAGAAAAGTTTTCATTCTTTTCAGTGTTGAAACGCAGCGTTCTGCCTCTGATGTAGTCATGAAACTTGTCAAGAGGATTTTTATCATTTTCGTAATTTCACTAAGAAATTTTCCAAGATAAATTTCAGCAGCTCAAAAAATTAATAAATTAATAAAAGAACCGAAAAAAATATGAATTAAATTCTATACTTTATCACATTAGAATATAAACACGTTTTTAAGCACAACACACGCGGAGTCAAAAAGAAACACTACCTTCCACCAACACACCAGGGTCGGCACTGCGTGAGCTACAATGCTCTCTGCCCCTAGGGTGTAGCTCCCTATCTCGAACATGTGAGCATGCGCACAACAGCCAAACACCGCGTAGTTGGAATTGCGAAGCGTATAGTTCTATACAAGGATTTTTGTATTTTTTACTAATTAAGCTTAAAAATTATATAATGTACAAGTATAAAGAAATAATTAAAGAAAAAAGGACTCATTAGATTGAATGTTATCGATAATATCAGTAGAAATAGGGGGTGCTGCAGTTCCGCAGTGCCTATATACGAGCCGCCACTGGTTGCCACTAAGCTATAGAATAGTCTGCCTACCTGCCTACCTACCTACCTGCCTGCCTGCTTGCCTATCTTCCTGCCTGCTTGCCGCCTTTCTAACTCTCTTTAGCGAGCTGGTGGCCTATAGGAAGGTCATTACGATGCCTGAGTGGGTTACAGGTCTCTAATAGATTAGCTATTGAGTGTAGTTTTTGTATGAGGTTTGGGCAGTCTATAGGTAGCTTTTTGATGTCTGGGTTTTGGTTAAATCTGGTTCATGTTGATGTCGGAACAAGGTTTATTCTGTCTTTGAATTGTTGTAGTATAGTTTAGTGGTATGACCTGAGTTAAGGAAAAGTATTACTCGGTGTGTTTTGTGTAGTGATTTGTCTGATTGGTTTATTAAGGGAGGTCATTTAGAATATGTTTAGCAGTAGTGTATTAAAGTATCTTTGGATGAAGGTAGTGCGGATGTGTTTGATTAAGTTGGGGTTTAACGGTGGGAGGAGAGGTTATTGTAGAAGTGTTGGAAGTAATCTCCTGGGGCTTTTTCCTTGTGTCTGGGTGGTGGTCACTTTGCTCTCAGGTGGCAGTTGAGATGGTTGGTGTAAATGTGCTATATTTACATAGGAAGCATTAATAAAATTTCATAAATTATTGTTAATGAAATAAAGCAAGTGGGAAACAGGAGTAAATTGAATGGAATAAAAGGTAACTAATCTCATGACCAACCCGCTTCTAGCCTTGGATTACGACCTTCTGAAGTTATATTATATCTGTATACTTAAATTGGTCGTTCTTATGCGAAGATAAAATATACATAAATACATATATGTATATGTATATACACATATATGACTCTTCACTATTTAGAAGCAAGTCGTGCGAATTGGCCCTCCCTTACAACAACTCTTTTTTTTCATTTCTCGCAAATTCATGTCATCCTTCTCTGCTGACTAAGAAGCTTCCTTAGATTGGAAGCCCCTCTCCCCCTCCTCTGAAGGCACTCTCCCTTGCTATAGTGTAATTAACCTCTTCTTTCAGTCCCTCCAGCTCGCTAAGAGAGCCGCTCCAACTTATGTTCTCCTCCGTTCAAAGAATCACACCAACGAATCCTGTCCGACTTTAGTTTGCACTTAAGGGGCGATTAGCTTAGACGTTAATGAAAATGCACATGTACCACCCTAGTATTTTTTAATAGTATCTTCCATTTTAAAGCCCTCCTAGCACATGCAGAGTGAAATAAAATTAGCAAAGGACAGTCCTTTTGTAATAAACATTGTAAAATTATTTTGACTCCACCTACTTCGGAATTTGTCATATTTATACCAAGGACAATGTTGTAAACGGTAACTTAGCTCAGAGTTCTCCAAAAGCTGACCATCTATTAGCTGGATATCGGACCTTTCGAGAGCTGTAAAATTGTTAAAGAAGTTCGGCTAAAGTGATAATAACCCGCTGGTGTTTGGTCCTTACCCATTGGTCAGAACATCCTTAGTCAATGCAAAATTCCTAGTGCTTGACTGCCTACCGTGACCACAATTAAGTCTCGCTTCAATAAGGTACCCTTAGGTGAGGCTCCCGTTCGTATATCCAAGAACCGTTACGCAAACCAGTGCTGAACCCACACCAAAAATTAACCAAGAAATTACGGGCCCATTCCTGTTGACAGTTGAGGTTGGCGTCTTTCATAGTAAAGCACAAGGTGAAAAATGTTCTCACCTCAAGTGAACATTAATTTGTGCTAAATGCATGCCATTTGTTCATATTTTACCAGATGAAATGATTCCGGCATAAAACTCTATAAGAATATAATTTTATCAGTAAATTGTAAAATCCGATATCACCTGCTTTACACTTTCTTTTTCCAGGTTGATAAAAAGGCCAGGGTATTTCTTATTGTTTGAAGAAGGATTGCTCTTACTTCAATTCCCCAATATTCGAAGGTGAGAACAAAAATGAACATCCAACCTCACATAAGACGTTGGTTAAAAATATTTTGTTACAAAGGGTTTTCGTGTCGGAGATATTTAAATACGCAACAAACCTTACTCAAAGCTCTATGAATAAAGCAGATATTAAAATTAAACTGGTAGATTAAAGTAAGTGCTGGAAGCAACATTCTGGCGAGTGTAAAAGGTAACATACCATACAATAAAGGAGGAAAACAGCCACAAGGGTCTATCAAAACCTACCTAGTCAAAGTATCAAATATACCAAAAAGCCACCACCATAGTTAATCTGCGAGCAAAGGTGGACTTATTAACCATTAACCTGTATGCTCGGTATGTTGAGTTTTTAATGCAATATTCAGGGGTGAACGACAGAAGTTATTGCTTGCCAGCAATTGTCATTCTGGTCTTTATGTACATTTCATTAGACAGTTGGGTGAACTAGTTCACAATACGAGAAGCATATGACACATGTTACATAATAATTTAAAAGGAAATTTGGAAAAGAACGCTCTCTAATAATAGACATTAAAGATCCACTGCATGAAGCACCTAAAATTCCCCTAACATATTTCAAAGGAGGACAAAAGCCACAACTGCCAATTAGATGTCATCCGAGGCAGTCAAAGAACAACCTTATGAAGCACTCAACATTCCCATAAACTGCATCCAGAAGATTGTGTCCAGTATACTGCTTCAAAGGCATCACCATCAAATCTTGTCAAAAAATAATCATGCATCTACAATATGGGAATAGAGTATAGCGATATTACACTCTGTACATACAGCCGCGGTCAAAAGTATTCGGACACCTCGGAACTTTTACCAAATTAAATAAATGGTGTGTCGTAAAGTTTTTATTTGCATATCAATATGAATATAATATTGAAATGAGGAGGAATAAATAGCAATAAGGGTAAGTATTCGTTATAAGACATGTCTCCTAGGGAATTTGGAAATGTGATTTTTTATGCAGTTTTATGTGTACTTTTCAGATCTGACACTGTTTTTTTTTGCCTGGAAATGCTTATTTTTCACATAATCGACTAAAGGTCCATAATAGGAAAAGGAGTAGGTATTTCCCCCCAAAAAACGAATTTCAGTTCTGAAAAGTACACATAAAACTGCATAAGAAAAACACATTTTTAAATTCATTTAAAAGATCTAGAACCAGACCAAACCTAACCTAACCTAATCTTAATCTAACCTAATACAATCAGACATAAATTTGGGATAAAACTCACATCATTTGTCTTTAAATTCATTCCAGTACAGATCCACCACCTCTAGAAGAAACTGATGTAGGCGTGGTGTGGGTGAGTATGCCCTATTAAATAAATAACGGGCGAAATATTGCACATAATGCTCTCCCCCCCTCCGCCCTAAAACCACAGCTTTTGACATCCCCCAAACTCTTCCAATGTTCTGAGTATGAACATCGGTGAGAGAGTCGACAAAATGTAAGCTGTGATTTATAACCTTTCGATCGTAACCTAAATCACTTAATTACGAGTACTATTCATCTGAATAAATGCTAGTAGTCCCTTCATGTATATATCTTTGTATGATCAGAAGTCAAGTTTCATTATCGCAGTTATCAACAGGTGCTAACACATTTCTTTTTATTTTCACATTCAAAGGCACCGAATACCCACTTCCCTTCAGTCCTACGTCCCCTATTATATTTCGATTGTCCAAATTTAGATTCGTCAATCTCAATAACCGTCCCTGGAACACCGATTTTATTTCAAAACAGTAATTTTTCCAGTTAACGCACGTTTCGCTCTTAAGGTTGCTATTGTCCTCAGCTTCTCACCAAAACAAAAATTTTGCGCACGTGGTCAAATGCGGTATTAGCAAGCCATGTGTTCAAATGCTACTAGAAAGCCACATGCTCTTAAAAGCAGTAACCGAAAATTTGCATGTGGTTTTACAGCCTTTCGATCTTTCCTACATTTACAATTCCTGCGACATTTAGGTTATTTAATAAGTCGCAGGATTGCAACGTAAGCCCTATATATTTCTAAGGCCTGAATATTGTCCTCAAACACTTCACCTATTCTTTAGTATTGTGACTTACAACAACCAATACACGCCATTCTAGCATCTGAACTGAAGACAGCCATGCGCGAACCGTCCGAAATATAACGAAGCGTGGTATTGGCTAATCTGTCAGAAGAGGCACGCGTAGATCGTCTGCAGATATAAGTTAGTATGCTATTGGCTAACTAGCCACGCTAAAGTTGAAGGAAATACTACAAATGGTACCGAAAGATTCAAATTTACCAAAATAATAAAATTTTTTCGTGAAACGAAGACGTTATTATTAAGTTGCGGAAAGTAAAAATGGCATCGGTGAACATAATTTTAAACTTTTAAAATTTAAAAAAGTTAATGTCTTAAAATGAGTATATGCCCAAAACATTCAGCAAAAAATTAATAAAATAAAAAATCGCCAAAACATATAACATCAGCAACATATAAAAAATAAGCAGATGAAGATCTGTGAGAATTACAGCAACACTAAACCGATACAGGAAGTTCAGTAGCCTGTGGAGATTCCTTAGGCAGTGATGAGAGTATTTATTCTTCGATGCAGGATCTCAACAAGGACGCGACACCTGAGGAGTGTGAGGGTGGCCCACTCCTCGATGAGGGGTGCATTAAGTTGCTCATTGGAAGCTCGTTGACGAAGTCTTATGCCTTATTCAGGTCCTGGCAATTATTTTTTAGTAGATTCAAATGCGGAGGCTGAGGTAACTATTACCTTCAAGGTGCTATTGTTTTCCATGATCCACACTATGATGGACGGAGGTTGAGGTAGCTAGTTCATTAAGGTAATATTGTTTTAAATGATCCGCACTATGGTTGACAGAGACTGAGGTACCTAGTCCATCAAGGTGATATTGTTTTCCCTGATCCACACTATGATGGACGGAGGCTGAGGTAGCTAGTCCATCAGAGTGATATTGTTTTCCATGATCAACAACATAGTGAACGGAGATTGAGGTAGCTATTCCATCAAAATGATATTGTTTTCAATGATTCAGACTATGGTGGACGGATGCTGAGGTAGCTAGTCCATCAAGGTGATATTGTTTTCAATGATCCACACTATAGTGGATGGAGGCTGAGGTAGCTATTCAATCAGAGTGATATATTTTGTCATGGCCACAATATGGTGGACGGAGACTGTGGTAGCTATTGCATAAAGGTGATATTGTTTTCCTTGATCCACACTATGGTGGACGTAGACTGAGGTAGCTATTCCATCAAGGTGATATTGTTTTCCATGATCCAAACTATGTTGGACGGAGACTGTGGTAGCTTTTTCATCAAGGTGATATTGTTTTCCATGATGCACACTATGGTGGACGGAGGTTGAGGTAGCGAGTCTATTAAGGTCATATTGGTTGTATGATCCACACTATGGTTGACGAAGCCTGAGGTAGCTATTCCTTTAAGGTGATATTGTGTTCCATGATCCACAGTAAGGTGGACGGACACAGGTGGCTAGTCCATCAAGGTAATATTGTTTTCTATGATCCACACTATGGTGGACGAAGGCTAAGATAGCTAGTCCATCAAGGTGATAATGTTTTCCCTGATCCACACTATGGTGGACGGAGTCTGAGGTAGCTAGTCCATCAAAGTGATATTGTTTTCCTTGATCCACAATGTGGTGAACGGAGGCTGAGATAGCTTTTCCACCAACGTAATATTGTTTTCCATGATCCACACTATGGTGGACGAAGGCTAAGGTAGCTAGTCCATCAAGGTGATAATGTTTTCCCTGATCCACACTATGATGAACAGAGCCTGAGGTAGCTAGTCCTTGAAGGTGATATTGTTTTGCATTATCCACAATATTGTGGACGGAGGCTGAGGTAGCTATTCCATCAAGGTGATATTGTTTTCCATGATCCACAATGTGGTGGACGGAGACTGTGGTAGCTTTTAAATCAAGGTGATATCGGTTTCCACGATCAGCACTATGGTGGATGGAGGTTGAGGTAGCTAGTCCATTAAAGTCATGTTGTTTTCCATGATCCACACTATGGTGGACGGAGACTGAATTAGCTAGTCCATGAAGGTGATATTGTTTTCCATGATCCACACTATGGTGGACTGAGAGTGAGGTATCTAGTCCATCAAGGTCATATTGTTTTCCATGATCCACACTATGGTGGACGGAGACTGAGGTAGCTAGTCCATGAATGTGATATTGTTTTCCATGATCCACACTATGGTGGATTGAGACTGAGTTAGCTAGTCCATCAAAGTCATATTTTCTTCCATGATCCACACTGTGGTTGACGGAGACCGAGGTAGCTAGTCCATCAAGGCCATATTGTTTTCCATGATACACACTATGGTGAAAAGAGACTGAGATAGCTAGTCCATCAAGGTGATATTGTTTTCCATGATCCACATTATAGTGAACGGAGACTGAGGTAACTAGTTCATAAAGCTCATATTGTTTTCCATGATCCACACTATGGTGGACGGAGACTGAGGTAACTAGTCTATGAACGTGATATTGTTTTCCATGATCCACACTATAGTGGACTGAGACTGAGGTAGCTAGTCCATCAGGTTATTATTGTTTTCCATGATCCACACTATGGTGGACGGAGTCTGAACTAGCTATTTCTTGAAGATGATATTGTTTTGCATGATCCACACTATGGTGGACGAAGGCTAAGGTAGCTAGTCAATCGAGGTGTAATTGTTTCCCATTATCCACACTATGTTAAACGGAAACTGTGCTAGCTAGTCCATCAAGGTCATATTGTTTTCAATGATCCACACTATGGTGAACGGAGTCTGAGCTAGCTATTCCTTGAACATGATATAGTTTTCCATGATCCACACTATAGTGTACGGAGACTGAGGTAGATAGTCCTTGAAGGTGATATTTTTTTCATGATCCACACTATAGTGGACGGAGACTGAGGTAGCTAGTCACTCATGGTCATATTGTTTTGCATGATCCATACTATGGTGGACGGAGATTGAAGTAGCTAGTCCATCAAGGTGATATTGTTTTTAATGATCCACACTATAGTGAACGAAGACTGATGTAGCTAGTCCATCAAGATGATGTTGTTTTCCATGATCCACACTATAGTGAACGGAGACTGAGTTAGCCAGTCCATCAAGGTCATATTGTTTTCCATGATCCACACTATGGTGGACGGAGGAGACTGAGGTAACTAGCCCATGAAGGTGATAAGGTTAACCATGATCCACACTATGGTGGACTGAGACTGATGTAGCTAGTCCATCAAGGTCATATTGTCTTTCATGATCCACACTATGGTTGACGGAGACTGAGGTAGCTAGTCCATCAAGGCCATATTGTTTTTCATGATCCACACTATGTTGGACAGAGACTCAGATAGCTAGTCCATCAAGGTCATATTGTCTTCCATGATTCACACTATGGTGGACTGAGACTTAGGTAGCTAGTCCATCAAGGTGATATTGTTTCCCATGATCCACACTATGGTGGACGGAGACTGAGGTAGCTTTTACATCAAGGTGATATTGATTTCCATGATCCGCACTATTGTGGACGGAGACTGAGATAGCTATTCCATGAAGGTCATATTGTTGTCCATGATCCACACTATGTTGGACGGAGACTGAGGTAGCTAGTCCATAAAGGTGATATTGTTTTTCATGATCCACATTATGCTGGTCGGAGACTTGTGTCATGTGACATTAAACAGTTTTAAAATCACATTCTGAGTATTCTGGGGAGGTCTCGGCGTGAAGACAGTAAGTAATTTCCCAAGACAGTTTGGTCCTTCGCTAAATTCATCGTGCCTTCAAAAACGGTGAGACGACCCACTCCTTAACTTAACATGAAGCCCCATATCATTGCAGAGCAGCCACCATGCTTTTTATTGACACTATGTACTCTCGATTAAACATGTATATGGGTTCCTTCAGATTTTAACGTTGCCCGAAGTGGAGAACAACTGGAACGTGGAGTTGTCAGGCCATAACACAAGTCCCACTTACGCATGGTTCCTTTGCTCTTCGCCCGTGATCATGTGAGTCGGCGAAGCTTCAGCTTAAGGTTTATAAGCGGCTCCTAGCGGGCTTTAAATGACTTCAGGTCTTGCGTACGCAGTCTGCGACGAACTGTTCTGATGGATGCATTAACCTTGCCCACATCTATCGATTGGTGTTGGAGCTGGACTGAGGCTTCTCTTGCGATCTCGTAAGCTTATGCCACACGGAGACCTGTAGTCACGTTGCGCACTGACCCTGCGTCGTCTAGAACGAGATAGGTATATGATGTTCCCACTCTCTAGGGTCCTTTTCAACACTTCTGCAAGACTGGAGTGTCAGCCACCGACCATCTGGATGATTTGTCGACAGCTGTTGCGTTCATCATCCAGCATGGCCTGAAGGCTCGCCATCGCAGAAAGCGGCGACAAGTTTGAGCCCAAAAGGTCCTATCTGGAGTCGGACAAAATTTCGCCTCACCGACGTAGGAACCTTCTAGCGATCGTGCTAATAGAGCGTGGCTACTCTCACCTGTCGATGGGTCGGACCCTGAAACCTTTCCTCTTTGGACGGAGGGGAAAATCCCCATTCAGCCCTACTATAAATCCTCCGGCGCCATAGTTGAAAGGCAGTATTCGCCGCCTGCCATGCCCGTCAGTATCCTCTGCCCCTCTGCCCGTCAGTACACGCTATTCGCGTCCCGTTGGACTCTGCACAATTCTCGCAGAACTCCTCAAGCTACGGAGATTCTCGATTAATTCGCGTGAGTCTACCCCATATTAGTTCTACCCGCTCCTCGAACGCAACGCGACCAGTCTCGGTTCGTGTTCTTACTTGAAAGCAAGTTCTCAGTTCATCCCGTAATAGTCATTGTCAAAAGACTATTATCTGAACTTTGCGCCAAGTCAAGGATTACTTCCTCGGACCGAATCTCCGAGCTAACAGCAACGCGCAACTCTCCTGTGCAAGTGCTCCTCTACTACTCCTTCCCCAGTGTAAGCCCCCATTGTCGGCTTCGTATACACTCAAAGTCATTCGAGCGACCCTCGGTCAACATTGTTCGTTTGTTTGTACGGTGACCGTCCCAGCCAAGTCTCCAACTTTTCTTTAGCCTCTAAAACTTGTGTACGTCTAATGTGTATATAGCTTGTGGTGAAAACCCCATTTAACTTGTAAAAGAATATTAATTTGCATATTTCATATTAATAAAGTTATTTTTGTACCCGTTTTTCTATTGGCCCGGAACATCCAGGTTATTCAATTATTTTGACAAGCTAAATTCAGTAAATTTGCACTCCGCTTCGATTATAAATCTCCCACGCACATAGCCGTCATCGACCTCGGCTGAGGAATGCAGAAAGCGTTAACTTGACCTTATTCTACGACATATAGTAATATCCTTTATATATTAAACTAGAGTCAGGTTTATTGGGGTTAATCTTAGTCAATCAATTTATTGAAATTTGATTAATATATTGGTTAATCTTGGTTAAATTGTTAATTGTTGTTTAATCTTAGTTCCCATTCAGGAGTTTAAAGGGTGAGAAATAACCACTGCATACCTATTTGAGAAGTGTATTTGTTCTCGGTGAATTGATTGTCGAGTGACCGTGTTTAACTATTAATTTTAATTTCCCCACATAATTGAATTGTTGTCCTTTAAGGCCTCATCTCGTGCCGTAAGTTGAAGGTATAGTAATAATACTATTATTCTTTGTATTGCTGCGCTAGGAGTGCTGTAACTCTCGTTCTCAAGCACAGTGAAATCTCAACCGCAAAAGCTCTCTCGCGAGTGTTTCGCCCCCCCTCCCCCACCAACCTTTTGTGGTTCGTGTTTTCGTTAGTTTAACTAAACCATTTGCACTCCCACTCGTGCGTAAAAGAATCCATAATCATGCCACACTCATTGTCGTGCATTAATTTATTCTTTTTGTTGTGCCCATCGTGAAAAATCAGCAGCATGTTGCCGTCTGAAATTTTCAAGAACAAGGTGCTTCACTTGGACTCAGTTGCAAAGATATGATAGCCTACATCCAGGAAGAAGAAAGAAGAGAAAGATCCGAAAGAAGAGACAGAGAAGAAAGAGAAAAGGAACAAGAAGAAAGAGAAAATGAACGAGAAGAAATAAAGAGAATTCGTTCTCACGAATTGGAAATGATCAGAGCGAGGAACAAGACGCTCTTCATAAACTCCTCAAGTTCTAGACTAGACGCACTGCAGTCTGCGACCATAAAACTCCCTGTCTTTAAAGAATTCGAATACTTCGGGTCATATCTCACCCACTTCAAAAAGATCTTCAAGGTGAAACAGTGGGACATCGAGCTGGACGGCGTAGCACAATTAGTGCCCCTGTTGAACTCCCAACTCAGGGATATTTCCCCCCCCCCCTTCCCATCAGAGGCAAAAATTGATTACTCATCGTTAAAAGCCGAGTTGCTCGTTGCTTACAACATAACCCCGGATTTTTACCGAGTTATATTTAGGTACTGTCGCATTCAACCAAATAAGACCTTCCAACAGTTCAGCTACACCATACAGCTTCATTTTAAGAGTTGGATTTATGCCTCCAAGGTGCCTCACAAATACGACGCTCTGGTTGATTTCGTCCTTAAGGACCAATTTCTTGCGTCGCACCCTTCGGAAATCAGATCCTTCGTGAAGAAACTGAGGTGCCGTACTCTCAAGGAATGCATCGAGGAGACAGACGTCTACGCGGCTAGCCACAACTGCTATCCAAAGGAAGAGTATAAATCAGAACCCCCATCTCCTATATCCAAAACCAGCAAGAACAAATTTGTTCCTAATAATGGGAATAAGCTCGTCAAAGCACTTCTACATTGAGTGGGCGTATTTTACTTGTTGGGCTGAAGTTCTTGCAGCCCCCATCAAGTTTTGCTCTCTCCTATTTGTTTAGTTCCCCTCGAGTTTCTTCCGCCCCCGTGGTTCAAACCGTTACTACCCGTTCCTGCCCGAAGAAGGAACTGAAAGCCTACACCTCTGGAACGCCCGTGTGCCCCCAAATTCCATAGTGCGATGACTTATGATTTTTCAAAAAGCCAGAGAGAATGTGAATCTCTCCGTCCCTTGTGGTCTAAAGCCCAGAACAAAACATGCGAAACCGTCAGAGAAAATAGGGTGATTTCCTTCCTCATCAAGGACTAACTCCTCTATCGAGTGTGCACCGAGGAAAACGACACTGAGTCCCGCTCACTATGTGTACCACGCTCCGATGTCCCCCCAACCCTGCAAATGGCTCACGATAGCCTCTTTGATGCTCACTTTAGTCACATGAAGACCGCTTAGAGGATCTTCAAATATTTTTTTATTGGCCTGGCGCGACCAACGAAATTTTGCGATATTGTCGTTCGTGCGACATTTACCAAAAGGCGTCAATAAAAGGACGAGTCCGACCTGCGGCTTTGCAGAAGGGCCCACTAATCTCTCTGAAACCTTCTACCGAGTAGCTATCGACCTAATCGGACCGATCCACACTCCGTCGAGCGAAGGCCATAGTTACGTTTTTACACTGGTCGACTTTTCCACCCGATTCCCCGAGGCTGGGCCCCCCAAGAAAATTGATAGCATCTACTGCGCCGAAGCCCTTATTTCCATCTTTCCCGTGTTGGCCTGCACAAAGGAATCCTCTCGGTTCGTGGTTGTCAATTCACCTCCGAATAAATGGAGTACGTTGGTAAACTATTGATGATCAAGCACCTGTTTACCACTTCTTTTCAGCTGAGTGTGAATGTAATGTGCGAGAGGCTAAATGGAAGCCTCAAGGCCATTCTCAGGATGTTATGTGCATATTAGGTCACTGAATGGCACCGCTTCCTTCCGTTAGCCCTCTTTACCTATCGTGAAATCCCCCATCGTATATTATGATTCGCTCCCTTTGAACCTTTATATGGTAGAAACGTCAGAAGCCCCCTGAGTATCCTAAAGGAACTTTATTTCAATCAGAAATTGGATGAAAATATCCAGATTTCTTATTTGTATCTACTGTATTTAAGAAGGAGGCTGGAAAAGTGCGCCGAAATTGCGTCGCAGAGCGCCGACATCAATTTTGACAAGAATAAGACATAATTCAATTGAAAGTCCCAAGAAAGAAAATTTAAAAATTTAACCCAGGAGAAGAAATTTTGCTTCTTCCCTCCATGGACAACAAGAAATTGTTGAGCCAGTGGAAGGGACCCTACCGCATAGTCGAGAAGCGTGGCCCCGTCAATTACCTTATTGAAAACCCCTTGGGAAGAAAGCTTTTCCATGTTAATATGCTCAAGTAGTACCACCGGCGCGCACGCATCAACCAGATAGTTACAATAGGCAAAGAATCGCCCATGGAATCTGGCTACCCAATGGACCCCTTTTGAGTAATCCAAGTCGCCTGCGTGGAGCAAGACAAGGAATGCCTGTTGCATGTCTTGTCCGACTTAGAGTAATTCCCCGCATGCGGAAATTAAGATATGCGACCAGTTATTCCCATTCAAAAGGATCAACGTCAAGCGCTACTGAGTCGTTTCGATGATGTAATCACCGAGATCCCCGGTTGCGATACCCATTTTGAGCACAATATCCAACTAACCACCCTCCAACCCATCCGTTCCAAACCATACCTTCTGCCTATACACGTCTGGGAACACAATTTGACAATTGGCCCCGGCAAGTGCCACTTCGATTTTGGCACTATCGATTACCTTGGCTTCGATATCAAAAAGATCCGGGCGATCGTGGACATGCCTTTGCCCATTAACAAAAAGCAGCTGCAATCCTCCATAGGTACTGCATCGTTCTATCGTCGATTCATACCCAACTTTGTGACAATCTCTTCCCTCTCTGCGAGCTATTAAAGAAGAAGGCCCCCGAACGCCTCGAGTGGACGCCACTTTCGACTCACAGCTTTAGCCAACTCAAGATGAAGTAGGCATCCGCTCCTATAATAGGCCTTCCTAATCGGGACAAACTGTTTGGCATTCGCACCGATGCCAGTAATGGCGATATAAGATGTGTCCTCCTCCAGTATGAGAATAACGGCGAAAGTTTCCCCATCGCTTACGCAAGCAGCAAATTACTCGCGCGCGAGAAAAATATGCGATAATTGAGAGAGAAATACTCGCTATCATTTGGGAAATCCTTAAATTTATAATGTATTTAGTAGGCAAGGAATTTGTAGTGGAAACGGATCGCAAACCCCTATCATACCTACGTAACGTCAAGAATAATAACGGTTGGTTGATGCGTTAGAATTTGTTTCTCCAAGAATTCCAATTCCACATTTTGTATTTAAACGGCACCGATAACTGTATGGCTGATAATTTAAGTAGAAACCCGTTAGATCGTTTTCCGAACTAATTCCGAGCCATTTCCTTCTTTTTGGTCTGTATTTATTTTCGTTCATAGAATAAATTTATATATTCAACCATATAATAAGGAAAGGCGTATCCCATTATATATATATATATTTATATATATATATATATATATATATATATATATATATATATATATATATATTTGTTTATCTGTGTACGATGAATTCCTTGTATATCCTTTTTTTTTTTTTAAGTTTTATATAATCGTAGGATAAACTCACCTTTGGGCCAGCCAGTGAGCCCCACTTAATGGTATCATAGAAAAAGAATATTATTCGGCAAACATGCCGTAGCATTATATAACTTTGTGCATATGTATGGTGTTCCCCCCACTAGCTACACTATTCTGTACTTTGGCTCCATTTTGAAAATTTGTCTTAGGTATTCTCAACTTTATCCGCTATCGTTATGTGACTTTAAGTTATATCTCTTCCCCCCCTATTAATAATTTTCCGATGTCACTTCTTCCCCTGAAGTACCATCTGGGGATGGAAGAGTGTCAGAGATCAGAGAGAGAGGCGGGAGGAGAGAGATGCGCGCTGCCGCGCCTTCAATGGAGAGATAGACAACAGACACCTGGTCGCCCCTTTTTCTCTGCGCTAATGGAAGTGCGAAATCATGTGACGCCGTGGTGACCTGAAAGCCCTCCATCACAGAAAGCCACGACAAGTTTGAGAGCTCCAAGGTCAAACCTGGAGTCGGACAAAGTTTCGCCTCGCCGACGTAGGAACCTTCTCGCGATCGTGCTAATAGGCAGAGACTACTCTCGCCTACCGATGCGTCGGACCCTGAAACCCTCCCCTTCGGATAGAGGGGAAAAACCCTATTCGACCCTACTATAAATCATCCAGTGTCAGAGTTAAAAGGTAGTATCCGCCGCCTGCCAGCTCAGTCAATATCCCCCCCTCCTCCGTCGTACCCACTATTCGCGTCTAGTTGGACTCTGCACAATTCTCGCAGAACCCCTCAAGCTCCGGGTATTCTCGATAAATTCGCGTGAGTCTACCTACCCCGTACACGTTTTACCTGCTCCTCAAACGTAACGTGACCAGTCTCGATTCGTGTTCTAATTTGAAAGCAAGTTCTCAGTTCATCCTGCAATAGTCATTGTCAAGAGACTATTATTTGAACTTTGCGCCAAGTCAAGGATCATTTCCTCGGACTAAATCTTCGAGCTAACAGCAACGCGCAACTCTCCTGTGCAAGTGTTCTCTCTACTACCCCCCCCCCCCCCTCCCCCATCCCTCCCAGTGTAAGCCTCCATCGTCGGCTTCGTATATGCTCAAGGTCATTCGAGCGACCCTCGGTCAGTATTGTTCGTTTGTTTGTACGGTGACCGTCCCCGTCAAGTCTCCCCCCTTTTTAGCCGCTGAGACTCGTGTACGTCTAGTGTGTATATATCTTGTTTTAAAACCCCATTTAGCCTTGTAAAAGAATATTAATTTGCATATTAGTAAAGTTATTTTTGTACCCGTTTTTCTATTGTCCCGGAACCTCCAAGATTTTCGACTATTTGGCCAACTACATTCAGTTTATTTGCACTTTGCTTGTACTATAAATCTCCCCCGGAGGGTAAGGGTTAACCCTAACCCTATTCTACACCAATGGCATTGGAGTTTATTGGGAGGAGCGTGAGAAATAGGAGTGCTGATGTCATTCTGAAATTGTACCTGGCATTAGTTAGGCCTCATCTTAAATATGCGGTACAATTTTGGTCACCCTATTATAGGGTGGATATTGCTTTGCTTGTCTTGTTCAAAGAAGGATGATTAAGATGATTCACGGGATGAGGAGATAAACTTATGATGAAAGGGGCTTAGCTTAAGTGACTAAATCTTCATACATTAGAAAAGAGAAGAGTTTGAGGGGACTTGCTTGAGGTCTTCAAGTTGTCATAAAGTTCTAATACAGGAGATATAGGTCCGGTTCTTACTTTTAGTGAACATGATCGGGCACGTGGCAATGGGTTTAAGCTGAACAAGTTTAGGTTTAGGAAAGAGATGGAGGGAAACTGGTTTTCAAATGGAATGGTAGAGGAATGGCTTGGTTGGCTTGCGGAGTTTAAAGAATATACATGTATTAGATATATTTATGGATAAGGATCATAGGTGGGACTGGACATGGTGATGGGATTAGAAGCTGCTGCGTATATGTAATTAGTAATCAGCCTTTTGCAGACTCCTTTTTGTTGTTCGTGTTGAGTACCCCAAATATTAAATGATTACAGAAAAGAGCCTTGGTGAGAATTGTTCCCTTTAATTGATGGCAGAAAGTCAATCACGCATGATAATTATCTCTCATAACATTTTATGCACTTGAGTTTGGAAGATTTCATGGGGTTTCGTTCTTCGAAACTTACAAATGATTGATTTTGGAAGACTCATCTCTAAAGATAGCCATATTATTGAATACCTCGGACTGTTCAAAAAGGATTGTTTTATTGTACAATTACATTGGCACTGCATTTCGAAAAAAAAACACGTTTCATTCATATTTATTTCTCTCATTTATTAGCACTCCCTAACTAATACATAGTTAACTATTCACATATCTTTTTACATTCAATAAACATAGACTCAAAACTTATTAAAACCATCTGCGATACAAATTACTCCTTTATTAGGCCTTTGTCTGGCTTATCCGGACATAAGATAGACTTGGCAAAACACTAGAATATGACCACTGAATGTTGATTTTTCACAAAAGAAAATTAACGGAAACCATTAAATATAAATATGACACATTATTGAAAAGTATTTAACGTGGATCTTATATTTTTCCCCAAAATATTTCGGCTTGGATGGAGCAGCACAATCTCTCGATCTCTGACTGGCAGACGACGTAAGAAATTTGAGTTCGTCCAATTCCTGGATAAAATCGAATACCGTCCATATTTCGCGTTTCTGGAAAATAATGAACAACTTCTCACACTGGAAAGCCCCCCGAAAGATTCTAGTTTAATTTTCAAGGTTAACGAAGATAACATAGAAGGCATGAAAAGGGCGCTAGACACATTCAGGTAAGGAAAATACAATTTAGTCATTCGGAATAGGCTTTGTGTTTGAAGTATGCCTCTCTACATCAGTGGTTCCCAAATGGTTTGGCATATGTGACCGCCTTAGGAACCTTATTTGTTCCCGTGGCCACCATAACCATAATTTTCCGTAGGTACGAGTAATATGCAGATTAAGTCTATTTTTACACAATTTGGTAAGATATAAAATATTTGTTTACAGATAAATTACAATTCTTTTATAAAATATCTAAAAGAATGTGAAAATATATTTATTAATAATTTTTTAAAATGTGATTCAACAATATAAATTCAAATTTCTATTGGCCTAACTAACATTTAGACTTCAAAAGGTTGAGTCTGCGGCCCCACTAAGTCTAAACATTTTCCTGCACCGCCGTTCAAATGTCATATGGCACCCAGATTTAAAAACCCTGCTCGAAATAACTAAATCCAATTTTATTTTATTTTCACTCTCTATGACACCTTGTAAAAGTGTTTTTCTGCTACAAATTTCTTATGGTAGCTAGCTTTCTTCCACTTAGATAAATGACTGCATTGTAGATAGCTTAAAGTAGGAAAGGGGCGCAAAGAAAAATAAAGAAAGAAAAGTAGCGAAACGAGTTTCGAGCGCGCTTCCCGTGTCGCTAGAAAGCCTAATGTTAGCAAGAGCCTTAAACGACTCGGCCATCCTGAGTCCCAAAAAAGATTCATTCAAGCAAAGCATTTAAGACGCTCGCCTGAACTTCTCGCACGCTACAGCATAACTCTTATTTTATTATTGGTATGACTGAGTTCAAATTTTATACGTATTGTTAAATAGACAAAAAATATATTACTTACGGATGAAACATGTATACTTTTTTAATCGTAATTATAAAAAGAACAATACAAAAATACATTATTAAAAAAAAACATTTGGCCATACTAAAAAAAACAATCATATCCCATAATTTGAAGCTCCGAGGAAAACAGGTTTGAGGTTTAGCCCACTGTGGATCTCGAGATCATGGGTACCCTTGTCAATGGGAATACACTGTAAGCCCCGGGAAGTTCCAAAAGAACCTCCCGAGGTGCCCGGCAAAGATCATAGAGGGACTTGAAACCTTCTCTATGTAAGTTGGATGCAGTATAGAATATCCAAAACCCTAAAGGGGACGGCACCCCAGATGGTGGGAGTTGATTCAACCACCATTCACCAAAAAGACCACCATGATTCACCCCTCGGAGGATCTCACCCAGGCTCATTCATTCATTCACCCTATTATCTCATCTAAGACAGCAACCAAGAGAGACAGGGGAAACTTCTCCCTCACATAAAATTAAAATAAATAATATTTTTTCTCCATGAAAAATAGAAAATATAGGTACAGACTGCAACGAAGACATCCATCGATAAAGAGAGGAACCACCAGAACTAGGGGATAGACCCCCTGGGGCCTAATGGATAATTCTGGAGGAAGTAAAAGGGTCCCGCTCAGTGTGCTCGAAGGACACACAAAACCAGACCGGGAGAAACCTCTCCATACCATATTCGCAGAGCTTGGAGTCATTGTACTAAGACTAAAAGATCGATTTAATGGATACGTAGTTCTTTGTGATACGGAGAAAGACCTGCACACCCTCCTAAGCGATAATGCGGCGTAAAAACTCAGGAAAATAGGATTCGCTGCCCGGATACCACTTGCCCTCGCAACCCAAAGGTCGGTAATCTGCAGGAAACTCGACCCATTGGTTGGAGAACACTCCGCAGATGAGATTAATAATGAGATTGAAAAAAATCAAGACTCGGCCAAACTCGAAGAAATTATAAAATTAAAAAAACAAAACAGAATGGCCAGGAACACACTCACGTGTTCAGGCCGTATTTAAGGAAACCAAGATGGCAGCTAAACAGAATGGCGAGGAGCACACTTACGTGTTCAAGGACGTATTTAAGGAAACCGAGATGGCAGCTAAAGCGGCAGAAAACGGACTAATGGCATTTTACACCAAGATAGCACCAGACCAGATAGGGAGGGAAGCTTTCATCTCTGTCCAGGTCTGATCCAAGTGCTATGCTCTTGAGGACCAGCCAACGAGAGACTGTACGTACCAGGGTATGAAATTTTCCGAGTGCTCCAGTACAGAGCACAGATGGGAACAATGCCAAAACCCAGAGAAAAAGTGTGTAAACTTTGGAAATGCACAACACACTCTCTCCATGGCCGCCCTAGGAAAATCAAAAAGAAAATATCAAAAATAAAAAGACCGCTATGGTAAGGGAGAAGAAGAGAAGAAAAACCACTACATATACAGCAGCTACAGTAGCAAAACCAGTGCAGAAACAAAAAACCGTCGTAAATATCAAAAGAAATATGAGGCCAGACCTCAGACTGTGCATACATGTACTTTGCTAATATGGCAAAGTCCGGGTCATACTCGGAAGAACTAAACAAGATGCTCACCAAAAACGATCTGGAACCTATGTGGTTCCCCAAGAACCAACCATCAAATGATCTATACTGCATCGCAATGACACCCGAGCAAGGACCAAAGGAAACAACAGAAGAAGAACAAATCGACAGGGAAACCACAATCACTGATGAATATATTGAAGTCCTGGATCAAATCAAGCTCATGCAACAAAAACTTGAAGAGGCAAAGGAGAAAGAACTGCCAAAGAAAGATCATACCAAAAGATACAACATAGAGATGTATGGAACACACTCATCACCAATACCATCGGTCAACAAACACAAGGACATTGTTGAAGGTCTGAACAAATGGGATTATGATCTCGATTACGTCGAGATCAATAATCCCTTAAACTGGGACTCATAGAGATCTCGTCGAAATCATGCATTAACCTACCTGTCTGCAGACCAATTCAAAAAGAAACGGCCAGACCATGTCAGATCACCTGCGATGTCGGACAAGATCAAGGCCAGAAAGTACACAAAACGTTAAGATGTATCAAAACGTACAATATCTAAAAAACCTTAAGATCCTTACCCTGAATGTCAACGGATGGAGAGACAAAAAGCTCATATATTGCAATATTATCAGAAAAAATAATGGAACATGGTATCAAGGTACAGAATGAATGTATTAAAATTCTAAATTACACAGTTCTCGCCACAAACTCTACTCAAACTTGCTATGACGGAACAGCCATGGACGTCAAAAAAGGACTACCATTCTCGGAGATAAAAGATCTAGAGGAGTCATATTTAGCCATTAAGCTAAAAATGACAACGGGGGATCTAGCGGTATCCGGGGCATACCAATCGCCCCGGCGCTCGTAACTTCCGACTCCTACGTCCATTCGGACCTTCTACCGACCGTCATCAGCAATCTTTTTAGGGGGTCTGAACGCAAGGTGCAACTCCATGGGATACACGACCGGTTTCAACGGAAATGGAAAATCTCTGGAACTCTTCTTGAGGCTGCAAATAGTGCAGAAGGAAGGCCCTCACTATTGACAAATACGAACTTTGCTTTTAACATCCACACCTCTCTCAGCCCCATAATACCATCTGACTACATTGGTTTTGTCACAAAGATTTCAATCTCATCCATCCAAGTCGAAATTCTCCAAAGGAAAGCAGTATCAAAGACTAACTGGGCGCAATATAATACTGATCAAGAGGAGTATAACATCGCTACCCTGCAAGACAGCCCCCTAGAAGAAATATATACACATTTAAGGAACATTACAAACCTCCTTACATAAGCTGATTCATTATATACCCCTAAAACCAGTTATGGAACAATCCCAGCGCCTCACTGGACCGAAGAAATCAGAGCAAAAATGGAAGACGTTTATAACACGTTCGAAGAAATCCGTCCATATGGAAATAACATGGAAAGGTTTGTACGTTTGAAAAATCTTAGAACACAAGCAAATTATCTTATCAGAAGTAGTGTAAACACAACCTGAGATAACCTAATTAGAAAACTGGATGTAGATCGAGATCCCAAGAGGTTCTGGAACAATACAAAAAGCTAAAAGATTTCGTTCCCAAGGATAAAATGCACTTAAGGGAAAGAAGAGTGACAATAAACGACGACAGGGAAATTGAAGAACGCTTTAAAGATCACTGGTCTAGGATCTTCTCCATTACCCCAGAGGTGAACCAAAACTACGATGTGGCCCACGAGCAACATATAACGGAAGGACTAGAATAAAGGGAACCCGAACTCTCACCTTTCACACGGGTTTACGAATCCTATGAGTAAAGGAAAGAGAGAAGGCCCTTAACCCTGTTAGAATTTAAATCAGCCCTTGCATCATTTAAACAAAAAAAAAAACAGGCATTAGTGGAATAACTAAAAAACACATAATAAACGCGTCGGCCAATATTAAGCTATCATTACTCAAAGTCTTCAACGCATGCCTAAACACAGTGAGGATGATATTCCTTCCGAAACCCGGAAAAACTAAAGGCCACATTGAAAGTTATAGACCGATCTCATTATTGAAATTCATTGGAAATCTGCTAGAAAAACTGCTTAAATAAAGATTAAATAACTTCCTATAAGAAAACGAGATGCAAAATCACCAGCAACAAGGATTCAGGAAGCAGCGAGGTACAGAGACAGCACTGGCACTCATTACTGAAAAGAGTGCAGTCGACCTTGCAAGGGGCAACAAAGTGGACTTAACACTCCGCGATGTTGCCAACGCCTTTAATAAGATATGGGTTGAAGGACTAAAAGTAAAAATAGCCCAGCTCGGTCTCGAAACAAACCTGACCCGAATCTTCTGTAGCTATCTCGAGGGAAGGAAGGCAAAAATCTTGATGAACGACTTCACTGGCAATGCTTTCATCCTTAATGCAGGGGTCCGGGAAAGAGGGTATACTAGAGACATCCCCCACCCCTTGGAAGAGTGTGCATTACATATTCAACTAGCAGACGATGTCTCAAAAATCATCGCTAGTGAACGGAAAAATCCTAGTGTCAGAGATCAGAGAGAGAGAGAGAGAGAAAGGAAGATACCCGCCACCTCGCTTTTCAATACAGAGAGAGACAACAAACACCTGGGCGACCCTTTTTGTCTGCGCTAATGGAGGTACGAAATTATGAGATGCCGTGAGACGCCGCAATAACCTGAAATGCCACCATCACAGAAACCTACGACAAGTGTGAGAGCCTAGAGGGTCCCATCTAAAGTCGGACAAAGTTCGCCTCGCTGGCTTAAGAACCTTCTCACCCTCGCACTAAAAGGCCGAGTCTATTCTCGTCTGCCGATGCGTCTGACCATAGAACTTACCCCCTTCGGACGGAGGGGGGAACCCCATTCGACCCCTATAAATCCTCCGGCGCCAAAGTTAAAAGGCAGTATCCGCCGTCCTCCCTGCCCCGTCAGTATCTTCTGTCCGCCCCCCTCGATACCCACTATTCGCGTCCCGTTGCATAAGTGCTAGGAATAGAGCTAATCGGGCTGTCAAATATGAGATATTTATATATATATATATATATATATATATATATATATATATATATATATATGCACGCTGCTGCGCTTGTAATGGAAAGAGAGACAATAGAGACCTAGTCGACCATTTTTGTCTGCGCTAATGGAAGTGCAGAAGTAAGAAATCATGAGATGCCGTTGTGGCCTGAAAGTCTGCCATCGCAGAAATTTGCGGCAAGTCTGAGAGCTCAAAAGGTCCCATCTGGAGTCGGACAAAGTTTCGCCTCGCCTACGTAGGAACATTCTCGCGATCGTGCTAATAGGGCGAGACTACTCTTGCCTGTCAATGCGTTGGACCCTGAAACACCCCCCTTCAGATGAAGGGGGGAAACCCCATTCGACCCCACTATAAATCCTCCAGCGCCAGAGTTGGAAAGCAGTATCCGCCGCCTGCCCGCCCCGTCAGAACCCTCTGCCTCCCCCACACCTACTTCAGTACCCGCTATTCGCGTCCCGCTGGACTCTGCACAATTCGTTTAGAATCACTCAAGCTCTAGGTATTCTCGTAAATTCACGTGAGGCTACCTCGACCCGCTTCCCCCGCTCCTCGAACGCACCCGGCTCAATCTCGATTTGTGTTACTCGAAAGAAAGATTTAAATTCACCCCAATAATAGTCATTATCTAGAGACTATTGTTTGAACTTTGCTCCAAGTCAAGGATTACTCCCTCGAACCAAATCTTCGAGGTAACAGTAACGCGCAACTCTCATGCGTAACTGCCCTCTACTACCCCTCCTCCCTTCCAGTGTATGCTCCATCGTCGGCTTCGTATACGCTTGAGGTCATTCAACCGACCCTCGGTCAGTATTGTTCGTTTGTTTGTACGGCCTACGACATCTATGTTAATCTGGTGTACGGTGTACGGGGATAACCTACGACACCGAAAAACATCGCACAACATCACTAACATCAACGATTTCGAAAGAACCCATAAAATTAACCTAACAAAAACAAGTCTCAAACCATCCCCATGGACAAGAAGAGGGCGCATCGTGTCACTGCGGATAGCATCGATTACCCATACAGCGATGGAGGCAAAGTCCTCGGCCTGAAAATTACCCCCCAAAATGGCTACAATTCGCACGTGAAGTAAAAATTGCCCTGCACAGATTCAGGAATCTCTCCGAAAAGAATAAGAACAAACTGTAGTTATCCCTTGACCGCACTATTCAGCCATACCCTATTATACCCACTCACACTCTATCTAGGACGAAAATGCTACAGATCCAAAGGGTCTAAAATAAAGCGACCCGATTCATAACAAGTACTTCCAGAATAGAAAGAACTCTTTCAATTAAAAATCAAAGAACTAAACTAAGAACAATAAACCAGTGTACGCATGAACGTGTCCCCCAAAATATGGCACCAAATAGAAGAGAAACTCCCGAACGATGTACTAAACAGAATTAGACTTAGCGAACGAGAAAATAGGATACTACATTTCAAACATAAGTTAAAAGTAGTAGAAAAAAACAAGAAGAGATTGAAGCACTGTACAGCTAGTACCTAAGAAGGAATCAAAAAGAAGAAATCGAAGTTAAGAAAATAATTTAGTAATATAATTTAAAAAGATTAAAGAAAAATAAACAAACAAAAGAGGAAAACAAAAAACATATATATATATATATATATATATATATATATATATATATATATATATATATATATATATATATATATATATATATATATATATACAGAAAAGGAAGAAAACAAAGCACGAAAGTGATCAAAGCCTGAATAAAGGAAAACTTTAAAACTCATAAGAGAATGAATCAAGAAAACAAAGGCTCGAAAGCCTTATTCAAAAGAAGAAACTACTCTATAAATAACTATCAAAAACAAATCTTCGAAAACAAAGGATCTTATGCCCAAAAGAAACAAAGAACAAAAGTATAAAATAAGTAAACTAAAGCAAAATTAAGCGCTTGTCGGGCAACCTGGTACAAATCACAATCAACTTCATCCATATCTTTGTTCCTTATCGCCCTCTCTCTTCATCCTTATCATTAACATCACTCATCCTCTTATTTACACAAAAATTTCTACTTATTCTGTCTTATTCTCTCACAGATTCATCACGTTTATTCTCCCGATCCCGATCTTGAAATTCGGGGCATAACTTGGGAGACAAAATTATACCATAAAATTGCATATAATTTTAGAGATCACGTGAGCATTAGTAGGCTTTTTTAGCTGCTACATATTTTTTGCATTATTCCTGGACGAGTAAATAAAGTTTTCGTGGTAAGTTTCCAGAACATCGCCACCACGATTTTTTGGGACATACAATGTATTTTTATGACGTCAGGAATGTGATTATGGACGTCATTACCTCCGCAATTTATTTACTTTCTTGATAAAAGGTTTGATTTCGGTTTTATTTCATATTGGGTAAATTTTAAGAACATCCCAATCACGAATTTCTGGGCAAAATAGATTTTTCTGACGTATTTAGGGATGAGGAACGCGAATATGATGGCTATTGCCCTCTCAAATGGCCTACTTTCGAGTTAGCTTCACATCTATTTGAGCGAGCATTGCTACTACGAAAAGTAAACAATTTTCGGCGAAACTAAGCAATTTGCGAAGAGACAACGGCGATCCAAAATCGCTAACCTAACCTAACCTACTTACCCAACCGAGCCTAAACTTTTTTTTATTGTGAGGTACGTTAGGCTAGGTTAGGTTAAACTAGGTTTTGTTAGGTTAAGGTAGGCCAGGTTAGGTTGGCGACAAAATTACCTCAAACAATTTTATCTACCCCACCAAATTGTTCCTAATTATTTACGCAATAAGGAATGGTAATCTCCCAGGAAAAACTACAGCACTCGACAACTGTTCAATGTGTTAATTCCACTTGTTTTACGATTGCCTGCTGCGTGGCTCTGTTAAATACGAACCAATATACAAAATGAATCACTTTAATTGGCTATATTTTAGCCTTAAAAAAAGGTTCTATGCAATGTGGCCTAAAATAAGCGGCAATAGGTTTTTAACGTTTTTGTTTCCACGGATTATACTAGTTTTGTCGTAGCGGAAAACGAGGGTTTCGTTAACTTCTAGCTCACTACCGCACATCGTTCACAGTTCATATTTATTAAGGTATACTTAGCCAAAAAGGATAAGAAATTTGTTGTATCGGATAAAATAAGTCTCAAATTTATGAGCGAGGTCGAACAACCAGCACAGACTTGAGCCATAATGCGACAAATGCTTCTAAATAGTCGCGGTTTTAAATTGTCAACTCTCTTTGGGTTATTTTAAGCGCTAATTTGGTAGCCCAAATTTTCGCTCGTATTTCAAATTAGCGCTAACTATAGGCTTTTTAAGCCGTATATATAAAAAAAACATTTAAAAAAGGTAAGCATGATTTTATTTTTTAATATGCGCTATTTTTTTATCATAAAAATTTTTGCTATTGTTTTTTTTTATAATTACCATTTAAAAAGTGCACATTTCCTATCCGTAACTAATATAGAGAATTACCAAATAAGAAATTTTCAATTAATTTTTAATGACCGTATTAATGGAATTCTTGTAATTGCAGATCCATTAAAATGTACAAGGCTATAGCGACCCATTCCTTTCAAGCTCACACTCTGTATCTTGGACAAAATGAGGAACTCTCAAAGTGTGAATTGTGTTTGAAGAACCTACATGGATTGTATAGTCAGGTAATTTACCAGATCTGTTAGTTTTGTTTTGGGTTTTTGCTTCGAGTCTATTGACATAAAAACAAGGTTTGCTAATTGAAGTCGCGTGCTCTCATTTATTCTGATTTATGACCTTACAACCTTCAAAACTTTTAATTATTCCCGGACTAACCTTAGGAGGACCTTGGTAATTAGATCATTCGAAAGAGAATGTAAAACAACAAAGGATTTCAAATTTCGTTAGCATCGGCCGAATAGTTACAATGTTATTACCAAAACGAAACGGGGATCGACCGACCAACATAGTAAGATATAGAGTCGCACGTGACTAAACGCACGCGACTAAAAAACAGTACAGTGATTCCCAAGGTGTGGCCTTGGAAAACTTTGGTGGGACGTTGGCGTCGCCGTGGGGTCCAAGAATATATTGTTAATAATGAGCATCCATGTTTTTTTAGGTGTGCTAAATTGCAACTTGGCAACCGAGAGGCATAGGAAGCGAGATAAAAATTCGTTCATTTGCTGATTTAGCTCAGTTGCTTCAATTTGCTTGTCGTTGTCATCTATGTTCAATTGTGATTAACACCGTATTTTATTTTAGTTGCAGAGACAAACTTCTCACTAAACTAAAGTGATTCAATTATTCTTTTGTGCTCAATATGTTAGATTCTTCTGTGCTCAATTAAGATTAGATTATTAAGAATATATCTATTCTTGTTACTTTTATAAAACCCCGGTAAGGAATAAGGATTTTTTTTCTGGGAAGTTATAGTAGGGCCTGGGAGGAAAGAGGTTGGGAAACGATGAATGAGAACGTTACGGATTTTGTGATCATTTCAGAAGTGTTCAAAAATCGTCGTTTCGGAAAGAAAACAATTTAGATTGGGATATATGAACTTATTCCTCTTTTGAATATTGTCCTAGCTTATCATGTTTATATGGGTGTTTATAGTTCATAGTCCCTTCCAGATGGTAACGAAAACTGCAATGGACCCAATAATGGTATGCGGTGAGTATAGCAATAAGCAGCTACTTTCACATTGCATCTGGCACGGCTGAGGAACGCTCTTCAACCACGCCAAGCAAATGACGTCTATTGGTCTATTGCAGGAATCCCCAACTCGCAGAGTACCGCGGGCTCATTGACACCACAGAGAGAGCCCGCTGGCTGCACCAATAAAATCTCTGAAAACCACATACGAGGGGCGGTCAATAAGTTTTGCGAATCGGTAGGGCAAAACAGAGGAAGGGAAATGGCTGTTTGTGGGGGTGCTTGGACAAGTTATGACAAGTCAGGACCTGCAGCCGCACGCTCCTGCCTCGTCTATTCAAAAAGCAGTAGCTGATCGCAGATCTTCAGTCACAAATTTTTAAACAATGGAGAAGGTTGAGCACCGCGCAGTGATCAAATTTTTGACCAAGGAAGGCAAGAATGCAAAAGAGATTCATGAACGCATGGTTGCAGTGTACACCGACACCGTTCCTTCCTATGCAACCATTGCTCGCTGGACTAGGGAGTTCTGCCATGGTCGTGAGTCCCTTGAAGATGACCCACGTCCAGGACGCCCGTCAGACGTGACACACGAGGACAATGTGGGCCGTGTGGAGAGGATGATCCTCGAAAATCGACGGGTGAAGGTCGAAGAAATCGAGCGAGAACTTGGAATATCATATGGAAGTGTTATCAACATTATCCACGACAATTTGGCCATGACCAAGATCTCTGCCCGTTGGGTCCCTAGAAACCTTACGCCCCATGATCGACTTCAACGTCGTCAAAGTCCACAAGGCCAGAGTTGCACAAGCTGCCCTGCGCGAGTGCGGATTCAAGGAGCTCAACCATCCCCCCTACAGTCCAGATTTGGCCCCTAGCGACTACTTTTTATTCTGCTAGCTCAAGTTGCACTGCGTGGACGCCGATTTAGGGACTATGAAGATGTTCAGCTCGCCATCCTGGAGTGGAAGGAACAGCAGTCGGGAGATTTCTGGTTGTCAAAAATTCGAAGCTTCAGGGACAAGTGGCGCAAGTGCATTAAAGTAGATGGTAGTTATATTGAAAAATAATGAAATACTTTTCCTCATATCTCGTTTCTTTATATCTGAATTGCAAAACTTATTGACCGCCCCTCGTATACAGAACAAAATAATCAGATATTTTTTTAATGCGACACCTGGTGACATTTATCCACAAAGCTTATAAAAATCAGGGGTAATGGAACTACGAGGGGCGGTCAATAAGTGTTGCAATTCGGATATAAGGAAACGAGATATGAGGAAAAGTGTTTTATTATTTTTCAATATAACTGCCCTCGACTTCAATGCACTTGCGCCACTTGTCCCTGAGGCTTCGAATTACTGACACCAGAAATCTCCCGAATGCTGTTCAATCCACTCCGGATGGCGAGCTGGACATCTCCATCTTCCCCAAACCGGCGTCCACGCAGTGCAGCCTTGAGCTAGTGGAATAAAAAGTAGTCACTAGAGGCCAGATCTGGACTGTAGGGGGAATGGTTGAGCTCCTCGAATCGGCACTTGCGTAGGGCAGCTTGTGCAACTCTGGCCTTGTGGACTTTGATAACGTTGAAGTCGATCATGGGGCGTGAGGTTTCAGGGACCCAACGGGAAGAGACCTTGGTCATGGCCAAATTGTCGTGGATGATGTTGATAACACTTCCATGTGATATTCCAAGTTCTGCCTCGATTTCTTCGACCTTCACCCGTCGATTTTCGTGCATTATCCTCTCCACACGGGCCACATTGTCCTCGTGTGTCACGTCTGACGGGCGTCCTGGACGGGAGTAACCTTCAAGGGACTCACGACCATTGCGGAACTCCCTTTTCCAGCGAGAAATGGTTGCATAGGAAAGGGCGGTGTCGGTGTACACTGCCATCATGCGTTCATGGAATCTCTTTTGCATTCTTGCCTTCCTTGGTCAAAAATTTGATCACTGTGCGGTGCTCAACCTTCTGTATTTGTTCAGAAATTTGTTGACTGACGATCTGCGATCAGCTACTGCTTCTTAAATAGACGAGGCAGGAGCGTGCCGGCTGCAGGTCCTGACTTGTCATAACTTTTCCTAATACCTCACAAACAGCCATCCCCCTTCCTCTGTTTTGCCCTACCTATTTGCAAAACTTATTGACCGCCGGTCGTAATACTCGGTAAGAGAACGTCGTCCAAATTCTCATAAAATATGAGCTGTGCTTGGGTTTTCGATTTTGGTCGCACTCAATGTTAATTTTGACACGTGTCCGCGGGCCACGGGTTGGAAACTGCTGGGTTCTATTGAATACATTCACTCGGATGGGGTG